>JBAJFG010000298.1:0-600000 GCA_037903475.1 Ancylostoma caninum
TCGTGATTCTTTGTATTCGATGAACTTTTGTGATGTGCTGACAATGTATTCGACAATTAGCGGTTCAACTCGGTGTCGAGAATTTCGACGGGTGTTTGAAGGCAGTGTGTCACCTCATTTCGTGCTTCGGTGTTAGCGGATTCTGAATCTCCTCGATGCGCTGAATCCAGCGGTGTACAAGTAATGTCACGAAACGGCCTTTAAACTTTTTTTCAAACGTTTTTCGGAACGGAACGATCTGCCCAAGCGATCCGTGAAATGCCCTTCCGTACCCTACGAAAACGGGGTTCTCGTCGTTCCCAAGGGTTTTGACGTGAATCTTTGGAATCAGCGTGATGAGAAGGTCTAGGGTCTGTTACTGTCTACAGGTCACGAAACATGGTGACATACTACCCTTAGAGGCAGCACCCACGGAAATTCTCACTTCTGAGATGAGTCGCTTACCATGTAGCGGGCTGCTAGACAATCACTAAGGCGAACATTGTGGATGGCTGCTCACCTGCGAAGACACTGCCGTGGACACATCTGCCGCTGTGGACAAAAACGTTTCGTGGCGCCAGCTAACGCAGGGTGTACGCATGTGGTTTAGCGAAGGATGGTTTATGGAGTTCGTACCATTTCCAGGGTTTCGTGGTGGCAAGACCCATCACGGAACACTCGTCCGCGCTGTAGACACACCTGAGCTGCCGTCATCATTTTCTGTTTTTTTTTTTGCGTGTTTCACGCCATTTCATTGTTGTCGATGAGTTCATCGTCCCTAAAAATTCCATTATACCGCGAAATCTTCAACCCAAAAATTTCCGTGAGCGCTGCCTCTAAAGGCAGTTTGTGACCTCGTTTTGTGGGTTGTAGATATCAACAGATTCTAGACCTCCTCGTCGCACTGATTATAATAATGTGGGTCAAAGCGCATAAAAATGACAAATTCGCCGTTTTCGGAGGGTCCGAAAGTGCATTTCACGGACCATTTGAGCTGATCAGTCCGTGGCTGTGCTGGCTACGCGCCACTGCTGCAGCGTTGGCCAACACGCTTCCACTTGTCCGATCGACAAGATCAACGCCCTCACGCATCCACCGTCTCAACAAATTGTTCCAAATCCTGTCCCGAAAAACGGTCAAAAACGCGGTTAAAGACCGCATCTGTATATATAAAAGTGAAAGTTTGCATGTATGTGTGTGTGTATGTATGAATGTAATAAATAGAAATTGCGGAGTGTGAACCGATCCGGACCACATTTTGCATGCACATACTTCGCCGGCCGGCGGAGGTTATAGGCTACTTTGCACCTGGGGTTATCGGTTGATTGATCGATTATATAGATTTTATTGATTTTTTTGTTATTTTTGGCCAGGGGCCGGCGAGGACATGTCTTCTGGGGTTCCTCAATACGCTGAATACGAATATGACCACCGTTTTGCACGAGATATTGATTCATTGATTTTATCGATTTTTTCCCATTTTCGCTTGGAGACGGATAGAGACATGTCTTCTGGGGTTTCTCAATACGCTGAATACGAATATGACAACCATTTCGCATGAAATAGCGATTTATCGATTTTATTGATTTTTGGCTCTTTTGCCCAATGAAGCGGTGAAGACATGTCTCCTGGGGTTCCTCGATACGCTGAGTATGAATATCGCAACCACTTCATACGAATACATCGATTCAATATCACCGAAATAGCTTTGCCAACTTCCCGCCCACAAGTCGGTGGGGAAGGCTCACTTGGGCTTCGCTAGCATGCTGATCACCAAAGTTATGGAGATTTTAATGTTTCAATGAATTTATCGGTGGTCGTAATTGGCCTCAGCAGTATGATAAAGCAGTGGTAGTAAGGCACCCGAGCAAAGCCGGGTATGGCAGCTAGTACATGATTTTTTATGTATACCGCTGGACTCAGCCCATCGAGGAGACTCGGAATCCGCCAAAACCTCAGACACGAAAATGAGGTGATGCACTGCCTTTAATTATACATCTGTGCAATAACAGTGCGCATATTATGCTGACACTCAAGAGCTTGTAGAACGTCACTTAAATTCGCATGAAAGAAGTCGGACTTGTAAATAAAAAAGTAATGCCTCAGCCGTGTGACGACTCACACCAGTTATTCGAATATTCGAATAAAGGAATTTTCGAATTATTCGAATAAATGAGTGTCATTGTTTCAGAAGTAGTTTTGCGATGCATTAATTCACAGAAAATCTCAATTCAGAAAAATCAGAAAACAGTCGTGTCATGTGCGAAGAAGCAGAAATACACATTTTCAAATTAACTCTTCTTGTGGTCTGCTTCAAAAGCGAAATTCCATCTCATTTTCGTATATATCTAAAAGTATCTGAACCATAAACAGATTCTTAGTTTTCTTGAGACGCTGTTCACGGAATGTCCCAAGGTGCTTTTTGACGCGTCTTTCAGGAAGGCGTCTGTAACACTGCTGTTCAATGCCCTTACCCCGTCTTTAGTTTTTGTTCCGTAGTGCTTCTCGCTTCACTACGCCCTCTATGGTCATGAAGTAAGACAAGAAGGTAAGACGGTCACTCTTTAAATATAGTGAGAGAGAATGTCATAAGATTGGTGAAAATGGGATAGCAATGCACCTGTGGCGGACGCAAGAGGAGCCCCCCCCCCCCGAATGGGTCCTCGTATATGCCGTGGTTTCCCAGGAGTTGCCCATGGCAGTGGTTAGCAGACCTCAGTACCAACGGAGCAACCACCAGGAAACACGCAAACTGAGACAGACGTGGCAAGACACCGCCTAGGCTGGCAGCACGACTGGCCTGAGTCAGAATACATGTGTTCACCTGCCACTGGAACACACAACTGCACTGGAGGCCCCTTGGCTGCCAACCGCTACCATACGAGGAACACATCTAGGTCCTATACCCTATGCACATCTTACAGCGTAACGGCACATGTGATATTAATGATGATCTGCCACCTCAATTGCCGGCTAAAACACATGTGTAAGTTAGTAATTGTGCTGACTATTGTGGTCACTTAAACACTAAGGGGAGGATCCAACCAACCCAGTCACCAGGGGTCTTAGCAAACACAAGCTCCTTGGCCATTCGGACAAGTGGGGAGTGTGAGCAGGTGCTCAACACCTTCGGGCAGACCTCACTTATACCGAGTTACCTCAGACCTGGGTACAGCTCCTCCTCTCACCTCAGCCTGTGCGTGGTGGCATCGACACATGTGACCATCATCAACCATCATCCCTCGACTTCATCGCGTCCGCTTCTCGCAAGTGACACACGCAGAATGGACCTGAGCACTAGCTCGTCGGCTATTTATACGCTCGCGGCGCGGGTGGCGGAGCCTAACGTACGCGTGAGGGGAGCTTGGGGACCAGAGTTCGGCACAAGCTTAGCTCAAGCAGGAAAATTTACGAAGTCCCCTTTGACCTACCCAAGAATCTACGATGTACGTTGTGAACAAGTTAAAACAAGTTCGTGCGAAGAACATGGGTTTCGTGTTTTCAATGCACCTCGAAATGTCCACACGAGCTAACAAGTGTTAACAAGTACACCGGCGGTGGAGCACGTTAACACCGTCATATAATTTTTGAATTTCCAGCTGAAATATGAGAAGGGATGGAGACTTTGGAGGCTTCTGCCATTAGTTTGATAGAGCAATATTTCCTGAATACAACAGTGCGAATAAAATTGGAAATAATTGATTTTGGAAGAAGTTATTTAAAGAAATTGTGTCCAAGTGGTGTTGAAGACCGTTTTTTAAGCTATTCTTTCCACTGTAACTGGATAAACGAGTCAATTTTATTGGACACTGGAACGAGCAGTCTCTCCTCTAGCTAACCGCCTCAGCACAACTGGAAATTTTTGACTTTAGAGAAACTTATTTGACGAAAATTCTCGGGACCGGTGCTGAACCCTAAATTTTCGGGTAAATTTAGGGTTCAGAGAATTCCTGAGCAATATCTCCTTTCTAAATCAAATAATTCCAACTTCCTCCGGCAGTTGGCAGTAGAGTCGTACTCGTAATCTCACCGCAAAGTATGAACGGGATCCATTCAGTACCAACGGTGTACTGCGAGATACTTTTTTACCTATAACTCGTACCAAAATCAATTGAATCCAATTCTTGTTTGGATTTGGATAGAGCATTGGCAGATGCAGCTATATGCCCTCTTTGAGCAGGATCTGTGCAGGACCTGTCCTTTTATGAGTGCTGACAGCAGTTCTGTAGGCATAATTTTTGCATGATAACCGGTGAAACTCGTTTCAAAATCAAACAATTCCAATTTCCTCTGGCAGTTGGTGATAGAGTCGTACTCTAATCTTAATACAAAGTTCGAGCAAGATCCGTCCAGTACCAACGGTGCTGTGAGTACTGCAGGGTACTTCTTCAGGTGTAACTCCTACCAAAACCAATTGGATCAAATTATTTTTCGGAGTTAGATGGTACATTGCCATTTGCAGTCACGAGCCTGTTTCCAGAAATATCCGTGCAGTACTTGTCCCTTTGTAAGCGCTGGAAGCAGTGCTTTTAGCAAAATTTTTAACGTGATAACCCAACAAACTCGTGCTAAAATCAACTGATTCCACTTCCTGCGACAGTAAGAGTAGGAGTACTATTCGTAGTCTTACTGTGAAATTTTAGCAGGATTCGTTCAGTACCAACGATGTTGTGGGTACTGCTGGGTACTTTTTCAAGTGTAATTTCTAAAACAAGTATTATTTCTACTCTTGTTTCAGTCAGAATTAATAGAATTAATGAAGAAAAAATTCTTAGATTCAATCTCCCTTCTTTGCTCTTGTTCCCAAAGAAGTGGATGATTATTCGAGCAAGGTCCAAGTCCCAGGTACAAAGTCCCTTTTACTCACCTCATCGCTTACGGAGGCCCGCTTGCCTTGAGTCAATCAAATCTTTGCCGAAGTCTGATTGATGTCCTCAAAGTGGGCCCCGATTTTTTCCCATCCTCTCCCATCTCATCACTTTCTGCGTCTGCCACTGTTGTTCAAATAGATATGGGTGTACGAGGGACGTTTGAAAAGTTTCCGGAATCACCACCAAGGAGTTGTTTTTTTTTTCGAAAATTTCAATGCATTTCTGTTTCAGAGTCGTTCACATGGATTGACTGTTAATTTCGAATCGATCTGACATAGTCTCCACATCTAACAAGAGGGTCAAGTCAAGCAACCGAAACAGTAAAGAGGAGGTAGCAAGGGATTAGAAGTTTGGAAGTGATAAGATGAGCAGCGTCTGTTATGTAATTTGAAACAAACCAGGTCCCTCATTTCCATTGGGTATTGTCAGTATTGTTTAATTGTTCTATTAAGCAATCAAAGAAAAATGATGAGAGATTAATGACGCATGCTTGACGTTCGCATTCAGTCAAGATGGCTCAGTTGCTGAGAGCAAATCATAATATGTAATCCGTGAATCTTAGCAATTTCATCATTAAACTGATTATTCGAATAATGGATGCTCGAATATTCGAATATTCGAATAATCGAATATTTCAACTATTCGAATTATTCGAGTATTCGTTCAAAGACCAATGTATACTAGTCATGCTCTACCAGTAGGTTGCGGTCCCTCAGACATCTAGTCCCTGAGCTGTAGCGGGCCGAAGCCGGCTACATGCAGGCAGCCGACAAAATGACTAGGAGACGATTATAAAAGATTTGATCACACAGCTCCATTCAGAGGACCTTCCAAAAGGATGTCAGAGCTGATCGGACCAGAATACCTACAGGAGAAGCAGTTGTGGTTGAGGTCATTCGTCGCCTTTCTACCTCGGTCTTTCTGCATCGACTCGATCTAGCAGTCCTTCAGGAAGTCGGTGTGGCTAGGGTTGAAAGTTCCTTAGAGTTTCAGGATATCCATAGAACTCATCTGCGACCCTTTCAAGACATGGAACCCTTTGACTGAACACTTGGATTAAATTCCAAAGTAACTGCTTTCGAAGAATGCAAAGGAGGTCCACTCTACGCACCCGCCGCCATCGGCCAGGAATGAGGCTGGGTATTATAACAGATGTCCGTAAACGCCACCTGTGACACGCATCAAATCCTTGGGCTTTCCTCGTTTATGATGGCTGCTTCACTTGAAACACGAAGTTAAGTTTTGTTCGTTGTCGAATGAAATACGCTATTTTGGAACCAGATGCATCATCTTTTCCTACAGCTGTAGATGCGAGTCTTTTGATATATCTTAATTTTGCACTGCCCCTTATTTACAAAGGCGGCAACCTCTTGAGTGCTGGCTCACTACTCAGATGTCAAACGAATTCCCACCTCTGGTCCTGTGTAGTTACATCTATGGTGGATGTTCAGCATAGGATCGATATCCGATCTTAAATCCATGTCGGTTCCCGACAACTTGAAGGCGCCATTTCGATCAGTTTTGGCTTCGGCCATCAAACTGTCCTTTACTGAAATGATTGCCAATTACTCAGTTAGAGTGTTTTGTGAATGTTCTTAGAAGAAGCTGAAGGTAGTTCTTACTAAGATCCTCATCATATAGTTTCACTATTGTCCCATTAGCAGCTTTGCCCTCGCAACGGAGTATGCCTTTCACCCCAACGGATTGATCAAAATTGATTCCGTAGCAAGATGACATAAGGAATAAAAAAATGACCGCTCTCATCTGCAAGTGAGTGATGATCTGTTTTGCATGAACCAGCTAACGAAAGAACGGTTAAAAAACGATCTCAGGATGCCAAGAAATAGCGACAGTGACGAAATGACAAAAAAAATCATAAGAACACGCAGTGTTCTAGTCGAGAGACCCATAGTGCCCGCATATGGCTGTGTTAAAAGCAGTATCTCGCATTTTATTTGCCGCGCATGGAGTAGTAAATACTGGGAAAGTTTCATATGTCTAGATAATCAAAAACTACTCCTTTGCGTCTCCTATAGAGATACATATTTTGCATAGAGCATTGTAGGTGGTTTACATTCAAGAGTGAAACGAAGGAAAGGAAAGGAAAGGAACAGCTATAACGACGTTTCTGAAGGAAGAAACATTTCGGCAATAAAACACCAAATCCCAGCCTTCATCTTCCAAAATCCTTCCACTTAAATACATGTCGCATGAATTTTATATTATTTGTATTTTATATATATTTATATAGGAGGATATTATTTATTTGTATGTGTTACAGCACAAGAGGGGCAGAACAATCTATCAAATCTTTCGAACCGCTCTTGTCAACGCCTTTATTTCCCAATAAAATGGAATTTGCATCGTCTTACGCTTTCAGAAGGGTATGTATTCAAGCAGATATATCACCAGTAACAATGCCGCCACAAGGCAGCTAAAATTCGGTGTCTTTTCATCTGTAGGGCCATTTTCAACCTAAAGCAATTTGGAGTCGTTTACTCAGAAATTCTCAGTGTTCACCATATACTGCATCTACCCTGTTCAATCTTTGAGTCAGACATGCAGGTAAAAGTAGCACCTTCATCCATGCATGACTCGTGTCAGAGTTACCGCGCGAGGCTCCTCACATGTGTGTGTGTGTGTGTGTGTGTGTGTGTGTGTGTGTGTGTGTGTGTGTGTGTGTGTGTGTGTGTGTGTGTGTGTGTGTGTGTGTGTCAAGAAATTCGTTCATCCTGTTTTGAAGAAAGAGTAGCGCGGTTATCCTATTGCAATCATACCTTGAGGTAAGGGTAAGGGTGCGTCGGCGTCCAGAAGTGGGGAGACGGGTCCACCGCTGGGATAAGGGTGTGCCGGCGCCCAGAAGTGGGGAGGCGGGTCTATAGCGATGAAAAGGGTACGCCGGGGTCTAAAAGTGGGGAGACACCTGCAGTCGGTTCCAACGGCGTGATAAGCTTGCGCCGGTGTTCACTACTGAGCAAATAACATGAGTTGGGTCTGTCTTTGCTCGATCGGTTCGCTGGCGCTTAACATCGATCGCAAAACACTAAATGTCAGAGCTAAGCAGTGGGCAGTGTGCAATCCGCGTGATTCCTTCCACCTCACATCCCCTTCCGCGCCCTTCTTCTCTCATTTGTAGCAGAACAATTGTATTCTGGCCCAGCTGCTCCTGGAGCAAATTCCAGTAGAAGAACCTTGTCTCTCTGTCAAAATCAAACGTGAAAGCCAATGCCTATCGGAGAAATATTGGAAGTCATACTACTTTCCTCTAATTCTAATTTCTAATTCCCCCACCATGCGAGCAACTGCAGGTCGTAGTCAGAGTTCAATTCCACAGAAGTGTGGATTCTCTAAAAGGGGCTTTGAAGAATGCATGGTACGAAATCCAACCGGACACCTTGCAGGCGATGGACTCATAAAACGTGGGGCCAGCATTACCATCTGGGGGAGGGTTGTTCGGAAGTCAAGCACTTTTTTGAAGCGTGTGAGCTAGAGAAACTGCCCTAGAAACTTGGCATTCTTTGGTTGCTTGCAAAAATTTATACTTGGGCTAAGACTTTGTTGTCATCGTGGAAGTTTGAATCTAGGAGACCAATGGTAGACCTTTTTAAATATCTTTTGTGCTCACAATAACCGCTTCACTGGTTGTATACTCCTCGGGAGATTTGGAGGCTTTGACTTCAATACTTTGATTTTCCTGCAAACTGTACTGGCGGAGCTGAGACTTTCGAGTAATTTCTTTTGTGCCGCACTCGTTATGTACTTTGAAATGTTTCAAAAGGCATTCTGAGAGTAAATGGTTCACCCCTTGCAGGGTTTTAACATGTGTTCGTCTTTGTTGCGACTTCGTGCAACTCTTTTTGCGTCATCGTTGTGAAAGCGAGGTCGCGCGCGCATGGTCCCCACGCTCCTCCAAATTAGGCTCCGCCCCTTCCGCCGAAAACGTATAAATAGCCGACGCGTCAGTACTGAAAGTTCATTCGTCGCCAGTCCATCAAAGGGAGCGGTTGTCTACAGTCAGCGGATGATGGTTTGAAGATGGTTAGATGATGGTCACAGTGTCGATTCCAACAGTACACAGGCCACGGGAAACAGGAAAGGAGCAGCCCCAAGTCTGAGGTAACTCGGTGTCAGTAAGGTCTGCGTGGAGGCGTTGAGCACAGGCTCACACTGCCCGCTTGTCCGAACGGCCGAGGATTTGTGCTTGCTAAGACCCCTAGTGACTGGGTTGGTTGGATCCTTCCTTTAGTGTTTATCATGACTTATAATAACGGGCTTAGTCTGTCTGTCACGTGTGTGTGTCAGTGTGTGTGAAACGAAATTCGAGGGCGTGGCTTAGAGTGATGCCGACCACTCCACCGTTGCATGAAGGGTGCGCCGGCGCCCAAAGTAGGGGAAGACGGGTCCACGGCTGTGATAAGGGTGCACCGGCGCCCAAAGTGGGGGGAGACGGGTCCACGGCTGGGATAAAGGTGCGCAGGCGCCCAAAGTGGGGGAAGGCGGGTCCACGGATGCGATAAGGGTGCGCCGGCGCCCAAAGGGGGGGAGGCGGGTCCACGGATGTGATAAGGGTGCGCCAGCGCCCAAAGTGGGGGGAGGCGGGTCCACTGCTGTGATAAGGATGCGCCGGCGCCCAAAGTGGGGGGAGACGGGTCCACGGCTGGGATAAGGGTGCGCCGGCGCCCAAAGTGGGGGGAGACGGGTCCACGGCTGGGATAAGGGTGCGCCGGCGCCCAAAGTGGGGGAAGGCGGGTCCACGGATGTGATAAGGGTGCGCCGGCGCCCAAAGGGGGGGGAGGCGGGTCCACGGATGTGATAAGGGTGCGCCGGCGCCCAAAGTGGGGGTGACGGGTCCACTGCTGTGATGAGGGTGCGCCGGCGCCCAAAGTGGGGGGAGACGGGTCCACTGCTGTGATAAGGGTGCGCCGGCGCCCAAAGTGGGGGAGACGGGTCCACGGCTGTGATAAGGGTGCGCCGGCGCCCAAAGTGGGGGGAGACGGGTCCACTGCTGTGATAAGGGTGCGCCGGCGCCCAAAGTGGGGGGAGACGGGTCCACGGCTGTGATAAGGGTGCGTCGGCGCCCAAAGTGGGGGAGACGGGTCCACTGCTGTGATAAGGGTGCGCCGGCGCCCAAAGTGGGGGAGACGGGTCCACGGCTGTGATAAGGGTGCGCCGGCGCCCAAAGTGGGGGAGGCGGGTCCACGGCTGTGATAAGGGTGCGCCGGCGCCCAAAGTGGGGGAGACGGGTCCACACTGTGATAAGGGTAGTGGGGGGACGGGTCCACTGCTGTGATAAGGGTGCGCCGGCGCCCAAAGTGGGGGGAGACGGGTCCACGGCTGTGATAAGGGTGCGCCGGCGCCCAAAGTGGGGGGAGACGGGTCCACTGCTGTGATAAGGGTGCGCCGGCGCCCAAAGTGGGGGGAGACGGGTCCACTGCTGTGATAAGGGTGCGCCGGCGCCCAAAGTGGGGGGAGACGGGTCCACTGCTGTGATAAGGGTGCGCCGGCGCCCAAAGTGGGGGGAGACGGGTCCACGGCTGTGATAAGGGTGCGCCGGCGCCCAAAGTGGGGGAGCGGGTCCACGGATGTGATAAGGGTGCGCCGGCGCCCAAAGTGGGGGGAGACGGGTCCACTGCTGTGATAAGGGTGCGCCGGCGCCCAAAATGGGGGGAGACGGGTCCACGTCTGTGATAAGGGTGCGCCGGTGCCCAAAGTGGGGGTAGACGGGTCTACTGCTGTGATAGGGGTGCGCCTATCATCGTCAAAAGTGGAAGAGCGCCTGAAAATATAGCTAGCGATGCAGGAGGGGTGCGCCGGTGTCCACTACTCAGGGAAATGTCGTGAGTTAGGTCCATATTTGTTAAATCGATTCGATGCCGTCTAACATCAAACGTAAAAAAAAACTAGATGTCAGACCACTGCGTGGATTAGTATGCAACCCGTGTGAATCCATCCTCCTTACGTCCTCCCCCGCGTTCTTCTCTTCTCATTTGTTTATGAACACACCGCACCCTCCACTTTTATATGTTCTAACTGACTTTTATCACTTGGCCAGTTATAACAAACAAGGAATGATAGACCATTTTCTGCGGTCAATCCAGGTTGAACCGGTTATATATAGTTACAAAAAGCTATTTCAGTGGAGCAAATGGTAAAATTGCTTCGAGAAGGTCAATCCTCTTCGATAAGTGCATTTTTACATGAGAAAAAGCAATGGAAAGGGTGTGGGACACATTATAGCAAAAATGTGGAATAGCTATGACTTTATTTGAATGAAGAAGGGATGAAGTCATGCGAGCGAAGCGAGCATTAGGAAAAGTCTGGAAGTCCGGCGTCAGCCGGACGGCCAGACTGGTGTTGTATATTTGTGTATGGTATTATGCGGGCTATGAATTTGGGCAGTTTTATGTGTTCGTGTTGTGTAGCAAGAACTACAGACGTGTGCCGCAGAGAGGCGGTTGTATAGTCAGTACAGTTAACATCATGCATATGTGCGGTGCCGGCAAGAGATGGTGGCAGCTCTCTTGTGTTAACACATGTGTCGTACTGTTGTGTCAGTTGTGTAACAAGAGTGTTTGATATGGTTGGTAGCTTAGGGGCCTCCACTGCAGTTGTGCCTTGAGTTACGTGGCAGGTGAATACATGCATTCTGACGCAAGCCAACGTGCTATCAACCTTGGCGGGTTACATGTCCCGTCTGCATTAGGTTGCGGGTTTCCTGGTAGTTGCTCAACCGATGCATTAGTTCTGGGTCTGCTAGTCCACGCGCGAGCGACGCCGGGAAATCACGACAGTCTTCATCTGCTCGACAGATACTTCCTGGCCAGCAAAGTTGCTCGCAACCCTACCATTCGAGTAACACATGTCGTGAAATGGTTAGCATAAATTTGTCAGTATGCAAGACTTCACAATCACAACATTTTCACTTAGTACATATATCGAGAACTATGTATTTACAGTCTGCATGGTTTAGGTGGATAAAGTCAAGGATTTTCACCTGATTACTGCAAAAGCACAAATAGTATCCCCCTTGTTTTTGCGACCACAACGCTGCAATGATTGCACTTGGGCCATACATGTTGCAGTTTGGTTTGGATTCATACTATGTTGTTGTGCTTGCAATTTGTTTATGGCGCAGATGTTTTCTCACTACTTACCACTCTACGCATCACGATCACTACTTATCACGACACCCTGCACTTTTCCACATCCGCCTTCGCATACTATGGAATATTTTCTCTGTGATGGCCATCGAGATCAACATCTAAAAAACCGGGTCACCTTATTTTTGAGCTCATTACAACAAGCCTGGTTTAGTTCTTTCTTTTTGTCGAGTTCGGAGCTGTGCCACCCAACAATCTGACAGGTTTGTTAGCAGCGCAACCAAAATTGCGAAGTTAGAGGAGAGAGGAGAAGAAAGTGAGCGGATACGAAAGGAACGCCAAATAAAGAGAGAATTCAGGTAATTGTCGAGTCCTCCTAGTTACATCACTTCTGATCCTTCATACGGTTTTCTTTACTGCAGTTTAAATTTATAAAACTATCTTGGAGCGATTTGTATACAGTCTCTTTCAACCGTGACTATAGTTGAGTTACCGTGCGGAAAACCTGCTTTTCTCTCATTCCTCTCCCAATGCTGCACACTTTACCACGTTCTTTATCTCTCTGCTGTATTCCCAACTATTGTCAGTTGTGGAATGCACTATGTCAAGGTTGCCATGCCCATCCTCGCCTCCCCCCCCCCCTCCCGGGGGAATTGGTCCGCAAATTTTCGACAATACTTTCCACCTGGCAAGGAAACGGCAGTCTGATCAGGGGCTTTTCCGCATTTCTGCTCATATAATCCTCGAAATTTCATCACTGCTTGATGAAAGGGTGAGTGAATGTCATAAACATGAGAATCGTAGCCACTTTGTAGTGTAACACCACGTACGTTAGCTAGACAACAGCATCTGGCCCTGCCACTACTTCGATTTTTTTTGTCGAAGATTGTATTTTACTTCACTCTCCTACATTATTCCCATCGTACACATACGAAAACGGCGCTAGGATAGAAAATAAGCGCAACTTTCGTAATCAGGGGATGATTCACCTTCTAATGGCGCGATTTTCGTGATCAGGGGAAGATTTAGGCTGACATTTCTAATAAGTGCGAGTCCGATCCTGATTCACCTTCGATAACCTTGTGTTTTTCAAGTATATCGACTAGTCTTCTTCTTACTTTCAGAAGGTTTTTTCATTTTTGTTTTATGTGTGGTTTTTTTAATTTCTCGTTTGTTCCTGGGATGGGTGCGGGTGGACTTTTCTTAGTTATTTTTGTGTTTTTCAGGTTTCTGCAAGCATACGTCCAGATGGCGGGCTCCTAGAAGAAGACTCGCAGTTCCTTCGAACAGAACGCGGCTTCCAGGTAAGTCGAGCCTTTCGCAAAGCCCTCCCTCCGTGCTGAGGAGTTCCGGGGAGGGCTTATTATTCGTTTTATTTCGTTTTCGTAATCGATATCCGTCCACGGGTAGGAACGAAACGGACTTTTCTCACTTTTTTTTCAATTTTCTTTTCATTTCTTCAAGTCTTTCTGAATAATTGATAATTTTCAATGGAAGCATTGAGTTTTCATGTTGGGTTTTTTTAGTTGTTCAGTCCCTCTTTTTTCCTCTGCTTGTCTGGGGTCTTCTATGGAGGTAAGGCTGTGCGTGGTATACCACGCAATCTGCGAGGTGTGCCATGAATGTTGCGTGGTATGCCGCGCACAGCCTTACCTAAACATTTTTTACACCAAATAGCTAGAAGGGCTCATTATGTTACATTTGAATCATTTTTATAGGTTTTTTGTCCAATTCTAAACTTCGGTGACAATTTCTTATTCAACTGCATTGTTCATTTGACGGTTTCTTCGGGGTCTTCTATGTAGGTAAGGCTGTGCGTGGTATACCACGCAATTTGTGAGGTGTGCCATGCATGTTGCGTGGTATGCCGCGCACAGCCTTACTCAAACGCTTTTAAAAATCAATTACGTTTAAGCGCTTATTATGTTATATTTCATTGACTAGCGCCCCTACGGGTCGCTAGAAAGTGGGGTGGGGCAGCCACTTGAGGTAGGAGCAAAAGTTTCGCGCCTATGAAATCCTTAGGAAATTAAAATAGAAGCGAAAATACTAATTAATTGAGTTTGAGTACGAAATTCTCCTTATGAGTTGCGTGTATTCTACCAGTCTGGCCGCCTAGCCAACTCCAGACTTCTTGTATGCGCCTTGCTCGAGCACTCTTTATCACACATCACCATGTAAATTCACTTTCCGATGCAATGATACATCCCTCGTTTGTTGTCACCTATGGCTAGTCATCCTCAACTCTGCGCGTGCTTATCATTTATATGAATCTAGTAACTGTCGACTATTTTCTGTAACCGACACAGTGCAATTAAGAACTCGAAGTAATTCAAGTTGAGATTGTTGTTGGACGAACATCTTTCTTTAAGGCGCGTTTCCTGCCATTCGAGCTATTCACACAGTTATTCACACCTGGGCCAAAGCGGACCTCTCCTCCATCCGTGAACCAGTATCTTCTCGCCCCTCAACATTGGGTAAAAGCGGACCTCTCCTCCATCGGCATAACCGCATCCTGGCATTCCCACACATTAAGCGCATAGGAGACCCACATTCTGGCGTTCCTAGCACGTGGACCACGGCAGACCTCTCTTATACCCGCGAACCCCTACCTTGACGTTCCCTACATTTTAGACCACAGCGCAGCCCCTCCTCTATCCACGAACTCGTATCCTGGAGTTCCCTCAACTTTTAGGCCCCAGCAGACCCATCCCTCCTTCGGTGGACCAGAATGCTGCTGTTCCTCACACCTGGGCCACAGCGGGCTCCTATCCCATTGCCATGACCCTGAGATTCACACACTTTAAGGCAAAGCAGACCCGTCTTCCATCGGTGAACTCGAATTCTTCTACCTCTCACACTTGGGCCAACGGACCCCTCCTCCATCCGTCAACAGTATCTTCTCGTTCCTCACAATTGGGTGAAGGCGGACCTTCCCTCCATCGGCATAACCGCCTACTGGGATTCCCCCACTTTTAGGGCACAACAGACCCATCCCCCTTCATTGTACCCCATATCCTGACGTTCCTCACACCCTGGCCACACCGGACCCCCACTCCATCGTCATACTCGCATCCTGGCATTCCCACAGTTTTGGCCACAACTTACCCATATTCTGGCGTTCCTCGCACCTGGGGCACAGCGGACCTCTCCTACACCAGCGAACCCGTATTATGGCCTTCTCCACATTTTTGGACCACAGCACATCCCCTCCACCATTCAGGAATCCGTGTCCTGGAGTTCCCTTAGCTTTCAGGCCACAACAGACTCATCCCCTCTTCGATGGACCCGAATGCTGGAGTTTTTAACAACTGAACCCTCTTTCCATCTGCATAACCGTATACTTTCATTCTCATAGTTTTGGCTACAACAGACCCATATTCTGGCGTTCCTTGCACCAGGGGCACAGCGGACCTCTCCCATGCCAGCGAACCCGTATGTTGGCATTCCCCACATTTTCAGACCACAATACCCGTACAGATTTCACAAGACTCTCATGGTCTGACGCCAGAAAAATCTGGACCCTTACCAGTCTTTATATAGGAGGATGTGCTGCTACATGTTGTAGGAGTTCCCTCAACTTTCAGGCCCCAGCAGACCCATTCCTCCTTCGGTGGATCAGAATGCTGGTGTTCCTCACACCTGAACCACAGCGGACCCCTGTTCCATCGGCAAGACCGTTTCCCGCCATTCACTCACTTTTTGGCCACCACAGACCCATCGTCCATCGGTGAACCCCTATTCTGGCATTTCTCGCACCTGGACCATGTCAGACCCCTCCTCCATCTGCGAACCCGCAACCTGGCTTTTCCGCAACGTTGAGTCACAGTACAACTCCTACTCCATCGACATAACGATATCTGTCACTATTCGCCCCTGGCATACCTATCGTCCGTGCGTCCTTACCCTTTGTAATCTCGAGAGCAATGGGAGGAAGTTAGGAGTTATCCAGAAAATTTGAATAATTACATACTTGATCACAGGAAGTGTCACAGTGGTCTGTAATGACGCACTTTTCTATGCATGTGAGTGTACAACTGGAATCTCTTCCGTGGCTGCAGAATCCCTCAGAGTCCTCGGATGGATGCTACAACGAGAACGTGCGGCATGTGGAAAGTGCGGCGGATACCACTGTTGCACCGGGCCTAGAGGGCTCCCAGGCCGCACACGGATCTCGCCCATGCTGATCTGCGGTACAACAGTTGGTTTTGAGTGAAGAGCAGTGGCTATCCCGCTCCGTATAATGTGCTGCCTTAAAGCCTTGCTAGCTCTGTCTCATCGGTTGGCTGTGAGACCGCCAGCGTAGGACACTCACTTAGCAAGGATTTCGAAATTGCAGGTCCCGCGAAGATGTAGTCTCATCTCGCTCCATAAATCGGTTTTTCGTATGACGTCTACGCATCTCTCCCTCCACCATTGTCTGTGCACTACACTGCACTAAAGATTTCACAAGACTCTCATGGTCTGACGACAGAAAAATCTGGACCCTTACCAGTCTTTATATAGGAGGATTTTCATAGGTTTTTGTGCCTGTTTGTTCCTGGGATGGGTGCGGGTGGGTTTCTCTTAGTTATTTTTGTGTTTTTCAGGTTTCTGCGAGCAGACGTCCAGATGGCGGGCTACTAGAAGAAGATTTGCATCGATTCCAGTTCCTTGGAAGAGAATGCGGATTCCAGGTAAGTCGAGTTTTTCAGAAAGCCCTCCCTCCGTGCTGAGGAGTTCCGGGGAGGGCTTTTCATTCGTTTCGTTTTCGTAATCGCTGTCCGTCCACGGGTAGGAACGAAACGGACTTTTTTCATTTTTTCCTTTCTTTTCATTTCTTCAATTCTTTTTGAATGATTGATAATTTTTAATGTATACGTTGAGTTTTCATGTTGGGTTTTCTTTCTAGTTGTTCAGCCCTCTTTTTTTCTGCTTGTCTGGGGTCTTTTATGGAGGTAAGGCTGTGCGTGGTATACCACGCAATCTGCGAGATGTGCCATGAATGTTGCGTGGTATGCCGCGCACAGCCTCACCTAAGTTATATTTTAGGGTTACCCGTCTTTCGGTTTCTTTCTTTTGTGTTTTTAGTTACTGTCCGCCTCTAAAATCGTAAAGGTGCGTGTTGTGAGTAAACGGCTGCCTCGGTCTCTTGATCGCGTGGAATACAATGCCTTCATGCTAGTTGTGTTCCGGGTCAGTCGGGTTCGAGTACTACGCCCCTACAGAGGACTCCATGTGTGAGTATGCTCGCTTCACATAAAGAACGTTGACATTTCTATTGGGTGGATGTTCTCAACATTAGCTAGAAGATACGAAAAAGATGAAATACGTGTATCGGGTATGCTTGTGGCTGTAATGGCCCGAATAAGCTATAGAATGATTTCCGTTTGTTCCATCGTTGCAAGGTACATATATACATATACCACAAAACCCTTGAATGATTAAGGCAATGATTTCATTGCTTAGAAAACACTAATAATATGGTGCCCTTGCGGTTAGTAGAATAGGGACCTCCAACAACAAATAAGGATACGCTTAGCTATGATGTTCAGGATACTTTCAAATATCGGTTCAATTGTTTTTCTCATTCCTTCTCAATCCGTGTAGACCTTATGACCGGAACAGATTTCAGTTACAGATACTCAGACCATATTCTGTCATCAAGTACATAATGTATTAATTACTACCAGATCACGGCCTCTGCTGATTCAAAGACATATCCGCTAATCGATAGACAAGAAACGGTTCAGGTACAGCTGGGATTCGAACAATCGCTCTCAATCATCCTCACATCACGCACCAGGGATCGTCTGCTGAGCAGCACCGATCGTCTGCTGACCTATAATGTTGTATAAGTGATGCTCAGCAGACATTCTGTGTTGTGCGATGCAAGCATGGTTGAGACCGATTGTATGTCTGCTTATTTGCGACTACAGGGTGTTTTTCCGGGAGTAAAATCAGTGCAATTGCGGACCCAGTACAAAGGCTTAGTGCGAATTGCTGGAACTTCTGCTTTCTGCGTAATCTTTCAACTGAGAATTTGATCTATTGGAATGGATCAGATCGCGCGCGATGTTTACTCCAAGATAAATGCCCTGTATTCGCGATCATCTCGCATTCGTCGTGGCAGCTCCTCGATCCGCGCGTGCGGGGCGGACTCGTCGTTTCGGACAGAATATATCGTGCGGTTGCCGTTTTGCCGTGTAGCCGTTTGCGTTTTGCCTTACCCCATTGCCCTTTGTCTTTCTCACTTTGCTAGACATTGCCTTTTCTGCATTTCTGCTCATATAATCCTCGAAATTTCATCACTGCTTGATGAAAGGGTGAGTGAATGTCATAAACATGAGAATCGTAGCCACTTTGTAGTGTAACACCACGTACGTTAGCTAGACAACAGCATCTGGCCCTGCCACTACTTCGATTTTTTTTTGTCGAAGATTGCATTTTATTTCACTCTCCTACATTATTCCCATCGTACACATACGAAAACGGCACTAGGATAGAAAATAAGCGCGACTTTCGTAATCAGGGGATGATTCACCTTCTAATGGCGCGATTTTCGTGATCAGGGGAAGATTTAGGCTGACATTTCTAATAAGTGCGAGTCCGATCCTGATTCACCTTCGATAACCCTGTGTTTTTCAAGTATATCGACTAGTCTTCTTCTTACTTTCAGAAGGTTTTTTCATTTTTGTTTTATGTGTGGTTTTTTTAATTTCTCGTTTGTTCCTGGGATGGGTGCGGGTGGACGTTTCTTAGTTATTTTTGTGTTTTTCAGGTTTCTGCAAGCATACGTCCAGATGGCGGGCTCCTAGAAGAAGACTCGCAGTTCCTTCGAACAGAACGCGGCTTCCAGGTAAGTCGAGCCTTTCGCAAAGCCCTCCCTCCGTGCTGAGGAGTTCCGGGGAGGGCTTATTATTCGTTTTATTTCGTTTTCGTAATCGATATCCGTCCACGGGTAGGAACGAAACGGACTTTTCTCACTTTTTTTCAATTTTCTTTTCATTTCTTCAAGTCTTTTTGAATAAAGCCAGCATCGTGGCACCCTGGTGCAGAAATCAATCACAAAAGGTCACCATAAGCCACCAATCCACAAAAAGAGCCCATAAAACAACCAATATGAATCGAAAAGGCTTAAATTTATCATTTTCTTATGTCGTGATTTTCACTCACAAACATGGATACGTGCTATTAACATTTTAGCCCTGTGCAACACAAGCGAACGGAAGCACCGTCCGGAAATTCAATGAAACTCGGTGTGGAAAGCAACGGAATCCTAAAGTTAATGGAAACTGCTTGTATTTTATTGTCATCAACTCTAAACAGCAATATATTTGCTTTAAATCCATTAGTTTAAAAGCAAATAAAGAAAAGTATCCGGGCAGGCATCCTTGGCGCGAGCAAAATTTCCTAAGGCATACAGGCTGGATTCGATCGATATCCCTTCAGGAGGGCTCCGCGATATTACCTATCGCGTAATATCGGGCAAGTTGGGTGCGGAAAAACCAAAAATTTTCTGAAAATTTTATGAATTCGGACAAAAAAAGTTACAGTTCTGTACAATTCGATGCTGGCGAATCGATTGGTGGTGGTTTCGAGCGTCTTCAACCAAGTTGATGATAATAGGAATTGTTGGTGGTGATAACGACTGATAAGGCTAATTTCGGTGCAAAAGTGATGAAAATCTGTGTTTTTTGGGGTGCATGGGGTGTAACAGCGGCTTCGGCTGAGCATAAAATGGATGTGTAAGGGTATCACTTGAGAAAGCTATGCAGTAGAATGATGTTATGTTGTGTGTACAGATTGTGTATGTGCTATTTAGAGCTGATTTACGTGGTTTGTGTGCGTATCTGACCAAATCGGAGGCTAAAACTAGCATCATTTGAAAGAGCGTGGTCGATTTGGTATATTTCGCAATTTTCGCCTTGATCCGTTTTGGTGTAAAGGAACTAGAGGCTTCATACGACGCGTGAGGAGCGCACAATCACCCGATTGGTAATGGTGTTTGCGTGGTATGGCACGCACAGCGTGGTAGACAGCGCGATTTGCCTAAGAAAATGCAGCGTAGGCGCTGTAGCTCACCATAGAGTGTGCTGGTGGCTTGGATGGCTAGAGTTGATGGGAAAAGGAGGGGTTGGGATGGAATAAGTTGAATAATAAGAAGTGGAATACGTGAGCGATGATGAATATGTTGGTTTTCTGTTTGTCCACTTAGTATTTTCAGGTGAATTATGGTGGCATTGGCGAAGATTGTGAGGAATGGGACGAAGTTGACGTTCGCTGTTATTGTTTATGGTGTTGTTTATGACTGTTTGGTAGTATTCTTTGTTTTGGAGTGTTTTATACCGATTTTGTGTTCATTTTTTATGTTTGAATGTGTTTTTGTGTGTGTATTTGTTGTTATTTTCCTTTACTAGGGGTCTATTATGGGATTTCCATGCGGTTCTTGGTGATATGTGTGATATATGTGTTTGGTTATTGTGAAAAATGAATGGATGGTGGATGTCTGTGTTTGTATTTTCGTTGCACAAGTGAATGTTTTGTTGCCATTGTTCGTTTTTGGGCAGATTTCGGGGTATTAGGCGTGTAGATTTTGGTTATCAGCTAAAATCGGTACGTTTTTGTTGTGTTGCCAATGAATACTCTCCATATATGATTGTTTTTCCCTTTTATTTTGGTCGTCGTTTCTTTTTTTGCTCTTATATGAGCGTTATGTGGATTCTTCCGTGTTTTTATGTGTGTTTTGTTTGATTTCTTCTTTTTTGTAATGTGTAATGCTATATATTTTCTGATTCTTCCTTTTCTCTATCTTAATTGCATAAATGGGCTTTGCAATGTTTTGCGTTGCGCGTTTTGATTTATTTGGGGGTTCCTTGGCGCGTAGCGCATGACTCTTGCTCATCTTCGCCTTCGTTGTTGCCAGCTTGCTTGCTGCTTCAACCACATTTTTTCGGTATGTGTTTTCTGAATCAATTCATATGCATGTTCTAGTATTAGTAGAATCAAATCATTTGTATGTTTGCACGGGGGATACATCGACCACACTGATGAGCCCTTCTCCGTGATTAATTTCTCTATTGGTTTCTAGCTGTCTGTGGTTTCTCATTTGGCCTTGTCTGCGTCTCTTCCATCTCTGTACTTCCTCGTTTTTGCGATGAGAATGCTCGTTACAGCGTTCTCATCAACCGGCATTCCGAGCTTCCCAGCGAAGATCCATCCTGCATTCAGGTATCAATCGACGCAGAATCGTCAGCTGAACACGCTGGCAACCTGACATCCGGAAAAGGATTTCAATGAATCCTGAAAAGTCCACTCAAAGTTGGAAAATAGCCCAAATTGGTAGAAAAATTTTGACGTGGATTCAAAAGCAATCAGGGGAATTTGGATAACTTTAGAAAATGCAAATCTTCCTCTATTTCCTATCCACCTGATACTTGGAAAAGGTTCACTGCTGCGCCCAAGACGGGGCGCAGCGCGGTTCCTACTTCTGCGCGTCTGAATTTTTTCCAGAAATTTGGCACGCCGTTCCGATAATATTATGCAATCTATGCATGAATTGAATTTTCCTTTGAAATCATTATGTTGTGCTTACTTGTTTTCACATTAGAGTTTTGCAGTCGGGTTCCGGATCCTTCTGAAAATAAACGTTGAAAATTCAAAAAAATTCATTTTTTCTCCAGTCTACAGCCATCTACGATTTCTCTCGCCAACCTTCACTTTCACGGACCCGTTCTCACAACTATCCCACCTATGATCCCTCCATTGACGGTTCAAGTTAAGTTCTGCTACAGCTTAATTCTTCTTCGTAGAAATTCTTCATGCTCTTATTCTTCGTACCAACTCTTCTTTATGTAGTGGTCTCCTGAACTTTTCAAAATCGCTGAGCTTTTCTCGCAAGCATCTGCGGCGATCAACTGTCTGATCAAAGGATGAGCACTAATAAGCTAGTCAACAAGGTATAACTTATTGAAAGTTCACTCAGAATGACTTGCTGTTGGCTCTTTGTGAGGTTCTTGTTTCATGTTTACATCAGTGGTTAGTAAACTGCAGGATTAGTCTCACACGAATAAGAAGTCTACTTGTTTCTGCGAGTGTTCAATTTAGTTGTGCTCAATCACGCTCGACATTTTCACTTGCTTGATTGTAGTTTTATTTCAGATAGCGAGTTCTGTGTGGTCCGTGGTGGCTGTTAACATGTCTTTTATCCTTTCGCTTGTTGGTGCATTTGCTGGTCTCATTTTGGATTTCGGAATGGATATCATCAACCTGATTATTGAGATAGTAAGTTTTTTTTCTTATTTTAGTTCTGCTCTTCACCAGTTCAGCTGCGAGGAAGCGCAAAGTCTTAAAATGCTGCAGATAGTCTTCCTGACAATGGTTTATTACCTCCTATCTGCATCTCGCGACCGCTGGCTTCCAATAGAGTGGATTAATAATCTGGCAGAGATGGCATCAACTTCGGAAGCTCCAAGTCCGAATAGAAGTACTGTACAGTCTAAATCTCCTATGTCTGAGTATGATCTTACCGGCGCTATTGAACAAGCAATTTTGTAGGTGTTTTCATTCCATTTCAATCAGAATTTCTCTTTTATTCCTTGACTATCATGCTGTTTAGCGGTGTTTTTGTGCTTTCATCGAAAATGGCTGTCTTTTATGGTCTCTACACCTACTTCGTGCACACCCTTTTCGATCTTAACGTAGTTTTTGTTCCATGCAGTGAGTTCCATTTGGTGAAGCTTGCATATAAGTAGGTACCCTTGTTGAAATCAGTCAGATCTGTGACTTTTTCAGTGCTTGCGGCCATTTTCGCTGCCATACCCATAATGCCTCCGTATATTGTCTGCATATTTGGAGTTTTCGAATTGTGGCTTGTAAATTTTCATCTATCCCACTTGCTGATCCTATTTCATTGGATTCTAATCGCGAATTTTGTTTTAATTAGGTACGAGGCGAACTTTCTGCTGCGATAGTTTTCGCTGTAATGTCATTCGCACCACAAATGTTTGCTGATGCGACCTTTTACAGGGAAGTGAAGTAAGTACTCAGGCATCACTTATATTATTTCCTCGAGACCAGTAATATATGTGTCTCTTCTAGATTTTCTCATCCTTACGTGACTGGTTTGGCCATAATCGGAGGCATGTACTGGCTCGGACTGCAGGTAGGTGTTTTCTTAATTTTGCTCAGCTCAGCTATCAATAAGTTGCTTAGAAATAAGTCGGTGCAATGTAAACACCTATGTGAAGCCACCTTGATCACCTTGACCACCGCAGATCTTCGGATATACAGAGCGGGCAGAGCAATCCTTCCATTTGTCCCTCGCGTGCCAGAGTCGTCCAATGGATTCTGTCCGCTCGACGGACACGAAGAGCATTGTATCCTTCCTTGAAGGACTTCGTTAAAAAGTCTAACCATCGGGTCGGTGGTCTTCCTGTCGCGCGCTTCCGTGTAGTCCTGTCGCTGACGGCTCTTGTGCAACAGTTGTCGTTAAGACACATCTCGTGTCTCACCTAATCTTACTCAACTTGGTGTAAGCGGCAGCGTCTCTGATTTTCGACGATGTTGACGAAGGGTGGAACTCCGTATTCCAGCCCTCACTTGCGTGAGGCGGGTTATTCCTAGCATCACCCTCTCGATGGAGCGTTCGACGACGCTGATCGCATTCTCATCCTGCTTGCGCAACTCCCAGGTTTCTGAGGCGTAGGTCAAAGCAAGGAGAACGGTTGTGTTGAAGAGGTGGGCACGGAGCCTGGATTTCTTCGTCTTCTTCACTACGTCTTCGATGCTCTTGTAAGCTCCTCAAGCCGCTCGTTTCCTCCTGCCCAGCTCTGGAGCGAGGTCGTTCATCATGTTGACTTCCCGACCTAGGTATACGTAGCTGGAGCAGCATGCGAGCTACATGCGTCAACGAAGTCGGCCAGCATACGTTCCGCTTTGCTGATGTTTGGCGTCATAAGGGCGATGTCGTCAGCGAAGCGAAGACGGCTAAAGGCGGTGTCTCACCTCACTATCACCAGCCGAGAATTTGGCCAAATTCTCGGCCGGTGGACGAGGCGCCTCCCGCCTGCGGCGCAGTTTTCGGTAATGAGAACACCTGCGCGATCAATGAGATCTGCTGAGGTGTATGGCAAGACGGGCAGTTTATTTGCCGAGGAACTCGTCCACGCCAAGTTGGATAGGTCCTTCAAAAACGGGTTTTTGATGGTTTTATCAGAAATCACGTACATTATTGGACTTAGCGTGTCGAGTAGGTTCGGATTCTGTTAGTACCTCAGAATCGAAAATGAGGTGAGACACTGCCTTTAAGTCGCCGGCCATCAACTTGCACTCCCATGTTTTCTCATCCTAGCCTTCACATCACGTTCTCGAGAGTGGCGCTGGTTAGTTTCGGCGACACGGCATCGCCTTTTCAAACCCCTCTCTTGACCTTGATGGTGGTGTCGTGGTAGAATGGAAGAATCCTGGTCGTGAAGTTGCTGTAGAGCTTGTGAGGTAATTCTGAAAAAAAATTAGCGACCCATCTTCGGGCGTTACAACGATCTCTTATTTTTCCTGACAGGGTCGGAGCATCGCTACAATATTACATTACATGTCATGAGGCGAAGGTTTTTCTAGTCTGTTATTACGCATGTTATTTAGTTTCATGAGCTTAAAGAAACATTGGATGTTTATTCTTTCATAAAATGTGTACAGCTACATATAGAATTACTGGATTCTAAAGTGAAATCCAGTTAGTCAGAAATTGATGATAATTCTTCGTTGTGTCTCGTTGATAAAATAGTCTCATGTCATCCCAAAATTATCACACCTTCCCATTTCAGTACATCTCTCAAGCTCGTGGTGATTCATTTTTGGTGCAATGATCCGGATAGCCAGATGTCTCATGTAACCTCCCAGTGTGTGAATATGGGGCAGTTTTGTAGCCTTTCTTTATTCAGACAAAGGGGTATCTACTGTATATTAAAGCTTGAAGAAGTAGTATTGAAAGCAAAACAGTAGAGTAATTAATAGATTTTGATATCATGGTCGTCGCTACATCGGTGGCAGTGCTTGTGAACCACTTCCAGCACTGGCTTGGGGTGGTTTTTTCTTTTTCTAAAAAAGACCTATTTTTAACGCGATAATTCGCTACAAAGCGAAACCATAATTAAAGTACTCACGGTTTTCATACTTAAGAATAATGTTATGAAAAATCCAATGCCTAATAAGTTAATGACGAGAAGTACGACGCCATATAGTACATATAGAGCTACCAGACCTGAAATATTGGTTTGAGATCTGGTTGGGGCGATACAACTTGTTTAGTCGAGTTATTATTCCTCTTTCTCTATATATCCATATCTCCAAATGCATCAACCAATTTGAATTCGAAGAGGAAAATTGTCTGCAAAGATTTAAACGTCGGTTAGAATAAGCGGTACCTCCTTCGTCTGGATCTCGGACTTGCGCTTCGATTTGCACTCTTCCGGAAGTTGAAGTATGCAGATGATAGCTCGTTCCCTGAAATAGCATACATACACTCATCCCTGTATCTAGAAGCGGAAACCATACATCTCTCAAACTATGGAACATATCTCTGATTTTCAGCGAATTCTGATGTTGGAAAGCACTCCTCCTCCAGTAAAGGCAAGCCACAAGGAGGGAGATGATGACGGGGAAAATTCGGGTCCATTCGATGAGGAAACGGAACCATAGAGGACAAGATGCTGGATTAGCGCTGGATGGCTGACCATTTCCTACCAAACCATTGCGCACAAGAAGCCCAAGGGCTGACGAAAAAGTAGCACGGGTACATGGAGCTGGGAAGTGGTGGGTGAGGGGAGAGAAGCGAGAGAGGGTTGTTTAGGCCTAGTCCCATGATATAGCGTTAGGTCTCGACCTGCTCAGGTATAGACTCGAGATTAGGCAGGGTCCAGGCAGAAACCTACATCCACTTGTAATTTGCCCTCACCCACCCTCAATTTTGCCAGCACAACAACCCTGATCTAGAAGAGAAAAGGCACGCCGACTATGAAACCATTCGACTACTGTTCCATGGCTTGGGGGTAAATCTGAAACGATGATTGACCGCAACGTCGTTCTCTTTAACCCATTGGCGACCGCGTGGCTCACCGGTGAGGACTATATGAGATACGTTCCCCAAGTTCGTCGCGGTGGCCGCGAGGGGCTAGAGCATAGACAGGGGGTGGTGGGTGGAGGCAGTACAGGGACCCGTTAGTAATCGGAGACGCAGAGAGCGAGAGGACTGACGGTGTGCGGCAGGCTCTGGCCGTGATTGGCAACGTATCTCGTGCAACCCGGTGAGCCGCGCCTTTTTGGTCGCGTGGGACCGCGCGGCTCACCGCTGAGCCGCGCCCCTATTATCAAGTACTGGACCCTATTTTCGAACTATTTTGTAGTATTTCCATATAAAATGTGTACAATACTTCCTAAAAAGGGCTAAAATAACTGTGGTTCAAGAAAGAGTTCTCCTTTATTGCGACAAATACCATGAAAAGGATGAGATTTTGAAATCGAGGGAGATCACTTTACATTTTTTGTGTAGTGGATGGAAATATTCTAAAGAAGAGCCACGTTTCCTACATAGAAGCACTTGCATTACATCCTGCACTTCCTTATTCGTCACGTTAGAGCCGTACGAACGTGTATACCTCCTGAACACTCCCTTATAATGCTAAAAACACCTTCTACAAACTTCCTTCAGCCCTAATGGAATCCAGAAGCGTACAGATTCTCCCTTTTTTTTTGGTCCGATGATACTAGTAATCTTCTGGAACTAGATTTCGAACTATTTCTGCAAAAAGATCTGTTTTAATCCCAATTATCTTTTCGTAACGGTGTGGAACTCCGCGGGCGCCGCACTGTTGAAAGGGGCGTTGGTCCCACGCGCCAGACACGCAAAAATAGGCGCGGTCGTCAATGGGTTAAATCAAGCAGTGGGGTTTTGCAGTCATTTGCGGCACTGCCGTTGCAATTAACGCTGAGAAGCTTCACGGGGAGCAAAACCACTGCCTGCGTCTATCGGGAACAGAGTTTTTTTTTATGAACACTTGCAGAGTCCGTTGACCTGATGCTGTGAAGATAGGGAACTAAAAGGCAGGCAAAAATCTTCAGTGACCAACTTTACATAGGTCGGTCCCCGTCTACGTAAATACTTAGGAACCTGCCAAAGTGGAACTTTATATTGGCGTCTTGGGGATGAAGATGTTGTGCTGTGATAGAAAAACGTGTTTACGCGGCATTTCTGCGTAAATAGGAGCGGTTTGGTGGCACTGTAGTCACTAAGGCCCATGGCATAGTTCACAGCGACACCATCGCGGTGAAGAAAATGGAGGGAAATGGTGGGAACAAAATGTTACGAGTTCTAATATCTTACCACACAATTTGCGTGGAATACCATGCCGGCATAGAAGCCACTGTGAGACAACTTGTGGTGGTGAATGGTAGCAGCGACAGTGTCGCTGTGTATATGCCTTGGGCCTAAGAGGCTTCAAGAGCCCGCTTCCAATGGTACGACAACTTTCTCTGCAATGGCGAAGACGGCTTTTTTCTTTTGCTGAGACCTTTCTTTGGCAGGAATCTAATGAGTGCAAAGATACTCCAAGATGACGTTTTCTGAGAAAGCTCCCCTAATTACTCAAGTTCAGTTGCAAATTGAACAATACTTCAGCGTTGCTATTAGCTCGTCTGTGCTTTCGTCTTCTCGACTTTTGCTGTCCTAATCGTTCTGAATGTATTGGGTTGGTCCGAAAGTCTTGCACCTAATTTCATACTTTTTTCAAAGAATGTTAAGTTCATTGTGAATAGACGCCAATCAACAAAATGACCACCCCTATGATCCATAAGGTACGACCAATGCTTCAGTAGATAATCAATTCCAGAAGTGAAGAACTCTGTCAGCCGCGAGCCAAAGAAACTTGAAATCTCACTTTTCGGTTTGGTTCAATCATCGAATGTCTTTTCTCGTAGATACAGCTTCAGGGCTCCGAGCAAGTGGCAATCAAACGGGGATAAGTCAGAAGAATAAGCAGGAAGTGGTAGAACTTTCCCACCTAATTCCGCAATTTTTCGGAGGGTAAGCTTTGTCACGTGAGGTCGGGCGTTGTTATGAAGTAGAGCAACATGGTCAATTTTTTCCCGCTCCAGGCGAGTTGCGAGTTCTGCCAGTTTCTGTAGTTGAGAAGGTTAGACTTAAGCAGTCACAGGTCTCAGCAGCTCTCGATGCAGCATTCCCTCGGCATTTCACCAACAACACAGAAAAACCATCTTTCGTGCACTTCTCTTCCGGCTGTTTTAAAGATGGTTAGCCAAGCACAAGTCAACTTTTCTCTTGTGTATGGTTAACATATTGCATCCAACTCTCATTTCCAGTGATGAGTTGGGGGAGAGTTTCTCCTGTGTGCACTCAGCAGCAAAGACTGGCGCACACTCAGTCCTGCAAGGCACTCAGTTTGTGAGCGACATCCCGTCATCAGTTTTCTGTAGCCCAGCGCTTCGAGATGTCTGGCGACTATTGTGCGGCCGCAGCCAGATGTATCCTACAGGTCACATGTAGTGACATTTTGATTCAAAGTTAATGGAATTCCAGATCCCAAAAAATATCCTGGGGAAAAACTTTCGGACCAACCTAATACAACGGACCTATTCTGTAATATGCTCCTTACAAAATCCTGCTCCGCTTCCGGATCCGGAGATGAAAGAAGAAGGATTGAGAGTTAGTTGAGTATAGGAGCGCTAAAATCTCAGATGATCATCCAACGTCATCCATGCACTAAGAGCATCCACAGACTTCACCAGTTCAAAATGAATAGAAATGAACCGGCAACATAAGAGATAAGGATCGTGAAAATTATAGGCATCGATTGTCACGTTACATCGGCATGGATCGCTGCCAAACGGAGCTCATCGCCAGTATTCTCGAAGATGTGCCCAAAATGAACTGGCGATGTGAGTGATAGCAACAGTGGAAAAGATGCCTATCGATTGCCACGCCCCTTTTATTATCATCCTTCTGACGGCTGGGGTCTCCTCATTCACTCTATCCATGTGGCGATCGCCGGCGGTCGTGGCGATCGCGACGACAGCCGGCTGTCGTGGCGATCGCCACGATTGCTGGCGAAGTCTGGGAATACTCTGACCAGTGCAGCCACATACTACACCAGTTTATTATTCGGATCTATTTGGAGCTTCACCGGCATATGAGCAAGAGGCTGCTCAGAAATTTTAAGAAGTATCATTCCGTTGTGTTCGCGCAGGCACTTACAGAATGCCTTCTCCCCTCCTCGCAGAAAGCGTTATTAACACCTGCGGTTTTGATATGTCTCAGCTACTTTCCATATTTTAAAAGGCTTACCGGTGATATTACTGTATTAGGCTGTCGAATGATAACGGATGTCGGATCTTCTGAACGGATGCTTTCCAATGACTTCATCTCTATGATCTCAAGCCTGTCGTTGTCCTCGATTACAACAGCAACACCTTGAAATAAGCTTTCTTTTTGGCTCTATAAATGTGAAAGAATTCTTTACCTCCTGCATAACTACTATCAATTCTCCGCAACGACTTGAACAGTTTCGCTGTGGACTTAATAGACGTATTGACCACCCTTAGTTGGCCATGAATCTCCTCTACATTACTAAAAACCTCGATAAGCTCTTCATCATTATCTGAAATTCAAATTTGAGCATAACTACTTCGATACAGGTGCATCTTCATGCAGATTGTGTGTTAGTTTTCTCACCTGTCCAACCTATGAGCTCCACATTTCCCAGAATTGACTTGCAGTTATGGAATTTATCAACGTTCTTCGAGGTTAACGGTACCGCCTTGCAGGAGTTCCCTGAAGCAGGCTTATGAGACATACATGAAAAATTCTAATCAACGGCGAGAAAGTTCACCACAGCTAGGATCCATGTTGTTTTTGAAATCCAAATTCCCATTGTCGAGAAACTTCTCAGGTACGCAAAGGTTTTTGTTGTTGTGGATTTCTGTAAAATGTATTATGCAGTGGTAATATTCACTCTAAATAGCCAAGGATTTTATGCAATAGCGTTGTTCGACTCCCATGATAGCCGATATAGAGACTACACAGGCAATTCTAAACATCTACGTTCTTTATTGCTTTTAATGATGTGATCAAACCGCATATCGACTCATGACAAATGCACCTAGAGAAGGGTTCTATTCGCGAGCTTCTTGTATGCTATGCCCAGTAGGCAGGCGTGTTTGTGGGCAAGCCGCTTAATTGTGGAAAGGACCTCCGCCACCTGCTCACCATTTTGTCTTTTCTTTCAGTAATTTCTTGTGAAGTAGTTGCAAACCTAAATGTACTACTATGTTTCGTCATTCCAATCACAGAATCATCTTTCCAATCAAGATGGGCGTTCGTCAAGTGACCAGCTGAAACCTATTCTCTGCCTTCTTGGAATTGATGATCAGGGAGTGCTGCTGGAACTAGTTCGGAGTAAACGTGAACAGAAAAAAATCAAATCATTCAAACTCTGCTGGTAGCATTGTTTTTCTGCCACACATGCGCAAAAGGCAGAACAGATGGTCCGTCCAATCATCTCAAATTAAGAGCCAGAAGTTGGGGGCTAAACTGTTAAACGGCACCGTCATCCCGGCTCTGTGTTCCGAAGCGAGACGTGGACGTTGATGAAAGAGATGGACGCACAGTTGGAGGCGTCGTTTGAAAGAAATGTGGTCGGTTACGCGGGTATAGACATGCCAAAGCCTGCATAGTTATGATATCCGTTCCCTCTCCGAAGTCACGGATGCTCTCGAATATGCGACTTACTCAAAGCAATGTTGGGCCGAGCACGTAATGAGAAGGAACGACGGAAGATGCAGCACCGCAGTCATTTAGTGGTACCCATGTGAGGAGAAGCTCCTGCTTGGTAGACCTCCAACCGGGTGGAAACACTCGCTTTCAATCCAATATTCTTTGATGACAGAATGGCGTGCCTTGTTCATTGGTCCACAAAAGCTCAAACCAGGAACGATTGAAAAGGATGCCGAAATTCGCAACAAGGCAACCGCCGAGTATAGCACGTCTCAATCAAATAACAAGTAAGTTGCAAACCGAAAAATTGTCGACAACTTCTTTTCTAGGGTTTAATGGCAACTAACCAATTTGCAATTTCTTTTTTACTGATCAAGGGCTTGTTTGCTTGCTGAGTTGTTTTTGGCAAATGCCTGATTGCAGGTTAGTCTCGAGGTCCTGAGGAAGGTTGACATGGGCATTGCGAAACCTCTCCTATTTCCGATGAGTTTTTGTAGTTTTGTAAACGCTTTTGTGCTTCGTTGGATCATCACCTGTCTGTGGAGGTGATAAGAGGTCAGAGCCACCAGCGGACACTTGGCCGAGTGTGCTGCTCTGTCGGTGCAATTCAAATAGAAGGGGTAAGCTTTTGGAATACAGTAAGATTCTTTTGAGCCGTTAGCCAAGATGGTTGTCGATCTTTATTGTGGTTAACGTTTCGGCGACTTCGCCTTCGTCAAAGCCTGAGAAGTCAAAGACATAAGTGATTTACCCTCTCAAACGCCTCATCCCCCTACAGGATTCCCTTCATCTAGCCGTACACTCAGAAAAAAAAAACAGTCCAATGAACACAGATAAGGTAGAGCTCACCTTAGTTGTGGACGCGGTTGTAGAATAACGGACCACCAGACCCGTGCTCCTAAAGATTTATAAGGTGCCTTAACAACCTATCCACGTAAGATCAAAACCCGCAAAGGTTTTGATACAGAGCGAGCTCGTTTGTGATGGCGATGCACTCATCTTTTCTATTCATTTTTGGGCTTTTGGCCGTGATCGAAAACGCTTCTAAAGTCCTGCGTGCTATGATTTGCTATGATTTCGGGCTCACTTGACAAGATCGTGACTCCAATCTGAATTTCAGCGTTTTCATGACACAGCCTACGATAATACCCAAAGGAGTGGACGATTTTGATTTGGAAAGTCCATCCAGATCTTCCTTTATCCTAATGCAAAGCGGCCGCCCCGCTTCCCCTATGTGTTCGTCCCTGCACGCCTGGCATGTGATGAGATAAATTGTCCTAGAGATCAAACAGTCACCATCCCTACTATGCGGACAAATCATGCATCCAGGGGTTGTGCAGAAGCGATCATACGCCCGAATGCGAACTAAATGCCGTTTGAGGACTGGTGGCGGTATGCCCACTATTCTCACATCATCTTGCAGGCCCGCCTGACGTAGGCTCCTCCGTACTGCGTTGCTCACTTCATCCGAGATGAAGTGTAGGCAGAGGGGAATCTTTTCGGAGTCATCCGTTAGACGGGATCTACGATGGCCGAGACGGTGTGAGCACTCCCTCATAGGGTAACCCCTGGATCTAGCAATTTCGTATACCATGCTTACCGATTCGCTGCGTTCCTGAGTACTGGATGTTAACTTGTAGCAGTGCGATACATGTTCCCTATGACTGACCATTTAACGTTGATGGGGTGTGCAAATAGATAGTGGTGTTCTTATTGTTAGGCTTACGATTTCATCTAGTTCTATACTCTCCATAGGCCAGGTATACCTGGACGTTCAGGAAGGCCAGCCAGTTGTCCCTGGGTTCCTCCCTGGTGAACTTAATTTGAGGGAACTGCTCGTTCAGGAGGTTAAAACAAGTGTCCATCTCTGACAGACACAGTCTTTCTCTGTCGATGTGAAGGAGATCAAGAAGTATCTCGCATCCATTTTTTTGCTGAGGTAGTGGAACCACGCCCCATTTTGGGGGAGGGGGGTGGATGCCACTCTTTAGATACTTTTGGAGTGAAGCTCTCATTAAGAGAGTTTAGCTATAAATATTATGCTCTTTGTGAACGGCTACAAAATGAAAAACGTTCAAGCACATAATCTGAAGAATACGAATGAATCCTGGCAATGTCCATCTTTCTATTTTTTAGAACTGTTTGTACTGCGCAGTCTCCAAAAATAAAATGGGAGTTTTTTTTTTGTCTGATGTCATATTTGATCACTTCAACGTCATCCACACATCATCAGTAACTATTACTGTCGTTATCAGCACGCCACGACATCATTTCGGCGGGCTGACCGCAGACCTTCCCCGGGCTGTCCATGCACCGATTTCTGGAAGACCGCGCTTAAGTATTTAGCTGACCGCGGAGTTGGCTACGGTCCGCCAAATATTGGTACCGCGGTCAGCCCGCTTCATTGTCTGAGTTACTGCCGGTTTAACTGCTTTTTTTGTATTGGCAAAGTGTCGAGAACCTCTCACACTTGCTCATATCAAGAAGTAAAAACATGATGTTGAAGGAGATAGTTGGGATCTGTTACAGATGTTGGTACACAAACGTTGGCTTACCATGTTTACCGTGAATACAGGTCACTTCCTCCATAACAGTGCTTGCCAAGAAATCAATAGTTGTGATAGCTGTGTTGGATATTCGTAAACATCCATTAATCTTATGCATGCGAAAACGAGCTGGAGGTTCTTGCTCGATTGATTTGGATAGGGTGATGTTCCCAGTGAGTTTTTTGCAGTCTTTGAATTCGGCGAAGCTTTTCACTTCGTGGACGAAGTGGCATTCTGGAATTTAAATTTTATCGGTTGACTGGGAACATTATAAATCTATGAAATACTGAGGTGCTGGCCTCTCAGTTTTTACCTGCTCAATGTTTCTGTTCGAAAAGAGGGACTGAAAAGTCTAGTTTATACGATAACAGCCCTCACCTCCATCCTCAAGAATTTCCGCGTTTTTCTCTCCAAATACGAATTTGAGAGCGGCAGTCGTCTCCAGCTTTGGATTTTTTCGAAATCGCATCATAGGAAGATTACCCTTCTCCTGATATTCCACGACAAGTTTCGGAGATAGGAAAAAATTGGTCAACTTTTGATTGTTTTCTACAACCAGGGCAGAAGCTGGCTCTGGAATTTCAATCTTTTGAGGTGTAGGCCGCCGAGAAAGCAATAACTCCGGACCTCCTTTGTTGTCGCATTTCGACGCGTTGATAGTGAGGACCGAGCTGAAGTCGAGCTTAACAAAGCTTGTTCCGACTATGCGCACACACATATGTACCGTAGTTTTGCTTCGAAATAGCTCCTCAATTTGCTGCTCGGTGATGCCCGATTCTGCAGCGTCGAACAGCTCTCCTCCTATCTCTATTTCTGCCTTGCAGTTGCTCACGATTTCTTCAATATTCGATTTGTCGATCTTTTCTAGCTTCGCGCACTCTGAAAGTCAAGTCTCGAAAACAATGACAACCTTTCGTTGGTAAAGAAGCGGACGAGAAGTTGTTACTTCTAACTGATGCAACTTCAGGTGATCATTTATCGTACTATCCGCGCTCATAATCACAGGTATAGTTTTTGTACCGATACTGACTCGACCTATTCCGGCCAAATCTCGAGAAGAGAGGCAGATCGACAGAATCACTTGTCAGCAATGAGCGCCCTGGGCACTACACATCTTTCAAAACCTTTGTTCTCCTCATTCAGTCGCAACACAACCTCTAGACTATACGAGGTCACTAAACTAAATTCCACACTTTATTTCTCCTTTCTGATGAGATTTCCATCGACTACATCTCTTTCGCCAAATTCTTACTATGCCAAACTCGCTTCCATAGATGTGCATAGAATAAGGAATCATGATAGGTATATTTCTAAGCTAACTCAAGCTGCTCCTTTTTATGAAGACTTCCCTGTTTTTTTTTTCTCATTAACTCGTTGCATGTCCGTCGGAATTATGATTACGTTTTCGCGAAGCCACTTCGTCAAATTAAGAGATAGCCGCGTTAAGCAGTTAGTGTATTGCGTCAAGGCTAACTTGAACTGCTGAGACGCACTTTCAATGATAATTAGGATGTACTATGAGTCACGAGAGGAGATCTTTTAGCCAGAGTTTCTACAGCTACTTAATCAAACGAGTGTAAATGAAGCTTAAATTTTGAGTTGTCAATGGAACAGCGCTAATCATACTTGCTGTGTGCGCTGTCGCGATTGCAGCTACACGACAACGGATAGATCCAGTGTTGAAAAGTCGCGTTTGCGGAGTTGTGGCCGCGGTTTCCTCACTGGCAGTTTTCTCATTTTCGCACAAATGCCGCATTGAATGACCGTCATCGAAAGTACTCAGCAATTGATTGTGTGCGACTGAAACAAAATGAAAAGCTCAGCCCGATTGGCCAACGGTCTTCGTCCGGGTGTAGGATGAAACGTGGTTCACGTGTAACTATTGTATTTACATTGAAAGCAATCAACTAGGTCATCAGGGCCAATCGAACGTCGAACCACCTATTAGCGCCAATCTATATTTTGCAGAGGGTGGTATGAAACTATTACGCTTGGAGATTACAGTAAGACCATTTGCTAACCGGTTTGAATTTTCCATCTTGTACGCATGACTTGCTTTAATGAGCACAACGAATACTTTTGTACTGTCTCAAGTCTCGTATCAGCTACTCCACGCGCGGAAATCCACCACGGGAGTGCTTGTGCCATAGCCAGCACCGGAGAGCAAGGTATACTCGACACTTCTATGGGGAATGAGTTTGGAGATAAACATTACTATACCACAAAAGAAAAAATTCCTAGTTGTCGGTTGAGCGTGCAGTTGAGATTGTCCGGAAATCGAGTGAGAACCTTCTTATTTCTACTCTGGTGTAATGCAAAATTACATACTATCCCTCGTAATATAGTGTGTTGAATGCGTTTGTTCTCCTGATAGTTGTCTCTCGTGAACAAACACACACAAATTGGAAATGCATTATTAATCGCTGAGCACCTACTTGATGTTTCTTTCTTGTCATCCGTTTTGTCATGCTTCTTGGGCCCTATAGTATGGGCAATCGTGGTTACCACCTTGACCTGCTTCATAGTGACCATTTTTGATTCCAATTCTTTGTAGGATTTTTGCCCAACCCTCTGATGTGCAAAGGCGATACATTTGGCGGAAGTTTGTGTTCGCCTATGTATACACCAGTCTGGCCGTCCGGCTAACGCCGGACTTCCAGACTTTTCCTAATGCTCGCTTCGCTCGCATGGCTTCATCCCTTCTTCATTCAAATAAAGTCACAGCTATTCCACATTTTTGCTATAATGTGCCCCTCACCCTTTCCATTGCTTTTTCTCATGTAAAAATGCACTTATCAAAGAGGACTAACCTTCTCGAAGCAATTTTACATTTGCTCAACTGAAATAGGTTTTTGTAACTACATATAACCGGTTCGACCTGGATTGACCGCAGAAAATGGTCAGTTATTCTTTGTTTGTTATAACTGGTCAAGTGATAAGAGTGAGTTAGAACATATAAAAGTGGAGGGTGCGGTGTGTTCATAAACAAATGAGAAGAAAAGAACGCGGGGGAGGACGTAAGGAGGAAGGATTCACATGGATTGCATACTAATCCGTGCAGTGGTCTGACATCTAGTTTTTTCTAACGATTGATGTTAGACGCCATCGAATCGATTTAACAAATATGGACCTAACTCATGACATTTCCCTGAGTAGTGGACACCGGCGCACCCCTCCTGCACCGGTAGCTATATTTTCAGGCGCTCCTCCACTTTTGTGCGGAGGCGCACCCCTATCACAGCCGCGGACCAGTCTCCCCCACTTTGGGCGCCGGCGCACCCTTATCAGAGTGGTGGACCCGTCTCCCCCACATTCGGCGCCGGCGCACCTTTATCAGAGTGGTGGACCCGTCTCCCCCCACTTTGGGCGCCGACGCACCCCTATCACAGTGGTGGACCCGTCTCCCCCACTTTGGGCGCCGGCGCACCCTTATCACAGTGGTGGACCCGTCTCCCTCCACTTTGGGCGCCGGCGCAGCCTTTCTCCATCCATGGACTCCATTGCAAAAATGGATTCAACTCATGGCATTTTCTCAGTAGTGAACATGCGCATCCCTAATCCGTCGCTGGTGACATTTTTAGGCATTTCCCCAGTTTTGGACGCCGGCGCACCCTTATCACACCGTTGGACCCGACTCCAGGCGTTTCCCCACTTTTGGACGCCGGCGCACCCTTATCACACCGTTGGACCCGACTCCAGGCGTTTCCCCACTTTTGGACGCCGGCGCACCCTTATCACACCGTTGGACCCGACTCCAGGCGTTTCCCCACATTTGGACGCCGGCGCACCCTATCACACCGTTGGACCCGACTCCAGGCGTTTCCCCACTTTTGGACGCCGGCGCACCCTTATCACATCGTTGGACCCGACTCCAGGCGTTTCCCCACATTTGGACGCCGGCGCACCCTTATCACACCGTTGGACCCGACTCCAGGCGTTTCCCCACATTTGGACGCCGGCGCACCCTTATCACACCGTTGGACCCGACTCCAGGCGTTTCCCACTTTTGGACGCCGGCGCACCCTTATCACACCGTTGGACCCGACTCCAGGCGTTTCCCCACTTTTGGACGCCGGCGCACCCTTATCACACCGTTGGACCCGACTCCAGGTGTTTCCCCACTTTTGGACGCCGGCGCACCCTTATCACACCGTTGGACCCGACTCCAGGCGTTTCCCCACATTTGGACGCCGGCGCACCCTTATCACACCGTTGGACCCGACTCCAGGAGTTTCCCCACTTTTGGACGCCGGCGCACCCTTATCACACCGTTGGACCCGACTCGAGGCGTTTCCCCACTTTTGGACGCCGGCGCACCCTTATCACACCGGTGGACCCGACTCCAGGCGTTTCCCCACTTTTGGACGCCGGCGCACCCTTATCACACCGTTGGACCCGACTCCAGGCGTTTCCCCACTTTTGGACGCCGGCGCACCCTTATCACACCGTTGGACCCGACTCCAGGCGTTTCCCCACTTTTGGACGCCGGCGCACTCCTACAGCAACAGTGGACCCGTTGTGGAGCATTTGCTTCGGCCTAGACCACGCCCCCGAATCAGGCCCCAGCACGAGCCTTCCGTAGGGTCGGAACAAAAACGAAGCCTGCTTTGAAAAACCCAAGTTTAACGAAGTCCCTCTTGGATAACGAGACATTGAGGAGAATTCAAATTGACGCGTTTTTCACGGATATCTAAGGATACTAGTATAAAGTTCTCTCAAAATACGTCGAGAAGCGCATAAAAGTGTGCAGGACAAAAACGACGTTAGTTATAGGAAATGTTTCTAAAGAAAAAAGTACAGAAACCAATACAGAGTTCACAGAAAACTTTCATAAAAGTTGGTGGTAATAAATCTAGGAGGGAGAAGTGAGAATTCTGAATTCCTCTACAAGCAATGCCACCACTGATGACATAAGTGGGAGGCAGCTTAAATAGAAAAACAGCTTTTGAATGAATAGCAAGGAAGAAGACGACATAATACATCAAAGATCCACTGGAAGACGTGCAGAAACACGCTGGGCTGATTTGAATGGGGCTGCTGCACTGATTTGAATGCAAATGAAACGCGAGCTGTCTTATTGTCCGTCGGCGCATCGTAGGGTATAAAAAAGTTTACCTTTTTTGGGCTATATCTCTGCTAAAAGGATATGATATGGGACATACTAAGGTGCGTATGAAAGCACGAGATTAGTGGTATAGGTGTATGAAAAATCCACCGAAACTATTGTGCCTGAATAGAAAATCTATGCTTCTGAAGTGCCACGAAAGGCTCAGCCCTTCGTGGCTGCGGGTCCAGCCCTTCGCACGAAGGGCTGGACCACTTAATGAGCATACAATTTTTTCATTCACATAGGTTTGGGGAACCATTTCAAACACTTATTGTGCACGCTGAGACACATTTTTGCCCAAAATTTGAAGTGAATCCGTGAAGTCTGGACTTAGTTACCTAACACAGCTTTTTTACTTTGCAAATGTTTGGAATGTCTTTTCCAAGAACTCCAAGTATTCCCTTTGTTCTTATTTCACCGAAGATTCCAAATCAATCCGTGCAGTTTCAGCAGCGCAGCAGTGCCTCGTTTCCTCCGGATAGTGGGAACCTATGAATGATCTGCTCCAATCGAACTTTTTCGTCCTCACTCGCCGTTATTGCGCAGCTGGAAGTACCAGGAGTCGTTTCCTCGAGCTTTTTTCCTCCTCGCTTTATCAACGCATTGCACATCTTGGGACCCACAAAAACCCAATTTTTTTCGGGGCTCAGATTCGGACCCTGTACGGAGCCCCCTTTGATTTTTGCCCTCTTCACGAAGCCCAGCTTGCCTCCGGGACAGCCGTGCTGGGGCCTGCCCCGAATTTCGTTTCACACACACACACACACACACACACACACACACACACACACACACACACACACACACACACACACACACACACACACACACACACACACACACACACACACACACACACACACACGCACGCACGCACGCACGCACACACACACACACGTGACAGACTAAGCCCTTTATTATAAGTCATGATATACATATACTAGACGGGTCTATTTCTGCATGAGGGATACGCTTATCCTGTTTTGGCGGACCCTCCTACCTAAATCAACTAGATGTACATTGTTTCCTTTCATATCCGTGTTCTCTTCCCATTCCGTTTGTGCCTGAATGAACCACTCCTTCCTTTCCGTTTATATACACCGGTGGACCCTTATCACTTGAATTACCACAACAACCAGTTGAGCCTAAATCATTTCAAGATAACATTTGCACTGGATCGGTTACACTCAGTTCTTCATGTCCACTAACTCCGCTTACATGGAAGAGCATAACTTCGTTCCTATGGGGGAAAGCTACCACCTACGGGATCAAGGGTTTCTCAGGAGAACGATAGAACTGCGTGGAAGGATGCAGATCTTATCAATCCATTTACACTTTTGTGTTTGGTTTCAACGTGCATGTGCAGTATGCGAGCGAAGCGAGCATCAATAGAAGTCTGGAAGTCCGGCGTTAGCCGGACGGCCAGACTGGTACATATATACAGTGCCTGTCAAAACTTTACGCCCACCCTAAAAATTCGTCGTTTCGGGCAAGGATCAAGCTTTCTCGAGTAATGGCCTTCACTATCGTTTTCAGCGTGCCTGAAAACCCAAGAAACTTTCACCAATTCTTTTCTAGGTGATCCCCTAATTTTTTTATAGTTTTTGAAAGGAAAATGCCGCGGTTCAAAACTTTACGCCCACCCTTGAAAATGTCGGTTACGGAGGAGAGGAATTGCGAAAAAGCAGGGGAATGATACGAACTGATGTAGTAGCGCTCAAAAAGACTTTAGGTAACCTTATGGAGCAGTCAAAATGAAAGCCGAAGGTATTTTACCTGTCACTGACTGAGCAAACTCTCCCCCGAACAAGTGTGAACAGAACAGAATTTTTTTTAAAGATTTCGGGTGGTCGCAGACACTTAGCTGATATTGCGATGAATAATCCTAATACGCACAGATGGGAGAGGACACACTAGAACACATTTCAAGGTCGATCCGACGGCCATATCATCTGTCTGGTCCTCTTCGTCCACAGTGTCGGCCGAGAAAGATGCCCCAAGTCGTGATCCTGGCGGAGTTGTGGACGTTGTGTTGGAGAAAATATGAGAGCAAAGGCCTTCGTAGATCACTGCTATGAATAGCTAAGTCCATCGGAATCCTATCTGCGCAATTCCGATGTTAGTGGTCCATACTGACCATCGATGTTCAACCGCCAAAGTTGCGGGGAAAAAAGAAACCTCCCATTTCCCTCGTAAATCTCTAGAGCAATGCAAGATTCGGTCTGGAAATCGTTGCCTGTGTTCTACCCCCATGAATGAACAGCGCATTCAAAGTTATGAGTGACATCTTGCATGTTAATAAACACTATGAAAAATGCCGCCCAAGCCTACATGCTGTTCATGTTGTGCCTAGTAAAATCATTCGACCCCAAGGGTGGTGTGGCGTCCGCCGGAGAACAGGCACTGTGTTCTTGCTTCAAATGTCCTCAAATGCTGATATGCGAAGAGACTGATCAGTTTGAAAACAGTTAGTGGGAATTTAATGCTGATTTTCTCGGTCGACACTGTGAAGGAGAAGGACCAGACGGGTAATATGGCCGTCGTGTCAACCTTGAAATGTGTTCTAGTGTTCCCTTTTCCATCTATACGTATTAAGATTGTTCATGGAAATATCAGCTAAGTGTCTGCGACCACCCAAAGTCTTTAAAAAATTTTGTTCTGTTCACACTTGTTCGGGAGAGAGTTTGCTCAGTCAGTGACAGGTAAAATACCTTCGGCATTGATTTCGACTGCTCCATAAGGTTACCTAAAGTCTTCTTGAGCGCTACTACATCAGTTCGTATCATTTCCCTCCTTATTCGCGATTCCTCTCCTCCGTAACGGACATTTTCAAGGGTGGGCGTAAAGTTTTGAACCGCCGCATTTTCCTTTCAAAAACTATAAAAAAATTAGAGCATCACCTAGAAAAGAATTGGTGAAAGTTTCTTGGGTTTTCAAGCAAGCTGAAAACGATAGTGAACGCCATTACTCGAGAAAGCTTGATCCTTGCCCGAAACGACGAATTTTTAGGGTGGGCGTAACGTTTTGACACGCACTGTATGTGTGTATGTGAACGGTTGAATGGTAAGTATGACAACATGAACGTCAGATAATTTTGCTTAAATCATGGGCGTCAATGCATGCAAAAGGCAGAGCCTGGAAGAGTGCTGATAGCAAACTTTTGCAGGGAGATCTTTCTGTGATGCTAAAATCTGAATGTCTCGTTGAATGACATTATGCGGAACAACATATTCACTTCTTTTTTTTTCGTTGTAGGTTCAGGTGTCGACACGGATGGCATACTTGTACTTCGAAGATTAGTTTCGTGAAACGATTCTCGGCGATGTGGAAATTTTAGCGCACTTTATAGCCCTTCGCAATACATTTGACAGGAACTTATGTAAAGCAATTGGAGATCTTCGTTTGCCTGGCTAAATTGCAAACTTGTTCGTCTCTTTTGCTACTCAGGTAAGCGAGTCTCCCCAAATGTATCGTTTTCAAGCATCTGAGGTGTTGGTTGGTTTTGTTTTCGTGAGTACCTTCTTTGTTTCCTTTTTCGCGTCCACCTTCTTTGTAACCTTCTTGGTATCCCCCTTCTCTTGTTTCTTTGCTACTTCCTTTGTTTCTTTCCCAGAATCTTGCTTTGCTTCTGCGACCAGTAATACTATCAAGAGCATAATGACCAACGTGATCCATCGCATCGTTCACATACACTGCAAGAGCATTAAACTTTTGCATTCTTACTTCAATAGCTTTAGATCTTCTATAGCTACAATTATCCGAGGGTCTATACGTATCATTCGTTATCTGACCGGATTGGATCCCGATGGATTATAAATGTACCTTAGTCAGAACCCCTGTAGCAGGTTGCGAACAAGGATCTCTCGAAAAACAACTTACAAACAAGCTCAAATAAAGTAGTTTGTTAAAAACTGCTTGCAAACTAGTATGACGTCACCACAGGACTGGAAAAATAGTTGCCATCTAGCCTTTCATTTTGGAACTGTTTTACACGGAAGTCAAAGCAACTATTTTACCAGCTTTCTCCAAAACCAATTATTTTACTAGCTTTGAGCTAATACTCTTCAGCTATCACGTGGAAATGAAAGAATTCTTTATATGTGGTAAGGTGTTTTAGCGGTCCCATATATTGAAGAGCGGCGGTTACTTGGCTTTCATACAAAGCGCGAGTTATAAGTTCTAAGACCTTGTCTCGATTTTTTGAAATTCCTCAAAACAGGTATCCAAATAATTCACTCCATTCACTCAGTTACTAGTGAAACCGCATATAGTATTAGCAAAAACAAAGATTTGGAAAAGCTGTATCATAGAACTCTCGAGAAGATAGCGATTTAAATTAAGTTTTCAGAATTTACTCACCCTTACCTATGCACCGATTTGCTGGCAGCATTGTTCTGTTCAAGACCTTCTAAGGGAGATTTGGGGTAAAATGGAGTTGGGAGGAGGGCACTTGGTATTGGTCGATAATACATATGACCTGTCCTAAACGTTCTGACTTGCTTGCATTTCAGGTAACTACTGTACACTAGGGGAGCTAACAACTCACAGCGTTCTGGACATGTCAGCTAACAAGTCAGAGCGGGCAGAACAAGTCATATTATCGAGTTGTACCAAGTGCCCCCCCCCCGCCCAACTCCATTTTCCTCGAGATTTGTAAATTACTCATGACTACTCAGAACCCCAAAAACAAGTTTCTGATCGCATCTGAAACTTGCTTTTCCAAAAGCTTGTTGACAAGTTGTTTTCACACATCCTTGCCGACAAGTTGTTCGCCCGAAAAGCTTGTCGACAACTTGTTTTCACTGATTCATTGTTGAAAACAAGTTGTCGACAAGCTTTTCGGGCGAACAACTTGTCGGCAAGGAAGTGTGAAAACAACTTGTCAACAAGCTTTTGGAAAAGCAAGTTTCGGATGCGATCAGAAACTTGTTTTTGGGGTTCTGAGTACTATGTACAGATCGGTCAAAGAAGACCATTTCGACATGTTTGACTTCTGTTCTCAGTTTCCATTTGTGAAGCATGAAGGCAAGTTTTTTCAATTAAAAAACTGTCTGAGTTAATAGACTCTGTACTGAACTAGAACTCCTGTAATAAATGTGCAGCATGAACCCGAACAGCGTAGTGCGTCAAGTAGAAACCCTAGCGGCATCTCCTGTTGCCATGTTCCCCTCAATTGCTGGTGCAAAAAGGAAAACTTGAGCAGCAATCGGGGGAAGAATGGCAGCAACTGGGAGCAGTTTCTTCTAGGGTTTCTACTGCGCATTGCGCTGTTGGTTGCGTTCGCGCTGCACAGTTACCAGTTGGGGCATCTAAACTCTAATCTAATGTTGAAACGATTTTCTTCCGAGTTTGCAGCCTGTTTGGACAACTTCGGACCTTGGCTGAGTGATGTACGACTGCAGGAGGTGATAAATTGGTCTGGGCGGTAGCCGAAGATCGCACAATCACGGTAAACTATGAGAAACACAGAAACGCTGCTCTGGCACGAGTTGTATTAAATTTGTGGCTGAGTTGCGCTGCACATTATGAAGGCGTTTATGAAAATAGTTGTATTTTGAATGAGTGTATGAAAATAAAGTTGTATTTTGAATGAGTGTAATCCACAAAACGTTCCTGTTCTAACGGGTTGACTTCGGAGAACGACTATTTTCTTAGCTTTTTGCAACTATTTAGCAAGGAAGTGGTGAAGACAAGTAATTAACTAGCTTTTCACTCTACAACTATTTGGCAGGGAAGAGGTCAAAACAACTATTTTGCAAGCTTTTCATTTGCAACTATTTGGCAAGGAAATGGCGAAAGCTAGTACTTTACCAGCTTTTAAAAACTAGTTTCAGATGCGATGTGAAACTATTTTCTCAAAAGCTGGTTAAATAGTTGTTGCAGAGGTTCTGAGTACGGAACAAAAGAAGCAATCCGTAGATCGCCACACCTTCGAGTATCTACCGCCTTCCTGCAAACATCGACCGTAAATGGTCCTATCCTGATCTGGAGACGAGAGATCATGGAGACACTAATCAGAGTTTTGTTATTTGTACAGTCTGTTCAATTAAGACGGTGCACTCTCCGTACCGGTCTGTCTCACGGCCACGTCCACAAAAAGGCGGAGTGAAAAGCCTATTACGCTTATTTTCACTGACTCCAATACTTGGACATCCTCGCGGTGCGAAGCTTCCCCATCACGCTACGAGTGGCCCATCTCAATTGTACCAGGACCCGCCATGATTGTGCGAGCAGGCTCCGATGACCGCATGGCCTGCGCTGGCACGAGTGCTCGGACGGTCGTTGCGTAGCGGTTGCAGTTGCACGCTTCGAATGTGATTCGATCAGGCGTTTGGAATGGAACTAAGAGTATCCCGACTTCGCCAGCAATTGTAGCGATCCCCACGACAGCCGGCTGTCGTCACGATCGCCACGACCGCCGGCGGTCGCCACATGGATAAAGTGAATGAGGAGACCCCAGACGTCGGAAGGGTGATAATAAATGGGGCGTAGCGATCGTTAGGCATCGATTCCACTATAATTGTCACTCACATCGCCATTTCATTTTGGGCACATCTTCGTGAGTACGTGCGATGAACTCTGTTTGGCAGCGATCCATGGCGATGTAGTGTGGCAATCGATAGATATCACTTCCACTGTCCTTATCTCTTATACCGCCAGTTCATTTTCATTCATTTTGAACTGGCGAAGTCTGGGGAGACTCTAAGGGTATCCTCACACTTCGCCAGTTCAAAATGAATAAAAATGAGCCGGCGATATAGGAGATAAGGATCGTGGATATGATACGTACAGTGTGTTTTTCCGGGAGTAAACATCGCGTGCGATCTGATCCATTCCAATAGATCAAATTCTCAGTCGAAAGACCACGTGAGAGCGGAGGTTCCAGCAATCCGCACGTAGCCTTTGTACTGGGTCCGCAATTGCACCGATTTTACTCCCGGAAAAACACCCTGTGCCGATTGCACGTTACATCGCCATGGATCGCTGCCAGATGGAGCTCATCGTCCGTACTCTGGAAGATGTGCCCAAAATGAACTGGCAATGTGAATGGTAGCGATAGAAAACAATACTTTTTGATCGCCACGCCCCATTTATTATCTGGGGTTTTCTCATTCCCTTTATCCATGTGGCGATTGTCGGCGGTCGTGGCGATTGCGACGACAGCCGGCTGTAGTGGTGATCGCCACGATTGCTGGCGAAGCCTCGAAGAAAGAAAAGAAAAGAGACTCTCACTCACAGTTATTTTGGGCACATCTTCCAGATTACGGGCGATGAGCTCGTTTGGCAGCGATCCATGGCGATGTTACGCGGCAATCGATACGTATCATTTCCACGATCCCTATCTCTTCTATTTCATTTTTCACATTACATTGCTGGTTCATTTTTCACATTACATTGTTGTACTTTCATTATGATACTCTCAACCGGGGGACTCTAGCGTCCAGCGTAGGGAGGTTGACTTCTGAAATTGTAAAGTACCATGGGTAGTCTTCGTCTTCATGATTAACTCAGACAGCCCTCTCTCTTTTCGTTCCACTACAGGCCGTGGGTACCGATGTGAAGTTCCTCAGGCGTTCTCCTAGGACCAGTCTTGGCGTTGAAGGCGCCAACAATAATCTTGTAGAATGTGTGGTCTTCCCTGTAGAACTTCTCCAAGTCCATATAGAAGGCCTCAATATCCTCCTCGTCGTAGCTGGAGTTGGAGCATAGACGACGAAGATTGTCAAAGCTGGTATTGATATACATCTTCTCAACGGCAAACGTCCGATTTGGGTTGTCAGCTGTTCGAATGAATCGTGTTCATGACCAAGTTCGTGTTGACGGGGACACCGACTCCACCAACTCCTCTTCTGTCGCAGGTTCCAAGGAACAGCTCTTCCCCAGTGTCGAAGTTGGCGTTAAGTGCGTGCCTCCTCGTCTCGGTCAGTCCGATGACGTCGTACCTGATCTTCCTGGCCTGCATCATAAAATCCTCGGTGGAAGCATTTGGTACATCAGAGCAGCTGTTCACACGAACGTCTCTCTTGTTTAACGACGTTCGTTTGTACATACTCAATGAGCTTCACATCAATAATGGGCGCTTAGAAACTTTAATTTATTGAACAATTAAAATTAACATGAAACTTTTGTGAATTTACTGCACATCAAAAGGTAGACAATTCCGCACTAATTCACAAGATAATTGGTCAGAAATAATTTATCAAACAGATGCATGACAAAAAGCATTCCACTTCAGCGCGGCTCATTTTTCAACTCACAACGCTTTCTACGATTTCTTTTTGAGTCTCTCCTTTTACAAGTGTGCAAAATCGACCTTTTTATGAATAACATGAATCATAACGTTTTGGGATTAGCATCTTGTCTTTGACAGCAACATGGAAACCAAAATCAAATTTTCTATTTTTCTCTCATTTCCTTTGCTTTTGATTGATTCTTCGAGGGAAAGAACTTCAAAAAGCTTTGGGGACATGAGAGCTATTGCAATCTAACATATGTATAAGCACGAAAAAAACTCATTCATGTGTGCATATTAGGTTGCTATTTTGATCCGCAGAAGACAGCACCAATTTCTTTAACCACTGGCTCATCTTGTTGGCCAGCAATCAACACCATGTTGTATGTTGTATGATTCTGTCGAGGAATTACCAGATGGGCATAGGACAATGTCGGTAACTTCCGTCATAGGACAATGCCGGTAACGTACGAACCAAATATAGCACCTTCTCGCGCCTCTGAAGAGGATTTTCTCATCGAAGTGTCAGGCCGTCGAAAGGTAAAAGTTCCACCTAACAACCTGGTCGGCGCGAAGAAAAGTGTCAGTTTCTGTCATGGTTGAGCCAACATTTGGGAAAAGCTCAAATTTTCATGAACGTTCATGGGCTTACGGCTTATCGGATCCCAAGAACTAGGTAGTCGTCAGGCTATTCTCCTCGTCTAAAACGCAGGCTTTCAGTCTTCTCTTGTACATCAACAAGAACGCTAACCTTTGCCGGATGGCCTAATGAATTTCATTCCCATCAATAACTAAGTTGTTAAATGGTTCATCATATTGCGGTTATCGCTCATGCGCTAGTTTTTTTCGATATTTCTTAATAAATCTGGAATATGATCAGTATAGAAATTCCAAGGATGCAAGAGGCACTCACATGGACTGTTGGAGTAATCGAGTGCATTGCTCTTCTTCTCAATTGTTACGCTCTTTACACATTCATCACCAAATCTAAGCAAGAATTGGGTTCTAGCATAACAATTCCAGTCTTGTTTTTCTCAAATTTTCTATACTGCATCGCCTGCACCCTTACAGTACCGGTAAGTCCTAGTTTTTTCTGCTGAATTCCTCTAAGTGTTTCGGTTGAACTCCTCCTGAGATTCGCCAAATTTTTTCAGAAGATGGTTGTTTATAATTCTCACATCGTGGTAGTCGCTTCTGGTCCAATAAGCTCCGGAAATAGTGGAGCAATAATCATGACGACTGGTTATATAAGCTGGAACATCATGCAGTTGGCTGTGATCAACAGCATTCTTAAGAAGTACATCATATTGTGCAGGTATCTATTTACAATTTGGGACATGGGGAGGAACCTAGTTTCCGCTCCTTGATCAGAGGTCGCACCGCTACTGACCGAATTTTACTAAAAAAAAGAAAACTCAGCGTTCCAAAATTCTACTTCAGAGCTCTTGAACGCTGAGTTTTTTGAGTAGGCATCCTGAGAGGCTTTTTCCTCTTCACAATTTAGGAACATATTCAGGTTGTGACCAAAAGCTTGAATTAAGAGGGCAAAGATTCAACAGTTGTTCTTAGCTGGATACACATCTTTTGTGCAACCACCTATTTTAGCTCGCACAAAACATTCTAATTCCTAACAATAAGAAGGCTAACGAAATCTCGTGAAACTTTGCACGCTAACATGAAAGGCTTCGCCCGACGCGCATCTCCAAAAATTACAGAAATCTGGAGCAAGCAAACGGAAGTTGGGAACTTTTTGATACACTCGTAGAGTGAGTTCTTCATTATCATTATGAGATCAGCTGCTTGCTGTGACAAACGGCAGTCACCCTTTGTTGATATTTGCAGGTCGAACAGGGTTTGCTCACCTAGGAAAACGGGTGACAATTTTCATAGCTTAAGCCTGCAAAGATAATACAAAAATAACCGTTGTTTCTGCAGCTCACCATATGGAGGTGTTAAGACGAAGAATTCCAGGTCATGTAATCTTCGATATCCCCTTGTTTCACTCATACCTTTCGGGAAAGATACGGTCTGAAAATTGTTCAAAGATCTCACACGGTCTTTGCCACGGCAGGTATCTTCCTACCCTCAAAAACTTGCAAGGAGAATCAGAAACGCCTTCATCGAATTCCGTCGCAACCGCGGAATCGAGCCTATCATTTGTGACTGTGGACAGGACCGTGCTGTCCACATTCTGACTAAGTCAAAGGCCTAAAAGTTGTGACTTTTACGTCGCATTTTTATGAAAGTTCTACTGCTCGCATAACTCTGCTCTAACTAAATAACTAAATAACTCTGGCGAAAAAGTTACATGTTGCTCTTCGCTACCCGATGTTTCAGCTTTACATGTTGAGGAACGTTCTTTTATGCGTAAATTGAGCGTCATTGTAGAAGCAGGTATTGCTTTATCTATTCTTCTCCGAAATGGATATCTTTCCTTGTTGTTCTGAATAGTCTTATTCTCATAACCTGGTCATTTAACTCTATAGTTGGAGTATGGTTCGTCCAGTGTATTGGGGAGGACTTCTATACAAGAGCAGTACCAGTGACTAGTCTCAGCTTCGCAACATTGCCTTCCGTACACTTGTGCACAGAGGTTTGCCACTCATTTTAAGATATTACGTACATTACTACCCCAGCAAGGAGTAGGACAGAGTGTTTCACTTTAGTACTGCTTGAATAGCACATGAGTCCTTGCGCTTTTTTCGGTTGCGAATTTCCAGGCCCATCAGTCATCTTTCAGCAATGTGTCATATGCGGTTCGAAAGTGCTATTCAAGTTTCAGCAGGATATTGTGATCTATTTCCCTAAATACTAAGAAATGAAGTGATGAAGCTTGAATAGCCACGAAAATCGCTCCAATGACGAGTGAGATATGCAAGAAAAGATGTGACACCCGCTCATCAGCGATCTTCCACTTTCAGAGAAGACATGTTTGGTCTCGATGACAACAATCGCTTCGATCGGACAGTTTTCCTCCAAAATTCCTCCAAAAAGGCCTGGAACTTGCTTGGCTGGAGTTGTATAGTCTACATGGGCATCATATCTCTCAAATGTGACATTCAAACGAGATGTTTCAAGGAGTATTTGTGCTTTTCCGCGAGGCGATGGCGGCGCGGCGACAGCCACCATCCACCACGCGTTGGGTAGCGAAGCCTCTGGGTCGCTCCGCCCAAGCCCCAGCACAGCTTGACATTGGGCAAGCTGGGATTTGTAAAAAAGTGGAAAGCAAGGAGGGCTTCTTACGTGTTCGGGGCGGTGGCCTGAAAAAAACTGGGGTTTTCGATGGTCCGGAGAAAAGGAATACGTTGAGAAAGACGAAGAACGAACAAAGGCTTGCAAAAAAACTGCTCTTAGTTTGAGCAACGCAATAGCGGCGATCAAAGTTGAAAAGTTTGATTGGAGCGTATCACTTACAGGTTCCAATCATCCGGAAGATTCGAAGGATTCCTGCGCTGCCGAAACTGCACGAATTAAGGAAATAAGCGGACACTAGAAGTTTTCGGGAAAGACAATTTAATCTCATGTAAACTAAAAAAGTGTATGCTCACGTTCAGTCTCTGAGTGAAACAGCAGTGGAGCACTGGAGTTGCAGAGCTCTCCCGTCAATTCGAGACTTCACGGATTGACACTAAATGGGGGTGAAGAAGCGACGCGGTATGCACAATAAATGTATTAGGTTGAGGAAATATAAATGTCCGTTTGGCCTTCAAATCAATGTTTCAAATCAATGGTGGTATTGTTTTGTTTATTGGAACGTTAGGCGTCCTGTTTGCAAGCATGGCGTAGGTAGCCCTGCGCCTTCAGATCGTTCACAATTTCCCCCAGCGAGTTCTTCCAGAACTTTGGAGATGTCTCAGTACCATGACTGCAGTGGTGCTGTTAGCAAAACTTCATCTTCGGGTAGGAAAATGCAACTATCCACTGGAGTCACCCCGACTGAGCGTGTCTCAGCCCATCCAGAGTGGAAGGCTTAGACCGGCAATTCTGCTTTGCAAGACTTTCCTAATTGTAGATACTTGCTGGTTATTTCTAGACAGGTCTGAGCTCGAATCAATCAGGACAATTCGTAGAAGAACTCAAAGAAATCAAATTCGCCAAAAACAACTCTGACAGCGCTGCTAGTAGGATGACTGAAGTGCCAATAAACGAACGATTGCTGACTGGTTATAAATCCATCTCTTGCTGATATTCTCCGAGCAAAACGTTTATTATAAGTATACTATACTTTTGATAAAGAAATTTCTGACTCTTGCACTTTAAAATATTACAAGAAAGCTGTGGATCGATCTCGTCGACTGGAACCATCAGTTTTAGGGTTCCTCGACTCGCTGAATCGAATGGGCGTAAAATCGGACCGACTCGCAGAACGAGAGCTTCGTTATGTGCAAAAATTAGGGTGACCCCATACTTTTGATGCAGACTGTAGCTGCACTCACGCGTATCTCACTATCACAAAGAAATTTACTTGAAATCAGTCTTCTATATGCTCCAAAAACCAGCAACTCAACCTATTTCCAGCTATTTCTTTGCCTGGTAGTTGAAACCATTTCCTTGCACGTAACCGTTTTATAACCGATTTGGACATTTACATGAAATCCTGAGAACCTCTAATAATCTTTCGTGTCCAAACCTACTCAGAAAACCAGCTCTGGATGGTTTGTTTCCATAATGGCTCCATCATATGAATACAAGGTACGCAGTAATCATGTAGTCCAGATCCTGCTAGATTGAAGAATAGTGTACTGCAATCTTAAACATAGCATATGTTTTGAATTTGCTCAAATAGGTTTTGGAGCAAAAACTCTCTCCATGAACATGTCCTCTCATCCAGTTCACAATCCTTGGAATAATTTTTTCAAACAACGCTAACAGGACTTTTACTCCTGAAGCCGTTGAAGAATCGACCCCGTAGCAGCACAAGCCTTCAGCCATAACACCTACCAGTTATCGTAACTGAAACCTGCTACCAGGGAAGTTTTATGGCCTCCGGAAAATATTCATCATTGTCCACCTACAAGCGTGTTTCCAAGATATTTCATCAAATAGGATTTTATTTGAACTGGTTTCGGAGAAGTATCAAGAAGAAATTATTATGAATTGGAAACTCTGGTATAAAGCACTTTCTTGAGCTATGGCGACGGCACAGAGAAAATCGTTACTGAAAAAAAGCGCAAGGAGTTATGCTAACAACACACAGTTTTTAAAAGAATGTCTGATTAAAAATGACTCCTTTTCAGCAGATTTACTATAAATTCGTTTCACTGCTCAATATAACTATAAGAGTTACGAGAATTAGTCTTCTACTGATTAGCCTGTACTGGTCATACAAGATACAGAAGAATTTGAACGGTTCGTTCCTGAATGGAAGAGTGAAGATGCAACAGAAGCGCTTGAGCAATATTCTGCTAGGACAAGTAAGTCGGACGATTCAACCAAACTTTAAGTATCAGCGCTATCAATCAGCTCTGCCAATAAAGAATTTTCAGGTATTATGCATCACTGTGTTGCTGCAACCTGCTCTTGTGATGCATCCTTTTCTACTATATGCTGATGCAACTGGTCGGCAAATAATGCTATTCTGTTCTACGGTTTTGCTCTCATCACTCCCTTTGTTTAGTCCAGTTATAATAATTTATTCTCTATGGAAAAATACTTCCTCCGCTCCCACAAATTAGGGTAAACTGCCATATACTCAGCTACGTTATTGTTCTCTTACAAGTGCGACTGAAAGAAGAAGTGCAGTTGTTTTAAATCCGCTGATAACTGAAACTTGAACGAACTGCTTTGACTTTCTTCGTGTGTTAATTCTAGAAGCGAGGAGAAAGCTGAAAATCACATCATAATTTCATTGACAAGAGGAATCGAAAGACATGGTTGAAACTCTAACACATGACTCACTCAAGGAATTTTTCACAGCCATACTCCCCCCTCCCCTCCGACCACAATGATTTGAGCTGTGCTCCCTTTCTTTCTGTTTGCATCGTTATGAAGTGAACTTTTTAGCTCGTATGCACTGTGAAACGTATTCTGTTCATTACTCAATGTTCAATCCAAAAATACTGGCAATTTGTACACATCTAAGTTCACGTCAATTATTTTGTTGCTCTACATTATCAAAATGAGGTTCTGTGAATACGAGGACATCCACCGAACACTACGAATGCTAATGAATAGTCGTTTCGGTACAGTGATTAAGAGCAGCGTCGTGCTCTATTTTGTCTGCATTCTGCCTTACCCTTGTCATTATCCCCTCCCCCCACCCTCCCCACCTCCCTGCTCTTTAATTATCCCTCCTCAACTCTATTGCAAACTACCTTATTTTTCATCATAACACCACATGAAATCGCTTTGAGTTTACCACTCTCTGTTTTGCTACGATTCTGTGAACTTAAGATTTTTTGACCATTCACGCTAGGGCAAGAAGTAGATTTTGGACCAGTGTAAATAATTCATCTGTAATGTTAACGCAGAGATGTTAGCAGATTCCAGTTTCTAGGGACCTGCAACTCTTATAAAACTGTTCTTAGTCAACAAATGAAGCTCTGTAACATGAGATAAAGGTATAAATATCTCACTACTGGCACTTTGTTTTTGCAAAATGGTAACGTGTTTTTGCAAAATGGTAACGCTATGCAATAACGATAATGTAATGGATGATAGATCCGTCATTGCTGTGAAGAACCTTGTGACATTCACGTATTTCACTGCGGGTATCCATGATTCGGTGGCTGCCGGAAGAGGCGAGCTTGGGCTGGGAAATTTCTGGCATTCCTCTTTTCAGGTGGTTATAGTCAAGAACCTTTCCTATAGCAATGAATTTTCCTATAGTTATGTGTCTCGAGTGAAGTAGACGGATTTTGGTAGTAAAAGGTGGGTCTAGAGAGCTTCTAGATGAGGAATTGTTCTCAGCCTCACCTCCTGATAGGTTTCTGTGCACTACTTATATCACACAGTCTAGCAATGTTTGGAAGGAACAGTGAAGAAGAAGAAGAAGAAGAAGAAGAAGAAGAAGAAGAAGAAGAAGGAGAAGAAGAAAAAGAGAAAGAAGATTAAGGCTTGAACTTGATCGAAAGTGATCGGATTGTCGTTTCCCAACCAGCTCCCCTCCCAAGCGTAGCCCTCCCAGATTACCACTTGCTAAGATCACTGAAAAGAACCATCTGCACTGAACGGAAAAATTTCGCTGCTTCTCTCAATAGCGGCTACCACGAGATCATTCAGAATGAATATGCTCATATGTCATTCATGCACAGAAAAGGAATACCAGGTCTGCATAACAGATGGAGGGAGGACGTTGTCAGTGGCTGCTATGGATACATCATGCTAGTCCAGCAGTACATCCTTGTAGTGCTTATGCTTGTAGTTTATAAGTTTGCTCAACTCCAATTGAGAACAGCGGGCCTCGTGAAGCTATGCATGGCGAAAAGTACTAGGTGCGTGCAAAAGTTCCGGGGCAGTTTCACTTAATTTTTTGAAACGCCATAAGTCAGTTCAAAGTAAACAGTTCTGAACAAATCAAAAAGCACTGGCACCAGTGCATTGTTGCCAACGCAGCACATAAAGATTTTTCCAGAAGCCTTGAATCTGACAGGTTTACACTTGAAAAAGCGGCACACATCTTTTTCGAGTATGGTCTGTTCATTGAAAGTTTTACAGCGGATTAGACGATTCAGAAGCTTGAAGGGGAGACGGGACAGGTCCAGAGATTATATGGAACACATCAGAATTTCAAAACCCGAACGGTCCGTTTTTCACACGGTTGACACTGTGGCATGCTGATATCCGTAATCCCGCAGCAGCAGCGGACCACATATGCTTGCCTGTGTTGGCCTTATATTCGAAAGTTTCCCCATGATTACTTTCGACAAAAGAGCCTACTACCCAACAATAATGGTACATCTGTTTTGAAGAAAAAATCGCTGGGGATCACTCAAATCGCTGACCAGAAAAGGGCAAAAAAATTTCCAAAGGAGTAGCGATGGTTTGTTCCCTTTTTGGGTAGGTCGATGATAACGAGATCCTGAAATGACCTCTTCCTATTGACGTACATGACCCACATTGCATTACCAATAAGAATCCGTCCAAGGAACGGCTTGCTAGAAAATCAGTCGATCAAATATATGCAGTCGTCCAGGTGGCGACACTGGTGTTCTTTGCTCAGCTCATACGAAATCCGTTTACTCATCTTTCTCTCCTTACCGATTTCCTACAAGCGACGGGGGTTGGGTCGATTTGGGTAATTACCTCGCAATGTTCTGCATATGTTGTACTGGGTCAACGTGGTCGTTTCACTTGCCTCTTTGAAGATCAAGTTACTGACTAGCTCGTAGAGCATTTTCTATGCTCTCCTTTCCGTCTAGATTTCGCAAGAGCCCACGCGTCCCTGGCATTTTGGAGAAGATACCCAAGGTTGATACTATGGGTTGCTTCCCTGGCAGATCGTCCGAATTTGAATTCATAAAGCAAAATTCCACAAATTTGCTGACTGTACATAACATTAATATTATGGCTAAAATACAGCAACGCTGTGATCTAGATCAGAGCCAAAAGTGCCATTGTAGCAGAGGGTTCAGGCTACCAGCACATATGAAAAAGGCTGCAAGATATGGAAACCGCAAGAAGCAAACTACATCAAACGATGAAATACCACCAACTGCCCCGGAACTTTTGCACGCACCTATTGTCAAAAGTTTCACGCTAGGAGAACGCCCAGCAAAATTATTAAATTCTTCTGCTATTTCCGAATAAATCTCCTTACTACGCTCCTATGATTAACATGAGGTCGTTGTTATGCAGCGCTACCATTTCCAGAATAGCGAAACTGTCATGAAATTGATTTGGTGGTGGATTGATAGTGTAGTCTTTGGTAGACCTTGCGTTTATCAACAAAGCAAACTACCCCTATCCGAACTGTTTAGTGCAAAATTGCCTCTCTCACAACGTGCCAAAGTTGAAAGGTCCTGTCTCAGCCACCACGTAGCCACGACTCCTCACTATCAGACCACATGTTACTTCTGGCTAGAAATCTTTCCTCGTGAAGAAAATTTCAAGGACGGCGAAAAAAGTGGGGGTTCGGGTAAGCGGCTGTTTTGACTCACAGCGCAGTGATTTCCCAACTAGGTACCTCATTTCCTGCATGGAGGATGTGGAAGGTAGTTGAGAGTAACTGTAAGTACAATTTTGTACACATATAGGGCTCTTTCCTTCGGTTTAAAACTTGGCCAACAAACAGGGCAAACTTCTCTAAACCATTCATTTTGGTTAGAATATCGAATATTCGGGTACCGCATTCGAATAATAGGGGCCTCGAATATTCGAATAATCGAATATATTCGAAAATTGGCTCTTTCGAGTATTCGAATAACGAATATTTTCGAAAAATGAAAATTTCGAATATTCGAATTTTCGAATGATTTGATCCGAAAAATGATCACAATACCATATGAACTTTATTTATCCGGATTCTAATGGCGTGCCTCTCCTATGTTTTGATGTGAGGAGTTTTGGTCTTCTAATACATAGTTCCAAATGAAACCCTCTAGCCCACACTGTGTGGCGGCATGGTTGACAGACAAAACAACGAATCCAAAAAATATATTCTAAGCAAGCAGAAATCAACTGCTTTCGGGCAACTATCGAGGCGGCGCAAAAGGCCATGGACGGCGACCACTTGATGGAAATGTGCTCGAGGGTGAAGGTCGCAGGTGGTGAAGACGCTGAGAGCCGAAATGGGACGAAGTTTTTTATCGGCTATCTTTCAGGTCAGGTCTTGTATTCTAATTGATCGTGTCCTGATAAAATTCCAACGCTGTCTCGATACAAAGGAACAGGGCGGATTACCAAGAGCACAGTTCTTTGTTCATTTTTATGCCGCTTCTGTGAATGACGCATGTATTCTTCTCTTCGTTGGAATCATTCTAACGATGAAATATGAGATATCAGATGAAGAGAAACCGTGCGTGGTTCTATGCCATTAATGCATTAGATCTACACGTATAATATGTCTGGATTTCGTATGGAAATGTTCCAAGTAAACAAAATGAGGTGCAAATAATCTAAATATACACCGATACTAAAGGAAAAGCCTTGCCACCTTATCTTACTTCCGCTAACGACTCCGAAGCTCGAAAAACAAAGGGCAATAAAGTGGCGCAGAGCGTTTTCAACATCATGTTCGGAATTGGGGAGAGGTGGGGCTAAACCATGGAATAGATATTATTAACCCGAGCAAGGCTTGGCGAGTAGTGGTGTCTGTGTGTGTCTGTGTATATGTGTGTCTGTGTGTGTCTGTATGTGTCTGTGTGTGTCTGTGTGTGCCTGTGTGTGTCTGTGTATGACTGTGTGTGCCTGTGTGTGTCTGTGTGTGACAGGTGGTTTTCCACTTCTACTCTTGTATTAGTGTGTAAAACTATGGATGCGCGTTTTCTCGCGGGACAAAATTTATTCTGAAAAACGATAGCAGAACGCCTCAATCAAAATTGTACTTACAGTTACTCTCAACTACCTTCCGCATCCTCCATGCAGGAAATGAGGTTCCTAGTTGGGAAATCACTGCGCTGTGAGTCAAAACAGCCGCTTACCCGAACCCCCACTTTTTTCGCCGTCTTTGAAATTTTCTTCACGAGGAAAGATTCCTAGCCAGAAGTAACAAGTGGTCTGATAGTGAGGAGTCGTGCCTACGTGGCGGCTGAGACAGGACCTTTCAACTTTCTTGTCCACGTTTTTGTTGGGTATTTTTCCTCGTCTTCGGATGGGTCAGGTTGTGACCATTTTCTGGTAATCGTTGTTCTGACAAGATGATAATGAATTGGCTGACTTATGTGGCCCAATTGTTGAAGGCAGAGATGTGCGGTAACTGTCTGCATGGGACTTAGCCTCTCCCATCAGATCACTCTTCTCATATTTTACCATGAAGACAACGTCTTGTTCGGTACGTGGGTAACCATGTTTGGAGCTGTATGGCGTTGCTCTCATTTGCTGCACCGCAGTCATTTTTTGCGATTACTTTCGTAATATGCTCCCCTCCTAATCGGAATTAAACTTTTTCCAAGAAACTTGTTATTCAAGGTACTACATAGAAGAATTTTTTAGATGGGGGTTTCCACCACAACCACACCACTTCAGTTGGCAACCTTTCAAATTTTTTAAATCAAAAATTGAGTTTTCCCAAACAACTCATATACCAATAAATCCGCAAGAAATTGCTCTTCACGTTCAATAACACTCTGATAGAGACGAAAAAGTGTGCGCGCATTTATAATTTTGCACCCTAATAGTTTTAACAACATTGGAAAATTCATTCATCCAGCCACTTTACCATGTTGAGTCGACTTAAATTTATGCCAAATTGTTGGGGCATGAACGTCTAACCTTGTTTTTCTGGTAAGACTATGGTTTACCCTTACGCCAAAGCTCCCAAAACACTGACCAAGCTCTCTTTCACTGTTGCTATGTAACGAAAATCAATGAAACTGGTGAATCAGATACGCCTCCCCAGACCGTGATGAGCACTTCGTGATTCAAGTCATCACGCTGTTTCATTAGTTGAAACTTAGCCTTAACCTGCCAGATATATAAAATCAGAATTTATCGAAGCCCACCTCAGCAAAAGTTATGGAGAACGGGACCAACTGCGAATCGAGAACGATTTTGCTGTGCAGGCAACCGCGGGCACATCTACGCCTTTCCCATCTCCGTCGCATACATCGAGGAACAGCCTTCTTATCACTCCTCTTCGTCCTCTGTATGGACGCTGTTACGAGGGAAAGGGTGACGCCATGGACTCTGCTATAAGCATATGATAAGAACAAGTAGAGGCCTTGAATGCCAGGAGCAGGCCTGGAGCGAGCGTCCAACGCATTTCGGTCTCCGGCTCGACGACAGAAAGACTGAGTATATGATAACCGGTCTTAACGCGGTTGGCACCATTCAGACTGATAACAGTAACATCCCAAGAACCGACTACTTCGAGTATCTCGGCTCATCACTTTTAGCCGGTAGTAAAGAGCGGGAGTTTGGCTAACGATGCCCCATGGACATGCCTGTGTTACCAGTTTCTGCTGGCAGCCACGCGCACTCATTAGGAAGGAAGTGACTACTGAGCGTTTGTAGCACTTTTGTAACCAGTAGAAATGAGTAACATCGGAAATTCTGATAAATGAAAGCAAGACATCTTTGATGTTTTAAAGCCGTTCAAATTACGGGTTCGAACTTATGGATAGTGTATGTAAAAGTGGTTTAGCTTAACTCCTCAAAAATTATATCATATGATGAAGTGGGCGGGGATTTTCTGACTAGCACAACAGCTAACCTTCTACATTGAAAGAAAAAAAAATCTCGCGAAATCTTTCGGGGGTACATACCTTAGCTCGAAGTTTGATCTCGAAATTCCCATTTTTCAAACCTAAACAGAAATTTCATTCAAAATGCTTCTTAGCCCTTATTCGAAAAAAGTGGTCGAAATGCACAATAGTCACCCCCTTCCTCGTGTGTGGGTGGCCGTCAACAGAAGTACCGCAGCACCTGAATATCCATGGGGCATCATATGCCACGCCCCTTTTCCGACGGGATCCAAACGCTATGCCGCCGGTGGCAACCTAGTCCATGAAGTCGTCGCTCGCGCCAACATTGCGTGGTTGAAGTGGTGGCGTTCAATGACAGGAGTGCTGCGCGAGATGGAAATGTCACAAGGAATGGCTGGTATCGTGCGTGCAGATCGCATCCGTGATGAAAAGATTCGAACATCGCCCCGAATGCCGACATAGTCACGAAACCCACCGTAGATGGTACGGTCACGCCCGGCATGCTAACAAAAATTGGCTTCGATGTTGAGGTACCAGAAAAAAAACACCCAAAAGGGTGACCAAAGCAACACTGGCTAAGCACTATGCAAGTGGACTTGAAGCATGTGGGCGTCCACCCTACCAGGCGCACGTCAGAGCGAAATGGCGTAAAAAGATGAGAAATCGGACCCCGCCAACTAATGTTACAATAGTTAATGAATAAAAAAAATAAGAAGAGAAACAGACTTGATCTGTAGAATAGATCACTGGAGTGGAAATCATTTGGAAGTTCGAATATTAGAGAGCCGGAAATTCGAAAAGTCTATTCTCGAATAAGATTGGATCATTCGAGTATTGGAGGTCCCATTTATCCAAATGTGCCAATTGAATATTCAACATACACAGAGTGGTGGAAAGAAGAAAACGCCATTAACATATTTTTGCCTTGCTTTTTCACAAAGTGAACATGGACATAACCTCTCAAAGGGTAAAGTTCGTCAGAAAGCCGACCTGGAAGTGGAACGGTTGCCTACTGCTGCTTCCTGAATAGGAAACCGGCAAAGTCAGCCTTGCCGACTAATTTCTGTTGTCTGCTTCTCCTATAATTATGTGAAGTTCCTCATTGCCAGCTTAGCCATTGCTACCTTGGTTCGTAAGCATTCCATCAGGTCCCAGGCTGCAGTTCGTACCATCTCCCAATCGATCCCACGTGAAAATATAAACTCCAACATGAGCACCTCATGCAGGCTGGGATAGTGCCGCATGTAAACTAAGGGATGGTAGGTTACAACTGTAAAATTAAAACCCGTTGTAACCTAGACACCGCTTTAGTGTAAGTTTACACGTGACATTTTTCTCAGCTTGCCCGAAAAGTTAGGCAAATTGAAAGAATTGAGCATGCTTCGAAATAAGGAGTGTAGTCCAAACGACAAGAGAATGCAAATTTTTGTAAACAATGGACCGAAAATCGTCATACGGATGGATTATTCAGAAGATTCATTCGAATGACTATTCGAATATGTCCGCTTTCGAATAAACGCGTATGAGTTGGAGCGTTTTCAGAATGTCCACCGTAACATCAATGTTTCGATCATTTTCCGAATATCAATCAATTTATTACATGGATATACCATGCGATTCATCAAACAAAAATAAAACACTCATAAAACGTAGGAGGAACACGGATACAAAAAGCCAAACAGAAGGCTAAACTATAAAATAGGCAAGGTGTAACCATTGGTTAATAGAAACAAAAGTGAACAACGGCAAATCCTAAAGAAAAAAAACTTGCTCTAGGAAACCCTGGATTTTTCTCTTAGATATCTGCCAACAATTGTTTTGAACTGTCGAATATTACTGGGAATCATGTGGAGTTTAGATAATTTCTGGAACTCCGAACCCGCTCTGTTAACGAAGTAGTTGAACCTTAAGGAGTACCTCGCCCTGATCACTGCCAACTTGATCGAACCCCCTCTAGTTCTGGATTGAGTTAAATGGAAAAACGTATCCGCTTTCAATCCCACATGATTATAGAGAATTTTCCAAACCATAATCAAGTCATTTCGTTTTCTCCTAGTTGATAACGAATCCAACCCGAATTGCCTGTTTCTAGAATAACTGCAAGGTATGCCATAATAGTTGTATCCTCCCATTCGTATCAGGAGTTTTCTCGTGAAACTATTCTGGACTTTTTCAATCATCCTCTTCACCTTGAGCTTATAAGGAGAGAATACAGTCGTACCATATTCTAATATTGGGCGGACATAGGTTATGTATGCCCATAGTAGTACATTGGGGTTTCTTGAGGATAAAGCCTTGAAAAGGTTGAACAACCTAGAGGTGGCATTACGTACTATTACCTCACAGTGCTTGTCAAAGCATAGTTTATTATCAAACGTGAACCCAAGATCACGAACTGACTCAGTGGAACGCAGCAGTTCCCCCTCTAAATAGTACGCGTTACCTACATTATTGTTACCTAAATGTAGTACTCTTGTTTTTTCTGTGGAAATTGGAAGGGACCATTGCACAGCCCAACACGCGACACTGTCAATGGCTGACTGAATTGTTGTAGGATCAGATGAGGAGCTTAGCTCTCGATAAATCTTGATGTCGTCAGCGAAAACTTTACATTTGACACCCGTCCTGCGAACAACTTCAGGGAGGTCTAATGTATATATATTGAACAGAAGTGGAGACAACACTCCTCCCTGAGGAACACCACTTCTCACCTTACGTACTGAGGATAAGGTGTCACCTATCCTCACCTGAAACGTCCTTCCTGAGAGAAATTGCTCTACCCATCTGACTAGATCTTCATGAAAACCTAATTTCCGAAGTGCGTAAATTAATCTTCTATGAGAAACCTTGTCAAATGCCTTCTCAAAATCAAAATAAATAACGTCTACTGGCAATTTGGTATCAAGCGCTGCAGTCCAATCATTTAAAACCTCTAGCATGTGTGTCTCAGTGGATCTACCAGTTCTAAAGCCATGCTGATCTACTGAGTACAATTTTTTTGATTCCAAATAGCGAACGATTTCTTTTTTGAGAAATTTCTCGAAAACCCTAGCAAAAATGGAGGTAATGCTCACAGGTCTGTAGTTAGTAGGTACATCTGAGGGGGTTTTTTTCAAAATGGGAGTTACCAGAGAATGTTTCCAGCGACTGGGAATCTCAGCTTTAGTAAAGCTCGCCATAAATAGGTATTCAAGAGGTGAACAAATTTCCGCTGCAATTTCTTTGACGAACGAGAACGGAATACCATCCGACGAGGTGGAATGAGAAGAAGGCCCATTAATTAGTAGATTATATATGGATTGTTTATCAAAATGCATTGACAACGTCAAAGGTTCTCGCGACTTCGATAGAAAAGTTGGTGAATCGATAGAGGAAGAATCATCTTGATACGCTTGTTCAAACACATCAGCGAAAATCTCGACCTTGCACTTGTCTAAGCAGACGAAGTTTGTGCCACCGGGAAGTCGTAATGTGGGAATTTTGGATTTAGTTTTAATTTTGCTCCTAATGTACGAGAAAAGTTTTGACCTATTTCCTTGTTCAACTATACTTTTCTCCACGTGACTATTATACTTCCTTAATTTCGTTAGGAACTTTTTGGTGAGTTGCTTGTATTTTGCCCAATTATCACCGGAAGGCGACGAAGTTGCCTGTACCCAAGCTTCAGAACGTTTTCCAAAGAGGGCCAACAGATAATCCGGGAGGTGGCTTTTTCTAACACACCGTTTAATCACAGGAACAAACATTTCAATGCAGTGGTTTAATACCGCTATAAATAACTCATAAGCCTCATTAACAGTAGTTGTACTCGCGAAAGAGCCGACCCAATCAACTTGACTTAGATAGTTCCTGATCATGTCGTAGTTCGCATGTTTAAAGTCTCTCCTAACAATAATTGGCTGTTCACTTCGCTCCACGAGAACCTTGAAGCCAACTGAGTAGTGGTCGCTGGATCCTATAGGTGGCCCAACCTCTAATTGATTTACTAGATGATCTTCATTGCATAGGACAACATCTAAAGTGTGGTCTCCTCTGGTGTACCCTGTTACGTACTGGCGGAAGTTATGACAATCGCACATTTCGAGGAACTCCTTGGATGTGGCAGACGTGGCTGTAGATTGATCACTCCAACTAATATCCGGAAAATTTAAATCACCTAATATTATTGTTGGAGAATCGCAACAGGACAAATCACTCAATGCCTTAATAAGTTGTTCGCTGCTGAGCGTAGGGCAGTTCGGTGCTCTGTACACAACCAGAAACCTTAGCTCTACTGATGCTAGCAGAACGTCAAAACACAATAACTCATAAGAGTTAGGAACAGATTCGCGAAAAACTTCCTTGTAATTTATCCCTACCTTCAAAAAGAGAGCAACGCCTCCGCCTTTTTTACGTTTCCTATCGCAACGAATTATAGTATATGCCGAAGAAATCAGTCCTAGAAAGGATTCAACCATTATGGTAGATTTAAGCCAGGTCTCCGAAATGGCAACTACATCGTATGCCGAGCGAGTGAGGAGGTAATCAAGTGAGTGGGAATTCTTTACCAGAGACCTGACGTTAGCTGAAAGACAGGTCAAAAAAATATTTCTTATTCATTACGCCATTCGTCTAGCAGGAAGTGACACTTATTTACTTACATACTTATCCTTCTTAGTTCGCGCACAATAACGAAATGCTTGAAATGTCTTGCGACACCTACAGCAGCGTTACCCAGCGTCATCGCACCTTTCCGAGGCAAGGCTCGCGCGGAATAAGAGATTTATTTACACGCTGCAGGCTTGTGGAATCGCAGGATTATGAGGCAGAGAGGTTCTTCGGGCCCATCTACATATATGTACAAGATATTAATTCCCGATATGTACAAGATATTGATTCCCAATACCAAAGAAAGAAATTTGGTATACGGACACATCCTCCCTAGAAAGAAATTCCCTCTTATTATTATTCTCGACCCATATTCGTACTCGAAAACTTGAAGATTCAAAAGTTTCGCTTCTCGAATTCAAGATTCGAAAGATCGATGAGCCCCTTTTTTGAAATTAATCGATTTTTCTGGATATTCTATTCTTGGGACAATATTTGGGTGTTGTGCCTATGTACTGTGACGGGCACTAATTTAGCACATCCACGATTCTGGACTACAGAATTTCTTGCATATCTCGGGCCAGGGATTGGCAGCTCCATCAATGATTCTTTCCTGTTGCTCACACCAGGGGCACAGAGTCAGCTGGAACTAGATTGAAGAATAAAAATTCAATTTTGTCAGTCTTCACAAACTAGGTATAAAAGTTTAATATCTCCCTATGGAGGGAAGTGAAGTGATGATTTCAGTTAGGCAGTTTCTCCCCAACCTTTTGTTGTAAACGCTATTAGAGTACTTTCTATACCAGCCGGAGCCAGCGACAGAAACAAAAAGAAACAAACCGTCAACTTTGTCCAAAATTTCATTTTATTGAATCTCGAGAATAAAGCAAGCCTCGAAAATGTGCCATGAGTAATTTATTGCCTGTTAGCAGAACAAACCCGAGAAGATCCGCAACTGAAGTGTATGCTTTATTCTTGTATTTACCGTGAGTTGTTCTTCTCGCCATTTTTAGGCCTTCTGACATTTCTTGCTCTTCCATGAGGAAAACAATTATGCGCCTAAACTGCTATAGTAAAGGCGCACCAATATCATGAATAAAACCCTTACGAAACGTCAAGAGCAGACAGGAAGACTAAGCGATTGTCAGATTTTCTCGCGAAATCCTTGAAAAGTTGTTTGTGACCCTCGAAGAGACACAACGTATTGCGCAAGTCCGACAGGCGGCAGAAAAAATGGGGGGGGGGTCTAAGGAGCACTTCCAGCAACGTGGTCAGAAAAAAGGTGCAACTTCGGAAACCGTGAGCTCGTGCAGGCTTCAAGAATAGCAAGAGAAAACAGCAAAACTCAGCACTGGAGAGCGGCCAGTTCAAATTCAGCCAGTAACCCAATAGATAACCCAATAGAGCAGCATCCAGCTCATTTTCATACAAGGTACTCAATCGAGGTTTTGATTGAAGAGTTGGACCTACCAGCGTTCTTCGGTACATTGAATAGAATCATAATTCAGTTCTTACGTGCTCCATGTCTTTGCCATTTCTGTCTTGAAAGAAGCATAGAAAAGTCTGAATATTTTATTTCTAATACATACATTTTCAGAAATGCAGCAGGTGCTATCATTGATAGTAGAAATACTAGGAGGAATTTCCCTTTCTCTCAATGGTTACGCTCTTTACACATTTATCTGCAAATCGAAGGAAGTATTGGGGTCTAAATATATAATTCCAGTTGTGGTTGCCTTAAATGTCCTATTCACTGTCAGCTTCACGATTTGTATACCGGTATGTGAACAAAAGTTAATATATTTTTTCTCTTCGCAAATTTGTTGAATTTTCAGATACCGGTTGTTCATGACTTCTGCACTGTTGTTATTGCATCGGGACTAATTGGTTCTGGCATCATTGGGACAATATTTTTGGCAATCAGTTATATGAGCTGGCACGCCTGTATTTTGATTATCGTCAACAGCTTTTTGAAGAAGTATATAATTTTGTGCAGGTAAAATTTTTCCTTTCAGAGCATCCGTGTGGACAGCGTACATACATTTTCCTCCATCGAACGAAATGAGGAGTAAAGGTGTACTCAGAGTTCTGCCGCCGAGCGAGTTCTCGCCGGGCGGCAAGCGGTGGGCGGGGCGAGGCTTTGCCGCTCAGCGACATCTGACCTACTCAGAGTTGTGCGAGGGCGCGGCGACCAGCAATGGAGCTCGCCGGACATTTGGACGAACGAACCCGTTCGAAACAAATCCTAACCGAAATTCATACGACATAGAGAAATAAAAATGGTATGATATAGCTAAAAATGTCAGAAGAAAAAAGCAAGCTAAACTCCTAAAGAAAAAAGCAAGCTAAACTAAGCACCTTAACTCATCTCAGAAAGATGCACAATCTGTGCTTTGAAGAAAGCGGCGCGCGGTGGTTTTTTTTCATGAGTGAGGCTAAGAGCCTTCTCATGGAGAACTTCAAATTCCTTCGGATATAGACGTTTGAACTGATGAAAGCTTCCTGGACTGAGGCTGCATAGATACGACTCGAATATTCTGAACCTATTGCCGAGGTAGGGGACATGAGCTTCATTAACATAGTCCCTAGTGTATCCGGCTACCAGTTCCAGAAGGCATTCTAGAAGTAGCTGCGCTACATTATCGTAATTCATGACGATCCTAACTTAAACACAACAAACACTACAAACTACAATAAAAACACGCTTGCAAAGTTGTAGTTCACGAGAAATTACACGCGAAAAAACGCCAGATGAGAACCACTATACATACATCACTGCGAAATTAATCACTCGTTGCTGAGAAAATGTAGTTTGAATGAAAAATTTGCGGAAAAACAGAGATGAATACCCTCGGCGAGTTTTGCCGCGCGCGACAAAAATGGTCCAGGACATTTATTGTCGCCGGTCGCTGGGCGAGCTCGCGGCGAGCTCGCCGCGGCAAAATACTCTGAGTGACCCCCTTAGCGAGTTTTGCCGCGGCGAGCTCGCGCTGCGTAGCAGCCCGGTATGTTGAAACATGGGCGACTCGCACGGCGGCAAAACTCTGAGTACACCTTAAGATCGGCCGTTTTAGCATGTTAGAATTGAGTTTCAGCTTGATTTCCAGACTCACTCGTAGTTTCCTTCTTTACTTTTGCACGTCCTACGGCACATTATCATCCATGCTTCTTTTTATTATTAGTTTATTTATTAGTTGGTTGTTCGAAAGATTCTGTAGCAAGCATCGTGGAAATAATACTTCTCCAGTGAATTGAAAAATTAAAAGATGTACTGGCTCTCGCTCTCTATCACTAGTTTGCATGTTTTCGACGACCCCCAGACACTGCAGAGCAGCATCCCAGGGCAGATATGAGGTCGCGTTTGGTGCACGATTAGCCCCTTATCCGCCGCCTAGGTAAGCGGCACGTAGCCTCATGACTAACCAGTTGGGATCCCTCTTATGAGGGAGATCCGAGGATCACGTGGCAACTTAGAAAAAACAATGAAACATTAAAATCTCCGTCTACCCTGCTCTCTAACGGAAAAATTATTTGCTGCTCCACTCCCACTCACAGTAGCTATTGTTGATTTACGCGAGTGCCCGTCATAAGCCCGCATCAGAAGGGGGCGGATTTTGAAGCGTCCGAATATCTTACTCTGATAACTGGGCAAGACGAACGCAGCACGAACGCGTTTCTACAGCAGTAATGGTTCGGTTTCAAACCCCATTTTGGGCGTGGCTTTCCCCCCGATTGCTGCCATCCTCCCCCTGATTGCTGCTAAAATCGCGGAGGACGTTAATGGCAGCACATCTAATCTTGAGTGGCAGCAATATCTGAGTTGAAAGGCAGCAATGTCCTGCTATAGTCCTGCCGTTGCAGCGGCAAGAACCGAGATATAGCTGCATTCCTTCTCCTGGCTCGGCTGGATATGCACTCCGCTTACCCCATGCCCAATCCAAATGAACACAAACAGTATAATCACAAAGATCAAAACGACTTTATTTTCTATAACTTCACTTCTATATATAGAAAACTATAGTCATAGTACTAATGGTAGTAACAACAGTAATAAATGTAAGTAACAATTGAACAATAATAACATACAGGGAAGTCCATACGGACGCAGACAAGGGTCGGGACCATGGCGCGGCTCACTTGGGCAGAGACGCAGGCGGTCAGCATGCAGAGCGCCGATGTCTCTGCCCAAGAGAGCCGCGCTGCGTTCCCGACCCTTGCCTGCGACCGTTTGGTACCGTATGTATCTTTTGATAAATGGCTACCAGAGTATCGATAGTTTTCTGCAAAATCAGTTGGAGCTGAGGAGCACTGTTCACAAGATGTAAGGACGTTCTCTTTTGAGAACTCGAGGTGCAGGATGGATACTGAATGGAAGCAAGCATAGATGGGCAGCAGTGGATGACTCAAAGAAGATGGAAAAATCAACAAGCTTTTCAAGACGACATCCTTCGTTCATGCAAACGGACCGCCGAGTGCAAAGTTGAGAGTCACAATTATTGCAAAAGAACATGCTTTCGAGCCGATATTTCAAGAAGAGGTCAGATATGAGAGAAAGCGAACTTCAAATTAAAAGTAATTACATCTACTTATGAAGACAACACGAGAAGGAAGAACATGTCACAGCAAAATCCAACGCAAAACATCACTGTTAACTGAGTCACTAACCGAGCGATTAGATTGGCCTCCTGTGTAGAGGAACAGAAAATCATCCAAAAAGCAGATCATTCGCTGACTCATCCCGAAATGCATCGAGAAGTTCATAGTAAAGGGAGGGAGCGGTGGAAGTCTGCCTAAAACAGCGACAACTGATCATGAACAGCAACATCGTAGAAAGAATGTAAAGAATGCACGACTGAAACTTGCCATTCAAGGAACAGGAAAGGCGTCTGATCTTCGGCAATGGCGGGGCACTCATTTGCCTGCTGCACCACTAGAAGTATGTATAGGAAGCTAGAGTGGCCGACGTTCTGCCACCGCGAGAGCCGCATGAACAAACTATCAGAGGAATAAGAAAGAATGAAAACGCGAGAAATTGTGTCTCATTCGAAGAGGAAGCCGAGAAATGCAGATTATAGGCACAAATATTAAACTACCGACGTTTTCTAAATAGACTATGGGGCAATTTATACTAGATGCGTGTGTCTGACGCTCGCATTCATTTGCGAAGGATTTTCCATGTAGACCGGTCAATGCGGGATGCACATGCTCAATGAAGTTAAGGTTCGCAGCTTATACACCCGCGTTTACGCCGCGAGGCCGTAAATGCGTGCGTATGAGCAACAATGCGACTCGCCCTATCCTTTACTGTTTAGACATGCGCGCGTCAAACGCACGCACCTAGTATAAATTGCTATTATACCATACTTATATCAACATATCAACATAAGAGCAATTTCGAAAGTAGTTTGAATGAGACAGATGCGATTGCGACGATAGCTTCGCTGCGGGACCTAGGATCCTGCGATTGGGGGGCGATGAGTGCAGCAATTGCTGCACTCGTCGCCTCCTCATCGCAGGATTTGCTGCTCGCAGCAGGACGAACGCAGGCATTGCTGCAGTGGTAGCAGTGGCTGCGTTCGTCTTCCTGTGGACGTGGCCTAGCAGGTCATGCTGCGTTTCTCTTGCTCAGTTATCGGAGTAGGTATCAATGTGAGATACGATGTAAGGGGAGAACCTCTCAGAATTGAAAAACTCCTTCATCTTATACACGATGGCCGAAAGTATGGACGTCACGAGGTGGACCATACTTCTATAAGATCATTGTTGGCAACCTCAACGTCAAGATCGACCCCAGGAGAACGCCTGAGGAACTTCACATTCAACTTCACTACTCACGGCCTACAGTGGAACGAACAGGGAGAGAGGCCGTCTGAGTTTGTCATGACGACGAAGACCATGAATGATAACTCACAATTTCAGAAGCCAACCTCCCTACGATGCACGTGGGAGTCTCCCGTGGAGAGTACCATAACGAAATTGACCACATCATCGTCAACTGAAGGTTCTGCCGAGCGACGTCGGTGTTGTACCGAAGTTCTGCACAGGATCAGACCATCGTTTCGCACAGAGGAGAGAAGGCTATGAATTCAGAAAGTAGAGCCCCAAGACCCTCATCAATTGTGATCTCTTCACTTCATTAGCCTGCTTTTGGAAAGATGCGATGGTCGACAACATCGACGAAGAGTAGGATCGACTTGCTCAGCATCTCCGCGACACCGCAAAGAGCGCCGAGGGTTCAAGAGCCACTAAGAGGCGGCTGTCGTACGAGGCCTTCGAGCGTGGAGCAACGAGAGCCGCAGGCAACTACCAGCTAAAGTCGCAGGAGCTCGCAAAACGGTGCAGAGAAGCGATGAAGAAGACCTCAAGGAGAGAGGAGCAGCAGTGTTAGCCGAAGCCGTGGAGGCATGGGAAAGCATTCGCAGCATTCGCAGCGCCGAGACTTCGCCAATCGCAAGGCCAAGATAACCTCCCTTCGGCGCCCGGATGGAACAATTTCTTCATCAGGACGGGTGATGGAGAAGGTCTTCTACACGGATCTCTTCGATAGCCACGTCCACCTCACTCAATGTCATCTTAGGGAGGATGGGTATGTTGTCCCATCGGTTCTCCCTTCCGAAGTCCGACATGCCATCGAGTCGGTGGAGAGTCATACAGTACCGGGCCTTGACAGGATTTGACCAGAACATCTGAAGAACCTACCGCCAGTTCTTATCAACACGTTGGCTACGTTTGCAAAGCAGTACCTGTCAGATTGCAAGGTAATCAACCAATGAAGACCAGCAAGACCGTGCTGCTGTACAAGAAGGGAGACCCGCACGACATCGGCAATTATCGCCCTATTTGCCTATGTCTGCCGTCTACAAGCATTCTACGCGAGTGATCCTAAACAGGATCGAAAAGACACTAGATGAAGGACAGCCGTGCGAGCTAGCAGGGTTTCGAAAAGGATTCAGGACAATCGACCACATACAAACCGTTACTAGACTCATCGAAGTATCGCGAGAGTATAAGATGCCCCTCTGTCTCACGTTCATCGATTTGAAGAAAGCCTTCGACTCCGTTGAGACGGAAGCGGTTCTGGAAGCACTGAGGAAAGACGGCGTTCCTACTCAATACATCAAGATATTTCGTGAGCTCAACAGTAACTTCACGGTCAGCATTTTTCCACTCTTCGACAAGATCACCAAGAGAGGGATTCGACAAGGCGATACCGTGTCGCCAAAACTATTCAGCACCACTCTCGAGGACGTCATGCGAAGGCTAGAACGGGATTGCGTGGGAGTGCAAATTGATGACCGGCGACTTAACAACCTACGCTTTGCTGACGACATGGTCCTTATAATGCCAAACATCAGCGAAGCGCAACTAATACTGACCGACTTCGACGACGCGTGTGGAAAGATATGTCTCCACCTGAACATAACGAAGACGATGTTTATGGAAGGCAGATGGGTCCCGGATGCTCCAATCTCGCTCAACGGAACGAATATATCCGAATGCTCCAGCTAGCTACATACATATATTTATATATACTATATATATATATATATATATATATATATATATATATCCTCTTAACAAAGCACCGTAAGGGCGGCACTGACGGAAAAATGGATACAGTCTCCAATGATGAAAGCGAGAGGTTTAGACAGCGCTTTCAGGGTTTCGTGGCCGGACCCACTCTAGCGGTCTCGAGCCCTCCGGGCGAGAGAATGTTAACAACGACTTGACATTGCGTAACAGCAGTGTACGGAGCAGATTAGCCCCTCTGTTGGCGCTTCAGCGGTGTCCGTCAGAATTTTGGTGCACTGGCAATGATTCTCCTCGAATGGATCACGAGAGGTCGCGCAGCGATGGCGGCACTCGGTCCTTGACTTGAGAGTGTGCGTGTGGCGCATTTATTCCCGAGGTCCCGCATAGATTAGGGAGTCTTAAGATCAGTGTTTGTTTCTAAGAAGGACAGTTCAATCCAATACACAAGAAGAACGAATGAAGAATCAGTCATCCTAAGCTATAGTGACATTACCTGAAAGCACATTCAATTAACCGAACTGTACGTTTCCTAACTTTCTTCCATTATTCTCGAGATTTACGAGTAGCGCGGGTGCCCCAGCGATAGGGGAAACGCCAACATATGGGTCCATGGATGGAGAATAGTTAGGCCGTGGCCCAGTTATGGGAAAAACGCATAAGGGTCCACGGATTGAGAACGGGTCTGTCATGGCCCAGTTGTGGGGAAAACGTCAGGATACGGGTCCATGGCTGGAGAATGGGTCTGCCATGGCCCATTAGTGGGGAAAACGCCAGGATATGAGTGCACGAATGGAGAACGGGTCTGCCGTGGCCAATAGTAAGGAAAACGCCAGGATAAGGGCCCACGGATGGAAGATGGGCCTGCCGTGGCCAATAGTGAGGAAAACGCCAGTATACGGGTCCATGGCTGGAGAATGGGTCTGCCATGGCCCATTAGTGGGGAAAACGCCAGGATATGAGTGCACGAATGGAGAACGGGTCTGCCGTGGACCAGTAGTGGGAAAAACGCCAAAGTACGGGTCTTCAGATGGAGAATGGGTCTGCCTGCAGCCAGAAGTCGGGAAAACGCCAGGATATGAGTGCACGAATGGAGAACGGGTCTGCCGTGGCCAATAGTAAGGAAAACGCCAGGATAAGGGACCACGGATGGAAGATGGGTCTGCCGTGGCCAATAGTGAGGAAAACGCCCGTATACGGGTCAATGGATGAAGGGTGGGTCTGGCGTGGCCCTGTAGTGGGAAAACGCCAGTATACGGGTCCTCAGATGAAGAATGGGTCTGCTTGCGGCCAGTAGTCGGGAAAACGCCAGGGTATTGATCCATGGATGGAGGATAGTTACGCCTTGGCCCAGTTATGGGGAAAACGCATAAGGGTCCACGGATTGCGAACGGGTCTGATTTGGCCCAACCGTGGGGAAAACGTCAGGATGCGGGTCCATCGATGAAAAATGGGTCCGCAGGGGCCCAATATTGGGGAAAGCGCTGGGATACCCTGCCCTGGCCCAATAGTGGGAACAACGCGAAGATACAGATCCACAAATGGAGGATGGGTCTTCCCTGGCCCAAAAGTGGGGAAAGCGCCTGGATATGGGTGCACGGATAGAGAGTGAGTCGCATGATTCCCACCAGTGAGGAAAACGCCAGCATACGGGTCCACCAGTGGTGGACGCGGGCGGGGGCGGGGGGGGCGCATCCCCTAGAATGGGTCGCCAAATTTTCGAAATTACTTTACAAAACAAATGAAAATCTTGTATTAGTTATTATTTTTTCCCACTCCCCCCCCCCCCTCCCGCCCACTTCCTGCGTCCGCCGCTGAGGTCCACGGATGGAGAATGGATCCGCCGTGGCCCAGTAGTGAGGAAAACACCAAGGCGCACGTCTACCGGTGGAGTAGGGGCACGCTAAGCCCTCATTAGTATCTCAGTCGACCACCTCTTCTTCCTCCCTGTACATTGAAGCAGAAGCTTACCAGTTGGAGTATCTCAACAACGTGGAGCTTGAATCATTCTAGGTGATTATTCACACGGCATTGGTTACAGTGTTGTTCAGAAGTAAAGTCATGTGAAAGATACTCCTGCGCTGAAGTCATGTGAAAGATACTCCTGCGCAGAGTTGGCCGCTCATAACGGGTCCATAGGCATGTAAGAAATGTGACAAAAAAGAAGGTAGTATCGTTGTATTGGAAATTAGCTTTACATGTATGTGCGTGATTAAGAACTTACAAGCAAGTCTAGGATTGCGAGAAGACTCCAATCCTGACGTTGAGGAGGCGGCCAGACCCGTAGAATATACGCAACTCATAAGAAGGTTTTTGAATTTGAGCTCAGTTAATGACTAATTTTGCTAATTTTCTAAGCATTTTGCACATGTGAAGCTTTTGCAGAACCTCAAGTGGCTGCCCCACCCCACTTTCTAGCGTCCCGAAGGGGCGCTAGTATGTATATATTGTCTTATATATATATATATATATATATATATATATATATATATATATATATATATAGAGAGAGAGAGAGAGAGAGAGGTCGGGAAGTCAACATGATATATATATAGAGGTCGGGAAGTCAACATGATGAACGACCTCGCTCCAGAGCTGGGCAGGAGGAAACGAGCGGCTTGAGGAGCTTACAAAAGCATCGAGGACGTAGTGGAGAAGACAAAGAACACCAGGCTCCGTGCGCACTTCTTCAACGCAACGGTTCTCTCTGCTTTGACGTACGCCTCAGTAACCTGGGCGCTGCGCAAGCAGGATGAGTCCACACTGCGTCAACAGTCAAAGATCAGGGACGCTGCCGCTTCCGCCACGTTGAGTAAGGTCAGGTGGACCGGACACGTGATGCGTCTCAGCGACAACCGTTGGACAAGGGCCGTCAGCCACTGGACACCACGGAACGTTAAACGCTCAACAGGAAGACCACCGACTCGCTGGTCAGACTTCTTCGCGAAGTCCTTCAAAGAATGATACGATGCTCCCCGTATCACTCAAACTGACGGAGTCCATTGGACGACTCTGGCACGCGAGAGGGAAAAATGGAAGGTTTGCGGGCACCCGCTCCGTATACCCGAAGATCTGCTGAAGTAAAAATGATGAAGGTGATTGGACTCTCTAGAGTTAATGTTATCATCCCTGCAGAAAGACTAGCGGTGTGAAGGCGCTTGCACCTCCCAAGTGAAGGAACCGAATTGTAGTTCAAAAGAAAGCACCGCTGATAACCACGTATGAAACAAGAACGAGACAACACTCGCAAATAAAAATATTAGGTTGTTACATAAGTTCCTGCTGTTTTCGCACAGGAATTTCCGAAGGCTTCTAATAAATGAATATCGATTAGATTCCGCTTATCTCTAGAGTTTTGAGGCGCGTGATCCCGCGAACATTCTGGAATGTGAGACCGATTTTTTCGTCTTACTTTGAAGATGTAATTAGGTTCGGAGTGAGCCCTTCAAGAATGCAAATTCGCTAACTGCACTTGCACGAATAATAATTTTCCCATAACGTTGAGTGAGACTGACATAATTTGGGTGGAGTAATCTCGAGGCCATTCTCCCTTATACTTTTCCTCCCTATTTTATTGCCGAGCGGTCTCAGGCACCTACACTAAAATTGGTGATCCAAAATTTTCATTATGCCGTATTTCTTTCTGGAGTTGAAGCGAATTGAAGTGGAATTTTTTCCACTGTGACTACAAACATCAACCGTTTGCGGACACTAATCGGTGGAATATTGGGATGAGTTCCAAGCGCTCTGTGGAAATCACTCTAATCTGCCATACCGCTGAGGGCGCCTCAACTTTGTTGGTCGAACTGTGTGGAAGGGCGAAGAGCTCGCAGAGAAATTCTTAATTGCGCATTATGTAGTGTAAATCTAGCTCTAACCATGCGCCCATTAGATCACAAAAACGTCTACTGAGCGGGAACCGGCCTGTCAAAGTCAGTGACCTTCAGTGACCTCTAGCACTGCCCGACTCAGTTCTTTGCCTCGCAGTCCACGGATTTCTGGAGCAGCGGAGCCGAGCTCTTGCTATAAAAACAGCAAAAGACCAGCGACTGTTACGGTGCATACTTCGACTGATATCTATTCTTATTTGATTTTTTATAAAACTTTCTCTTCGAAAATTTCAAAACAGCAGAAACTTTATGAGGTTGTGTTACAACCTAATAAATAGAAGCGCGAATTGAGGCGCCCATGCCTTACAGCCAACCTGTCATTCCTTCGAGAATTCAATCAATGAGCTCCACATGGCATTATAATAAATATTGTGTCATAATATTGATTGCACCTCTCCCATATTCTCAGAAGAACGACCACAAATGCCTTTTCATCGTAATTTCAAGTCGGTAAGCTTCTGATCAGCAATGATAATTCCAAGCAATGATATATTAGTCATCCATGTAATCCACAGTACATTATCCGAGGCAGCTCGTCGATCCTGTTGTATAAGAAAGAAGCTGGTTTTTACCGGAAAATCACTAGCACCACTGGTTAGTTGTGGATACGTTTAGTAAGAGTTCTTATAGACATATTGTTCTCTAGTGGTGCAACTAGGTGGTAGTGTTATAGGGCTAGATTTAGGATGTATAATGGATAGGAAGTTACTTTCCGAGCAGGCGTCTTCGAAAAATAATACACAAGTTTCCCAGCATGAGGTGGGGCATTGTCCTGCGTGTCTTCAAGTGCGATTCCCGGTCGAGTTTTCAAATAACGCTGGCTCGGTAGTGAATATAAATTTTGACCATTACCGTACTTTTTCTTTCAATTGCTTCCGATTAGTCGAAGATTGCACAAGGCATTTAGAAGAAGTTCTTTTTTGTGTTAGCCTGGTTTTTCCAGTTTTGTGCTGCTATTCCGGTGGGACCCTTAGAGCAACCACAACCTCCAAGGAGGAGCGACCACAACTTCCAAGGACTGGAATCCAGTAGAATAATATTGAAACTGCTGTTTTTCAGAGTACAACCTAGTAGAATATTATTGAAACCGCTGTTTTTCAGAGCCAAATATAGTTTCATCTATACTTCTCCGAAATCTGTCTTTATACTCGTTGCTGCAAATGTTTTTATCCTCATAAGTTGGTCATTTTTTTACGTTTGGCCTTACCACAACATCAGCGAGGACATTGAAGCTAAAGTGCTGGCAATTACTGGACTGGACACCAAATCATCTGCATTCATCGGTTTTTGTGCAGAGGTTTGCTTTTATGCGCATAAGACCATGTGCTTATCACATGAGCTGCAATGTGTTTGTTATTATCAGGGTTATGCAAGAGAAATGGCGTTTTCGATCAACTTTGGCCATAAATTTACAGTGGCAATCAAAAAGATATGATCAGCGCCATTTCGACAAGAGGATTTTTTGCTTTGACTCACCTCTGGATTGAGCTATCCAGATATATTTGGTTATGTATTGAAGCTCTATGGGTGCTTCTGACAGCAGCTCATCTGGACAGAAGCAGAATTCTAGTGGCTTTATCAAGCCTAAATATCAATCTCCTCGGCTTTCTTTGTTTTCCCCCAATATTTTACTACCGCCTTCTGAGAAAATGAAGAGTTGGTTTTTTTTTCTAGGCACATAATTGGCTATTTTTCCGTCAGATATCATTGCTGCACTCTCCTTTGCTGTTCATATGCGAGGACATGAGCAAGTCGTCGAATTTAGCAGAAAAATCTTTTTTGTTGTATCTAAAGAATATTGACAGCGTTACTGTTCCTATTTCAATGTCAGAATAGTTGGTTATGGTGGATTTCATAGAAGTACGTGCGTTAATACGGCTGCCTTTTGTTCAAGTCTATTGAAAACTCTTTTGCTTTTGATAATCCCACTTTTGTATGTGACGCGAAGAACTGCAGAACACGACTACTGCAGCAAATTATTCACGCAAAATACGATTAAGAATAACTCCTCCGCGAATCGAAATGAGGCGATACAAATGAGCAACCATCACGTTGATGAAAGTGGTGAATTTGGACTTGCAACGCTTTCTGTTTAAAAGCAGTTTGCGTCAATGTTATGCAGCTGAAAGAAAGAGTACTATGACCCTCATCATATTCCAAAATCTTCAATATGTCACTGAACATATCTTATTGACCGCCTCTGTATATATTAGTTTGGACCACATTTTTCATTGTTTGTTTCTCCTATAAATTTTTACAAGCTGCCCGCAAAATTAATATTAGGTGCGTGCAAAAGTTCCGGGGCAGTTGGTGCTATTTCGCCGTTCAACGTCGTTTTGCTCCTTGAGTTCACGATATCCTGTAACGGTTTTCATGGGTGCTGGTAGCATAAAACATCTGCTACCTATAACGCTTTTGGCTCGGGTGTACATCACAGAGTTGCTCTGTTTTGGGTGTAAAACCAATGCTATGAGCTGCGCAATAATTTGGGGAATTTCGCTTTATGAAATCAAGTCTAGACGATCAACAAGTGAAACGACCCATAGCATCAGTAATGCGTTTACGGAGAGCATGTTCTCTAAAACGCCAGGTGCTGGAGAGTTCCTAGGAATTCTGAGCGGAGATGAGAGCATGGAAAATGCTTCACAAGTTGGTCAGAAATTTGGTCATCGCAAAGGCGCCAGGAAAGAGCAGGTTGAACAAGACCTTGTGCAGACTGCGCAAGACATTACGGGCAATTTAGTCAACAATGTCTCGTCACTTGAAGAAAATCGGTACGAAGGGGAAGGTGAGTAGATGGATTTTGTGTGAGTTGAGCGAAGAACACCAACGTCCACGCTGGCAAGTCTGCAGATATTCGACCTCCAGATTTCCTAACAAGTCGTTTCATGGAAGAATTGTTATTGTTGATAGAGAATGGGTCAGGTACGACAATAGGAGGAGGTCATCCCAAAGTCCGGGCTCCTGTCACCCACCTAAAAAATGGCCTAACCATCACTACCTTCTTTAAAAAATTTTTGACCTTTCATGGTCAGTAACATGAATCGTCTGTAATGATTTTTTTTCAAATGAATGCACAATAATCGCCCTATAGTATCTTCTTTTCCCTACAGTAATCATGGGAAAACTCTCAAGCGCAAGGCCGACACAGGCGGAAATATGTGGTCTGATCCGGCTGTGGGATAACGCACACCAGCACGTTGCAGTGTCAACCGTATAAAGAATTAGCCATTCGTGCTCCGAAATTCTAGCCTAACCTATATTACTCCCTATACCTGCCTCTAACAGACTACCCCCATTCCGACCTTCTATGGCTTTATCTCCGCTGTAAAACTTTCAATGAACAGACCCTACTGGAAAACGACGTGTGCCACTATTTCAGGTGTAGACCTGTCAAATTTTTAGCTTCTGGAAAAATCTTTCTGTGCCATATTGGCAACATAACGCAGATGCCAATGCTTTTTGTTTTGAACAGAACTGCCGATTCTGAGCCAAGTTATGGCGTCTTGAAAAATCAGGTGGGACTGCCCCGGAACTTTTGCACGCACCTGATAGAAGGAGATGATATTCTTCAATTTCTGCATCGTAATTGTACTACATCCGTTCTTGACAAGAAGCATTTGGGAAAAATCATTCCTTTCGATACCAGATGAGAAATGCCAGATGATACCAGATGTTGAAGAACGTCGCACTGATCATTATTGACCGTTTGACGTTTGAAGGGAAGTGGGGATGTGAGACTGAAAGGTCAAGAACCGTCGTTTACACTCACAACTCTCTCATGTTCGTTGCATCATGAATAACCCTTGAACGATCGGGTTGTAACCACTAAATGAAAGCTGGTCGACTGCGACAAGACCTAAAGTCATTTGTGTAGAAGTTGGATGTAGCAGGTGGAAACCTGTAGAGACAATTACTCGGCGATTTACTACAATCAAACCAATCTTCCTAACTGTTGTGAGACCAGTCGCCATGTTCGACTCTCGATGAAGCTCGACACTGTAGATTGGTAGATTGTGGATTGTTTTGTTGCAGCCAGACACGAGTCTTCACTAGACCAATGTTTCGGCGAGTCCACCTTCTTCAGAGTCTGAAAAAGTAAATTCGATTGAAATCGACCGGCCAAACGGCTACGCAAAGCTACGAAAAACATTCTAAGTCTAATTTTCAGCCACAGGGCCACGAGCAAAAGGAGAAACCGTATCACATTGACGATTCACAAGGCGGGGGCGTTGGGTGCACCTAGGGGGTGTTTGCCTAGGGCGCTTAAGTAGCTACCGAAGGTCAAACCAATAGGTTGAAGTAAGGCAAGAACTCCCGCCTGATTTGGAGGCATTCGTCATCCCTATTTATTTTTAGGTTTCGGGCGTGAATCCAAGACGCCTCTGAAGTCTTGCGAGCTGCTACTTGGGTCTCTTTCGCTAGGATCTCGACTGTCACATCGAAATCGGCTCCATTATAACGCTCTATGCGATTATCGCCCAAAACAGAAGGAAGTCGCACAGGCGACTACGCTCAGGCATGCGCTTAAAGGCAAGATCCGGTCAAAATTTTGCCCACCCAGGTTTCTTGCTCTCTGGAGTTTAGACCATACGTATAGCACGTATCTCAAGTTTGAGATCTCGGTATAAGCTCTATCGCTAGATACGGGACAAAACGTCCGACGATTACGGTAGCCATGAGAAAACGCGCTCCAACCGACAAAGGCTAAGAATAAATACTGAACAACGATGGACGCTCAGATACATACACTCCAACGGACACTTCGATGAAACCCCTACACCTTATCGAACGAACCACTGGTCAAAAGACAGCATGTAAGGCGTGCCGTATAACGTCATTCGAAAGCGCGGACCCGCAAACCCCCAAACGCCGTACCGAAATTAGTCGATGCAAAGCGTTTGTTGTTGGTCTTTTCAGGGATTTTTCTATAGTTTTCGTCCAAGGCATCGTTGTGAGCTGCGAATCCAATGGAAATTTGGGAGGTAGAATTTTGCTCGGACCTTTCCTTTAAAATTGCTTGGTGGTGTGTGAATAACTGTGGAAGTTGATTAGGTTCCAAATGCTTTGGAGAGGTTAGTGGGGGAATGGTCCGGGTGTGGGTTTGTCACTAGGAATGTGAGAGTTCCTAGCCCGGTTAGATAATTGCCTTTGGTGATGTAAGAGGGAACACCCAGGTGACCCTGGTAATGACGCAAGTTCTCCACAACAGGGGGAGGCGGGGGAGGCTTTCACATCTGCCACTGGTGCCGATATCCGGATTCTCAGCATCTTTGCTCTGCAGCGGTATCCGCTTCATGATGAGTCTTCTAAACTTATCAGATCCGGGGAGTCGCACGATCTTCACACCAGCTTCATGCTTTTGGAAGGCGCACCAGTCCACAGATCAGGAGTTGCGGTTGCTGCCGGAAGAGAATGCGGATTCGAATCATGGGATGCACATCCTATAGTCCAGGTCTGGTACCCAAAAACTATTTTCTGTCTGGAAATTTGAAACAGCATCTTCGAGTAATGAGATTATGGATCAAAAACGAGCTGAAGTCGGCTTTTGGCTTCCTCATGTGATAAAAAGAGCTCTTTGAATGGTTTAGAAGACTGGAATTGAGCTAAGAAAAGTGCACTAGTGCTCTAGAGACCCATATTTTACTACAACAAAATTTCTTCGATGTAGACCTTTTGGAAGTAGTTCAGGCCGGAAACTTTTTGATACTCCTTTAGATCCCGCACTCGTTTGACACCACACCGTTGCTCGCACATTAGATTGGGGGTCAGTCTCCTTTGTCGAAAAAGATTTATGACCTTTAACAACTCGTCTAGAAAGAGACGGTAACTGATATCAGCTGCAATGTTGGGTTCCTGTTGTTTGAAAAAGTATTGAGAGACTACTTTTTGTGAGAACCACTCTCAGCAAACATATGAGTTGAAAAATCATTCATCATCATTCGCTCCTCACCAGTCATACTCGGTGAAGATGACCAAATTTATTTGTGACTATAAACGACCCTATTTATAAGCATTCAAATGTTAATGTTCAACGACGCCATTTCTTTTGTATCGACATATTCTCTTTCCATGTCCAGAAGGAACTATCCACTCTGAAAAAAATATTCAGCCGAGCGATTACGTGGCTTTTCTTCTCAACCTCAAATTGATAGTGACAAGAACAAGCCTACTCGTCGTTAGTTTTTACTGGGCACACCAAGTGAAGAAAAAATTGAACATTTCATTCCTCAGTGGGAAAACGAAGATACTACAACGACGCCTAAGCAATATCTTGATAGGACAGGTAGAGCGAAAATTTCAATTTACTACCGTAGTCTAATAAGTGAAAGCCATTGTTATTATCATGGTTACAGAATTTGTTTTTCAGACGTTGTGCGTCGCAGTGCTGCTTCAGCCTCCTTCGGTGGTGTACCCTTTTCTACAATATGCTCATGCAACCAGCAGTCCGGTTATAATATTCTGTTCAACGATTTTGTTCTCATCTTTTCCTGTGTTTAGTTCCGCTGTTATCATCGCTTCCTTCACCAACGCCAAATACTTCACCTCAGAAATTTCTAAGCAAACTTCTTCTAAAATACTTAGGTTTTGAACTTTTTCCAATCAGACTATCCGTCAATTTCCATTCAACTTGCGCTTCGCCGTCATTTGGCCTCTGTATGTACAACAGTGCATGATGTGGTAGGGATATACGGACTCTTAGGTTCGATTCTAAATAATTCTATGCCTCACCCACTTTAGTTACATTTTTCTCACAAGTTTTTCCCCACAAAGTTCAATGTCTTCGTAAATTTTGGAGCAGAACTTCATTACAGCCGATAATCTAGCGTTTGCCACCATGGTTTTTATTAAATATCTCAGTTAGTTATTATATCTGTAAACGTGCATATTAAAATGAATGTGTGTATGTATGTTCCGAACAGAAAACGCGGAGGATCAACCCATCGGGACCGAGCTTTGCATGCGTACTCCCCGTGGGGCCGGCGGAGGTTATAGGCCACTCTATACCGGAAATTATCCATTGGTTTATCAATTATATCGACTTATTGATTTTTCGCAGGGAGTGGCGAGGATATGCCCACTGAGGTTTGGGGTTCCTCAATACGCTGAACACGAATGTGGTAACCGTTTTGAACGAAATATCTCTTTATCGAGTGATGACGCGTCCACTGGAGTATGTCTGTACGCTGAATACAAATATGGTAACCATTTCGTAGGGAACTATCGATTTGTTGATTTAATCGGGTTTTTTTCTCAACTTCCCTCGGGGACGGACAGGGATATGCCCACTGTGGTTTTCCAACATGCTGAACACGTTTCTCCTGGAATTTCCCGAAACGCTGAACGTGGATATGGCGAACATTTTAGAAGAATTTATTTACCGGTCAAACAACTTTACCTCATTTTTTGAGGGAAAAAAGAGAGGACGAAGACGGAAGGAGTGGGTGAGGAAGGGTCACTCAAGCTGATCACCAAACGATGAGCATTTTGAGAGGATTCTTTTTTTTCGACGAATGCTGGCATCAGCTATGAATGGCTGGGAGAAACAGAATACCCAAGCGAAGCCGGGTACACCATCTAGTGTATGTAAAAACATTGTTTTACATGCCGGGCCAACAAGTTCAAGTGAGCGAGAATGGAGAGATGTAAACGTTTCTTTCACAAACATTTTGACTTGATATATCCTCATTCAGAAATAAAGCCGTTTCACGATGAAGGCGCGCAGCGAATAGCCCATTAACGATGACCTTCAGGGCTTTCTTTTCATCAGATCATGTATTTTCTCCAATAATCATTGCATTACTGAATACGAAGGAGTTCTGCTCCTACTTCTCAGTAGCGTTCGAGAAGGCTGCATATTCTATTTTCAACGTTTTTAGTTAGAAATGTACCATTGCAGAGGGTGCAGATGATTGATGATTAACTGTTCTCCTTCTTTTTGGTCGAAAGAAAAAGTGGCATACGGATCTTGGTCAAGGCGCCGCAAAAATTAGAATGCTAGGTTGATGCATAAGTTCTCGGAAATATTAGGCTCCAATATTGTTACTCGTACTATTCGTACTATTCGCGATGCATTCCCTCCAAAAAGCGAATCAGTTATTCTTCAAAAGCTCAAGCGGAAACTAGGACATTCGCGGCACTTTATCCCTTCTCTGGTAACTGTGCAGCACGAACGCAACACGACCGGTTCGAGTAGAGACCCTTGCAGCAACTGTTCCCAATTGCTGCCATCCCCCCCCCCCTTCCCGATTGCTGTTCAAGCTTTCTTCCCATCAGCAGCAATTGCTGTGGGATGGCAGCAATCGAGGGGAAGATGTCAGCAACTGGGAACAGTGGCTGCTAGAGTTTCTACTCAAACCATTACTCCGATCGGGCTGCGTTCGTGCTGAACAGTTGTTAGAGTTTGTGCACGACCATTATCGACTCATTGATTTTACCTATTTTTCATGCGTTCACGAATGGTCATCTTTGGTTACGCCATTTACACCTTGAAGGCAGTTCATGTCTGAAAATTATCGTGGACTGAACCAAGACAATTTTCACATCTAATATTTTGAGTTTCAAGCGTACATTTCAACTGCTTGACAAGCCATTTTTTAACATCAAGCACCTAGTAAATAAATAAAACTGTTCAAAAAAGGGCAATAGAATCCACGACTCTAAAACACGTCGTTACTGTGTTTCCAACTCTCAGACCTTCCTTTGACTGTACATGATTTGCGTCTCCATCCACGAAAGCTATTGCTGGGCCTGGATCGATCATTGAGATTACCCATTGCAAATGTGAAAACGCACCCATTATTAATAAGGACCCTGGGTAATCTCAATGATGCGTGCGGCATCAGGAAGTGGGGATCGTAGGCGTTCCCTTATTTGCTGACATAAAAAGCTCAATTGAGTTTATAAAAGAAAGAAAGCTTTCTGGAAATTTCTAACTTAACGAGATCTGCTCACTATGAACTGTGAATTTTACGCAAGCATCACCTTTTAGTGGATTGGCAGCCTTTCATCTTGATTCCCTCTTCCACTCCTTCGTCGCACTAGAGTTTCCAACCCAACTCCATCGCGTTACTAAGGTTTCCTAGTAGCACAGTTTTTACTGCTCACAGGGTACTATGTACGCGTATTCATAGCCTTAACGATTGACAGACATCCTCATTCCTCGACGTCATCGTAGAATACCCAGCAATCGATGGACACACAAAAGCAGTATATACATCTCAAGAAAGCAGTGAGTCACGTTTCTATGGGAGTTCTCAGAAGAGTGACGAGAACTGGATTTCGCTGCGCAAAAACATCTCAGAACGCCGAGTTCTCCCATTTAACAAGTTACTTCCAAATGTGGTAGCTAGTTCAGCTGTCCCGTTGTTCTAAATATTCTGTCAGATTTATTTATTCTACAGCATGGAATCGATGTCAGTCTTTTCCTACTATAAATTAGATTTGTGCAAGAATACTGTACGTTATCCTCGACTCATCTTTCAGTGCAAATTTTGAAATTGCACCTATGCACCATTTGAAATATGTGATTTCCTAGGAAGCGTGTTTCATGACCTGTCAAAAATCCAATTGTTTCAATTCTTAATACAGGCAGACCGTAGAGTCACCGATAAAGTGGTTGCTGATCAATCGGCCTTCAAAACACTCGGATGCATAGTTCCTCCTCACTGCCCATTTATCCACGGATTAATTTCTATCCACCTATGTGCTCCCTCCTGAGGTTGCCTGCTGCTGCTCTGTGCAGTGGAGCATTGCAAACATGGTGTATGTGGAACGAACACTCAGGTCGTTTGAGAATATGTTATGAGTGCCTACCATTGGCAATTTTATTAGTAGTTTTTTAGCCGCTGCACTGGTTTGTTCCAGTCTCCCTCATAATAACATAGAAACCATCTGAATTGTACATCGTTCTCTGTGACTCTCCAAAGGTCCTTGAGCAAAAAAAAAAGAAGTGGTAACCAACTTCTGAACATAACATTTGCGTGTTGAATTCTCCAATAAATTTTAAATATAAGAAAATATTTTCGACAAAGTTGTTATTCTGATTTCTTTTTGTTCATATTGTTAGAAGCATCCTTTCTTATAGATAAAAAATAGGAATAGAAATGCTGTTGATATTATTGGATGGAGGGTACCTAAACACTTACTGCCTTCGTTGTCATATGTATTAGGTTGTTGCGAAATTAGGCCCGTAGTAAAGTGTCCAGTGCGATCATCGCACATCACCTCCATGGCGATGATCGCATTTCGCGTTGGAGAGGAGTATGGTGATCATCGCCGCGGTGAATCGGACAGGCCGTACATGAAAAGTGATCAAATGTACGTGTAACCACGTACTCCCACATCCCTTCGGGGCTGTTTTAGCGTGTGAGACAGGAACCATTGCGACTAAACAACTAGAACGAGTACGACTTGTCAGAAGCACCAGAAGCACCTCTGTGCTTGTGAAAAGTCGTACCCGTTCGAGCTTGTTCTGTGCTGTGGAGCGAGATTCAACATGCATGACTCCGTGGGCTCAGACGCATTCTGTGCAATTCGCGCACCTGATCATACGTACTTTAACACATCACCACACTCCGAGTGAGATGCCCCGTGTACTTCACTCGACTTCTCTTCACTCCGCACACTTTCTGGTCGCCAAACGATGGCGATCATCGCCCTCCAGGGCGATGAGATCAGCGCCCCACTCATACGTGCTCGCAGCACCGCCACGGATGGTGATGATCTTCCATTCCTCAGTGTTGGAAGGTCGTCGCACGTGCGATCATCACCTCAAATGTGGCGACGAGTTGTGCAGGCAGCTGATCTCACCGCCATAACACTTTACTACGGGCCTTAATTGCCGAAGTGGACACACCAGTTCAAAGTGTTTTAACTCGGCTCAAACACAATTTTTTTCATCGCTTCAGCAACCGTTCAAGTCCGTAGATCCTCCCTGACAATTCTACGAGGACGCATGCCTCCATTACTAAAACCGAGATCATAAGGATCCGTAAACTTCTGGAAGGCGATTCCAGCATGCATCAGATCAGCAATCTGCTGCTGTCGCAAGATTGCATCTGGAGCTAGCTCGGAAAAAAGACGTACAGGGGGTAATGGTGTGAGGAATGAGGTCAGTGAGTGAGAGCCCTGATGCCTGACTACATCAGTCTTGTCGTGTAAATTTTGGAGAGTGAGGCTTAACGTTACTTTGGAAAAGGGGGAAATCAGTTTTTATTCGCCACTGCCGACCTCATTTATAGCAGATTTGCTGGCATCAACTCGAAATTACAATATCAGGACTCTGATGTTAGTGCTTGACTAGGTTGGGGAAGACTGCAGTGGATCGCACTCTTACAGCATCACCACACTCCTGACACAACCTCCCTAGTGCGAAGACTTGATTTAGAAAAAGTTGGAGATGGGCGGAAGAGTCTACCGAAACGAATTCACGTATCTTTTTATCGTACAGGAACCGAGCTCCATTCATAGCTGTTACGCGGTGTAGAAATGGGTAGTTTTTCAGGCGAGAAATTAAATTAGAAAAGATGACACAGCGGGTGAGACGCTGGTCATCTGCCAGATCGTGGGGTGTTCACTTCCGCACTTTCCTTGTCATGTCGATTGCAGTCAAATGTTTTGAAACTGTAGCATAGTGAGCCCCCATCCCTGCCCTCAAAGTCCAAACGGTTGGACTCGGATTAGGTTCCACGACCCTTCTCAACGCTTGATCGTCAGAGAACAACCTGTGGTCACGACCGTGGTTGCTTTGGGGATCAAAATCGACGGAAGAAAAATTTGCGACCGAATAGCTCACTGCTCATTTGGAAGGCGATTCGAAGCCAAAACAAATGCAAGATTACCGCCAGCATCCGACAAAGAGTGATCGAGTTTGAAGTCATGAACCATAATAACCCCAAAATCACGTCGGCTCATGATTTGTTCGTGACTTCACAAAAACCCTCAGAAATGAGCTAGCCAGAATATTCAAGCAGCATTCGGAAGAGGAGGAAAAGCCCTATCAGGAGGTCACTAAATTGGGCTGAAGTTACTCAAATTGGGCAGAAGAGAAAGGTTCAAGTGAGCATACCCCAAAACGGCAATTAATTTCGCAACAACCTGATACTTCTTGAAGGTGTTGAACTATTTGAAGGTGATGCATTATCTTTTTCAATGGCGATCTATGACGTATCTAATGAAGCATGAATGGCTCAATACTTCTCAACTTTCAACTCAAAAACTGGAAGACAAAATATCAAAAGTGTAAATTTTTGATCGTTCTGCAAGCTTCTACAAGTAAAATCACCGGTGCAATTGGAACAAATTTTTGCACTGCTCTTGGAAAACATTTGCTTTTCCACCTAGCCGTGTCTATGAGAAAATTTCGTCGAAAATACCCTCAAAGGTGGGTAACTGAAACGAAACTAAGGATGTAAATAGGTCCCTGTACCGCTCCCATTTCCAGGCTTGAATTAGGACGTCCATCTGACTACCGCTGCATAATGAACTCTTAACACTGCCAGCCTCCTGTCTGCGCCAGTGGATTGTTTAGGGGAGAAAATTTCAAGTATTGCTGCTATTATGCAAAAGTTATACATGTGAGCTTCCTTTATTAGTTGATTACAATACCAGGTGATCAGAGCCGCTGTAACTCTCTGTTGAAAGGGAAATCACAGACATCTTGCCTGCCGCTGCAGCGACTTCCATTACAGCTAGAAGTCAACCCCTCTACAACTACAAAATGGCGATAGCAAAAGCCTGTTTAGCGGTATTCCACAGGCTTTGCCTAAACTCTTTGTACACTTGCCTTTGCTATCATTGCCACTTGCAAAAACTTTTCTATAAACTATTCCGTCTCTGCTTAGATAGACGGGCAGAAGGAGTATAAATATGACAAGTCGTGATTAACTACTTAGTGTCATGATTGCTGCAAACAATAGGGGCAAAAAAGGCGTTGAGGCGTTTTCAGTTGATGCCATAGCTTCACGTACGTGTAGATGATGGGCAATTTCCCTAACGTGTCTACCTAACACCTTTTTATCCTGCTTGCAGGCAAATGTGAATCTGTCCTGGATCTTTCATCCAGGTATTTACTTTCTGTCCATGTCCAAATTCATTGTCAGTTTATTTGATGACCACAACACATCCTTATTAACACCCTCTACTTTGAAAAAATGAGAGAATTGCTCACAGTATCAAGGTAAGGATTTATTGAAAATTTTAATTCCTTACGAAACTAAGACGAATCCCTGTCGGTAATTCCACGAGCGAAAATTCCGCCTGCACGCCCTTCTATAAAAAATTTGCTGTATTGAATGCTTCTGATATATGAAGAATGTTCAGAAGAACTTTCATAATGAGGTAACTTTTGGAGTTCTTCGGACCCTTAAGAAAAGAGTAAAACGCTGGTAATCTCTTCTCTAGACCACTAAAATATCGACGAACCATATTTGCTACATACTATTATATAAGGAAATGGTTCCCTATTCCAAGAAATTTAGGTTGCTTAGGATAGTTTGCAATTATGGCATCTCAGGCATCCATGAATCTTTCATATAACCTTTCTATGAATCCCAAGAAAGGGCCTTTTGAACTCTTGGAAGGCTGTAGCCACTCAAATTCTCATCTATTGCATTGTCTATACTTGAAAGATGTGCGAGGTTACAGAAGGAAAATTGGGAAAGTAAGAAGTTTCACTAGACGTTCTGGACTCTTATGAGAATGGCTCTTTCTTGTGTGTCGCTTTGTAAGATTTCTATCACAACTCTATCCTACAAGCACTGGTGACATAGCATCCAACATACATGCTCTAAACAAATCGCAATCTATTGTCTCTAATTGAGGAAATCATAAAAGCGGTTTTTCTCATGTCCTAATTAAGCGTGGGGAAATTTCCTTATGAATCTCTGATAAAGAAAACAACACCAGAAACCATTTTCATGTATGAACATCATCATCACCGACACGTATGTACGTGTAATGAGATGAATAGACAGAGTTCTGGCTCCCATACTATGTTTCTGTTATACATAGTTTTGGCTCCCCCTTTTATTGAGCATCTTTGAGTGTATATGAATAAATATGTATCTGTGAGAGTAGTAAATTAGGGAATGAGCGTTTCGTAGGAAACGGAATTCCTTCCAAAAACAACATCACAAGAGCTCAATCCAAAATTTATCCAGAATTTTTATAAATGACCCTTCCACATCTTCAGGAAGGAACTACACTCTTGAAAGATATTCCTGCGCCTTCAGTTGAATTATGTACCTCACCCGAATTTTTGAATTCGTCTCTGTTTTTGGACATCAAGTGACACAGCGACTATTCCCTAAATTTTTTTAAGTGACTAGTACCCTATTGCAATTCCACCTTCTTCACTGTCATAAAACAAGGGAAACAGATTTCCAAAAATCTGGTCGGGAGCCTTGTAAATTATGTAAATGTAAAAAATGTGATGTAGAAAATTATAAGTTGTGTAATGTAATGTAAAATTACGTAGTTTAAAAAAATAAAAACTGAGAAAATATGTTGTGTACACCACGTGTTCATCACTCGCACCACAGCAGATGTTTAGCCAACAGATCAATTGCTGCCGACCATGTGCTTTTTCAGTTGGCACACACGCCCACAACGATCTTCAATGGTGGAGCAGTTCTTGGTCTATCCACCTTCCTTTGTTAAAATTGGCGATGAAGGAAACGGCGAAAAACTAAGAGCGAGTGGCTATTAGCCACCAAAAGACGTTCATTTGCGGGTTTTCCGGCATAACAGATGTTAGCAGAGATCCCAGCGTTTCATTTGTTTGACATACTCTCACATTCTTATGTGTGAGCATCATTAGAAGGGATGGAGATGAGGGCTGGAATTCGGGACGTGGTTTTTCAAAAATGCATACTCTAAGAGGACATGACGTCTCTTTGTTACCTTATTTCTCAGCGTTCAATTTTTTAAGAGGAAATGACGACTCTTTGTAAGCTGACAAAGAGTCGTCATTGCCTCTTTTAAAAAAATTAAACGACTTTTTCCTAATAACTTCATTCTTAGAAAGCCAATGTTTCCAAAAAGTGGAGATCCCACTTCTAACAGTGATACTCCATCAAAAATCCCTCACGAGGCCTACTATTCCTCGAATTGTAAGTCATGTGAGGATAGTAATGTAAATAGTAGGCTCTCAAGACTTCACTGCGATTGACAGCATTAAATTTTTCAAACTGGTCCGAAGAAAATGTTCTCTTCATTTCCACTATTCACAAAGTAAGCACAATTGAATCTATTTCTTATTCAATAGTACAAAAATGTGATACTTTACATGAACCCTTACTGCATAAACAAGAGAAACGCGTTCCATCAAGAAGCGACACTTGTCGGTTGTGCATCCCACAATTTTTCATATTCTGACTTCAGTCCCAAAATTACGGAAACATCAAAGACACCTGGGAAGCCGCTTAGAAGAAGCTCCATTTAGAAAAAAAGTTGAATTCGCACAATTATTTGTGAATGACTGAAGCAAAACATTATCTCTGCCAATAAGCACTGAATGGAATTCTTTTGAAGTTCACTTCCGAAGGAGGCTGTCTATTGTTTTCTAATAATAGGAGGCCTTTTGCTCACCGGATGTTTTCTTTGATGAACAATGTTATGCTGTGCATTTTACATTTGTTTTGCAGTGGTAATGTTCTGCGAACGCGGGTACTTTCTAAATTGTGGCACTAGGTGCTAAAATATAATAAATCCCTGCGCTTTTCTCAGTGCGACTTTTTCCGCTTTCATTGCTATTTTTGCGTAATGTATTCTATGAATTCTGAAAGCGCTTTCCTTTCTCAACAATCCTATCACCATGTGTTTTCACAGAACTATTAAATTACTTAATTTTTATGCTCAAAAAGGGAAAGTCAGTTTGAGGGTAAACACATTTCCTTCTTGTATTCATTGGGGACCAGTAAGCAATCGATACTAATTGAACGTGTAAGCTGTGTAGAACATGAATGCGGGAGAACATAATCAAAGGAACTGTTGCAAGGCCAGTTTAGCGATGCTGGTTAGGATAGGGCCCGACTTTGACATTGGACAAGATGACTACAGGGTGGCCCAGAAGTATGATGACAGTGTGCGATTGTCCGCGTCTTCGTTTTTTTCGTGGTTGTTCCTGTTTATTCGAGAGTTCCCGTGTTTATGTGTTGGATCTACACTTGAGCTTTCTATATATACGTAGAACATTGGAAGTATCCATTATGGTTTCGGCTTCTCCTTACGCGACGCAATCATCCAACTCCACTGCGGGGTCTTCCGACACGCAAGATCTCCAAACGTTTGAAGGTGTCGAGGAAGCTGGTCTACGATACTATTCGACGGTACAGGGAGTTGGGAACAAATTCTGATAGAAAGCGCCGTGGAAGGATCGTTACAGTTTGCACGAAAGCGAATGTTAGGAAGATTCGTAAAAGGTTGCGGAGAAACCCGGCTCGCTCTGTTCGCAAACTTTCTCGACAAATGGAGTTTAGTCGCACCTCCTTGCAGGGAATGATTGGTGGTCATCTGAAGATGAAATGTTAAAAGAAAACCACCAGTTACTTTCTCACAGAAGCAATGAAGAAAAAAAGGAAGCAGCGAATCAAGAAACTCATTGCCCGATTCAAGCATGCTTCACATCTGTCGATTCTGTTCACGGACGAAAAGCTTTTCACAGTTGAACAAGTCTTGAATAGATAGAACGGTAGAGTTCATTCCACTTCCAAGCCGAATGTTGTGGTGCAGCCTTCATCCCATCCAACATCGGTCATGGTTTTCGGGCCATCACTTCTGATGGCAAGATGCCACTGCTCTTTGTACCACAAGGGCTCAACGTGAATAGTAACAACTGCCTTGAAGACGTGCTGAAGAAGTATGTGCTACCTTGGACTAAGGACCACTTCAAGGATCGTTCTTGGACATTCCAGCAGGATAGTGCACTAGCGCACAAGTCAAGAATCGTTCAGAACTGGTGTAAGGAAAACTTCCAGGACTTCATTGATTCCGACGAGTGTCCTCCTAACTCACCTGACCTAAATCCATTAGACAACTCTGTTTGGTCAGTGCTTGAAGCAAAGGCATGTTCACAACCCTATCAGAATTTCGATTCTTTGAAGAGAGCGTTGGAAAAAGCATGGGACGAGTTGGAGCCGGAGTACCTGCGTGCCGCTGTCGGCGACTTCATCAGACGTCTGAAGGCCTATGTCGCAGCAGATAGAGGACACTTTGAGATCTGATGTTGATATTTGCTCACTGTTACCTATTAAAGAAAATTATTATGAGCCTTCTCCGAACTTCTTTCGATTTCGTTTTATACGTGCGTTTATATCTGTCACCATAATTATGGGCCACCCTGTAGATCCTTGCGATTGCATATTTTCAGCAGAATTGCCTGAAATACTAGGGTGGTAAGAAAGTCTTGGGCCATTTGAGATTTTTTCTGTTTCATTTCATTACTCAGCATACAGTGGAATTTGCTCAAAAAATATAATAACCAGTTAGTCACTGCACTGTCCCACCTAATGGGCATGTCCGCGGTCTCCTTCTCCCAGAACTGGAGAAGGTGGGAGCCAAAGACATCGCGGACCGCCCTTTCAACATCGCCAACTTTGGCGAATTTTTCCTTGGCTTGGAATGCCTTGAAGGAGCGCGCCAGCAGAATAGGGTGGGTGGAGAACCGTGACCCAGCCCAGCTCCTCCAATTTTTCACTGGACCCTTTAGCTAAGCGTCACCATGGCGTAGGTGTACAAGGATCTCGTCACGAGCGTTTTTCTCAAACAGCATCCACGACTTTCTGGAGCTGTTTGGTGACTGTGTTACCGGTGACTGTGTGTGCTTGCATGAGCAGCTCGTAATACAACATTTCTCGCGAATTCCAGGAGTAGCAAAGGAAACACTTGTTTTGGTGGGGGTGCGATTCGATGGATCTTCTCCTCGGCGGAGCCACATGGCACGAATGCGTATTAGAATCGTAGAGGACCCAACTTCCATCTCCACTCATCAGGTATTCCGGAAACTCCTTTAGGTGTGGGCAGAGCAGGAAAAACTGATTATGGCTCGGATGGCCTCTTGTGGTCGTGACGTCGTAATTAAAACTAGGGAAGGCATTTCGGTTACATGTGCTTATTATGGAGAAGCCCCGAGTTTGGTCTACAATTTCCACACGGTGGATCATGGGGACCTATCAATAATCAAAAGTTAAGGAACTTTCAAAAAAATCGGCTCTGGACTTTCTTACCATCCTAATGTTTCGTAGCGTTGAGGAAGATGATATTCATCTAGACCAGCCCCGGCTGTTCTTGACACTTGGTTTGGTCCGTAGATCATTTTATCCTGGTGTGCCCTGCCCCTGGAACGAAAAGGACGCAAATCAGCGCTCTGAAATAATAAAGGGTTTCAAATTTACTTCAATATAACCTATTCCCGCTCTTCCCTCCTATCGTCTGCATCCAACACTCGAGCTACCATCTTTCAAAGGTACTCCGAAGAAAAGTTGGCCGCGAAGATGAAAAGTGCAGCTAGCAAAACCTTAACGAGAAATGCGTTAGGACCAATAGTTGCACTAATAGTTATCGAAGAGCGCACTTCCTCACTGTTAGTATTTTTAGTTCTCAAACGAAAAAATACCACAAAGCTCATGGTCTATCCTTTTGATTTGTTTACTGCCTCTATTGTTTGTTTGTACGCATGAAAGGGCATGTATGTAAGGGCACGCATGCACAAGGCATGGCTATCCTGAAAGGGGGAGGATGTGGGAAAAAATGGAAACTCCACCACTCGACGCCTACTACGCCACTTTGAATCCGTATTGCGAAAAATATCAAATCTACTGACAAAAAGTTAATAATCAATATCTTAAAAGTAATAACAAAATTAAACAATAGGAAACAACCTTAAACAACTTTTCTCCATTATAAAATAATTACGAAAACTCAGTGTCCCATTCTCGGGTCACTTTATACTATCCGCGCATCGGACGCACACATTCATTTGTAGAGCATTTGTCGCGAAGACCAGGCAGCGCCGGTCAAGCGTCTCAATTGTCTCAACTGCGTCTGGGTTCCGTCTGGGTTGCGGCGGATTGCGTCTGAGCCGCTTTACCATACAACCGCATTTCCTTCATCATCGACATAGTCGCGCGTGTAACGCACGCAAGCATCTGGTATAGGACGTCCCATACTTCTTGCAACGAGACTATCACCGCTGCTAATATGTTATGTATTCGTATCTGTCCGCCACATCGCCTTCGATAGCCAACCAACCAGTCACTGAAGGCACACTATTTTTACCGAGTTGTGTTTGCTGACTGGTTGAGTGGGGCTTCATTCGCTCGCTCTGCCTCGCCAACACAGTCCGCTCGGCGTCGAACGTCTGGACTGACGTGAGTTTCTGAGGCCGTAAAAACCCTGGAACGAAGTTGAACGTCGCTCTCGTGACTTCGCCCCAATTGCTTCTAATTCTCATCGAACGTTCTATAATGTTTGGCATCTGACAGCTTCCAAAAAAGCGCCAAAAAAAGAAACACTGTGTACAATTTCGAGCTTAACAAGTATGTATTTGAACGGGAGCTTGCTTTTAGTCTAGCCTGTACTTAGATTAATTCCATGTAATTCAAGAGAGATTCTCGATTCTTGATGTTTCTTCCCTTAGGAGATGAAAAACATACATGTCTAACTTGCCACAGCACCCTCGTCTATGCATAAATTGTCCGACCAGTTCGGCTCCCGTTGACTGGATTTTCCCTTCACATGAAAACTGGTTCTCGTCCATTTTACTGCGGTCCAATCCACTGCTGCGGGTTTGTATGTTTCTGTGTTTTCCTGGTCTGCCTTCCTCCTGAGCCTTACCAGGCAGATTCACTATATGATCCAACACGTGAAGGAATTATCTTGAAGTTTTGAGGTTCTCAGAGTCTTTTCGACTTTTTCGCTTCAAATGGAGCACAAAGTGCACAATACTAGGCCATTTCCATTGATTTATTTTGTTATTATATTGCCTAGTTAATGGATATATGCACTTGAATGTTGAAATTTAATCTGAATCAAGAAAAAGATAAATAGAAATGGTCATGACACTGAGGCCCTGTGTCAATACCAATGATTTCTCGCTAAAAGAACAATTAATGGATATATTGAAACGTTTTCTGGAACATATCACCAAATATGCAGATATATTGAAATATGAAAAGGTTTGTCGAAACTGATTAGCAAAGAATTCGTTTTCAGTTTCTTATGCATTTTTATGAACGACTAGTGAGGAGACATATCGGAACTGATAGAGAATAAAGTAGAAAATGATTGTTTACCTCGAAATTCATTCCATCTGCGCCTACATAAGTGCACTATAAATCAATCATACAGAACCACAAAGTAGAAAATTCAGGCCGGTGAGCAGATTGTACTACCGTAATTTCCGAGCGTAAAATATAATGTAATTTGCGCATAACTGTATTGAAGACAGTCAACTAGGTGATTAGGGTCTACCGAACGGCCACCCATCTATCAGCGCCCATTTTGAGTTCAGTGGAGGGAGGGGTGGGGTGGTTTGGGCCTACTGTGCTCAATACCTACGCTAATACTACCGGCCCACCGGACTGAATTTTTCATCTTGTTACGGAGCACGAGAGAAATCGACTTTCAGTGCCTGATGGTTGGCTAAGGTCTGAGAACGTCTATGGATGTATAATATGCTAAGCAGTCGACAAAAATACCCTAATTTTTTTAACATGGGACGAGAAAGGCTTGAATCATATTCAGCTCAAATGAGGGAGATCGTGCAGATGCTAGCAATAAGGAGGGTCTCATTTACCGTTGTTTGGAGTAACTAACGTAGCGGCATGAGTCATAGCGGTTATTCTGGCAACTTCCAGCAGTCTTACCTCAGAACTGTTCTCTGGCCTTTGCGCATGAATGAAGTAGACGATGACCATGCGATGGTCACAATGGTTTACATGATTACGCACTGCGGACACCTCGTACTCTCGCACTGGCTCCACCCACGCGCTCCACTTCGGGGGGGGGGGGAACTCAATGACGATTTTTTTACAGTTACGCACGGAGTCACGTCTAATATTGTGACCAACGAGTCTTGACAAATCCAATCATACAACAACATCGGAAATGACTCTGATGTAGGACTTCACCTTTAGGTGCAGCATTTATAGAAACTCCTCAGGTGGGATGTGGCGCCTACAAACGATATTCAGAATATCACAGCTGTCATCCGACATTGTGACTATTTGAACCATGGATGAGCTACAGTTCGAAAATTTTGCGCACCGAGATTCCTGCAAAATGTGGAGATTTCAAGAATGCTGAGCAAAAGCGTATACAGTTCTCAAAATATTCAAAGTTGCTGAATCTTTGCGGTTTCCTCATCTCCACCTGTACGCGGTTGACTCTGCCTTGCTGAGATAAGTCGTTACGAGAAGTAGACAATGGTAGCCGATTTGCCATGAAGTGCTTCTTTTTATTTTAAAAAAAAAGCATGGCAAAAATTCATCATCTTAAAAAAGTGATAGCAGGACAAGGCAGCTTACCACAACAACCTAGTCCCTATTCTGAATTGAAACTCTGTAGAGTTGGAAACTGATCATTTATCCATGAGCAAATTGCTCTGTCTCGAAACGGTGACGTTTTTGGTGGTAAAACTGCGGAATTCGAAGTGGAATTGCTGGGGCAATCTCTGAATACCCTGAATTTTAACTGGAACATCCTTTCTACATAGGCATCTAAGAACCCAAGAAAGTTATCAAATCTGAACGGACAATGAGATGAGTTTCAGAGGAAAAGCTGTCGATTCCAAAGCAATTAAGGCCAAATGTTGCATAACAAGAAACATTTCATGGACAAGCACCATTCATCTCGCATGCTTTATGACAATCGACCCAAGAAAGCGCCAAAATACACATTTTCCAGAACGAGTTACCATGCTGAGGATTGTCCGTTTGGCCTTCATTTTATTGAACTGCTGCACAACACTGCAACAACCCGTCATCCGACAATTCCTTACTCAACAAATGGTTTCCTCAAAAGTGCAAGCCCTCGCATATGTGTATTTGATGCCCTTTGCCATGACGACCTACTCTATATTGGAGGCAGAACCCACGATAGTTCTCATGAGCGAGATTTTGAGTGTCTCGGAGCCTGGTAATAATGATCTCAATAATTCTACGAAAGTTGGTCGTGTGTGTCACCGTTTCCAAGGTATGAGAGACTAAATGTGTTCCAGTTTTTTTTCTTAACTGGACGAGTTGTAGCGTGAAATGAATGGATATATAACTTTTCTGTTCGTGCTCTATTGTAACTCTACCAACCTTTCGTGACAGACCAAACTGATAAAAACCAAAGCCGTCTCTGCCACAAGATTTGAGAAGAAAATTAGGAACTAATACAGTTCTCACCATACAGCCACACCAAGAGTTTGGGCAAAGACTGAGAGAGCGAAATTACAGTAGGTACTACCTTCAACCAACGCTAATTCGTGATTGCTCCCAATTGATCATCCTTAGCAATCACTCCTATTTAAATAGTATTCAAAAATTTTCGAATACTATGTAAAGGAAGTGCGGTAGTGATGTTTTTCCAAACCCGACGCGCACACTGACCTGTTTTTCGCGGCATAAATTATGTAGGTTGATCGGTAAACGATAGCGAATTCAAGAAAGTGGTCACCGATGGATTGTTCAGTCAGTGGTCAACGTGCAGCCACTGTCGTGTCACGACGCAAAGCCACTGCCATGCCAGCCACGTCGACGTCTTGTTCCCTCTTTACTACATCTCAAAACCCCCGAGTATGGGTCGCGGAATTTTCGAAACCACTTTATAAAACAAAAATCTTGTACAAGTGATGAAGACACATCCTCTTGCTTTTAAAATCACTTCCTGGATTTTTGATCAGTTCCCGAACTTTTGTCTGAAAGCATTTTTTGTAGAACTACTCAAAGACAAAAAATCGTGTGGTTTTGGAACATCGGTTCCATTTTCCAGTAATCAGAGCTGAGAAAGCTGGGAACATCAGGGTAGTGTTAAGGGACATTTGGCTAGTGAATGCAGTGAACAGCGTTTGCTTGGAAGTTCCACTCAGGTGACATGAAGCTCCAAAGTAAGCCTTATGATGAACCTGGATATCGATGAGCTGGAAGCCGTAGCCGAAGCGGATAGGAGTCAAACTAGGTCGGCATAAGCAGCAAGGTGTGATCTCTATAATCCATTAATATTGAGGTACTCATGGCAATATGACCATTAGAAGTGGTTCGGTAAACAAAATTTTCACAGTTTGACCCTCAAAAATGGGTGCCAATTTTTGACCATTTTTCACAAATCCACGCTGCTTAAGCCAGAGGAGCAGGGGTGAGGACCAACCTGCCACTCACTGTACTGGGCAAAGCTTGCTCCATTTCAGCACAACACCTTTCAGGGATTAGCTCACTTCTTGCTGGAGAAAATGTTCAATTTTCAACATGATGTTGGAAACGCTCTTGCCACTTGATCGCTACTAGCTTTCCATGCTTCCAAGCTGTTGGTGCAGCCAAGCCACCACTGAGGAGGCAAGGCTATGCCGATAGTACAGGAGCATATTTGGATATTTTATATCGCATCTTGCTTTAGAAGCAAGACTCGAAAGCTCCTCAATCAAAATCAGACATTTCATACTTGACGACCTAATAATTTATATAGCAATTTACTCGCCACGGAAACAGATGGAAAGCGTGGGAACGAAAAAAAACAGGGAACCCTACCATTTTGGAGAAGTAATGATCATTCTACAAAATTAAATTTGGGCCTAATTAACTACAAATAAACATTCAAAGGATAATGCTGAAAATGAGAATCCGGAACGAATTGATAAGCAACTTTCATCCGTCCCATTAAATAATATTGAAAAATTCGGCGACCTATTCCTGGCAAAAAAAGTGGAATTGCTGGGTGCCACCTTGCGAAGGGAGTGCACGAAGAAAAGCTTCTGATTCAAGAGTAGACCTGTATGGGTACAGAGCCTGTCCAGCAGAATGTCAAGGCGTATACCCGAAATCTGCTAAATGGTTTAAAGAAGCTCAGAATCTCACATAGATGGTTTCTTACCATGCTGACCAGGGGAGGGTACTATGGAATTGTGGCTCCGTGTACATTACTTTGTGCAGCCCTCAAAGCTAGTTTCAAATCTGTCTTCACCCTTTCTGAGCCTTGTCCCTGTGAGGAGTTGCATTCACCTCTCGCAGGGGCATGTGAAGGGGCTGAACGGATACAGGAGCACTAGCCACTGATACCCGTTGGTTGTGAAGCAAAGTCAGTTCCCCGCTTTTATGCCCAACATACTCGCAGAATCACGTCATGGCGAATGCCGTCGTTTTGCATTTTTCTGAGCTTCTGTAGACCATTTAACAAATTTTCGGTTTATCTAGCAACATCCTTCGGGACAGCCTTTCTACAATACAGGTGTCATATTGGATTAGCAGCCTAAGCTGGCGCATTTTCCTTGTTAGTAATGGTCATACACTTCTCTTCTATGCATAAGCGTTAATGTGAGCTTGAGCTCAATCCTATTCATGAGCTGTTCGAGGGCGCCGTTCGTTAGATTTTTTGGCCCAGCTGAGTGTTTTTCTTTCATTTTTTATCTTTAATTGAAGTTTATTTGAAGATGTGAGGCCTGTTGCTGACTGATATCGACCGGACGGCCCCGCATGCCTCATATTTTGCACGTTCTCCCCATGCGCCAAATGCTTGTTTTTATTGTGTTTATGTATTTTTTTTGTTTGTTTTGGCCCCGTGGAGACGGACGGAGACGGCACATCAAAAATTCTAAAGAAAAACAAAAGGCCCTGTCATCAGCCATCACGTCCCCGGGTCCTCTTTCCTACAAGGAAGAGGCTACTGGAAAAAGCAGCCTTCCACGGGGCCAAAAACAAACAAAAAAATGCATAAAAAACAAGCACTCGGGCATGCATAGGGAAAACGTGCAAAATATGAGGCATGCGGGGAGTCCGGTGACATCGGTCAGCAACAGGCCTCACATCTTCAAATCAACTTCAATTAAAGATAAAAAAAAATTAAGGAAATTACTCACCTGGGCCAAAAACCTGACGAACGGCGCCCTCGAACAGCTGAGCAAGGACACAAGAGGGCCGCGCCACATGCTGGACGAGCTCGAAAATTTTCCACCGATTGCGCATAAGGACTTTAGGTGCTAGGTTGGACTAGGCTCAAGTAATGTAGCTAGCTCATTTGTGGTAAAAAATTAACATTTTTGAACTAACTTTGTCAGTAAGGCAGTGCGCTAAATCTTACAGTTTGTTATAGAACTGAGGCTGCTGGGGAATATTCCAGAAAACAAACACGTCGCGAAAAAAAAGCAATAATCAGTTTTCATTAAATTCTTAATAGCCGTCGTGATTGCCCACCAGTGAGGACCACCCGTGATGCATCACGTGTGTTCACCTGATTTTACTTGTGATCGCACGTGAGCAGCACGTGCGTCTTGGCCAGCACCTTCGAGTAGCAGCTCAAGGTGCGCTCCACGAATCCCACAGTCGACGTCATATCCAGTGAGTCTCTCACAGTTTTTCTCTCTGCCACCTCCTCGCCACAGCGTTCGTCTCGCCGCTCTCTGCGTGTCTGCGCCTCCTGGATGAGCGCTCTCGCTGCGGGCGTCTGCGTGTCGCGCGTCTCCGCTCACTCGTCCGGGCTTAGTCCGTCGCGCCCGCCACCCCATCGATCGCCGGTCGCATTTCGCCAGCCCTCCTTTCTCTCCCCTTCATTCCAGCCTTTTCCACCCTAAATCCCTATCCTTTTCTTTCGGTCCGAGTCAGTTCGATCGTCTTCCAAATGCGTCCCCATTCAACGCATTATGGATTTGCATCCCGACCTTTTTGGGGATAAGTGAGTGACGTCATCGTCTTCATTTCCGTGATGGAAAATCGCAGCTGAGAACCTCATACCTAAGCCCTTTCGTAGCTGCCTTCATCTGACGACAGCTGTGGTGAAAATGTGGTTGGTTTTGGGAGGTAGGCCACTCAACCACCCACCCCTCAGTCCCTGGCCCAGGTGGGCATGCTCGGTCCTACCTGTCCTCGTTTTTGAGCTATGCTCTGCTGCTGACAAAACGCTGGCTTCTTGATCTGTGTTGTTTATCTCTGCTGATGCAACAGTCGCCAATTTACCAGTTGCTCAGTGGACTTCCTCTGCAGCACGTCACCAGAGTTCCTCAGTGATCAATACCTCATATCACAGGTAAATGGACTACCTCCTCGGCAAAGTAATTTCCATCATTTCTCAACTGCTGTGCATGTCCATGTAGGAGAAAAGTTGTGTCTTCTCGTTGAACGCATCCACATTCCTTTGGGGCATTTCTAGGGAAAATTGGCGTTACTTTATGAAAGCGGACCTAAGACTTCGATTTTTCGAGGAATCAGTTACAATTTTGTCTAAATTCCAGTAAATATTAGTAGTGACTCGAGGAACGACGCTACTAATCAGAGCGTTCCTCGGACTAGGGTCGAAATGTCAACTTTTGCACGAGTTTGATGAAAAGTTGTGTTTATAGTAGAGTTTAACGGTCGGTTCAGGCCGCACGATTCCTCAATCTAGCTGTCTGCGCTTTTACCATTCTCGTAGGTAACACCGCGTTCATTCTCGATTGATCATGTTGTGTGATGCGTATGAACGGGTCCAGATTACTGAAGTCTGCTATTGTTCTCTAACTTTCATTTAATTGATCAATCAATTAATTCTATTAGATTTAATTGTTTTTAAACCCCAATCTCTGCTACAAAGCTTGAGCGATAACTAGTTTTTTTTTCATTGTCGATGGACCACGCCCCTTTTTTGGCCGCTCCCCCAAGAGATTACTTTGGCTACTCCTACTTACACAATCATATCCACGTCATATGCTTCAGTGCGATTCATCCCAATACAAGGACAAGTCTTAAACCAATATCTATTTTATATGCATAATTCCTGGGCATATTACATGCATGAGTGGAATCTAATTCGTTTTGAAGACGCTATAGCTGCTTAACCCAAAATCAGGCACTTAGGTGTGTGATCCTGTTTTTTGCACAGCTTCACCATGGTGCTCCATGTTGTGCCCAGCGGTCTCCTTCGAAATCGGCTAGAACCGGTCAATTCCGTTAAGCAAACAAACGTCTGTCTATGGACTCCTCATTGGCTTGTTAAGAGGACTATCTTCTCTTCATGCGATTTAAATATTGAGGATTAATCGTAGAAAAAGGGTTGGGAAATTCCATGGTCACCATGTCAAGCCGGCGAAAGAAGTTTGGTAAACCATTGTTGCTAAATTTGCTCTGGGTGTTTTTTTTTTGAGGATTCTGTGTGCTTTCACTCTAAAACTGGGGTAAATGATATTTATCTGGAGAATAATATCATTTTTCGTTCGCGGACAACAGGAAATGAGACGATCCGGGGTTTTGGAAACGAGCGATTTTTTTGTAGTATCGATCGTACCTCTTCCAGCGACTCAGAGCAATCCCGACTAGGGCTGAGTCACATCCCATTCCATAACGCCGTTCGTTCCATCTCGTGCGTATCGCTGCGAAGTGTGACTCGTTCGTGCAGCTACTACTCCTTCCCTCTCGTCGACCCTCGTGGTGTACGCTTGATAACATCGTTGGGCCTGATGCTAATCAAGTTAGCTGCTAGCGAGCGCGACGCCGTTCCGCTGCAGAATTTGCAGGAAGTGTTCTTACTGCTTCATAAACCATTATGTAAATTTATGGCATGCACGATTTTGATGGATCACACATTGCAAAATTCGTCGTCGTTTTCTTTCGTTCCGTGAGAGGAGCAAAATCAAAGGAAAGAGCCTCTCTTGGCCTCCTTCCTGTTGTCCGCTACTTGACGACATAATCTTGTAACAGACTACATAATCCTATGAGGAAGAGTACTGGCACACATTGCGCTAGTGATGTAGTAACTATAACTAGGTGTTTCCCTTTTGGAAGTGGATTTTTAGAATTGGTAACTACAGGAATTTATAAAAACGCATGACGCACTTAAGGACATATAAGCTTTGGGAAGAAAAACATACCAAATGGTGAAACGAATCCGGGCTGACGCTGCCTTCACAAGCAGCACCCATGGAAATCTTGTGTTCGAGATGTTGCCTGACTTCGAGATTTCTGGGGATATACAGTGCCTCTCAATCATTCTTGCATTACAGAATACTGCCCTTCTGCTATGCCGCGACGCACAACCCTTGCGAGGCGGCAGGGCAGCTGGGCGAAGGAGTTGTGGCCATTGATATTTCGGTTGTGTTTTTGTTTTTGTTTCAAACTCGGAGTGAAACAAAGGCACCATTCGGCTAGTTCTGCCCCAACATTTTGAGAGATCTTTTTCCGCCCAACTTCGCAGAGGGAGGTTATTTGAGGTGCTGAATACGAATATCGTATCCATTTTGTACCATACCTCCGTTTTCATAGGGTTACGGTAGGTATTCTGAGGATAAGGTAGCTTGCAGAATCCTCTCAAATTTTGCATCGAAGGGTTGTTTTGGGCGCTGATCACGAATACCGTACCTGTTTTGTAACGTAACCTCATTTCCATAGAGATACGGTAGGTAAATTGGGAGAAAATGCCGATTTTGGGAGGAAAATGAAGGAGGCGTGCAAAGTAAAGTTGATATTCATGATCAGCGCCCAAGACAACCCCTCCATGCAAAATTTGAGAGGATTCTGCGAGATACCGTGTCTGCACTATACCTACTGTAACCCTGCAGAAACGGAATTACTGTACAAAATGGATACGATATTCGTGCTCAGCACCTCAAACAACCCCCTTATGCGTAGTTACAAATTCATACCCGTTAACAAACGATCTTACCGTAATTTCCTGGCGTAAGATAAAATGTGATTCACACATAACTACATTGAAGGCAATCAATTGGGTTGACAGGGCCTATCGAACGTCGAGCCACCTATGAATGCCAATTTTTACTTTGCAGAGGGTGGTATGGAACCATTACATTTGGAGATTACGGTAGGGCCGTTTGCTAACCGGTCTGAACTCTTCATCTTGTGGATCAGATTTGCCAGATCTTCACCTCTGCTGCCGCTCTACCGCGTGTGTGCCGTCGGCGTGCCACAGCAGAACGGCTGCAAAAGATGTTCGTAGATAAAAACTGTACTTGTCTGTTTCCACTCGGGCTGCAGCGGCGCTGCTCATCCTCCGCTGCAGTCGCCTGGGTCAGCTGATCGATCCCCAGCGTCGACGGTTGGGCTCGCTGCGATTTGTTTTCGTTTCGCTGCAGAAAGTCTAACAATGCACTGGGGAAATATACTTCCCAGCTCTTTCAAATCTGCGACTTTCACAGCTTCCCACTATGGTCCCATTTATCGATCGATATCGATCGGGGTTTCGTTGGTGGTAGTCAGTCGGCGTTGCGATCGCCACGCGTCGTCCCGGCTACCATCACGTGACTTCGCATCAGGTCGGCGACGATCCTCACTGCGCTGATTAGCGTCGTTTTCCCTACGGACCTGAGTTCCTGGTATTATTACTGTTTTGTTTGTCGCTTGTCACCTGGCGACTGTTTACTGCTATTATTTATGATTAAATGAGGCCTCTTAGTGGAAATCACATGTTTTTGCTGCTGGTCGTAGTCGAGTAGTCATGCTTGCGCAGAAGATTGTTAGTTTGCAACACATTATTTGTACTGACTGCGTAAAGGATTGCAATTTGCGATTCTGCAGCAGATGTCCGTCAATTTCTTCTGTTCTGCGGTACATACTCTGTACTCTACGCAATCCTGCACAGAACGGATATGGCATGGAATCCAAAAACGTCGTTTACGGACATTTATCATCGAACGGCATGACGTATTTCCAAGCTTCTTGGGGGTTGCAACCTAGAATTAGGGGGAGTTCATCTGTATCCTCATTTTTGTGCCTTCTCAATCGCAAGCGGTGAGATACCCTTTAGGTGTGAAGAGATAAGTAATGAGCGTCCTGAATTTCGTACAGCATAGCTACCTGTGTAGTTCCGGGAAGAATGTTTCTAAACATTAATTGCCCAATATTCCTCATATGTTAGAATTCCATTATACGTACAGCTGTATCACTGTGGATGCAGATGCAAATAGCGTTTGCTTATACTATACCTACGTCACCGAATACATCATTGATTAAACAAGAAACGAGGAAAACAAATTTTGTTATGAGCATAATCCCTTTTGGTGGAAGTGTTTCTTCTCAGTTATATGCGAGGAAGATACTTTTTCCAGAACTTTTCTGAATAGTTCGCATTTGTTGTTTGGAAGTTAGGTGTCAAAAAGCACTAGCTTTGATTTCGGGATAAGTGTTCGTCTCCTTCTAGTCTTGGTCTTTCCTCATACACGTTACCAAGGGTTTCAATGAAATAGCTTTATAACTCCGTCGTCTTTGTTTAACTGTTACGGCTGCCTTCAAAGAGTGGTGATAGCATCTCCATAGCCTTGAAAATTCTTGTTCTTCTGTTAGTGTTCCGCGGCATCTTCCTCCTTTTCTTGAAGTTGAGCCATTGTTGGTATACTTACAACATAACATCCGCTTATATGTACCCGTTAGCATCAGTTTCCGATAGGGATTATTTCGATAAAAGTGGAACCACGCAATTTAAGCTTTGCATCTGGTGTTTGCTTTGCATCTGATGTGGAATCACGCGCGTAACCACAATGTCCTTCACAAGGCTAACAACGTTCTTCTAGAAGAGAGCTCAGAAAAAATCTGCACAGAGCTGTGGTTTGGGGCGTTGGCGGTATTGATGTTTTGTTTATGTTTGAGCAACGCTGACCCAAGCATTCCGGAGTCAAAACGAAGACACACAGAAAAACTTTGCAAAACAAACAAGGCATCAATATCGGCTATGCCTGACAACCACAGCGCTGAGCCTCTGCCGCTCCGCATAGGTGGTTCGGCGCGGCATACATACTCAGACAAAAGTGCCGTGCGAGCGGGTCCCGATGGAGCGGGTCGCAGCCATGTCGCGGCCCGCTCGCTTGGTTGTCGCAGCCCGCTCGCACGGTTGTCGTGGCCCGCTCGCACGGAAAATCCTCGTGCGAGCGGTCCGCGACAACATAGATTGGTCCGAAATACCGTGCGAGCGGCCCACAAGAACCGTGCGGGCGGGTTGCGACAACCGTGCGAGCGGGACGCGACATGGCCACCGCCCGCTCTACCGAGGCCCGCTCGCAGCCATTTCGCGTCCCGCTCGATCGGACTTTTGTCTGAGTAATGGGCGATATTCTGTGATTCGAAGATGATTTAGAGAAAAAAAACAGGCATTGTTATCGTAGGAAGGGTTGTACTACATTATTTCCTGGAAAGGATTTCAGAACTGGTGTGTCCTTCGAATACTACTATCCACTCAGTGCTGCCCTTCTTCAATTCTACTTACAGTATGCGTGTTTTTTGCGGGTCTGGGAAACACGTCGCGCGACCGTACCGCTCGTGCTGGAATTGTCGCCGCTATAGCAAGCCACAGTGTTCTTGAGGGTTAGTTGGTTTCCTCGGTAGTTGACATCAAATAGGACGGACAACTATGAAGAGAACCCTGATAAGCTATTTTGCGTGACTCGAGCGCTAGACGTGCGGCCGCGCTGCGTGTTTCCCGCATCCGCAGAAAACGCATTCCCATCGACGCCCACTGTATGGCATCGGTGTATTTTCCTTTACCCCAGGGGTAGCGCACATGCCTTCTCCTTTGCTTTGTCACGGGAAATATACAGTCTGTTCCCTGAAACGTACACTGCCACCCTCGCCCCAATCGAACAAAGCGGCGCGTGCGCGTTCAATCAGGGCGCGAAGCTGCAGCCGATCAGTCTCTCCTCGCGCCCTGATCGATCCCTTCGCGCCCCAATTGAACGCGCACGCGCCGCTTTGTTCGATTGGGGCGAGGGTGGCAGTGTACGTTTCAGGGAACAGACTGTAGAGTAGGTGTCGATGAGGGTGCGTTTTCTGCGACCTCAAGAAGCAAGCTGCGCGACCGCGTTGCTCACGCTAGAATTCTCTCCACGACAACAAACCATAGGGTTTTCTCTACAGTTAGTTAGTTTTCCTGGTAGTTAATACCAAATATGATGAAAAACTATCGAGAAAACTCTGATTTGCCACTACAGCGCCGATTCCACCTAGAGCGATGCGGCCGCGTCGCGTACTCCTCTTGTCCGTGAAAACGCCCCGCCATTGACACTGTAATTACATTTTTTTTTTGTTTAAAAATGTCGATCTTGGCTTCTTGGTTTGATGGTCCTCAAGAGTATGATTAGCGCGTGACGGGCTATGTCCTGCACAGTTGTGTTTGTGGCTCCTCTTCCACTTTCCTCTTGTCGTCTGTACTTTTTGTTATCGTAAGCGGATCTTTGGTTTGATCTTAGGATTTTGACTTCTCTTTTTGGCCACTATCTTTTCTCCGTTGACGCTGAACCTGCTTGGACATCGCAGGAGAAATTCCAGAAAAGCTATTCGGACAAGTGTGTTGCCGCTCATTTCCGGCCGTCACCATGGTGCTTTTATGTATTTCATAGATGGCTCATTACACTGTAACATTTATTACCAGAACGACTGCGAATGCAATCTGTAAAAAGCGATGCAATTACCCTTATCTAATGTCGTGCTTTGCTGTATGGTAGTTGCCTTCATTTCCACCCAAGTAGCACCTCCATACACCTCTTTCAGAATTGAAAATAGCATCTGCCTGTTTGATTCGTTTAAACTCGATCTATTCTTTTGAAGTTTGTGCATTATTGCTGGAAATAGCCGTCCTTAAAGGCACCTCCGTGACAACTTTCGCCTTCCAGTCAGAGTATACCAGATGCGGTGGTGTGACATGGTCCTGGACCCACGTACTTTTTGGGCAATGGTAGCGTAATGTTGTTTGGAGGAACCATTCGTTAGTAGACCTTTCCACCTCGCCTGCTACAAATCGCAAGGAAAAATTTCCATGTTCGGTATCGTTAAAGCGCTTTGTGATTTTTTCTTGTTGATTCGTAATGATCGGGTTTGGTGAGACTGTGCATGACTGTTGCTCTCATCGAATGAGAAACGGAAGTGTCTTTTTGTTCCTTTTCGTTTTCTCGACCATTCTATTCCTGGAACACAGAAGAACTCTCTGTATTTTAGTAGAAAAGACCAGTTTACTTCGTAGCCCATCTCTAAGATTATTTAATCAAATAGATTTCGTAGCAGATCTGAAAAATGGGTTTTGTAGCAGATCTGATTACTTAGCTGTTTTGATAATTTTGCTGTAAGTGTTTCAGATGCATCAACCGAATGAGTGGATCATGCGAAGATTTTTAAACTAAAATCAATGTGTTTTGAAACTTTGGTGACGCTCTGCGCCCTCATACTGTTTTGTATGTTTACTTTGCGTACATGCAAGAACTGCATCACCGAGAATCTCCTTAAATTTCGTCTGCGGCGTGGGAATTAGGTCCGAGAAGTGAGGTGAGAAAGTGGTGGAGGCGACGTTTATACGTGCTGAGCGCGAAATTAACATCTGTTTTGTGCTACAAAGCGATTGATGTGTGTTTGCGATAGCTACAATATGAATATGTAAATACGTGCGTATAATGTTGGGCGTCATGGTCAGAATATGAAAAATCCTGGTGGGCAGTGTTCAATAAGCCCTCGAGGAACTAAGTCGTTACATTACAAGAACAGTCCTGCCCCCATGAATGTTGTTGTGGAAATTGCTGTCATTTTCGTAATGAGAATACTAACTTGCAGCAGAATGCGAACCCTGGGCGGAAATTTGTTTCTGAAATGTGGTCATAGATGTGGTATGTGGTAGATACGGTATTCAACTAAGTGAATATATGACGCTGCCAACTAATTTGTCCGCGTAAAAATGCAAGTTGGGAATGAATGGCCACAATCCGGACCGTTCGGGGCATGGCACAGTGAAAATGAAATGGTGGCATAACTGGAAGCGTTCGGATTCTGCCATTCATTCTCTACTTTGCATTTTTGTGAGGAGAAATTAGTTGGCAGCGTCATATATGGTTTCTTCAGTTAATTAGTTGAAAAGTTGTCACTCTAGTTTGTTCTTTAATCAGCGTCCTGTCGAATCCTTTCTTATCGTACGAGTCGCGTTCGGAAGAGAAGTCATTGGTCGGCAATTGCACTGGCGAATGCACTTTTTTTCATGTGTTAGAACTTCAAATCTTCCCAGGTTCACTGCTGACTGAATTCTTGTGACCTTATACAGGAAGCTCCAAACGTCCGCAGTCAAGAGGGACGTGGCCACGACGCGGTTTTAGGCAGAGACACAGGCGCTCGGCATGCTGCCACTGGTTATCTGCAGAGTCAGAGAAACCAGAGGCAGCATAGAGAGCGCATGTGTCTGATCAAGGAGCCGCGCCGTGGCCACGCCCTCTTGACTGCGGACATTTGGAGCTTCCTGTACCTTTCAGATACTATTCATAATTACTAACGTTTTCCATCCTTCGAATTTCTAAATTAGGCTGCTGCTTTGCGCTCGCTAGCTGGTGTAGAACTAAAAGGGAAAAGTACAAAGTACATATAAATTCATAGGAACACATTCGCCCTCTGTTTTGAATGCCATATGGTGTCCGGATCGTCATATATGATGATATGATTCGTTATTTCCAGCGCATTCATCGCGCTGTGCATCGTATTGGAGCGAAAGCTGTGATTTAGACCGATCTGAAAACGGATGAGTGAATCATAGTATTGACAAGAACGTGCACTGACCGAACAATGGAAAGTGGGAAAGCGTTGGTTGATGAAAGATACTTTGAATACTACCAAACTTCGTGACTCATTGCTACACGTTGGCTTGGTCGATTTCCTCCCGTATTCGTTTGGGTAGACGCCGGTGTGTTTCCTACTTTGAATCTGCGCTCGTCACTGAGGTTTAACTAATTGGCAGACCTGAAAAAGCTGCAGTCGTGATATGCATGTATCCCTTGATGTGTTTACCAATTTGCCCTTGAAAATAAATAACTTAATATTAATATTGAGTTGTCGTACAGCACAGTTTAATGCGTTGTGACAAGGCAGAAACTTGCTCATTATGTTTGGGGAATTTGTAATCGTAATTTGCTGAGTGGTTTGTTCCGCTCTAATCTGTAGTGTTTTTCTCATGAAATTGTTATGTAGCGATTCTATTGATGACATTTTCGGAGTCAGAATGTCGCTCCCGCTAAAAACTTTGTGAGTGGTGTTTCTGGACTTCATGCAGTTTATTGTCATTCATCATATCGAGAATGGATAGAAAAAAAGTACTGCACTGTTCAGGTGCCGTTCCGTTTGTGTTGTTTCAGGGGCGACTGTGGTTATTCCTCTTTAAGCAGTGCATGTTTTTTTTTTCGCGTACTTTTCTTCTCTTATGTCGCACCAGACATCTTCACTAAACAAAAGCAGCACATCTTTTGAATAAGTCACATCCCGTCACAATTGCATAATCATAACTAATGTAGTACGGTAGTATGTACATATGTGTGTACTACTTTGCTCGAAAATGCACTGTTTGGAATTGGAGGATCCACATCCAGTGATTTGCTTTCTGAACTACTGGATTGAATATCAAAACTGAATGTCACATTTGTCTTGTGGTCCTCACATTCCTCAAAATGACATTCATCTTTATGTTTCTCCATACCTGAATGACTTCCTCATTAGCTAGTAGACTTCACCACTTACCCCATTTTGTATTCTTGCTTGCGATGTCCAGTGGCTCCCACCACTGGAACGTCCTCTCGATCGACCCGCTCGCTATTGTCGTTTGGCTCTCCGCGGCTGGATTTGCAGTGTTTGTTTATCGAGGCTGAGACCTTTGTTTTTCGACGCCGCACATCGGGAGCGAGGTATACATAGATGTATTAGCATTTGAGTAACAGCTCCTGCACAGATGTTGCCAGTTTGTTGGGCTCTGCAACACATTCTTCTCCTCACTTCGCGTTCGAGGATCGAACAGCTGTCTTTTTGCGATTGTAGATCAGCTGATCTGTGGTGGCGATTCCTCGTGATCTTATGGTGTGTTTGGTGTGCAGTATCTCAGTGCAGTTACTTCTATCGCACTCTTGATTTTCTGGAACAAATCTTTGCCTGTTCTCAGTTTCTCAGAATTTTTCTTACCTTGATAAATTTTTCTTACCATGATAAACGCGGCCCGAACAGTATAATATATCAAGTTCAAAGCCTAAGATCATCCCCTTTCACTGGTTGACATTTTCCACTTAGTCGCTGCTGAAGTTTTCCTCCTTTTGGCAACAACTGAAGAGTATTGCAGCAGTTGGGGGAAAGATGGCCGCAGGTGGTGGCGGTTAGTCTTTGAACTCGACGCATTGCGCTGTTCGGGCTGCGTGCTTGTTGCACAGATACGATAGTGTTGAGGCCTTCTGATAGACCATACAAAGGAAATTGTGCCATTTTATAATCATCCCAATCACAGCTATCAGCCTTCGCATGTTTTTTTTTATGCAGCGAGTTCTAGTGAAAAGTGACTTTTGTGTTTCCTGCCATCACTGTATTTCATTTGAATTCGCTTCCCAACTTCTTGTGAATGGTTGTATAGGCTCTGGGTGATTAAATCGTTATTAGAATTCTTCAAGAAACAGAGATTCACCCTGATGCAGCCATGTCTCCAATTTTTTCCTGGATTTCTCGATTACATATTGTCGCATCCTGCAAGATCTTGCATCATGTATAACTAATTCAGTGGTTTTAATGTCGAACTTGAAGTTGACAGCTGCGAATCACGCGATCAAGTTCTAGTGTCAGTGGGTGTGTTTCTCTTCTAAAAACCTCAGAATTCATCGCCGATCTTGATCACGAGTTATTGCAATCTTGCCCTTTCTCAAGTTTGTTCTTATTGTTCTTGAAAAAGTACACATTTCATGTCAGCTGTGCATTTTTATCAAGAACAATATGCAGTTGTCGAGGCCTGTGCGCATTCTGGTTCTCTGAGCATCCACACCTTTCACTGATATCACCGCTCTCAATTTCCTCCTGCTTCGTGTTCCAATCTTTCCAAAGAGGTGGTGAAGCGTGTGCCTGTCCGCCTCCACCACTAAGTTGCCCTTAAGTTGTCTCCCCTAAAACATCGCACAGGATTTTGGCCATCGGGTGTCTTTTGACAGCTAGTATCCAGCGATCTACTTACCAGCCCCAGCAGAAGCCCCGATGATGAGAGTGTTTAGTTTTCCGGATGCTTATCTCAGCAATACAAACAGTGTCGAAATAGGTAAATCTTCCCTTTTCATATGTCATTTATATCTAGATTGCCTAGGTTTAGCACTAATCACAAGAATTTTCATTTTCATTGAAATAGAGGTGGGTTCATGGCGCTATTGTAAAATAACTGCAGTAAGACATTCGTCTTAGCGTGTACAACTTTCCAGCAGTACCTAGGCGAGTCTAGCATTACACTGGAATGTGACCTTGAACTTCACTCGAAACTGTTGCTTAATTGAACTTTAAGTCTAGTTTACGGACAACCGTAGCAGTTGTCAAGGTCCTCGATGGTCGTAAAGTTGAGATTGTTCACATCTGATTGGATACCTACTCCTCAGCAGGCCTAATCTTCCTATGTCTTTATCGATAGGTTAGAGTTCGGTTTAACTCGTGTGATCAGATGGGCTAGTTTTGCTACTTCATTTTTCCTTATCTCGACCACAAAGAAGTGTTGATTTTCATATTCGGACTAGTGAAATTTTCAAAAATTACTTCTTACAATAGAAAACAACCAATTAAAAGTCTATGAACATGCTTTGACAGTTGTAGCAATACATTCCGAGGTCAATTTCTAGAGAAAACGAACACTGCTGAAAGAAACTGCTTGATTGCAGTGGAGTTTATTGGCGGCTTCCATTTAGGAAGCGGTAATGGCGATCAGGCGCTCCATCTTTCATACACGATTGCAGAAGATCCGCGCCTTTCCCTTTAAGATTTTATCAGCTTGCCAGTTGTTCTGGATCATCAATCTTCATCTCCGGCCGCATCATATAAGCATTGCGAAAGTAAGTGAGACGTGTGTTAGTTCGAAGGCGATATGCTTTCCTCGCTGGTTCTTTTTGGAACTAAGCAAATGCAAGCTTTCGGCTGTACACCATTGCTTATCAATGAGTTCCGTTTTAGACGATGACAATTTCGTCTTAGTATTACGTGGTAAATTTTTATTTTTTATTCAGTAATGGCACTTCTTTTCTCCTCTTTTCGTTTTCCTTTTTTTACATCGTTTCAAGTTTCAGTCATTAATATGACGTAGATGCAAGGGAAGCATGCGTTGTATGTTATGACGTATTATCTTATCGTTGAGTGACAAAACATCCATTGCCGTTCGGTTAGCTTGACAAAGGCTGTATTTCGCCACTCACTTTTCTCAAGGTCTCTGAGCTCGATGCTGTCTTCATCTACATTTTCATTTACAGTGAACGCAGTGGCGGTGGCCTATCCGCGGCCTCGAGAAGAACGCAGCGCGACCGCGCCGCGCGCCAGGATCGGTGTCGTTCTAAGTTCTTTTCTTCCCGATTTGGTCGAAAATCCTTGAAATCGGGTAGAAAAGCTGGCAGAAATAGCATAACAGCGGCAGAAACATCGGTTACGGCGCGCGCGGCGCGGTTCCGCGGCGTCCTTCTCGAGGTCGCGAATGCGCCAACGCCATTGACGTCCACTGTACATAGCCCTGATCTACTTTTTTGGGTTGGTATTATATCTTATCTGCTCCGCGACTATCTTGTTCATATTTCACGTATTCCATACGTATGACTTAGCATACTGTATTTCCATATTGCTTCAGAAGAGTTGTTTTCAGGCGTATGACAGCGGGGGAAGACGTCGCACTGTCGGCGCCGTCGCTACGGGACCTGTCGGCTGGGGTCCTCTGCCAGAAGGCCCAACTTCAGGTAAGCGTTATTACTTTCCGCCTAGGTGCATAGCCAGTGTAGCACTGAATTTAATTCTGCAGTAGAAGCGGCGAACCAGATATTTAATACATGTTGTTACAGGATGTTGTGCTGAAGATGCATTTGCCTTTGCCTGTCAGCCATTCGCTGTTCAACAAGAAAAAAGAGGAATGGCAAAGATCGGTGGGTCGTTTGGAAGTTTTCTTAATGCGTAGTACTGATCATTCTGACTGACGCGAAAGATGGCAAATGCTATGCCGATCTTTGTAGGATGCGAGCTCTACTGGATAGTGCGCTCGTGTAGTTTTCATGAGCCCAGAGAGATTATTCGAGCTAGTTTTCACAAAAAGCGATGGATTCCCGCTTTTTGTTTGCGTGCTTAAATTTTGTCTGACCAGCGATCGCCACGGAAATTCTGTCCAATGTTGATGACCTCTCGCTGCATTTTAAGTAAGGCAAATGTCAACAAAGAAATCCCAGCTTTATTACGGTCATCAAGGTCATTTTTGGCATTAGAATTTATTACAAAGGATTTAGTATGGCTATCTCTCCAAAATAAGCGCAAAACGTTCTGACATTCGAAAAAATGGAAACCTACAATTCGACATTGTTATTTCTGAAAAATTCTTTCTTTGGCAAACATGCTTCAAAGAGGCCGTCATAATTAGTGAAGGCGGGGTATAATTAGAGAAGGCGAGGTCAGGAGAATCGGGGATGCGGGGAATGTTATCTCAATGCGTCTCCTCTTGTTTGTAAGTCTTTCTCGAAAAGATCATGTAATGGGTGCGGAAAATGAGTGGATATTGCATGAATTTCCGTCTAGCCTTGCGACATGTAGGCGTCCAAAACTCAGTGGCTCTTGAAGGCTCGTATCTCCAGCCTGGTGGTAGAATATTTGGAGACACTCTCTAAAACTGAGCTGGTAATGTAGCCGTCTCTCATCAGGAACCACACATTAGCTCGAAATTTGGGATGTGATAGGTGTTTTTAACTATTTGAAGCATGGTTGGGAGAGTAGTCCCCCGGCTAAACTTGCAAATCCATTGGGGAATAGCTTAGGAAATGTACACTAGTATCCTATAGGTCATACCCTCTTTCCATCCCATTTTTTATGAAAGGAATTTCTTCGAAATTTCGAATAAAACTTCCCTTCCAGCCTAATACAATATTTGGCTGAAAGAGTTAATCATGAAAATCGGGACCAGTAAACATTCTTAGTATATATATTTCAGAAAGAACCAGTGGCAGCAGAGGCTTTACGAGCTTGGTGCGACTCATCGCGGTTGCCATTGTCGCATCTCGATTTAACCGGAGCAGATTTGACGGACTCTCTACTAGCTGACCTACTAGAAGCTCACCAAAATGGAATAACGCAGTTGGATCTTACTAATATTAAGGTTTGTTGGGTTTACAAGTCCCTCCAGTGGTTATGATTTCAAACTTATCAAATTTAGCATGTTTAGGGTATTTCTGATGAGACAAATACGCTGTTGGATCAACGAAATGTAGCTTTTCCGAATTTGCGATCGCTTAAAATGACATCTATGGAGCTGCTCAGTCGGCCACCACCACGCAGGTCATATTTACATGCCTTGTTCACCTTTATTATTATGTTGTATGTTCTTTCCAACAGTTGTTGTCGTTTTATCTTGAACGTCTGCCCTTCAGGAAAGTCGGTGTTGCAAGCATGGATACTCGTAACGTACCAGTTTTGGGTGAGGAAGATCTGGAAGGGGCTGGTGGTTTGGATCAGATGCGCGAAAACAGAGGGGGACCATCGCATTCCACCCACTCGAATCAACAACAGCAGCCGATTTTTGAGGGGTTCGTACCACTTACTCTTTTCGCTTATCCAATAAATTGTAATTGTTTCTGTTAAGTTGTTCGACATCTTTCAATGGTAATAGCGGAATTTCCGTATCTACTGAACCAGTAGAAGCGAAAGTGTGGGAGGAGGAGGAGGAGCGAGAACCACCAGTATTCACCTCACGTTGCCCAGGTGTCACAACTTTGGCCCTTCCAAAGGTTAGATTCCTTCCTGTGCCAATTTTTACGAAATCCTTTCCGATACAGAAGTTATCCTGGTAATTTCCAAGGATGTTTTTTATTGGTCTTCAACGAAAACCTTGCCATAATATTCTCAGGTGAAAAGATTCCCAGAGGACGAAGAGAATTCTCCGAACGATTTGCTGCGCCGTGTTTTTGAACCTCTGAAGGACCTGAGAACCCTCGATCTCTCCTACTGGAATCGGGTATGACTTATCCCTAGTCATAAGTTGGTCTTCAATCTGGATGGCTAAATTTGTTCAATTTTAGATGGAAGATCTCAGATGTATTCATCCTCTTCATCTGACGACTCTGATCTTGTTTGACGTGCCAGATTTGTATCGTACTATCGATAGCATCATCACTATGACGGAGCTCAGGTAAGTTTTAGAACTGGCACATCTGCTAGAAACTATAGAGCAGTTTTTGTCGCATTACTTATCGCGATGTTTTCCATTTGTTTTTCAAGAACCATATTCTGTTTCTATCAATTATGACCATGAGTATTGGTGATTTCATGCTTTTTTTTTGAATTGGAACGTTACAACGTTCGTAGATGCATCAGTTCGCTCATTGACATTGAATGTAAACTCATCACTAAACCCACCTTTCTATGATGAGCTCGCAGCTTCAAAAATTCTCTGCAAGATACACGTTGTGCTGTGAATTTGTGAATGCAACAGCGAAAAATTATACAGTCCATCCGAAACGACGGAGCGAGTGATGCTGGTGGGAAATCCAGATGCAGCGGTGGCAGCATGCGCCTTTTTGGAATAGAATTAAACTCATCGAAAAGAAAGGTAGTCGTAGGAAAGCGTATATATCTGTAGGAAAAACCCTATATATTTTGATTTTAAAAAAAACCATCAAATGCAGAGATACTAGCCGATCGGTCTATAATCAGCGTATACTGCCAACTCGGCCGCGCCGCCACTAGGTTCCCCACCGGTCTCATCCGTCCCTCGTTTCGGATGGACTGTAGGTTTCTGTGCGTGTTATGAGTGGAAATTCGGAAATCAATCGATTCAGAGTAAATTTTGCATGCCTATAATCTCATTGTCAGGACCAGCGAAGATATAGGCGTTTTTAGCTGAGCTCTTTTTTACTGTAACTATCGATTAAGCTGTTAGTTGTATCTGATTTGACGATCTCTTCGCTCAAGTATAGATGAAAACATGACTATTTGCCTAAAGTTTGTTAGATAAAGTGGTGCTGGCTGTTTAGTCTATCAAATATCGAACTAATGGAAGCATCTTTCAGATTCCTCGATCTGTCTCAGTCTACTCGAGACACAGGTCTGTACCCAAGACCAGTGACGGCATTGCACAAGATAGTGACCAATCTGAAGGAGCTCACATGTTTGGACATCTCTTCAACGAATCTTGCTGCTCAGCCGAGTCCCAAAGATTGGCCAGTGAAACCTGATATGCAGTTCGTTGTTTTTTTTTTGCGCGGTCCTAGTTAGTAGTAGCTTTGTCGAACGAAAACAATTTGCCTTTGTTCCAGTCAAGGCAATGTTCGCTCGGATATCGTTGGACTTCGTTTCCTCAGCAAACCACTTGACTTCATTGGACTGTTCAACTGTGAAAATGCTAGCCACTTTGGTGAAATTCCTGCGAAACACATTTCTGGTGATGCCAACGAAGATCAGGTTAGTTATATGGCACCAGCTTCCTTCTTTTAATGTGTTTTATTTCCATAATCTTCCGCCTGTATTGCTGTTTCAGGTAATCATGGCCCTGCAAATGTACAAAGATCGAGCTGGTCTTCTTCAGTCAGTGTTGAATGAAAGCTACCAGCTTTATCGCTTCGGAAACAGCAATCCACTTGTGAGTTAGGCTGATCTTCTCCACATTGATTACTTTCCTTCTCGTTTCTCTTGTTCAAGTTATTTCTCATTTATATTTCATTTTTTTTTCTGAATTGGTTTTGCCAGTCATTTTATGTCTTGAGCTGCATTCCTATAGAAATTTTCCTTGTTCCATCATCTTTGATTGTTTTCGATCCTTTACTTGCTGATAGTCATAACGCCTTCTTAAATCATTTCTAATTTAGGTACGTCATACGGAAGCACTTCATCTGGTCCTTAATGCCATGCAGAACCACCTTGAGGACAGCACTCTTCAAATAGCTGGTTCTGCCAGTCTGTTCTATATAATCCGGAAAGTCGCAATGAATCGGGACACCAAAAAAAGGGTTGTCAGTGCTCTTCTGAGCGGTACGTCATCGCAGTACCATCGACTCCTTTTCGGTAACAGATTTTACTGTATTCAGGAATGGAGACACATATGGAGGAACAAGTGATGGTACGAAATTGCTGTCTGTCGTTGTGCCAGTTCGAAATCCCGCAGGAGATCCTATTCGACTACAGGTTGGTGGCGAAAATTTTCTCGGTACTCACCCTAGACAGCATTGCAATCGTGAAGTCCTAAAAAATGACTTGTCCCTCCATTCATAGTGATTAAAAGTAATTAAAAGGTAAAAGTAATGAATTGCAGCCGGCTGGCTATTTTGCTGGTAACTGTCCTGCAACATCACAATGCGGATAACTTGACTCAGCGCATCGTCGTCTTCCTTCTTAATTCAATGGCATGTCATGTGGAAGGTGACCAGAAGGTTCAAGTTGGCAGTTTTGGCGCTATCGAGGTATGATTTCTCCATGCTTCATTTCTCATATTCTTTTTGTTTTTTGCCTTATGTTATCTTCCTTTATTCACTTTTAGTGGTAAATGTGAAGCTGTTGATTCGGTATATTTGTTCAGATGATCCTTGATCAAATACGCCGAAAGTTGACGACTAACGTATGCGACGATGTAATGGAAGTCGGATGGAGCTTTTTGTGGAACATCACTGGTAAATTCATTTTATTTTTATTTACATTTTTAACTTTCGGCGAGGTTGGCTGTTTTTGATCGCAGCATTATAGACGAGACGCCAGTAAACTGCGAACGCTTCTTGAGGGCTGATGGTCTTCATTTATTCCACATGTGTTTTGATGCTTTCCGAAATGAACGGTTTGTCTTTATTTTGGCACGGGTTCTCCGGACCTTTACACCTCATTATTTATTGCACATCAGCACTCTTCATCTATGAATTCATTTTTATTCGATCTTTCTTAATGTTTGTTCTATACTAGATGCTTATTTATCTATTCATATTAATTGCTCGTTACTGCTTTTTCTTTTTCCAGAGAACTGGTTCGCAACATGATGGGTCTCATAGGGAATATTGCTGAGGTTGATGGCTTGCGCTCGCAACTGATGAATGACGATTATGTGAAAATTTTCTCGTAAGTTTTTCACAACTTTTGAGACATCGGGTGGTTTCTGTTATCAGTCGTACACTATTGTCTGATTAAGGGCTCTGTTGGATCTTGTGGAGGATTCCATCGAGATCAGCTACAATAGTGCTGGAGTGCTCGCCCACATGGTTAGTGACGGAGAGGAAGCCTGGAGTTGTCTCACTGTACGTCGTGAGCAGGTTATGGCTAGTGTGGTCAAGGTGAGGAACTCTTTTGCGTAACGGTTAGTGGTATGGAGAAAAGTGATTATTTCTAGGCTACTGAAGCGTGGAGACTTGATACGAGACGCTTTATCAACTATCGTTCGTTCCGGCCGATCCTTCGCCTTCTGCCTTTGTGGCACGCATATGCGAGTCAGCACTGGGCGGTTTGGGCGTTGGCCAATTTGACTACCACTGATGGTGCCAAGTGAGTCACTGTTGTCTTCGTTCAGTGTTATGTTATGTTATGTTATGTTACGTTATGTTTATTACACTTCTAAGGAAAACATGCAAGAAATTGATGAAAGAGGTAGCACAGGAAACAAACATTAATAAATGATAAATTACATAGAGAGTTGCTGTGCCAACAAAGGAAACATAGCCCATGTGAAATGAGGTAGTGGTGAATGAGGATTCACAACCCACTTACGACCCAGATGTTTGCGCTGAAGCGGCCAAGGGACGGAGAGATTACTATATCCTTGGGTAATTTATGTAAGCCGTTACGGTTTCAACTGCAAAAAAAACTTCGCTACCAATGACATTTTCTGATTCTTTGGAGATGTGAATGCTAAATTTGGATTGAACCATATGGAAGGGAGAGGAAAATGAAAGGAGTGCTGGCTTCGCTCATTTATCGTGTGTAACAAGCAAAATTGTAGCGTTTCTGCTATTTTATTTTTGGAAGTAATTCTGGTATCAGTATCCGTTTTTACTATTATCGATAATGTTCCATGAAATTTCTTCTGGTATCGTTGATTTCGGTAAATTTTGATCTTAATAGGTATTGTGCCTACGTGACTGATGAGGGAGGTATTCCTCTTCTGGAACAATTAGTGATCGATGAGCGAACTACAGCACCTGTGCGTCATTTGGCGAAGATGGTTCTGGACAATATTGAGAGCTGGTGAGCTTTTTTTGAATTTTATTCCATTTGTTGATCAGTTATTGTTTAAATTGAGTCCTGAATTTTCTTTTTGTTCATAACAAATCGAAAAGAGATTTTTGTATTGTTTCAATAAACAACTAGACTTCTTTAGCTTTGAGGGAAGACAGAGAGTGAATTTCACTCATTTGGGTCTTTTATAAGAGGCGTTTGTGAAACGAACTGTTTACTGTACGATTTTTTTGAAGCCATGTGCCATTTACCCATTCTTCCTTTCCAGTTTGTTCAGTTGTGAATTCGTTCCCTTTCAGCAAAGAAAAAATGGCGTGGGCAGAATTTAGTTGCCAAGTTAGGAAAAAGGGGAAAAAAGCATGTTTCATTTTTAAAAAGTTTAATATTGCTCCCAAAGTGGGGATTGTTTGCATCAAACCTGAGATGATAGGTGAGGTGATCTGTTCCTCAGAAAAACAACTGGATTGAAGCAGTGATCCGCAGTATCATAGTCATGGTCAAATTAGATTTTGGTGTCATACTTCTTGGTATTTCATCAGGATCTTTCGTCGATTTTTTTATCACTCCTCCAAATTCTTCTTTTGCTGTTTTCACTTCTAGTCAACTCTCGATTTCTTTTTGTATTTGCATTCCTCTGTTCGTATTGTATTTACATTTTGAAGCCGAACAATTTATTCTCTAGGCGAACGCACTCGGAACGAGAGCGATCAAGCGACGATTTGATGATGGAGAGCACGGAGATGATGGATACCTCATAGGCTTGTCTGCTTAGGAAAGGCTGAAGATTCGTGACATCCATATCATTTTGTATGCGCATTAATCATCGTCTAGTTTTGCTGCAGTTCGTCTAGTGCGGCTGCAATTCGCGCGTTTGGACTATGACCGTTCTCGCTTCTTGGTGTTAGCCTGCTCAAATTCGCTTTACACGGCGTACAATATGCGTAACTTCTAAACAGACGTGCTTTTAACTGTCATTCGGTTTTTGCAAGCGTTAGCGTCCTTTTTTCGTGGCGAATTTTCTTTTGTACATGGTGTGAAATCGGGTCTCTGAATAATCGATGATTCCCCCTCTCTTGTGTTTCGTACCCTTGAGAACCTGATTTATCTTTTCTTTCTTCTATTTCTTTGGTATGAAAAGCTATATATCCTTATCGCCTTTGGTATGCGTATATCTCTCAGTCTTCCCCTTTTCTTATCCTCTTTTGGTTCATTTTGGTTCGCTTTTACAGGTCTAACCTTATTTTGTTTTGGATAGTATATTATATGACTATTGAATTGTACTCAAGTTCTTCTTCTGAATACGCGGAAAGACGGCTGTTCTTGTTTTCTCCCAAATCCTTTCAGATTTCCTACCGAATGTGATTTTATGCTAAGCGTACCAAAGTGTTGGTCACGTTTCCCTTTGTCTTTCCCCAAATTTCTATCCATTCAGCGTTTAGTTTAAGCCGGTGGGCTAAGCCCGATTCTGGCAGCATATTGGTTCTATCGCAGATGCGGTTGTGTTTGGACAAACTGCAATTCTTGAAGTGGCCGTTCTTTGATGGCTCCTAGGTTGGCAGGTGTTTATACGTCTCAAACGATGATTCTTCTCGAAATGGAGTCTAATCTCTCAAAAATAACCGTGTTGGCTGTTGACTTTTGACTTGCTACTTAAGTGACAGGAAATGTTTAGCCAACTATGGTTATATGAAGGTTTCTTTGGATTTCACTGAGAAAATGAAACGGTTCGTTTTTATCTTTCAAATTGTGTGACTTTCAAAGATAGTCGGCATACATGGGTTAGATTTTCCATTTGGCGAGTAAGGGTTTAGATCAATCAATTGAAGCCTTCCTGGATATTCTATTCTGTTACTGAAACATTTTTCAAAGATTTCGCTTCGAAAGGGAATTTGTTTTGGAGTGCAACCACAGACATGATTGAGAAGATTGCCTTACTGACCCGATTAGGGGTAATGCAACTGGATCTCGGTGATATTGCTAGGAAGCTGCCAAAAGTGCGTTTTAGTTCTTCGGTTGTGCTGTTTTCATCAATTACGGTTCGTTATTTGGGGTAGTTCTTTGCATGGTGCTGTTCCCGTGAGCTGCTGTCAGGGATTGTGATCTTTCCATCCGCAACCAAAATTGCGATAGAGATGATGAAATGCTGACGAATAGTTTATGTCACATCCTTAAAGAATTCTATTGTCCTCTACCCCAGACCTTCGTGATATTAAATGGCTAGTCCAGAGTACCGTTCAAAGCCCATCTATCTATTGTGTATTTGTGTCGATGTCGATCGATTTATCAGTTTCCGCTCGTCGATTACTTTGTGAGCTGATTGTAAATAGTTTTTCTTTTTTCTTCACATCGGCTTGTATTTGTACATTGTATTTTTACGTTTCTCTGTTTGTACTCCTAGTACTACTGCAGTTCCCCTTATAGTTCGGATCTACCTGGGTGGTTTTTGTGTGTGTGCGTCTAAGTGTGCACGTATGTATCCAATAATCACGTCTTTATTAACTTCTTTTGCTTTTGAGATGGCGCCAGTGAATAAATGTCCAGTTGCAGTGGTTGGTTTAAATGAAGGTTTGGAGAAGGGAGATTCCGAAAGATTGTAGTGGCAAACATGCTATCAGTAAGCGGAGAGGTTTAGTAAAGTAGCTGGTCTCTTGGTCTCTGTTGCTAGTCCTCTATGTTAAGTTTGATAGTGTAACCTGCTAAAACTGCGCTGCAGGAGAGCAAAATATTCCACTTGACACGGTCCTCTCCGGTCGAGTTTGGAGATACGAGCATTCAAGAGGAACCAGTCGTTGGACCACCCGATACGTAAAGAACATTGCCAGGATCAAAACTGTCCCCCCCCCCCCACCTTCCCGAGGCAAGAAAGTCATAGGCTATCTGAGCAAAGCAGATCCAGAAAGCCGTGAAGTCGTCTGAATGAAACGTTCAAGATAGAGCGCCAACACACGTACCACATACTAACTCCGTAGCTTTTTCCTGTGAAGAGGCGGTAAGTTATCCTTTGAGCAGTAGTAGCTCACCTGCTTTGCTTTCATTGCTCACGCTGTAGGATCATCTCTGCCATCGTCTCAGATTTTCTTTGAAGGAGGAAATATTCGTTGACTTGGACAACTTGAAATCCGAGGAGTCTATCTATTTTCACTCACTGCCTTCTCAATTCTGAGGTCAGATAAACTATCTACACAGGCGGTGTTTCGACAAGAATTTTATGCAGATCGACAGTGAAATAAAACCATTCCTGATTCAAGGGAGCAGACGCACAATTCTGACGTTTTTCAATGGAGCTCTCATTTATTTCCATTTACATCCTCACTTCTGATCACTTCGTATTTATTAGTAGTTTCAAGTTGTGACATTCATAAAGTTAATAAATAGCATTTAGTACCTGAATTTCTGCCGAAGACATGGTTCAGCAACACGGGTTTCATAAATGTAATGAGTTGTTCACGATGTTTTCACTCGTACTCTCTACGATGACTGATACAACAGAGGCTAGTATATTCTGTCTCAAAAGTATTTCTGCCAAAACCAACTCAGTTTTGAGAAATCTTGAAAAAAATTCTGCATCTTTACCGACAGGTGACATCCGATATGTATACTTCTTCGAGTCAGAAAAACGCGCCCGGACATGTTGGTGCCACTTGAGTAATGACTTGAAGCATCCATTTATGATTTTTCAGTTGACTTTAACTACAGGATATCTCTATCCAACTGACCTTTAGTGGATAACGGTCGTTTATCAGCTCTATCCTTCGTGTTGTGGCTCGCCATCACATCGCATCTGCGCCAAGAACTGAACACGTGGATGGATGAGTAATAGTGGATAGCTCAGCAGACAAAGAGCGGTGAGAACGCATATAAAGCAGCTGTGCTCCTCCTCCCAAGGATAAGTATGCTGGATACGGTCCCTGAAATTAAAGGCAGCACCCAATTTTTGTGTCAGAGATTTTGATCCTTTTGGATACTTAGCAGTGGTCGCAACAACTCTACGAAAGTTGCACCGCCGTAGCTGTCAGCATTCTCAAGATATAAAGATATCTCAGGTGGCCCATAATTATGGTGACAAGAACAAGCACTTATCTAAAGCCCAGTTCAAGGTCACATGAAATTTTATAAAGGTATTTTTGTTCACTATTGAACATCAACCAAAAGCACATATTGAAATCGGAAATATCGTGCATCTACTGCTGCATTGATGCTGAGACGTTCGACAGTTTTGTTGACGCTGGCAGGCCGGCAATCTCGTCAATCTCATTCCTAGCCAAATGAAGTTCCTTTCCACATTTATGAGGAAAATATCAGAGGATCCCTATCCCTGTGAGGTTTTGACAAAACCATTTTACCAGAAACCGAACGAGCTGAAGGACTGGAGAATGCAAGGGACTGGAATTTGGAGATTTTTAGAGGTAATCAGTAAAATCGTCGAAATCTTCATGCATTTTTCCGTTTCCTGCAAATGGTATCGTGCCTTCCATCTCCGCTTCTATCAAGATTTGTTCCCAACTCTTTACTGCTTCGAATAATTATGTAAGCCGATTTGTTAGACGCTGTTTGCAATTTGAAAACTCAGCGTGCCAAAAGAGCATCGTTTTTAAAATGGGCGTTGGCTTCGCGATGACACTACATAGGTAAAAACCAGTCGGAAATTATTGTTTTCATGTGAACATTGAAAGCGATGCCCAAGGGCTAACCAATAAAAAATATGACTCCGAGTGAGACGCAACAACCTAGAATAAATTCCAGAAGAGGAAGCTTGCATGGTGTCATCATAATTATGGACCATCCTGTGGATTTGTCCCAGCGTTCTAACAGGATGCCATGAAGTATAAAATGAGCGGGTGTTTTCGTTTGCAATCACCCTTTTTACTTGTGATAGCACTTGTTTTCATTCCCACTTCCTTCCAATTCAAGCGCGGGCAACTCGGCCATTCTGTGGAGACGGGCTAAACTCTTGGCAATGAAAACCGCATTTTTTCTGTAGGATTTGACAAAGTTCAACACAGCATTCGTTTTCAGTTTAGCGCTAAACCTAAGAACATAGCAAAACCAAAATTTCCGTGGGTGCTGCCTTTAACAGAGCTCCGAAGAAGGCGTGTTGCGCCGCTCGACCTTCTAGGATTTACCTTTAAAGCCAAAAATCTGATTAGTCTTGACTATACGAGTAGAATCGCATCCGTATTCGAATCCGATAGTCTGCTCCTTGTCATTTCTGTTCGATTGCTGAATTCAATGGACCAGAGAGCCAAAACTCCTGTCCGGGCAATAGAAGAGGAATTTATATCAGGTTTAGAAGAAAGTAATTTGAGGAACGGTATCTAAGGCTGGTTTTCATCTATAACCTTTCAGAGGTTAAATTGAGTATGTATATCTCAGATCTATAACTTCAATGCACGGGAAGAATGGCGATTCTCACTTCTCAGATTTGCACAAGTTGCGGGTGGACATACGAAGGGACCCCTGCTCAAGAATCGTCAAAATGAACTAGCTCTTTTTCGGCCAAGAAGAAACTGAGGGTAGGGTGATATAATGATCAGAGAGTAACAAGCCAGGAAAGTAGAAATAGTAGGTTACCAGAGTGCAGGAAAGCCCAGCTAATTTGGTATAGGAGAAAAGTGGGAAAATTGGTATGCAAAATAAGTGGCCTTTTTGTTGTTTTTCTACAATGGTTCTCCTCAGTTTTCACAGCTGGCCTACCCAAGTGGTAGCCATGTCTGTCTTACCTAGCCGGAGTCATTCAAATCGCAGCAATCACTTCGAGTTGTGATGTGGGACCGTACGACGCGTGGCTCTTCATAAAAGTCTATATCTCCAGATTCGGAGTGGAGCAGTCGTATACCGTGGAATATTATATTTGAATACTCTGACCCTTGACTGCACTTCTGTTGTTAGTGACCCTAGATAGTGCTTGCAAAGGTGTAGCAGCGCAGTTCATAATACTGATTGGGTGAAACGCACCCTTTCACATTTGAAGGCGTAACTGCAGCAACAAGCACTCCCTGGTTCTTCAATAGCCACAGGGAAATAATGAGAGTTTTGAAAGCAATTTCTTCCTTCACTTTCTGATCAACCTAATATTAGAAGCATGCCTCAATCGCACGTCAGATCCATTTGCGCAGGACCCCCTATGAACACTGGTGAACGCGGCATACAGATTCTCAAAGGCAGCACTCACGGAAATTTCTGGGTTGCAGATTCCGCAGTATATAGGGGTTTTAGGGACGATGAACTCATCGACAACAATGAAGTAGCGTGAAACACGCGGAAAAGACAGAAAATGATGGCGGTATTCCATGTGTGTCCACACCACGGACGAGTGCTCCGTGATAGGTCCCGCCACGAAACCCTGCAAGGGGTACGAATTCCATAAACCAGCCTCTGCGCAGCCCTTGTCAACGGTGTTAGCTGGCGCGACGAAACCCTTCTGTCCAGTGCGACAGATGTGTCCACGGCAGTATCTTCGCAGGAAGGCGGCCATCTACGGTGTTCATCTTACTGTTGTGAGTGTGCAGCGACCGGCTACGTGGTAAGCGGCTCACTTCAGGAGTGAGAATTTGAGAATTTCCGTGAGTGCTGCCTTTAATGAAAACACTGCGCCGCAGCCGCGACGCCGCCAACGCTGCCTCTCACCTGCATCTGACTTGCGTCAGGGCTGCGACTGAGCCTATCCCTCATAGAAGCACTCGCATCTAGTGTATTGTCCTATGGATTTTTTGAGAGCTTTTGCGAGGAATGGATGAAAGATTATTAAAGGGAGCAGCGGTTTTCTTATGTAACTATTTTGGATCTGTAAATTTTTAACAAGGGTAGCCAACCATGAAAAGAGGCTAGCTGAATAACATGAATTCTCGGCTCTCCACCAGCACCTTGGTATTAATTTTCCTAGCTATTTTCATGATTTTTCCTAACTCGGAGAGCAAGTGGCGGACAGTGAAGGCAGTTCGTTTGAAAACTCTAGAAGAAACCAAGTACTCCCCCCTCGAACACGTTATCTATGTGGGCAGTCGAAAGGCCTTAGCGTTCCTTTGATTTGCATCCTTAACAGCGGATATGCCACGATCCAGGTCACCGCTTTAATTCTTCCTTTTTTTGGCACAGGAGATTACTATTATTTATTTAAAACTAGTTGCTCGATGTTGAAAATGGCCTGTCAAGCCGGTTGAAATGTAGGCTTGAAATACAAATACTAGATGTGAAAATTGTCTTGGTTCAAGCTAGGATAATTTTCATACATGAACTGCCTCCAAGGCCCGTGTAATTGGTGTAACTAAAGAATATTTCGCGTGTAGATATTGATTCCAGTGATCTTGTCACCGTATTTCCAAAGGTTTTCCAAGGCTTCCGATAAAATCAATAAATCAATAACTACGTGGTGCAAAGTGGCCATCATATCCGGGATAGGCCTGTTGAAAACTCCCTGTGCGTGCTCTTGATCAGCGTGTAGAAACCCCAGTGTGCGCACGCTTCAGCCACGCCTGCAGCAAACTCTAGGAAAAATCAATAAAATCAATAACTACGCCGTGCAAATAGCCGTCAGATTCGTGATTAGCATGGTGCAAAACCCCTGTGGGGACGGTACCGCCACGCCCACGGCACAACTTGCAAAAAAATCAACAAACTAAATAAATCGATAACCCCGCACTGCAAATTGGCCATCAGATTCGTGATCAGCGTGGTGAGAAACCCCATTATGCTAATTTCGATCCGGACTGGAGCTAAACTGAGGAAAATCGATAAAATCAATCGATAAATTGATATCCTGATCGACACTATCCGGTAAACACTGTCCGAGGTCCTCCGCCCTATTTGGATGGTGTCCAATGTTTCCCAGCCCCTTCGTCACCACGTTGCTTACAGATGCATTCCTATCGTTTGAAGTTGGCGCCCACGCATGCCGCCTAGATTTTTGAAAAAAGTGTCGTAAGCGTTTCTATGTGTTTTATATGTAAATAGATTTCTTATGGCCTCCTCAACGGCCTCCTTAAGAAAGCTCTGAAATTTCAGTATTCAATGGAAAGAACACCGTTGCCATGTAGTGAAAGATCCTCCTGTAATGAGCTGGCTACTATCCATGACCGATAAAGCTTAATGAGCAGCAACAACCCTGGGTGATCTTTTTCAAGGAGAAACTAGCTCACCTATACCCCTCCAAAAAAGATGTCATCAGTGAGTCACACCCTTCGACCAACCTAAAAGTTTTCTTTTTTTTTTACTATTTTATATTCGTTTTATACGCGATCGAGTGAGTATTAGAATATCATTTATTGGTTTCTTCAGCATATGCTTTGTGAAAAAATTTCCTATACGCATTGGCTTCTGACAAACTGCCAGAAGAATGTTAGAAGTTCCGCAATAGAAGGGTCACATCTCGTCAGTCTATTGACTTTGCTATCAGTTTTATTAACATTTGTTATTTCAAGTGCTAATTTTGAGACAAAGATGAGTAGAGAAATCTACGATAATTGCTGAAGAATAGCGAGTACTTTGCAGGAAATGGTAACGTTAGGGGGGTGAATAGCAAGATATGTATTCTAGTAGAGATGAAGAAGTTATTCAGAGATTACGAGGCTCCTCCGCTCTCTGAAGTTACTGGTTTTTTGGGCTTACACATTTAAAAAGATGCTATGTTGTTTTTGCGGCGTTTGGACCAATTGTACCTTCTAAGTTTCCTCCACTTGATGATGCGTGAATTTGCTGCTCCGCTCCAAGCTGTAAAGGGTTAGCTTGTTGATTTACCAATTTCAGGCTCTAAAGAAAGGGGTTAGCCCGAACTTGAGCCAGAATAAAGCTGTCACTATTTTCGCTCACTAGATTAATCAAATTATTGTGTGGACAATAGTTTTAAGGATAACTGGAAACTCACAACGAATGAAAGCTTCTACTATAGTAGCTATATTTGTGATTTTAACTTCTAACAAGACACACCCATTGATCTTTCAAGGACTGGAACCGAAATGGCTTCTTTTCTCAACCTCTCCCTATTAGCACACGATATTTAAAAAAATTACATGCTCGACATGGTGTTAGAACGCTACTTTTGACGAAGAATTTGGAGAAACCTCGGCCAATGCTCCCAAGTGTTTCGTTTACTGGGGAATACATAAGTTGTAAGAATAAATGGGAAAAAATGAAAAACAATGTCAGAGAACGCTGTGGCTGTGGAAAAGCTAAAACGGGGTCACGTTGGAACAGAACGACTTGGAGAAGCCCCGAATTTCTAGAGTATTCTTTGGAGGGAAGGACGTCTGAGGATTAACAGCCTAGTCTCGACGATCAAAAACAAGAGAATGACCTGAATTCGATGGTAAAAACTTGGAGATCTCCTGATCAATATACATCTTTTGAATGGAAAGCAGACCATTAGTAGCCGATGTTCGCACAGCTCACATGCCCGAGGATTTGCAGGTCTCCGCAGATTTTCGTGGTGCTGCTGTTCCTCCCTCGTTGGCGGTCGACGGCCGAGCGGCGGCCGAAGACGACGAGAGCCGTCGAATTGGACTGGTTCTAATATGTATTACGATATCTCGGACAAGTTTTTCCGCAGTTCTATTTGTTATTAGCCACTCTTCACATTAGACAAAAATTTCATGCTAACAATGGGCTGGCGAGGGGGTGTCAGGGTCCCTTCGGTGCGCTGGTGAGCGGTGTTCGCAGCGCTGCTGCCCCTAGCTAAACCCCCGCCGATGGCCGTCGCGCGGCCTTGATTTTTAGTTCTGGTTTTCGTGGCGCTCGCTTTAGATTTCCATCATCAGCACATATATGTAATGCAGGTCATGCAGGCAGCGCGTAATATTATTTTGATTGTTCTCTTGTTTGTCGATTACTGTTTTTGTGCAGCGTAAAGTAGGCCTCCCTCCGTTCTCCGTCCGTCTCCTAACCGCCATTCCTCCTCGCGCGCCGCAAAACTTCTCCTCCTCGTCGCTGAACGTTTAGCTGACGATCCTTCAATCGCTCCGCTACTATTATGATTCTTGCAGCCGCTTCGCTGTATAGTTCACCAGCAAAGTAGTAAGCCGGTAGTAGTAAGCTGAACCTCCAAGTAGAACTACTACAAGTGCTATGGACTAGGGAAAATTCCTGTAATCTCAGTCCATCCTTTTGGAATACCCTTTGGGAATGCCCTCTAGAGTGTTTTTCGTGTTTGGGGGTTTTTTAAACTCAAATATCAGCGGCTTTTTGGCGGCAAAAGAGAAAATAGCGACATGTCTGCGCTGTAAAGATTTCACATCTGGAGAGAGATGGAAAGTGCCTTTTCTATGGACGTTTTTTCAAGTCGTTCAAAATTTAAGTTTTTTTTGTGGTCCTGCCTTTTCAAAATTTATATTCCCTCCAAGTTTTAGGGAGAAAACAAATCTTGTCACTAGTTTTTTCTTCGTTTGAAGGCAGCACTCACGGGAATTTTCAGTTTTGAAGAAAGGCATTTATCGTGTATTCGTTTGCTAGAGAATCACAACAGTAACTAGGACGCCAACAATCACCCCCCCCCCCTACCTGCGAAGGTACTGGCATGGGCGACAATGTCATTGCGGGCCTTTTTGGTGTTCATCTTCGCCAGCTGACTGAGGCTCAGCTACCTGCACATGCGCTTCTGACATCCGCGTGGCGGGACCTACGGACATCAGCGGGCGAGCAATCAATCGCGCTGCTGAGTGGACGCCGTCTTCATGGATTTCTCGTGCGTATCGCGGTATTTCATGTTTGTTATGAGGTGCCATGTCTTTCGGAACTCCGAGACATAGCGAAATCTCTGACACGGAGATTTCCGTGGGTTCTGCTTTTCCTAAAGGCTATTGATTGACTTGTGGTGTTGGTAACTGAATTGTATTTTTCTGAGGTTCAGTTCATCATTACACACTTTAGTTCCTGTCTTGGTTTCTCCGTTTAGATACTCAGAAATTGCCTTGTTTAATGAGAAAAAAAAACGTGTAAAAGAAAATCCTCAATCAGTACGGGAAATATCTTGAAAATGTCCTTGAAAAATTTTCAACGTCCGTGGGGTTTTTCTAGAAATCTCTACTCTTATTCAAAGTTCTTGTTTGGCAGTCCACCTATGCATATTTCTATAAGTGAAAAACTATGTGAATGAACAGAATTTAAGAAGGCCATAGTTAAAAGCTTACCTTAAAATTCCACTGCATGGAATTGGTGTCCTGTCGAAATCATAGTGTGAATCATAGAATTCCACAAAATCAGCTGATTGCTTCAAAATTTTCGTGACGAATGAACCGACGATGTTGTGTGGATGACTCATACTGTTTAACAGGATGCTAATGCTGTTAATTAGTGATTAAAATTGCTTCATGTTAGTTCTTGAATTTTTCGCTCTTCATTTTTTTCGTTTTCGCTTGTTTTCGTGGTCTGTCCGCGAGGATTTCTCATTTCTTTGTGTAAATTACTAGGCGGGTTGAGGTTTCCTTCAAGAAGCAGTTTACAACGACAGAAAAACATGAGAATTTTTATTTACTTGTTTATTTATTTGTCTACTTGAAAGTAGTCGGAAGAGAGGGGGGAAGGGGTACCACAGAAGAACCAAAGCGGGCTGGCTACTAGCATCCATGCACGAAGAACCGCAAAAAGATATGATACTGGTGAAAGTACTCACGAGCGAAATAATAAATTGCGAAGTAACTGAACTGAATAAAGTAGTTAGTAAAGTAAAAGTAAATAACTGAAGTAAATAAAGTAAGTACATATAAGTGATTGGATACAAAAGTACATAAAATCTAAAATACGGATTTTTTTGGAATGCATTCGTTTTTGTGACGTTAATACTGTTTTTAAACTGGGTTATGTAAGATTTTAAACGGAGCACCCACGGAAAATTTCGCTTCTTAGATCTTGATCCAACCGTGATCCAATCGATTGTGGGGTCAATTTTGCAATAATAGTACTAGTCAGAACTTTCCCCGTCACAATTAATAACAGATAATACCTGGATCAGCAGGATCAGAAGACAGTAAGTTTTACGACTTCTCATGCCACCACCGCGCTCCAAAATCATCCTTGGAGCGCAAAAAAATAGCAGACATCAGCTGATTGTGCAATGATTGCGAGTGGAAGTCCTTCATTTCAACGTTTTCATAACTCATTTCGACCAAAGTTACATTTTTATTCTCAGCTTCCCTTCATTCGCTTCCTTTTCTTTTGTCACTAATCTCTCTAAACCCTTTTTCTCGTTCATAACATCCAATTTTCAAATATTACGTGTATCTGAATTATTTAGTTTCTACAACGACCACATGACTTTGTTCTTTTCCCGAGGAATGTCTTTATAATAAACATCCCATTTCCTTTCTCTCCATGCTCTTTCTCTTTCAAGAAAGTCGCCTTACCAGCCAAATGTCCGACGATGCAAAGAAAACTGCCGGTGATGATGCCAGCGTTATCGACTTTTTTGTTTGACCCCATACGTGTAACTCGACCGCCCCGCTCTAACCTTCCAAGATAGAAGCATCCAAAGACTGTTTTTAAGTTTTGGCGGAATTGAACACTTCACTCATACTCCTCATGGTCAAAAACTTAATATTTCGCTGCAATCTCTTAAATGGAATTTTCCGTGGGTGCTGCCTTTAAGCAGCATCCTTGTAGCACAGATATTTCTTGATTCTCATCACGTGATACTTCAAAACAACCCCTAACATATGTACCTGCAGAAATTTCCTTTGTTTGGAGAAGTTTTTCACGTAAAACTTGCTTTTTTTCGAAAATTCTGACAGAAACCACGTAACTTCTACGACAAATCCGAGAGAAGCATAGAAGCTCTTTCATGTAGAAACCAGTGGAGGACGCACGGGGAGGGGCGTCGCCCCCTGAGAATGGGTCTCCAATTTTTCGAAATTACTTTACAATACAAATAAAAATCTTGAATTAATTTATTTTTAATTGCTTTCTATTATTATTTCAAATACAATTTTTATTTGTCACTTATTATTATAAAAATTATTTTTATTTTCCATCTGGGTCCCCAAAGCAGCGGAGACCCCACTTTTCTCCCACGCCCCCTCTCCCGTCCGTCCGCCTGGGTAGAAGCCTTATGTTAGTGGTTCGTCCTTACCAAAAGCTTTTCATTGTCGATAGTGATCAAGAATTCTCTGGTCGTAGCCTCCACCTACAGTCATCGCCGTAGAATCTGAAAAATTTCGCGGGATTCGCGTCTTTCGCGGGATTTGCGGGATTTTCTCGTAACTTGCTTAAAAATGATTTATTTTGAGAGGGAAAAGAACTATGGGGACTTATACAATGTCCTGCTCATGCTCACGCACTAATCGCTTCCGATTTCCAGCAGCTGTCAGCAAATATTTCAATAAATTCGTTAATTACCTCGACCCCGCCCACTGAATGGGGTCAGACGCTAAAATTTTCACATTTTTTGCCTGCAACTAACTAATTGGACATCTGGGACAGATTTTAATGGCAGTACTGTTTTCAGGATTCGACGACGGATAGCTTGACGCGAAAATTATTCGGAAACCTCACAGTTTTTTCATCCGCAAAATAATGCATTTTCCCTAAATTGCATGGCTTTTTTCAGCTGATAGAAGAAGTCTGGGAGCTATGCTGATTCCATCGGAATTTTCAGCAAGCACATATTGATGTGCTGTGCACTATGGTCAGCTTGCTTCGACTACTCGGTTATAAGCTTGCTGCGAAGTTAGTGATATGAGCAAAACCATTAGAATTTGTGGAAATTAATCAGCAAATTTTCTCCTTGGTAGATTTCCTTTTTAGGTGTGTTTAGGGGAGGAAGTAAACTACTCTGCGCTTAAACTGTTGCACAGGTTTTCTACTGTAATCACGCCACCCGAAGCTGAATAACCCTGCTTCAAAAAGGCCAAAAATTAAGTGTGTAAAAGTATCAGCACCAGATTTCGAAGTTAGGTTTGCTCAGAAACGCTCACTACTCAACATTCGCACTAAAACTGATGAACACTACCAAACAAAGTTGATTGCTTATTGTATTGACCCCAATGACCTTTCCTAAATTCCAGGTGCAGAGGGTTCGTCGCGCCCTGGACGCGGGCTCAGTGAGGTGGCAGGGGTATGTTAGCACCTCAAAACATTGTCCTCAGGCATATTTGGTTGTTTTCACGTATATCAGTGAACTCGGTCAGGTACTAGAAAACACGTTGTATGGTTTCTACAATAAAATCTTCAAGAAAATTTTTTCAAAAAAATTCGCGTTTTCATCATTTGAAAGCTTCTTTTCTAGTTTCGCAAGTGTCTACTCGGTTCCTCGCTCCTCATACACGGTACTCACATCCCATAGTAGTTCAAATGACTAATGCTTCACATCAATGCGCCACGATCACGAAGAAAAATTCTGCCGAACCTCGCTGTTACGCTGCTGAAGCTATGCGAAAGTGCATCTCTTGCCATATTTGATACCAGGTTTTTCTGTTTAAAGGAGGCTGAGTAGGATCTGTGAAATTTCATCGATATTAGAGGTTGTTTTTAATGTTTATGAGAAGCGAGGAACCGAGTAGACACTTGCGAAACTAGAAAAGAAGCTTTCAAATGATGAAAACGCGAATTTTTTTGAAAAAATTTTCTTGAAGATTTTATTGTAGAAACCATACAACGTGTTTTCTAGTACCTGACCGAGTTCACTGATATACGTGAAAACAACCAAATATGCCTGAGGACAATGTTTTGAGGTGCTAACATACCCCTGCCACCTCACTGAACTTTGTTTGGTAGTGTTCATCAGTTTTAGTGCGAATGTTGAGTAGTGAGCGTTTCTGAGCAAACCTAACTTCGAAATCTGGTGCTGATACTTTTACACACTTAATTTTTGGCCTTTTTGAAGAAGGGTTATTCAGCGTCGGTTGGCGTGGTTACAGTAGAAAACCTGTGCAACAGTTTAAGCGCAGAGTAGTTTACTTCCTCCCCTAAACACACCTAAAAAGGAAATCTACCAAGGAGAAAATTTGCTGATTAATTTCCACAAATTCTAATGGTTTTGCTCATATCACTAACTTCGCAGCAAGCTTATAACCGAGTAGTCGAAGCAAGCTGACCATAGTGCACAGCACATCAATATGTGCTTGCTGAAAATTCCGATGGAATCAGCATAGCTCCCCAGACTTCTTCTATCAGTTGAAAAAAGCCATGCAATTTAGGGAAAATGCATTATTTTGCGGATGAAAAAACTGTGAGGTTTCCGAATAATTTTCGCGTCAAGCTATCCGTCGTCGAATCCTGAAAACAGTACTGCCATTAAAATCTGTCCCAGATGTCCAATTAGTTAGTTGCAGGCAAAAAATGTGAAAATTTTAGCGTCTGACCCCAATCAGTGGGCGGAGTCAAAGTAATTAACGAATTTATTGAAATATTTGCTGACAGCTGCTGGGAATCGGACGCGATTAGTGTGTGAGTATGAGCAGGACATTGTGTAAGACCCCATAGTTCTTTTCCCTCTCAAAATAAATCATTTTTAAGCAAGTTACGAGAAAATCCCGCAAATCCCGCGAAAGACGCGAATCCCGCGAAATTTTTCAGATTCTACGGCGATGACTGTAGTAGCATTTTCAGATTTTTTTCTTCTAAAACCGCACGAATTTTTCCACTCTTCTGCGGGGTTTTCTTGGCGAACCGCGTATTTTCGTGCAAACTTTGCAGCGTCTGCAGTTTTTGCTCACAACTATCGTGCAGAATTTTACGCTATGACCGGCAGACGACTCGATTTTCAGCGGCCGTTGATCGGCGTGTGTGATTCCGCCAATTTCGCTGTAGGATCCACACAAATTTACGCAATAATTAAATTTTTCGCACAAATCAACTACAATTCATTCCTGGCATTGGTCCACTACCAACTTTGTCGATTCTGTGATAGGTTGGTGATAACTTCTGTCTGATCTAAATCATGTACCACTCGTTACCAATCTCCTATGATTCGCTATTATCTCTGTTTCAAGTAAGGTATAGTGAAGGCAATAACTGCCAGACATGGTACAACAACGATTGCTGTGGTTTGCTTAAAATGGAACGCACTTTTCAATGAACTGGCTTGTTCGTCGCGATGTTGGAAAGTTTTTGTTTTTGCGCCTACTTTTATGGATACAGTCTCCCAAATCTTTCTATGAAGTCTTATGCCAAGAACTTCAGCACTGTCGTAACAACTATGTTCGTCAAGAAGATTAACCATATGTATTTTTTTTTCTTTTTTTGCCAACGTTGACATATCTCGTCTGATTCTCAACTCTCACCACGAGATAGCTTGTTTTCCATTTTTCTCATCACATATGTGTATCTATTTAAGACAGAACAAGCTTAGAGGCAGTCTGTCACCTGAGAATGGATTTCGAGTTTAGTACCAGAAGAATCTACAGGCGGTGCACATCACGAAGAAATACAGATCTCCTTACAGAACTGCCAAAAAATCCCATTTCAGACATCTTCTCTTTGGAGAGTTCGAATTGTCCGTTACGACAGCTACCACAAGGGGTTATGGAGTTGTTGCATGCAATGGCAGCGGTGAGAATGCAACTCCTCGTGGCAGTTGTCGCAAAGGGCGCTTTGAACTCAAAAAAATTAAGGAATTCGAGAAGGAGTTTTCGCTCTTTTTTGAGAAAATGTATACCACTGGGATCACTGTCGCCTGCAGATTCCTAAGAAGTCATCGCTCGGAGAACCTTGAGAAGTCAATGTCTCAGAATCGATTCGGATGTGAGTCACGTTTTTTGAGAGTTCATGGAAATCCCTTGAAATCCCCATGAATCATGTTTGCTGTCTTCCCAATTATAATACCTAAGGACCATTACTGTTTTGTCACATTTCCGGAGGTTCTCTACACTTATCACCTGAGATTTGTACTTGTCATTTGTCATTTTTGACAGAGTTGATTTAATGAGTAACAATTGCAACAGGAATGTGCATAGATGAAATTCCAGATCTCATATAACGTAAAGCGAAGGCTAAAAGTGACCCTGAAAGGAAAAACTGAAAATCCCACAATCCCCACCACCCTCCTTCTCACCTCCATGATCATCTCCCCCACCCCTCTCATCCCTCGAAACTCATTACTCGTCACTCTATGTCTCTAATGAGTTACTACTCCTATCATTAATCCAATAATTTTTTCTCTTGGTACATACATATTGTTTTCTAATTCCTTTAGGCGTTGATTTTTATCTCATTGCTTGCCTTCGTGGATAATACATTGTGATTCTGTTTTTTTTTTATTCTCTAATCATTCCATATTGCCACCACTTCATTCAAAGCAGCACTTTGGAATTCTTGCGCGGTAAAATTCGTTAAGCTACGCTGGTCACAACAATAAACATGTTTCCTTACGAAAGTGCCAAAAACTACGTCTCTGAATTCTTTATTTTGTGGAGAATTCGAGGTCTCATCGTGGCGTCTCCCACAAGAGAGCTCTGGGTGGCAACGATCGTTGTTACTACCTGTGCAACTTTGTGGTAACTTTGTAAATGGTAACTGTGAACTCTCCACAGAAGCAAGGGTTCCTAAATGAGCTTTTTGACACTTTTGGCATGAATTATGTACACCACTGTGACCAGTATATCCTGAGGATTCCCTTTTTTCGTGAAAAAAAAATCTCAGAACCAATTCTGAGGTGAGACACTGCCTTTGAGCAATATTAGAGGGAAACCGTTCTGATCACTTCATTTCTATAGATTTTGATGTGCTCCTGAAAGTAAAAACTTGTGAAACTCATTCGCTCGTTTTGGCTCATACCCAGACAAGATGAAGTGATTTTACTTAGGAACAATGGAGTTCAGTCCTGTCTTTATCCTCACGTCTTTGCCTCAAATTTTGATGTTAGTGGTAGTGTTTGTTCGGTTTGTCTACATACCTTACTGGTGAACCAGATAAGTAAACAAATAAATAAATAAATAAATAAATAAATAAATAATAAAATGGATACATTGAGCAATAAACAAATACGCACCTTTCTAACAATTGTTTATGCACCTAATTTTGAGAGTGAAAGTCCTGGAAATTTTCTCTGGAGTATCTCGATCGTTCGAAATTGAAAACTCATTTGATTAGCGAGAGCGTTTTTTCGCGAAATTCCAGTAATACGCTGGTAACCTTGGCTCTCAATCATAACCTTGAGACAGAATCAGTTTTTTTTTCAGCTACCGATCTGCAGCTGCATTGGCTGTCTCTTACAAAGTTTTTATTCGTTTTGATATGGCCACACCCTCCGTAAGGGGACCTGATGGGAGTGAATTTACAAAAGAGCCGAATGTCCTTGGCATTGCACGATTGCCACGAGTTCTCGTGGAGGAGTTTTCAGTTGATTCTGTTTTTATGGAAATTTGCGATCTTTGATTTTTTCACTTCTCCAACGGTTTCGGTGAAATATGCGAGAAGTAACGTAGGAGAACAAAAAAAATTCTGCGGTGAAACTGTAGAAAATTCAGCTATTGAGAAAACAAGAATACAGTAACAACTATCTGTGATGAGTGAATGCTGATGAGTGTGCTGGATGTAGTTGGAGAGAAGCGTTGGTGTTCTAAGACAAAAAATGCAGAATGGCTTGAAATTTTAGTCAAATTGTAGGTTTTCTTTGTTTTATGCCCAGGGTCATTTTTTTCTACTTATAATGTTGATTTTTCAACGAGTTTTTGAACGGTTGTCCTGTGCTTTGTAAATTGGATAGGTAAATAAACAAATAGTTGAATGAAGAAATAAATTAATGAAAATCTCAAAAAATCATTATCCTCGATGGCTTTGCAATTCGGCCACAGACCTATCACTCCAGTCTTTTCGCGTGAAGCTAACTTAACTCATTAACTGATGTTTGCGAGAATTACAATAGTTGAAAATTATGAAAGAGGCTTGAATTTTTTTCGGTGCTCGAAATCATTTCTATACATCTCTCTACATCCATTTAATGTAATGCAAAAAAAAGAGTCTTAGAAGGAATAGTGGGGAGCATATCAACTAGTAAATCAGAACAAAGTATGCAATAATTAGAAAAAACGGAATTACAAAAAAAACCAACCCCCAACAGCGGCAATCTGGAACTTTCCTTCTGCTTGTCCCACTGGACCGTGTTGTGAGATTTTACTCAAGAGGCTGCTGCATCGACGGTCTGCTCGTTGTAACGTTCTATCGCTTGCAGAATTAATAAAAAAAAATGATTTTGCTGAGATTAGTAGTGAGTGTCCCAAGTACGAAGTGTTGTGATTGATGCGACCTATCTGAACAGGGAAATAGCGAAGCGGCGCGTCAACGACGCACGGACATTATTTCTGAAGAAAAACCCGTGAAAAATTGATCGATTACCCTTGAGATTGGTTGTCCTTGTTTGGACCCCAGCATTTTTGTTGCTTCTTGCATATTGTGCTTCAGCAACAAAACCAAAACATTAAACGGCTATTAAAAGGGGGGTCTTTGACGCGATTGGAGATGGAGACTGCGAAGGGTTCAAAATTCTTCGAGTACATGCGTTATGTCGAACTTCCATGATGAGCGTGATCCAAATTTCCACCTGAATAGAGGTAGATACCACCACGATGGCTCGGGTGTAGAGCGTTATACCTGGCGGAAGGCGCGGCCCACACCTGTGATTGGCCGAGCCTTCCGCCTCCTGCCATCCCAACGACCAAATCTCGTCCACCAACGACACAAAATTTCACAACGAGCGCGGCACGACCACCATTATGTTGTGTATGTTTGCATCGTTGGCGTACAAGATTTGATGTCTGGGGCGGGAGGAGATGTCAGGCTTGGCAGGTCGTGGGCGTCGGCCACGCCCCCCCCCCCCTTGCCTCCCCCGTCAGCTATAACGCTTTACATCACGTTGATGCAAGTCCAGTAATGGGAAGAATACTATTACTCGTAGAGTAAGAAAGTGGTAATTCACCTAGTCCGTCACATGGATAAAGTATAATTTTTGAAATAGGTGATGTGTAATTTGGCAGTGAATGAATGAATGAATGAATGAGTGAATGAATGTGAATGAATGAATGAATGCTATGAATAAATGAATGAATGCTATGAATGAATGAATGAATGAATGAATGAATGAATGTGAATGAATGAATGAATGAGTGAATGAATGAATGAATGAATGAATGAATGAATGGAATGGAATGGAATGAATGAATGAATGAATGAATGAATGAATGAATGAATGAATGAATGGAATGGAATGAATGAATAAATGAATGAATGAATGACATATCTAGAGATGAGATCTATAATATTAACATTTTTTTGCTAAAGACATGGGGGTAACCTTCGTCCTCAAGCATATTTATACAGTATTTTAATTCAAGTAGCAAAGATGGTTGTGCCAATCTTCGAAAATGAATTTCCTTGTCTTTGCTTGGACAGTTCAAAACAGTTGAGAAACTTGTAAAAATAGTTTTTTGTTATTTGAATACAGCTAAAAAAAACTTTGTAACTCCAACTTGACCATGTACTCTACTTAGCTACTGTTATCATTATACAGACAATATGCCCTCTTCTCACAATACCTTATTACGTGAAAGCGATATACTTCCCAGTAAATTTTTTCTATAACTGCAGGGAAACTGCAGATGTTCCTGTTTTTGGCTGACAGTGCAGATTTACTCCAAGGTTACTCCAAGGAAAACTAGTGAGGGGTCTAACCCAACTGCGATTGCGTTTTTCTTAGGCTTCAGCAGCTTCTTTCACATTCGTTCTTATTTAAGAGCTAGTGAGTGTTCCCAACCCCGTCGTTAGTCCCCATGGTATAGCGCACTAATGCGCTGAATAATTGAATACATTATCCCCCAATTCACTGATTTTTCAATAAAAATATGCGTTTTTATGTAGTCCAAAATCTTTTTTCAAGTCATTTTACACATGGAGCAGCTACCATAGAAGGGAAATTTGAAAAAGGAGGTATTAGTGGGAATAACAGTAAAGTTTCTTTAAGAAAATTCTATAGCGTGAGCTGCTAATAGTGGTATGTAGTCTCTGTTTTTCTGCTCGCGCCGACTTTCTCTTGCTTTTTTTGTCCTTTTTTTTCGTGTCCAATCCTTTAAAAAGTACACAGGCGAATAAATATCAGGGTGGTGAATCGGGAATGAACGCCTTTGCATGGAACTAAATATTTTTTTAGAAACTAAGCCACATCCCCTCAGTAGAAGATTCATCCAGATTTAGTATTGTTGAACATTCGACATCCTCCATTCAGGGAGTGAGCGCTCTCATGAGAGATGTCCCAGCGCCGTATCCTGAAATAGCACTTCACCCAAATTCTCGTTCCGTCACAGTTTGTGGATTTTCCCTGCCATGTAAAGCTTTGTCGATGGAATCAGACTATTTTCTGATATCACAAAGCTTAGGCTCTATTTTCTGATGTCACAAAGCTTAGGCTATCAAGCGGTCATAAGCTGGCTTCTGATTTCGGATATGAAGGGCAGGGTAGTCGATGAATCGATGGGCGGTCATGTTTTTGGCACAGTTACCCAAGATACGGGCCATTTCCGAGTAAGCGGTTGTTACCTGGGTTTAGCCAGGTGACACAGTGAAAGTTTTCTCAAGTCATTGTATTATTTGTGGTCATGCTGTGCGGCAGTTTTACCTTCTTCAACAATGTAAAACATAGGGGAATGGAAATTCTAAGATTTCGGTCGGTCTTCTCATAAATTTCCTGGGAAATCGTGAATCATTTCCTTGGATGCTCTCCGTTAATTGTGTTTCGAAGCACTGTCTTTTTCCGCTGGCGTCGCGCCAGCCAACTTCTGGACCTGCTTTGGCTGGTCCTGGAAATTTGGGATGCTGGGATAATATTACAACGCTTCCAAATTTCACAGCGAACAGTGTTACTCTTTTCTTTCTCCAATTTTTGAGAGGACTACCTATAATCAGGGGCATTACATATCTGCAATTTAGTTTTCCTGGAGCTATCCTTTAATAGACAAGTTGTCCGCTAAAAAAATATTGAATATATTTGTCAGTTTTCTGAAGAGCACTCTAGTCAACTCACGGTTCGTCTCAAGTTTTAGTTTCAGAAGTATGACGGATGAATTTTTGAGTTTTTTTCATTTCTACAGTGCATAGGCTTCTTTTTGCTCCTAACAATTTGCTTTGCTGTTGTTTGGATAGTTCTGCAATTGTTCAGCTTTCAATTTTTTATGTGCTCTTAACATGTGCGCATCTAGAATGCATTGAATAAATGAATAAATAAATATGAATAAATAAATAAAGAGGTTCAGCAACACGTTCATAGAGACCTTCAGCCTACATCCTCGCCACACTGAGACCCAGTGAGAAAGTTACTGAGGTCCTTTGTACATAGCGAAGATTCAAGAAAAATTCCATCTGCAAAATCCCAGTATTTCCTTGTTTGTCCATATGCGCTTGGTGAAGAACTTCGGTCCAAATTCACTAGAAATGAAGTGGGACGAATTTGAAATGTCGAATTACGAGTATATTGGACAGGTGGGCCACTCTCTGTGATATCACAACATCTTCTTCTTCTTCTTCTTCTTTAGCGTTTGTCCCGTTCGTTAGCGGGGTCCGCTTTTCTGATCTTCTGACGCCATTTAGCTCTATCGTGAGCCTGGTCTGGGTGGGCGCCCACATGCTTCAGATCCGCATGCAGTGTGTCAAGCCACCGTTGCTTCGGCCGTCCTTTTGGTCGTTTTCCTGGTACTTCGAGATCGAGGCCTACTTTGCAGACGGTGTCTTTGTTGGCGCGCAGTACGTGGCCGTACCATCTCATGCGGGTTTCGCGGAGCTTGTCAGCAATCGTGGCGATGCCGAACCGCTCTCGGATCTTTTCATTGCGTATGCGGTCTACACGCGTGATACCAGCCATCCATCGTAACATCTTCATCTCCATTACACCCAGGCGGCGTTCCACTTCCTTGGTGGCCGGCCAGCATTCTGCACCATACAGTGCGACGGGTCTAACAACTGCTCGATACACCTTCGACTTGAAGCGATCCGGGATGTTCTTGTCGCACAGCACTCCCGTCAATGAGCGCCACTTCAGCCATGCAGCGTTGACGCGACTGACGACTTCATGGGCTAGGCTGCCATCGGCTGAGAGTGTTGAGCCGAGGTACTTGAAGTAGTCGGTTTTCGGAAGATCATTGCCGTCAACCTGAATGGTGGCGGGCTCATTCATATCTGTCGTCATATACTCAGTCTTTTTGACATTGAGCCGAAGACCGAACCGCGCTAGACGTTCGCTCCAGGCCTGTGTCTGTCGTTCAAGGTCCTCCTTTTGTTCAGATGCGAGCATGACGTCGTCTGCGTACAGCAGAGTCCATGGCATCGGTCTCTGGAGGTCTCTCGTAACAGCGTCCATGACGACGATGAAGAGAAGCGGTGAGAGGGCTGATCCTTGATGTACACCTACGGAGATGGGAAATTCCGCTGACGTGCCCGCCGCCGCCTGCACTCGACTCCTCGGGTCCGCGTAGAGAATCCTAACCCACTCGATGAGCTCCTCTGGAATGCCGTGCCACCGCAGCGCGTACCAGATGACTTCATGTGGCACGCGATCGAAGGCTTTCTCCAGATCGAGGAATGCTAGATGCAGTGGTTTCTGCTTCTCTCGATGTTTCTCGATCATCAGTCGAGCCGCATGAATTGCATCCGTAGTTCCGCAGTTGGCTACGAATCCACACTGGTTCGCGGTAACTCGGATGATGTCGCGTATTCGGCGGTCGATGATGCGTTCGAATATCTTCATACTGTGAGACAGTAGACGTATTGGCCGATAGTTTGAGCAATCCGCAGGATTGCCTTTCCTCTTCCAGATCGGGATTGTGGTACTCTTCTGCCAATCCATAGGGGTCTTCTTCTCTGCAATGATCTGATTGAAGAACGACGTCAGCCATTCAGCTGAGTTCCAGTGTCTCGACTTCCATAGTTCCGCCGCTACGTCATCAGGACCCGTCGCTTTTCCTGGTTTCATCCGCTTTAGCGCAGCCATGGTTTCATCCAAGGTGATCGGCTGAATGGGACCGCAAGTTGGCGGTAATTGTGGAATGGGTGGATGGCTGAATTCTCCCGTGGAGATCTTCTCGAAGTAGTCACACCACCTCTTCGTTGCCTTCCTGCGGTCTGATATGAGATGACCGTGTTCGTCGTTAACTCCGTAGAACTTTTCGACGTCTTCGGTCTGCCGCTGGCGAGACCTCGCCAGTCGGTAGATGAGGCGTTCCCCGCCATCTTTCTCATCTAGCTTCTTGCTAACGTTGTCGTAGTGCTCAGCCTTCGTGGCAGCCACAGCCTTCTTTGCTGATTTCTTCGCTTCTAGATACTTCTGCCAGTTATTATCCGTCTTGTTACCGAGGAATACGTGGTAGAGACGTTTCTTTTCGCGCACCTTCACTTTTACTTCATCCGTCCATAGCCACGCCAGTCTGTCAATTCTCCGGCGACCTGGTTTGGTCGTGCCAAGTTCTGAACGTGCCACTTCTACAATGGCTCGGGTTGCGTTCCTCCAGGTCTCGTCGACGGTTGTGACCGGTGGCAACTTGATGGCGGAAGTTACTGTGGCTTCCTTCTCCTTCAACCGCCACCACTTGATTCGTGCCGGTCCGCACCGTTCGTCACGCATCCTCCTTGGCGGCATGATTTTCATGCTGCAGATAAGCGGACGATGTTGCGTGGCCACGGTCTCGTAGGGTACAACCTTTGCATCGGTAATTAGCTTTTGATCGCGATGTCGTACGAGAACGAAGTCGATCTGGGTCTTCACGTTGCCACTGTAGAAGGAAACGAGGTGAGAAGGACGCTTTCGGAACTTTGTATTGATTATGACGAGGTTGTGAGAGTCAGCATATTCCAGGATGCGCTCACCATCTTCATTCCGTGTTCCGTAGCCAAAGCCTCCATGGCATCTGTAACCGTCCTTTGCCACTCCTACGTGGCCATTTAGATCTCCTGCGACGACGATTGTGTCTTCTTGTGGTACTTCCGCGGTTTTCTCGTCCAGCAACATCCAGAATTCATCTTTGACCTGGTCACAACAGCCTGTCTGTGGTGCGTACGCCGAGAAGAAGTGAAGACGTTGATTTGCGGTGATGATGACGACCTTCATGAGGCGGTCATCGAAACGCTGCACCTCGGCTATCGAGTCACGGAAGCGTTGAGAGACGACTATACCCACACCGTTCCTGGTCTTCGGACTGCCGTTGTAGACTACTTTGAAGCCATGACCTATCTCCTTTGACTTGCTACCAGACCATCTCGTTTCTTGCACTGCGCACAAGTCAATTCGACGACGCTGTAGTGCTTCTGCCAGTTCACATGAACGGCCTGTCAACGTGCCGACGTTCAAAGTTGCAATGCGCGCCTTGGCTACGTTGTGATCCTTAACGATTCGCATTCTTGCCCCCCGATGCCACCGTTCGAGAAACATCGAGGACCCTCGCATATTTTTCACACTAACCGGGCTCCGAAAGTGCGCGTCGATTCCCGTGGACGCCGTAGCTTTTATCTTAGAACCATTTGTTGTCATTGATCATAGGGGTGTGACGTGGGGTCTTCCTGAGCCGGCCTGTCACGACGGCCTGTCGCTCGAATACGGGAGGCGGCGGCGGCGGGATTCGAACCTGGAACCCCGTGGAAACATGGTGCTCTAAAGCAGCGCCTTAGACCACTAGGCCATCTCGCCCCATGTGATATCACAACATACGAACACAGTTCTCGATTTTACGGGGAGCCAAAGTAAGTAACTCCTACGGTCACTCTTCCAATACTTCTGCTTTCACAGGTTGACTCGGAAAACTTCTGTTAAGGGCAAGAACTTCCACGAAATTCTTGTCCGCCCTTTGAGATGACAAAATTTCGTCACGATTAAGAGCAAATGAATAAGATTTGTCTGTGCCTTTTCACTCACTCTACGTTTTCCTGTTTCCTCTAAGTCCTTCTATGTTCTCAGTAGTTTCGCAGGTTCAACTATTTTTGCCTGCCACACATGCAGAGGTTCGGTCTTTGTGCAGAAACACATCAGCACCATATCCGCCCTCTCCATTTTCCATTTTTGGAAATTCACCGCATTTTCATCATTTCATTCCTGGTCATTCCAATTCATCGCTTTATTTCTGATCGATAGAAACCTGCCAAAGACTCTTGGATCACTCTTTTGATCCATGCGAGCTCATATTTAGTATCTTCATTTATTCAGGTGAAATTATTCCACAGCTACTGTCGTATCTGTTGCCCCAACAACTGTCTGAATTCCGAAATCTACAGAAAATATCGGATTTCACAGTTCTTTGGCTATCTGTTGGATGACAGCGGTAATCTCAAGTTGGGGTCTGTTACCATCATCCGTGGAATTTGTGGAATTTTTACGGTTTGACTCAATGTCCAGATCTGGCCCCTATAGAACAAAAAAGCTGGACAACCAAGAGGACAACTCTTTGGAAGAGACTGTATGCTGCAGCAAAGCTGCGTGCACCGAGCTACAACCCTTCACTCATGTCGCGAACTTCTGCTGAATCCTCCTGTCGTGCATTTCAGCGCATGAGGAGTGGACCGTGAACGCTCATCGCCTTCTTCGCGCAGCATTTATCACAATGTGGCTGGTAATTTTTCGGGTGACGGTCGGCGCGGCGGCGGCGGCGGCCGCGCGCCAGCCGACGGGCGGTTTTTGAACCGAAATTTCGATGGAAAATCGTCCGAAAGACCTTCAAAACGGTTTGTGCCTGCGCGTTTTTTCCAGCCCAGCCCGCTCCGTCGAGTCGCATCGATTCTCACAAATTCGGTGAAGAAATGCGGGTAGGAGACGTGGGGTGCCGGGATTTTGTGGTGATTTTTCTGATGCTAGGTCGTGTTACTGCTTTCAGAACATCAAATTTCTATCTGTGAATCCGCCATGCCTACGAATTCATACCTTTTGGAACGTGAGAATGGATTTGATTGCATGTTTGCTGGACTAACAACTTGGTCATCCTCTTTTCATTCCTTCATTCCAGTAAATTCCCCTCCACTTATTGAAGGACTTCTGAATGTTTTTCCCTACCACTGCTATTGCTGGCCTGTAGAGCATGGGAAGCCGGAACCTCATCGATTTCTTAAAAACACTTTTTTCCCGGCGTTTTTCGGTTCTAGGATAATGTTTCCAGTTTTCTTGGCCTGGCCACTGGGGATTGCGAGGATGTAAACGATTTTTAGCTAGACTTCCTATAATCTTTCACTTTTCCTCGTAGAAAGTCCACTCACGTTTTCAAATTGTTTTTGATTTTCACTGTGTTTCATTCCTTTTAGAAAAATTCCAATGGAATAGAAATAAATCCCCCTTTTCATGTTTTTTTTTCGGAAAACGAGACTTTAATTCTCCTTCTTCCATGGTTCTTCTCCAAAATTGATGTATAGAATTTGCTTGGCCATTATCCATGCCTACTCCTCCGTCTCCGAATATTTTCCCTCCGATTTTTACGATTCCAGCCCCGTCTTCAGTGTGTCCTTGCGCTGGCAATTTGAATACTACGTGCGCTTTCCTGGTTCTTTGTGGATCTACACATATTGCAGTTGATGTTTTTCTGACGCTCTTCAACTGGTTTCGAACCAGCTTCCTTGACGAATTCTTCCTTTTAAGGCCTCTCCTTGCCTACGTACGTACGTAGTACACATCTTGTGATCAGTATGAAAAAATACGATATGCAATTGAATTGGAATTTCATTGGAATTCCTCTTGGATATGAAAAAAAGAACGCTTGTGATTCTCTGCATAAGTTTCTTTACTGGTATTTCTCGAGCTTTTTGACAGAAAAGAAAACCAGAAAATCTCTCTGAAATTTGTCATTTGCCTCGTTCTGGTAACCTTTTCTTCTTATTTTTATTGACCAGAACTCGATCTGAAATCTCCGGAAACTTCTTCGAGCAATCATTCACCACATGCTCTCATTTGATCCTGCATTTCCGATTCCACGGATGAAATGACTCCTTTTTATGTTATTTTCTTTGTTTTCTTCCATTGTTCTTAAGCCTTTTGTAGCGGATATAAGGAAAATTCATTGAGAAAGACCCATTTACGAGCTCTTCACATTGATCTGCTCTAGGATGGTGGGCAGAAGAGGATGGTCCCCCACGGCGAACACTTTGAATAGTGTTTTTTCTTGATAGTTTTTTTTTATTCGATGGGGTCTAGCATTCCTACACCTACATATCCGGGGGACTTTCTTAACGATCTAATTTTCGTAGAGCATGATTTTGCACATCTCCCTCTACAGGGTCCCCTCAAGGGGTTTGCTGTAAAAATGTTTGTTGCTGTAAGAGAAGACGAATTTTTTCTGTCTTTTTCCAACTAGTTTTCATTCGTTTTTTATTTCTTTTATTTTTTCATCTTAGAGTGCAATGAAAATGTATAAATGAATGTTCAACAAATGGGTGTCTAAATCTTTATAGACGGTACCCTGTCAGTCCAGCTTATTTTACCACAAACTCTTGCCCGTTGTTGGTGTTCCCACTCCAGATTCCTGCCCAAATACCAGCGCTGGAATGTTTCTAAGAGAATTTTGTGGATGTTTTTAGAGATTCCCATAGGGAAATGAAGCTATCAAGAACGATTACTTACCCGATATTCTGGAATTCTCCCTCTATTTTTGTGAGTCTAACAGAAAATCATCCGAAGCTAAATAAGTCTGAGACGAAAGTAGTTCACTTTTGACTTCTTGAGCTTTGCATTCCTTAGGTTTTCATGATTGAACCTTTCAGTAGACGCGAAACACGAATTCGATATCGGCTTCGTTACTATTTAGGCTGTGCGATGTCTTATGGAATTTATTTATTTCAATACTGTTCAGCTACGCCAGCACAAATAACAAGTGAGGAGAGGACATAAATTCCGCCTTTGTGATGAATCATAAACGAAGATCACATGACCACAGTGCTGCTAAATGCTTTCCAAAATTAATAGCTAGGAAGGAATAGATAACGCTTTTGAAGTGGGCTGGGGTACATGCTTGTCTTTTTAGTAGCAAATATTGTGTAGGACGTTTTTCAGTCCAAAAGTCAAAAATGAAAATGGTTCTTAGTAAATCGAAAATTTTGTTGTGGAAAAAATAAAGAAGAGCGTACTTGTGGAGAAGGAGCAGGAAAGGCTGTGGGTTTTTTTCTTTTTCGACCATTGAATTCTTCTAAATTAATAATTAAAATAACGAAATTGTTAAATTACCATTCCGATACCCCTTGTAGTCAAATCGGAAATTCCAGCAAAAGTTGACCCAATCCTCAAAAACTCATTTGAACTCGCGCTCGCGCATAGTGTAGATCTCTCTCGCAGCAGCGGCAGCATTTTTTCGATCTACACGAAAAACACGAGGCGAACCCAATCCCCGTCGACGCGGCACTAGTCAAAATTCGTGGGAATTCGCTCCCTGTGCAGTGTTTTTTCGGGTCGTTTTCGAAATTCCCATCAGCCGGCCGGGCGGTCGGTGTCGACTTTTCATTTGCGCCCGGTCGCCTTCGTTCACCATATATCTAGGTCATATAATTATTTCGCCGACCGCCTCCTTCGCATGCAAAAATGTCGGTGTAAACAAACTCTGTTCAGCGCCGTCCGAAGTTGGTGCGTCGCGGGGAGCGATCACGTCCTGTGCCGGCTTGTGCGTCTTCGTCTTCGCTGAGGACCTGGGCCTACGGCGTTCCGGGTATTTTTCCATATCCAGCAGCTGGAGCCGAGGCGAAGACGTTCTCAGGCAACAGTCAAGGCCGAGAAAAATTCGCTGGAAAACAAACCTGTTTCATTTGGAGACGTTTTTCCGCTGTGCCAATGCTAATCTGAACAGATTTTTGTGCTGTTCTCGGCCGGCGGTGGGGCTGTGTGCGGCCGTGTTGCCGTCGTCTTCTTTTCGCCATCACCCTCCTATCCGCAGCTTTGCTCGGCTTCTCGGCCGTCTCCTGGCCTTGCACGATGTCTCGCCGGCCATTGCACGGGTTTTATTTTGAATATGTGTGTGCGGAGAGCCCCCCGTTTTTTCCCTCACATCGCCACAAAATATTGAGCGGGCTCGACCGACTCCCGGCTGGCCCTGCAGGGCCCTTGCCCACACTAGGCTGCCAAGTAACGAAGCCGCAAACCCGTGTGTTGTTTGTCGGGGTGTACTTGTGGTGCCGGGGGACAGTCGCAGTGCATTCCTGAGGTGAGCGTTTTCAGCGCCGCAGATTTCCCCTACCACATTGCTATCAAGCACTTTTTTCGGTCATCTAAAACCAGAAAGTTCCTTAAGAGCTTCTCCTCCTCAGCGTCATTGCTGCTGGTGATGTTTTTTCTCCTTCGGGACGCGCTCGACTTCTTTCCGTCTTATTTCCAAGTGTCTCCTCCGGTGCTTGCTGCTCTGAATGTGTTATCAACATTATTTCCGATCGATCGCGAATTTTGCGCCCCTTGCAAATGCCTCCACCCCCGATGTGGTGGAGCCATCCAGCCCCGCTGCAGCCTTGCCGACTTCTCCAGCCCCTGTGCAGCTTCGTGGCCCTCGCCCCGTGGACCCCCGCCCGTCCATGAGGATCCACCGACTGTTCGCTTATCGTTGATGTGTCGTCGTTGATGAGACCGGCGGGTTTTCGGAGATGTGAGGACTGCGAAGAGAACCAGTAGCATGTACACTTGTGGAGCGATTCAAGTGCGTCTAGCTGCTGCTGTGTGGCTGCCGCTGGCGCTGAGAAGCCCCGCCAGGATTCCTGTTTCCTTGAATGGCTGCTGGCGATGACTTGCTTTGCCTCATTTATGCCCTCATCAACTGATTATCCTCGCGTTTTCTGGTTATTTCATCACAGATCTCACAAGCTTTGACTTTATAGCACAGTGATCTTTAGTCTCTGTATTTTGATCTTTGCTCGTGCTGTAGAAATTTTCCAAAATCGTTAATTATCAATTCATCTGCTGATTTTTACGATTTATCTATTTTACAGTTTTATTGGCTTAACTTGGTGCTGACCCCCACTCCCTTATGGTAAGTAAATGAGTAAATAAGTAAATAGACTGCTTTTCATTCAACGACATCAGTATTTGTTAGCAGTTAGTATTTAGTTTCTTTTCTTTTTTAGAAAAAGTTCTAAATTTTGAACAAGTTTATTAGATACCATGGCTTCTGCCTCTACATAATTCATTTCAGATTCCAATATTATCGCAAGAACTCCGCTAATTGCTGAAGAAGCCCTAATTGGCACCATTCAATAGTTTTACCCGTTTTTGAGGAGTTTCCCTAGCGCTAGAAATCTTCACGGGTTTCCATATCAAGTTTCCTTCGGTAATGATTATCCTGTCATCCAGAAAGGAACGGATTGTTCTACATAGTTCCTGGTACTCCGCTCTTTAAGTTCAAAGATCACGAGGAATTTTGTGTATGCAGCTTATCAGTGCTTTGCGTGTGGCCCCTTCAAAAATCAAACTGTGCTTCAAATTTCGTTAACTTCTTTTTCCGGGACTTCCTTACGGAACTATTTGGATGTTTCGGGACCATTTGAACCTTCCGATTTTGACCTACCACTAAGGAATCGCTTTTAACTTCCATTCTCCGACCATGGAAATATTTTAATTTTTTTACACGTTTCAGAAAAGTCTCATAGCGATGAGCAATGGCGATAATATTTTGGTATTCAAAGTGAAATCTCATTCATGTTTTCGATGATATCTTTATATACAGATTTTTCAACATTTTTGTTTGTATTTCAATCGCAATTTTTATGCTTTTTCCTCATTTTTACTGCTTAAGCCTCCATGAGGTTCGAGGCTACCTCATGCAGGCTGTCTACTTTTGACGACATTACTTATAATTCGTTGGAATTCACCAATTAAATTTAACTGTCCTTTGGATTAGTCGGATTTTCGAACGAATAATTTTAGTTAGTTAGAGCTCGTTTATCATTGTTTTTAAGTTCTCTAATAAATTGAGAGATGATTAATTTTGGTGTCGTTCAGTTCCTCCACTCTTTCTTCATTAATTCTCTTCATCCACTCACCATGTTTATTTATTTATTTTTTTACATATTTATTCATCTGGTGCACTGAGAATAATAATGCGTCTTTAGTGAATAAGCAAAATCATATAGTAACAGCCAAATAGTGAAGCAAATAAGAAAAACATGATGGAAAAATTAAAATGAGGATAAAATTTGGAATTAATTGCCTTCCCAATTAATTGCCTCTTCCAGCTCCTTTTTTTTGCAGCATTCATCATTTTTTTAATTTGAAGGTTATTTAAAGCTGTGATTCACTGTTGAACTCGCTCAAGTCATCGCTCTCAAAATTAGTAATCAATTGTTTTTTTTCTTTTTTTTTCTCACCAATTACACTTAATTGTCGCGATTTCCTTGCAGTGCCACGGAGCCGGAGTGAATCCCGACGAGCACCCCCCCCCCCCCGCCCCACAATTTTTCGGAATTTTCGATTCATTCATCTTTAAATATTTTGAAACGTAATAATTTGATATCTCACTCCCCGGGCTGCTGTCAGCAGAGTCAGGCAGTCACCACGAGCATCTGAGACAGTTGAAATCTAGGATTTCTAGGCAGTCAAATGGCCGCCGATCGTTCAGGGACTGCGTAAGTAATATTTGTGTGTTCAAATATATGGTCGCATGTCATCCATATGTCAATATTTGTGACAATTCAAAAAGCATTTGAGATTGGAGTTTTGGCAGGGTTTTTGAAAGAATTTTGGGGAACATTGTTTTTAGGATGGAGACAGGATGTGTGTCGATTGCGTCAGTATTCACTGCTTCTCTAAGACAAATTTTCCAGCGCGAACTCTTCTAAATTGCTCTTATTTTCTGGAGAAAATTAGTCTGCTCTTTGATTTAGCGCTTTAGCTCCTGGTACACATTATTTTTCATCCCTTTTTTCATTTTCATGGGATAATTTTTTGACGACGAGAATGGGAAGTTCGCATCTGACTTTTTCCCTATGTTTTTTTTTGAATATTTCCTTTCAACTCCATTCTCCAGTTTTTTTAAAACTTAAGTCTGAAATCCCTCCCTTTTCTCTGGACACGACATGGGGAAGCCAGCCTAGTCAAACTTCGCATTCTTACAACAGTAATTTTTAATAACTTATTCATTTGTCAAGTGATTTATTTATTAAATTAAATTCAAGCAATAATCTCTTTCCCCATATCATTGGCTTTTGCCTCCACTTCTCCCATTCCCTTACAGATTACACCGGTATTCATTTTCTCTCATAATTTTCATTTTCATGTTTGAATTTGCATAATGTACTCATGGTAATTAGTTTTTGCTTCTCTCCCTTTAGGTCATCTCTATCTCCATCTCCTGTTTCACCCTCTTTATCGATATTTCTATTTCTTTTTCGTTGCAATTTGACTACATGAGCTATCCTTAGTGAAGAAAAAACTCGAGAAAAAAAATGGAACAAAAAAGTTCTTCGCACAGCAATATGACTTGTTGCTTAGTCTTCCGAAAAAAAATGCAATACACAATCACATTTGAAGAAAAGATTGTTTGTAATAATTATTTTACCATATTCAATTTTTGTATGATTTATTTTGTTGATATTTTTAAGCATTTGTTCATGACTCCTTAGTTTTACAGCTGACTTCATATTCTAAATTTTGGCGTAGCACACCCCTCTTTCCATCGCGCAAACTAGGGAGGCGGCCGTAGCGTACGCCGCATCGCTGCCGCGCCGCGTGCACGCGCCGCGCTGCGATTTCACGCGCGGCGCTAGGGCGAGGCTCGGCGTTTCATGCTGTCTTCGAATTCGACACAGTGAATGATGATTCAGCTGATGACTGGGTTCACGTGAGACGGTTAGGAAAGCGATCTGTGAATGGGTGAACATTGAATGAATGAGTGAATGAGTGAATGAGCGAGTGATTGAATGGACGAATGAATGAAAGATGATACATGAGAATTGCAGTTGCTGGGCCAGACAACCGATTTTCGTACACATTCACTTTGTCAGATGCACTGCAAAAATTTGGCCTTTCTGTTTCACCTCAACTGCGCCCAACTACCCAACCATCATGGTCTCAAGAAACAAAAAGACGCTCGCATTCGATGCTTATTCCTGTGAACATCTGAATTTGACGCGTTTCGTGTCTCGACATTCCGTATTTGGTTGAAAGCTCTTCGTACTGTTCGAAAATGAAACAGGAACAAACTGCCTGCACTGTTTCTTCGCTTTTAGTTGTCTAGATATAGGCATTTCAAACGAAGGATTTATTTATTCGTTTATTTATCTATTTATCTGTTCAATATGTTGATCAAGATTCGAAAACGTTGACGTAACTGACTCTGACAAGAACTCTAGAATTTACGAGTGAAACAAAAAAAATACAATACCAATCATGCAATTGGCTCCAACGAGGTTGAAATGTATGAATAATCTTAAGTGATATCATAGTAACTTGATATGCATGAGATTTCCAAGCAGCTCTACCTCCAAATGAGCAGTGGTACAGTCTATTCTTGTGGCTTTGTTCAGATCTATATATATGTACGTGAATCCAGCAAGGGCTGTAGGACTACCGAATCTATACCTTGTTTTAGGTCTACGCTATAAAATCTTCAGCAAGTCCCCCTAGTTGTCGATGATGCTATCGTGTAGAAGTCAAAAATCTTCTTCCCCGTAACGCCCTTTGCGATTTTGTGTACCATACAAACATTAAATATTTCTAGCCCTGATTTAAGTAAGTGCCTTTAAGAAGCTTTTCCTTGGATTTCGTCTTGATTCTGGATTTCACAGGAAACACATTGGGCTTCTTCGTCGATGGAGACGTACTTTTGCGAACCATGATGAGGGCAGCTATCTTACATGGATTTTCATTTCTGTTCAGGCTTGTAAATCATTGTGGAATGGGCTGACCACATTAAGAGGCCCAATAACTACGTGGCTCTAAAAAAAGTTCTCTTTTCTTTACTATGGGTTCTCCCTTGTCCTGAGACTTTTCTTTTTCTGATTTTCAAAGTTTTCAAAAGATGAGCAATTCTAATAGATGGTCGAAATGAACGGACAATAATTTTCTAATAAAGTAATACATCTTTATTTTTGGGTTCAGGAATTTCTACAGAGCGAAGTTATAGGTTCAAGTTAGAGGAACAAAGAGATTTGAGGGCTGGGCGTGTCATTTGACGAAGCTACCGTTATTTACAACTCTAGTTACAGTTACAGCTACATTTCTTGCTTACAACTTTGTAAGTTAGTCCCTACATAACTTTGCCCATCCACCCTTCTGGCTTCCAAAGCGCTGGCTGGAATAGCCTCAACTTCTCGACTCCTTATCAGTCCGCGTGATTTTTGGTCATTTGTCGGTGCTTGGGATTTTTGTGCGCAAAACCATGCAGCAGCGCGGGGTTTAGGGGCTGCGGGCGGCCGGGCGGGCGGCGCCGTACTCGAACCTAATTCAATTATTCGAGATGAGTTTTGTAGCGCTGATCACACAGCATCACAGCAATATTCCCATTGCCTCAACGACGCAATCGGGTTAATAGCGAAATAACCGAGATCCGACGCCGTGTGAGCCGGCCGGCGCGGCGGCCCGCGCGCGCATCCGGACAGACTACAGCGCGCGCGGGCCTAACGGACCGGCTGCGTGAAAAAGAGCCATACTGGACGGGAACGTGGTCGTCTGGCTGGCTGCCGGTATGCTTGTACGCGTCTGTATGTCTGTGTGTGACTCAAATGAGTTCGTTATCATTCGGGTAGCGTGAGTGTATGTGTATGTGTGTGTGTGTGCGGGCGGCGTCGCGTGCGTGCGTGTCTGTGTATGTTACCGTACCCGCCCCGGACTACTTTTTCGCGTCTGGCCTCTCTACAATCCAGTCACTATTCCGCAGCGTCTATTACAGTGTTCCCATCAAAACGGCCATAAAATTATACCCCCAGTGTGTTCTTTTCAGCGAAGACCCGCACCGGGAGCCGTTCTCTTGGACGTCGTCGGACGCTTTTTGCCGCCACAGCCCCCGTCAAAATCCCGTTTGAAACCAGCCTCTCACTCGCATTAATTTTCATGTAAAATAATCGTAAATGGGCATGTATATGTGCTGGCCGCCATCGCGCCCCCTCCGCCAGCACCATCCGCGCGCGCGATCACCACCGCCCCGATCCGCCGAGCAGCGCCGCCACCTCTCCGGGACGAGCTGTCGCGATCCTCAGCTGCTCCTGCCATCGTGCCAGCATCTCTGGGAGCGTCTCTTCCCAGTTGTAATAACCTACTAGTACGAGAGGTGTGACCACTACCTGTAGTTCGACTATGAGTCACAGTTCACATGCCAGCTAGCCCTGGAACGCGCGCAGGACAACTGCCACTGCCGCCGCTAGCTCAACCGTTCTCTGACCCTTCGAAAGAACTCCGACGTTTTCTAAATCGGTTTGTCGAAGCGAAGATCGCTTGCCAGGTTCCGTGTGCCAGCTATTCCGAAGAAGTTATTGACGGTAACACGGTGTAAACTTCATCGTTTGTGTAGAATGGAAATTTGTAACAGTTCTCCATGAGTGACATTTTTGCCCTGCGCAAAAAAAATTGTTGCCATCCCGTCTGCTGGTGTGTTGCTTGTTCTCTGCATGTGCTGGGCTGCGTGTCTGCCTCATAATCTCGCCGCCTGCAGATATTTGTTGTTTCTTCCTCTTTTCTATCCATTATGCAGAAGATTTATGTCCTTATTAACGCATTCTTCGCTCTGTACTTCTTCTGTGTCTGTATGTTTGTCTGTCTCTCTGCATGCCTATCTGTGTACTTGCCGTCTATCTGTCTGTGTTCCTGTCTGTTTCATCTTAGATAATTGTTTCATTTTTACTTCAAACAGTAACTGTTCATACCTTGACTAGTTTTTCTGTTGCTATGTTTGGTCATGTTTCTCCTCGCTTTTCATCCACTTTCTTTCCTCTCTCTTGCTTTTTCTTTCTGTTTTTTATTCATTTCTGTCTTTTTTGTGTCTTTCTTTCATCTCCCTCTTTTCTTTCAAATCTATGGCTCCCCCCTATCCGTACTCATATGCAAATCAACCAATGAATTCTCCTACTTATCTGTATGTTTGTCTTCTATCTCTACGTTCTGATATTTGTCCTTCCGTTTAATCTTCTCTCTATCAAGCCGTGTTTTTTTTTTCTGCGTATCCATACTCATGGTCCTATTTTTCACTATATTTGCAAGATTTTAGTTATCTTTTGCAAAACTTTGGAAATTATATTAGGTGTTAGCATAAGTCCTTGCGCATTTTTCAGTAGCGATCTTTTCATTCCAAGCCAAACCTCTCATTCGTACCTAGCACTTGTCCTTGGGACAGTTTTGATGGCCTTTTGAGCTTCAGCGGAATGCCAGGGTAGGCAGTTGTCGGTTTTGCTGTTTTTCAGTTACTCACTGCTCCACTTCGCAAGGTCAGAGTTGAGGCAAACTGTCGTTCTAGAGAAATTGCTCCCAGCATTCTTGTAGAGGAAGAATAGCTTTCTATAATACATATATGAGCTGTATTCAAAAGCTAACAAATAGGTGTAGAGAAGGACATCCGAAAAAAAACCGCAAGGATTTCTGTTAACACCTAATATTTTACAGAATGATAATTCGAATATTCATATTTTTTTGTGCACTTCACTTCCATTTTCTACTCACTCCGCACGTGTTTCCATCTGCCTTCCTGTCTCATTGTTTGAAAGACCGTCTGCGTTTCCGTCTTTTTATGTGCCCGTCTATACTTCTGTCTCTCTGTTCATCTCTGTGTCTGTCTGCCTGAATTTCTGTCTGTCTGCTTGTCTGTCCGTTTGTCTGGCTGTCTGCCTCGGTCTGCCTTTCGGTCTGTCTATCCATTTATTTACCGATCTATTCATCTTGTCCTGGCTGCTTGTCTGTCTGAAGGAGCTCTATCTCATATTTTTATACTTCGCTTCAGGAGAGATATGTTTTAAACAATAAATAAACAAATATTAACAACCTACATACTTACAAGTCGTGATAAACAAATATTTCTGCCTGAACTTTTACCTTCACATTATGTTTAGAGGCCATAAAGCGGTTCATTGTGAAACCATTTTACAAGCAAGGGTGCAGTAGAAAATAATTGTTTAATTGGGTAATAGTAAACGAAATGTCTCTACATATTAGCCTACTTCTCTGTCTGTTAGTCAATAACTCTGTCAGTTTGTCTGTCGCTCCACTTTCTGCCTCTACATTCTGCATAGCATCACTTAGCATACCTGACTACTCACTTAAAAGTCATCTGTTTTTCCCTAACTCCTCTGTTCGTCGTCTAGTCTACCTGTCTGCCTGTCTATCTGTCTGTTTATGTGTCCCTCTGTTTTTTTCTATTTGTCTGTTTGTTTTCTCGTTCGTCTTTCTGTCCGTCTTTCTGTCATTTGCTCGAATTACAGAGTCTGTCTCTCTGCAGCCCATCCTCCAGCCCACCTCTCCACACGCCCTCCTGCGAGACAGTCTTAAAATATTTTTACAAAGTAGGCGATTCTCCAGCCCACTGCGCCAAAATTGCCCATTCACATGAGTTTACGACTGTAAGATGATGTCATAAAATGAACTACGTCATCAATTTCCCAAACAACTTCTAACTGCCTTATGTGGGGGTCTGAAGATGTTCGCATGAGGGGATTAATGGTTGTTCGTCGACTTATAAGAAGTCATACGTAGCTGCAGCAGCAGCAGCAATGTGCTTTCTGGATCTGACATGTCTCGTAGTGGGACGGGGAGGCGGGGTGAGGGTGAGGACTCGGGATAATTCTCGCTTCTAGGGCATCCCCCTCGTATACAGTGACACGTAACTTCCAAATGAGCGTTCATACTTCCAGTTATACCATAAACATCAGTTCAAGTGGTTATTAGCGAGCAAAAACGACCGGTCTCACCCACAAATCTTGCACTTACAACTGCTCCTACTACATATACGGGGGAATGAACCAGAAGAACACTCGTGTTGTTTTGATGTAAATCGCTCCACAGTCATTCCTGTTACTAGAAAAATTAGAAAAATCTTATCCCAAGAGATTAAGAAGTCCACTAACGTCCAAGAAATCAATGCATATTGTCGAAAATCGAACTCCGTCATCATCCCATTTGCGGCCTCATTCAAACGCGTATATAAAAATCTGCAAAAGAGTCTCTTCGAAGCTGCAAGGACCAGTGGAGAAATTGTGCGTGTTCCTGGATCCTAGCACCTCCAGGGATTCTAAGAAAATTTCCGGATAATTTGCAGATAGTTTAGAAGAAGAAGGATGGAAGAGCAAATAGTTATTCTGTTTCCGAAAAGTGGCCCGGAAGTCTTTCACTTGAAAATTGAGTGATTTTGCAGGAATACGCTAGTAAAGAGAAGTACGCTAGTAGTAAGTACTGGTCAGTGGCGGACGCAAGAGGGGAGGGGATGCAGAAACAATTCATGGTGAAGTTGAGATTTTTTTTTGAAATTTTTCACGGCTTAGTTTTAATTTTAAATGTTTATTATTCTTTAAATATCTATTTCAACCGTTTGATGCTGTAAAAATGTATTCAAAAAATAAAAATGCATTTTTCCATCCTCGCTTCCAGCTGGCTGGGCCGTTCCGCTCCCGTTACTAGCGCAGTTCTATGCCTTTTCCTCATTTTTTCCCTCACTTCGTAAGAAAAACATGAAAAGGAGAAAAAAACCTAGATAAAAGTAGAAAAATTCGAAGGAGCGGAGCAATAATGTTCATTTGGGTCAATCAAGACAAGGTTGCCCCTAAGGAATTTTTGAATTCACGAGCTCAACAAGAGAAGGGGCTAAGGTACGAGTCCAAAGTACATCTCATGCAGTAAAAATTGCGGTATTTTGTGTTTCCTTGCCTTTTAAGAATATCAAATTCCATGACAGGAATGAAACAGCTCTCAGAAGAAAGAGGAAAAATGAATCACCATCAATCATTTTATTCTTACTTTCATTGTTGGACCGAGAATAAGGTAATAAGTAGGATATTCGCTTCCAAAGGCACACGGTCGATAGGCACACGGTCACTTATGAAATTCTCTCTACTGTGAGAGAAAACGCATTAGTCACAAAGGTAATGAGAAAATGTTGTAATTGATTGAGAAAATTATTATTTTCTGGATAGCATGGTTAGGCTGAATTCCGAAAGAGGTGTAAATGAGGATGTTGATAAGGGGATGTTTCCTTTGGGCAATACTCCTTAATAGAGCCTCGACTTGTAACGATCGAATAAAATCCAATAATTTAGTTGATTCAGTAACTAAATTCGGGGACCTATTCGATTGTTCCAATATTTAAGAGAGAAAAAGACCCACATCACTTCTTATCTCTCCTCCGGCCCTTTATTGCTCCCTCACGTCATGCGAACTTTCAGCTGATTCGAGTCTTTGACACCGAATATATCAGATACGTCTTTTACTCATATTCTATATTTTTGACTATAATTCCAAAAAAACTTAGTTTCTTGGGAATATCCAGCAATGTTCAGCTTTATTAGCCTTATCGAGGATCTAGCCGTATCAATCACTTTACATACTGCATCAATGTTGGGAGAGATTCACGGGGCTACGCCTTGGAGTTTTGCTGCAATTAAATCATGAGGAATTCCGAGTCTGATGGGGGAGCAAATGGCATAAAAATATCTACATAGGATGTGACATTACAGAACTTGGAGGATCCCTTGACATCTAATGTAACTTTGGGTTGGAATACTAGCTATAGAACAATGGCCCAAATCATCTTTTAATGAGAATCCCAAACATAATTACAATTGTAGGATTCATGATAGCCCTCGGAAAGGCAGTGATATACTCGCTGTTTTAAACTGGAGGAGTCTTACCATAAAAAATTTTTGCACCGTGTCTAAGCCACATACCGAAGTCAGCAGTAGCGAGTAGCGTTAGAGATGACAAGATACATCATATTTCCAGGGAAACTCGTCCGGATCCTGAATGAGTGAGAGGCTAATATCCTTCCTAGGACCATCATGGATCCCACCACAGAAAAGATCCTTATATAACTACTTTTCATGCTGTTCACGGTTAACCTTAATAATTGTCAGCGTTGTGGGGTCTCATGAGTGGTGACATTCTTCGAGGTATTGTTTTTGATTCCTAGTATGGTGTGATTCACTGCTCAGCGAATCACGTCGATAAATTTTGGAACCTGCTAGAAATTTGGATCTCGCCTCACTTTTCTTGGATTCTTATGACGTATTGGATTCCGGTGGATTATTTATTGCAGCTATTCTGGGGCCGGATGCATCAGTGAAATTATCCATGGTAAATTTGTTAACGTGCCAAAATTTACCATTTACCTGAAATCCATCGGCATACTTACTCACACTTCGCGCTGTTATTACCCAGCTGACATACCCATGGGTATGAGATTACCCATGCTTCCAGTGATGCACGCGGATTCTGTCTCCTCGATTTCATGCCCTAATTTTTGGGCAGCACCTATCTATTTGTAAGCAGCAGATTGTTTGATCTGAGGCAAAATATTGGTAGATCATCGGCAGTTCTCCATTGATTTTTCACGGGGACCACGTTCCTGGCTGTTTTTTCGGACTGCTCCTTGCAAATCCTGCTTCTCGAGTCACCCTCCAATTATCTTACGAACTCACCTCCGCGTCTAATTTTACTACGTTACAGTCACATGCCTACAGTAACGCTACAGTGACGCGTTTTTCCACGGTAAATGAGGCATTTCCCTGGCCAGATTACTACAGCTATCTGGTCCTGGTAGCGGGTTCTTGTGGGCCTCCTCGTCGACGACCGGGATGGTCGTATAAGCTGGGAGGGCAGAGCGCCGCGCCCTGCTGCTGCTGCTGCTAATTTGTACATTTCCGAGTGTGACTGCTGCCGTTTTATCGCATCTCTGAGATCTCGTCTCCTCTATATTCTAGATCTGGTTTGCTTCTCACGTACACATACACACACATTGCCCAACAAACATTATATTTGTCATTACTAACAAGTAGCAAGCAGCGTCCCCCATCCCCAGCCAGCCACCCCGCAGATGTGCAGCCAAGCAAGCATTCAAGCCGGTCGCGCCGGCGCCTTGATCTCGCCCACTCCTCGCTGTTTTACTTTGGAGTTGAGCCGTACACGGCTGAAATGCGTGGCTCGTACGTTCTGTAGCTGAGCTTCTTTCTTTTCTTTCCTCGATTTTACCGAGAATTTTTCCTAGCTGCTGAAACAACGTAGATCAAATGTCTTTCCCTGTAATTAAAGGTATAATTTTCTGCGGATTTGCGTACCAGTTAATTTTCGTTTACTGAAAGAAACTTAGCAGTATTTAATTATTTATTTATTATCTACACTCGAAGTGCACCAAAGTGGCAAACGAAACTTTAGTGTTAGTAACAGTAACATATTCCAAGAACTCATATCTATCGGTAATCGTGTTAATGAGTCCAAGTAACAACCATAAGTAGGTGCGGCTTAATGATGTTGCCATAACCCGTTAAAATGGATCATTTAGTAGTACTAGTAGTAGTACTAGTAGTAGTAGTAGTAAATCGTGCTACATGCATCCTTAAATTTAATCCCATAGTTTCAAAGAAGGCTAAAAAATGAAGTGAAACTCTTGTGCTTTAACTAAGAATTCTCAGACCAAGTTTTTCAGTTTTTTCTGGGGAAATTCTTGTAGAATCCTTTTATCTACCATGAAAATTATAGAAGCTTCATTGAAGCTCTAACTTTTTCTTTGAGCAACTCCAGAAATTTCCGTGAAACGGCATCATCGCGAATTTTGAGAAATTCCAATGAAGGCATCAGAATTCTCTAGAGGATTTCAATTTTTTCTTTTGAAAAGGTCCAGGATTCCAATCTTAGAGAATTTTTTTGGAGATCATTCCAGGATCATATTCATAAGCCTTTCAGTTGAGGTACATTTACAAAATTTGGGTCAAAGAGTGGATTGTTCACACGTCCTAGGCCGAGACTGTTGGTTTTCCCGAAATTTCTGTGGGAATTCTGACGAAAACTGTTACAGAAACTGGATTTCCCGGAAGGTCATGCCATTTTGTCTCGTTTTCCAAAGATTTTCAAGAGCTACTTGTGAAACCCCACAAAAGGGTGTGTACGCTTGGGAGAAAGTGGGAAAATGTCGCAGGTACGCACAATTCCAATCAGTTGGGTGGCAAGGGTAACCTAGAAGACTTCTCAAATTTTCGTAGAAGATGGTAAAATTTGGGGTAATGTTCAGAAAATGGGCGAGGCTCGGACAATCCTTGGCATTTTAAGATTAGTACGTATATGGACTAAGAAATTGAATGATCTAGGTCATTTTGAATGAATTGCGCAATTTTCAATTTTTGGTACTTAAATAACTTTAATTTCACTTACTTTTAGTACTACGCAATTATCCATTTTTGGTACTTAAATATGTCATCTCTTTTTGTCTATGTTTCTTCTTGTTTCCAGAGCATTTCGTCAAAGTGGTGAAATTTTCGGAACCTTCCTTTAAATATCGTTCCAGGACCAGTTGCTTATCCATTTTCCTGAGATTTCCCGCCAACATCTCGTCACTGGCCGTATTACCCCAGGATTTGGTCCCTGTCCTTCGATACTTCATGTTTTCCAGAATTTTCTTCCCGTGCAAACCCCTTATCTGTCGCTACTGCAACGCAGCATTGTACTGTTTGCCGATGAAGTTCCGTCATTTCGCCGAAATTTTACTGTAATTTTGGCATTTCGACGGCACAATGGCGAGCGCTGAATTTCTGGCGTTGAAACAATGGAAATATGTCGACACGAAAACAATGCGCACACTGCTGATTAGGTGCTTCTTTTGCTGCTGATTCCTATAATACGAATGCTATTCCAGACAGTTTCATCTCGCCTACTTCATTTCCTAACTTGTTAACGCATCTCTTTACTTGTTAACGCGTCGCGTTTAACCGTTAGCCCCTAGAGTGTGGATCACATGAAGAAATCGCTGACCTACTTCCAGGAATGACGTCATTAATCGGAGGGAACAGCATACTGCACATAGCGAATCGACTTGGAGGCATGAAGAAGGAGGTACCCAGCGAAGGTCAGTCACTTCCTGTCTGTCAGTTTGTCTGTATGTTTGTCTGTGTACCTAGCTATCTGTCTGGAGTCTGCATCTAATCGGCTCATGTAAGATCTGATCTTTTACGACCACTAATTCTTATGAGATGCCGTAATTGGAGCGCGTGATCATCCATGATTCCACGAATGCCGAATCCATTTTAGGTGAATCATAAAGGCACTGACGGCTTGTTCTAAGACGATACTTTGAGCGCAGTCCGGTGCAGCTTTCTGGATCAGGGGGTGGGAAGTTGGTGGTTTTGATCTGTGTGTCTAGGTCATTTTCAAATTGCCTTGTGGTTAGGAGTTCGTATCAAAAATGATTTCGCCCTGTAACATCCTTCCTGTCTACCTGCTAACGGGATCACCCAGTTAATTTTTTTAGTTTATTCAGTTGAATAGTGAGAAAATATCCAGTCCTGTACATAGTATAGAACTTTGACTGTATGTGCCTTGAACAGGTCAAGCCTTGTGATGATAAAAAATAGACCGTACGTATCCCCCCCCCCCCCCGCCATCCACACACATCACTCCTCTTCTGTATACAGAATCCCACCCATACAGCGACCCCCTAACCCACCCCTCGTCTGATCTTTCCCATTCTCAGTCGCTAAAAAAAACGATCCCTCCGCCTTCTGCGTACAAATCCGTACCGAAAAATAACGAACCATTCTTCTATCATGTGGACGGCCCACGGTTGATAGTTTATCATCACACACTTGACCATGGCTTGGAATGTTCCTTCGCCTAAAATGTACTGTAATTCATGCACTAGCTCGAATTCTTGTCCCGGAAACCGTCAAAATCCTCAGAGATGGATGTAATGAAGTTTCAAACTGATCGAAAGAGCTCTTGAGCTCCTGATGGTGCTCCAGGTATCGTTGCAGAATTTGTGTTGTTTATATCAACGGAAAACTTTACGTTTCTCTAAAAAATGCCACAAGATATATATATATATATATATATATATATATATATATTTATTACATGAGGTATAACACTCATGTGAAGGGGCACTGACCCCAATATAACGACAAATAACATCATAAAACGTGAGAAAATGAACAGATAAAACAAACAAACATTAAGCAAGGAAAACGAGATAAGTCTGGACTGAGCACCATCTAAGCATCCAGGTGAGTATCCACGATATTAGAGAACGACCTAAGTTTGCTTGGTAGTGACTTCCTATTATGTAGCCTGAAATATTCCCTACCAGCACGGTTTGTGAAGAAGTGATACCTGCAGTTAAGTTTGGCTCGCATCACAAAGTATTTAAAGGAGTTACCCCTAGTGCGAGACGTTCTTGACGAACAAAACTCCTCAGGTCTAAGTTTGCAAAGTCCGTTGATGATTTTGTGGAACAAAATTAGGTCAAACTTCTTACGCCTATGTGCCAAGGTGTGTAGATTAAAGTTGGCATTCCTTTCTTGATAGCATGGAATGCCATCATATAAAAAGCCTAGCGTTCGAGTCATCAATTTCCTGGTAAAATCATTTTGAACCCTCTCTAGTCTGGCTACAGTTGCCCGCTTGTATGGACTGAAAGCTGCAGTACCGTATTCTAAAATAGGACGAACATAAGATTTGTAAGCCTGCAATAAGACATCAGTTCTGCGTTTAGAAAGGGCTCTGAACAAGTTGTACATTGTCCTGGCAGCTTTTGCAGCAATGATCGTGCATTGCGTATCAAAGCAAAGACTGTCTGTTACCGAAAAGCCAAGATCTTTGACTTCAGTCACTGCTTGAATAAGTGAATTTCCAACCTTGTACACAAAAGTAGGATTACTGGCCCCAATGTGTAGTATTTTGGTTTTCTCTTTGGACAGAGGAAGTCCCCAACGAATGGACCAATCGTGAATCGTCTCAATCGCGGTTTGCAGCATATTCAAATCACTTGAACTCGAAATAGTACGATAGATCTTAAGATCATCAGCAAAAGCGGTGCACCCAACTCCAGTGGAAGTAATGAGGGAAGGAAGCTCAAAAGTGTAAATATTGAAAAGAACTGGTGACAAAACACCACCCTGAGGCACTCCACTGGCGACACATCTAGGTTTGGAAAATGATCTATTAACCCTGACCATAAACGTTCTTCCAGATAAGAAGGCATTTATCCACTCCACAATACGTGGATGAATTCCAACCTGCTGAAGTTTGAGAGCGAGTTTCACATGGGAGACTCGGTCAAACGCTTTAGCAAAATCAAAGTACACAACGTCTACGCACTTGCCCTCATCCACGGATCGTGTCCAGTCGTTGAGACATTGTAGCATAGCAGTAACCGTTGATTTGCCACTTTGGAATCCATGTTGAAACTCAGAAATAACAGAATGCTCATCAAGATGTTTCACTATTCTTTTTTTGAGTACATGCCATTTTCACAGACCATTCGAAATTGAACGAAAACCAATTTTCCACAGGCGTTCAGAATTGAGAGCTCGATACATTCCGAATGACTCTTTTTAAGTTCACTTAGGATCAATCCTGCGAATTTTTGCGATTTCTGACGGATATTAGGACGAGAATTAGGAGCGGTATTGTAAGAGAAAACCAGCAAGTTCTCGGGTGTGGAAGCTGTTATATTATGAAGCATAGTATATGTATGTCCTGCACATTACAGTACAGAACAACAGGAACACATAGGTAGGAAGTGTGAGTAATAGACAGGAAATGGAATGAACACGAATGGTTTAGGTAAATCTACCTGGGGCTATTGGGAATGGTGACATCATCGCCTGCTTTTCTTGATGCAGGATCTTTTGCTGAAAGAGTTAAAAAGGGGTGAGGTTAACGGATGCCAAACTAAAAAAAACAACTTTTTGATACATTTTAGAAGTTAGCAGTCGAGCCAAGTGCAAAATTTCAGCAGCTTTGTCTCATGAAACAGCGTAGATGTTGAGTGTTTTCAGATTGAACAGAATCAGATGTGGAACTCATTAACAAAAGCCATTTTTAACTCCCATTTTTTACGCATCCCTGCAAGAAAGTTCTCATGTTCTTCGTATTTCGCCATCGTAAAATTTATGACAGAACGAAGTGCTGGAATGCAAAAGTCCGAAATGGAGCAACCAACCATGAGCGGACAAACTTTTACCTCATCCCATGCTGGTCAGTATATTTAAATATAAAAATGACTAACATTGTTGATGACGAATAGTATTAGGTTGGTCCGAAAGTTTTTTACCAAGACATCTTTTAGGATCTAGAATTCCATGGACTTTGAATCAAAATGCCACCACATGTGAGGTGTACTGGCACTTTCATTCACCTAGCTGTGGTCGTACAATAATCACCAGACATCTCGAAGCGCTGGGTTACAGAAAACTGATGACGGGTTGGGTTCCCCACTAACTGAGTGCTTTGCAAGACTGAGTGTGTGCCAGTCTTAGCTGCTACGTTCACACACGAGAAAAGTTCTCCGTCAACTCATCCCTGGAGATGAGAGCTGGGTGCTGTACGTTAACCATACATGAGGGGAAAATTGATTCCCGCGTGGCGAACCATCTCCAAAACAGCCGAAAGGAGAAGGGCACGAAAGAAGGTTTTTCTGTGTTGTTGGTGGAATTCCGAGCGAATACTGTATCGAGAAGTGCTGACACCTGGGCGACCGTGGCTGTATAGTTCTACCCTTTTTAGCTGCAGAAAATGGTAGACGCAACTCGCCTGGAGCAGGGAAAAATTGACCATGTTGTTCCACTTCATGACTACGCGCGACCTCACTTGACGAAATTTACCTGCCAAAAAAATTGCCGAGTTAGGCTGGGAAAATCTACCACATCCAGCTTAATCTGCTATCTTATCCCCATCTGAATACCACTTGCCCGGAGCCCTGAATCTACATCTTCGAGGAAAGAAATTTGATGATCCGAGAGAACCGAAAGGTGAGATTTCAAGTTTCTTGGACTCGTAACTGCCAGAGTTCTTGACTTCTGGAGCTGAAGCTCAGGTGAAGCGTTGGCCGTACCTCGTGGATCATGAAATTAATTTTGTTGATTGATATCTGTTCACAATGAACTTAGCATTCTTTGAAAAAAGTATGAAATTAGGTGCAAGACTTTCGCACCAACATGATATAATCAAATCATAAGAGGAATGTGCAATATTATATTTTCCTATGTTCCGGTATTCGAGATCAATATTGTAAAGATTACTTTTGGAATTCCAAACAATTTCGAAATAACTCTGACAGATGGCCTTTCCAACAAAGAGAATACCTTATTTTGAAGAATCATTTTAAGCGCGTCAATAGTTTACCCTGTACTGCGACATAGGCTCAATCAGAAAACACATAAAACACATTGGTAGAATGTTCAATATTACGCAGGGGAAAATATTTTTCGACATCCTTAAAGTGGATAGCTAAAGTGTTCAAATACACTGTTTTCATTAAATATGCACATAAATGATATCGCCACTTTCGACTAATAACTTTTTGAAAAAGCTTCATCAAAGACTCCACTCTCGAGCACTTATGGCAGCTACTAGCATATCCATTTCTTTCAACTTTACACCGTCTCCCCACTCCAAGTTGTTCGGAATGTTACTGGCCACGTCGTTGTTGCTTCTGTAGGGGTTCATGAAAAATAGTTTTTTTTTTCTGGGATCCTTACTATGTATGCACGGTACTCTTCCTTTTCTGATTCTCATGAAGCTCTTCTTTCGCAAAAAAAAACGGTACCAAACTGACCCTTGCTAACAAGCACGGATCTGTTGGATACTTTATTGCTACCTAACAACCTCTACCGTCTGGATTGCCTACGTAGGGCATTTTTACACATGGTCTATTTTAAATCAATCGGTCCAGCAAATTGCTGAATAAAGAGTGATGTTTTTCTGCTGCGAGAAAGTTGCCGCTTATGCTATGGGCTGTCAAGTTTTATTTGAACGGGATTGTGAGTTATATCCCCCTGAAAATGACGTATAGATGATTTTAGTGCAGAGATGCTGCTTGTCCTAGCGACCGGAATTGCAGTGTTCCTCCAATTGTGTTCTATCCGAAACCTCAGCTATTGCCTGAAAACTCTTACCAAAACCGTTGTAACGTTACAAAAAATAAATTCTACCGAAGTTTACCAAGCCTTCTCAGAAACTATAAAACATTTTCAAATCAGATTAAATGAGGATAGTGAAGCTTGGAAGCATTTAACACAAGTTATGCGTGGTAGAGAGGGCCTGTTGAAACTGATTTGGAAGATATTTCGCTCGGTAGTGCAAACTGTCGTATTGTTCGGAGCCGAATGCTGACCGACCACCTTGAAACACGAAAAAACCCTCTATACCATGAAATGCGGATGCTTTGCTGGACCCGGGGCCCCACGCGTCCCAATAGAGTTCAGAACGAACATGTGCTCACGGTGCTCGAAGTAACACCATTCCCGAATTTCAAATTTCTCAGACGACTGCGAGAAATATATCTTCAGAATACAGGGTTCTCGACGCTTTCAAAAAAAAACATTCAGTGAGCCTTTGTTCTTGGCAGCTTACGAGGCATTTGTCACGGAGTAAACATCGGTGCATTTGCGGACCCACCCAGTTCGAAGGCTACGGGCGAATTGCTAAAAACGGCTCGCACGTAGCCTTTCAACTGAGCATTTGATCTACTGGAATGGATCAGCTCGCGCTCGCATTGCATGTTTACTTCGTTTACGATGTTTACTTCGAGGTGAATGCCCTGTACAAAGTCTGTATCACTGTACAAAACTCGAGAAAGAAAACTCGAGGAAGTGAGACACTGCCTTTGAACACATATGCCTACAAGGAACATTGTTGTCGAGTTCTACGTGCACGTGCACACCAGGTTTCTGGACAGGTTGGAACTGGAGGCAGGAGCACCGAAGGTGCATGAGATCGGGAGGTGGTCAAGACGTACGCCGCTACGCAACCGCGCGGCACGAGCATGCTTTCTAAGTAGGGGTTGTTTCTTCAAATTCTACGGACTAAATGCATCGATGACCGCCTTCTCACAGCTTGCGGGTTCGGATAGCATTCATCTGTCCCACTCAAGCTTAGAAAAGTCCATTTTCAAGCAGAACTGTTCGTACCTTCTAAGACTGGAGTCGCGACGCGCACATGAATCGACCAATCACAAAGCAGCAGCGTACCTCCTGTCACGCAGCCAGTGAGATCGCGATGTGCTTTCAGTCACAGTGTCACGGTGCAGCTAGTACAGAGTTTGCTGCAGGCATTGACTGCGAATTTTTTTTTGCCTAAGCCAAAGTTGCTGAGATGCCATAATGTAGGATGGCCTTCGTGCAATTAATGAGCCGTCAGAAATCAAAGCTATGATAGCCTCGTTTTCATCGGAGTAAGAAGCCCGCCGTGTTCCATTTCATAAAAGAGCTTTTGTCGAGATTGATGATAATCTGTGTTTGTTTCAATCCCACCTTTCATGCTAACCTTCTGCGTCATTTGTCCTCAGGAGAGGCCAGCTGCACAGCCTTTACTTGCTACAGTTACAAGGCGAATTTTCATAGCCTATTTTCTTATCATGGAGAGAAATCCATAGCAACATCTATGGTAGAAAACTGGGCCGCAAACGCATCCTAACCCTAGAAAATTTCGAGATTTTGTTTTGCTGAAATATGGTGGAGGGCTTAAGGTAGAGACAGTTTAGACGGTAGACACCAATACCGTAGCCGTATTGTACAGCAACGGGGTTTTCCTGGGATTACGCAGAAAATGCTTTGGAAGTTGGATGATAAACGGCTCAGGAAATGGCTTGGCATGTAACAAACAATATTGACAATCGTGGTAAACACATCAAACTCTCACTGTTTCGGAAATAGTCAAATTTTGGAAATTTCAAAAGTCATGATATTTCGAACATTTGAACCATGAACCACTCCAATAATAGCATTTTTGAAGTGTTCGACCTATGAAGAAATTTGTTTCTGAAAAAAAAGCAATGAATTACTCCATTAAGTTTTTTCCTAGCAGCACAAATGAATTAATAATGCAAAAAGGAATTTTCTTGACCATTGATTGAGTAAGTGGTTGGATTATCAAATCATTCGAATATTCGAACATTCCTGTATCCCGATTTCGATTATACTCGATTCAACTACAAACATGCTGCGGATGCTAAAGAAGTGTAGTTTACTCGACCTATCTCATCTTATTCCTCATCATGTTACGCATAAGCTTCATTTATAATGCGTCGGAGTCTGAACATGTCGGATAACAAAAGATGCATATTGATTTTCACTATGCGATGATCGATACGTATCTTTCGTTATCCGACCGACTACAGCTATAAGGTAAACGTAGCGTGATCCAGCCGTGCTTACCCTGAGCATCTTCAAATACGGATCTCATCCAAAACCCAGAATTTCTAGAATTGAGACCATTCACCTAGTTGCAACGCTGTCACTCCATCCACATCTGTAACTATATGAGAAAGAAACGAAGTATATCTAAAGTCTTGTGACTAGTGCTCTCCTTCACTTACGCCTGGGGTGACTCACTTTCGACAACGGAGTCCATGTAAATTCGCTATTCGAATGCGAATACTCGAACACTTGACTCGATCTAGTTCGAGTGATTCGAAATTGGCATGCATTACCCTGTTTGGTAATGCATTGTACATGTCAGAACAAGCTATTAGTGGAGTAGTTCTTTTAGTAAATTTTTCACGTTAAAAAATAAATTGTTGCTCCGGAAAACCTGTCAGTTTGGTTAACACTTGTCAACACAAAGTGATGACAAGATTTTCAAGTGTGACCTGTAAAAAAGTATTGGATTTTGAGCATTTTTTGAGAAGGCCAGATCATTTTTGTCCATTCCCGCATTTATCTGCTGTTGTATGAAAAACGTCTTTCCGGTGAGGTTTTTTTCAGTTATGGATTTTTTCCTACAATTTTCTAATCTTTTTTTATTCCACATGGTTCTTTAGGGGATTTTCTTGTGTTCATCTGGAATTCTGTTACCTTTTCCGTCGATATTTTAACGATGAGTAATGCAGTGAATAACAATAAAACCTGACGAGTAATACCTTTTCCTTCGGCGAGGAAGAGTTCTGCAGCGAACAAAAGCAGTGATTCCATTGGAATTTTGAATCAGCTCATTTTTCAGGACTAGACTCCGAGACGGCGCCGTCGCCAACACCGCCAGCCGTCCGACAGCCGACCCCGCTCTCCGCCGCAGCCGCCGCCTTCCCCGAAGTGCCGTCGAACGTCGCCGGTAGTCCCGCACCGCCGCCCGCCGGCGACGACCCCGCAGTAGTCCTGTCGCTGTTCAAGGAGAAGGACGCGGTGGGTTCGCGCTTGCAGTTTGGATACTGTACTTGTTCGCGTGTGTGAAAATAATTGCTGGGTTTAAGTTCACCGCGTCACCGTCAACCTCAGAGTCGGCAGCTTGTGGTGATTCTTCTGGACTAGTCACCACACATATCGACATCAATTCTGCCATTTCTCAGATGCAACAGCATATGACAGCAGCACAACAGCAGCACAATGTCCAGAATAATGACGTCAAAGGCAAGCTAGTCAGAGACTATTCTTGCCGAAAAATGTTAGAAACTGGCCATTACATGCACATCACAGTGATATTTCAGTGGCTGATCTGCTACCAGGATATTCTCCATGGATGAGGAACGCCGGTCGAAAGAAATCGCATCCTGTCTGGGAATTCTTCAAGGACCTCAAGGACACCAGTGAGTGCCATTTTGAAAAGAACTGCAAAGACTTCAAATACAAGTGCATCTTTGGACGAGTAAAATCATCCGCGTAAAACATACAGAAAAGGAATCCGGAAAGACTAATGGTTCCTAGTTGTGAGCGTTAATATTAGTTCTGATGCTAAGGTTTCTTCCGCTCTTAGGTACACAGACTTTGCAAAGTCCAGGTAGGACTAGAACCTGGTGCTCAGGTAATAGAGGTGTTTTCCTCCCACCATCTCTGTGCTTTTTCGCGAGAAGACTTCAAATCCCTATGGAAGGTGAAAGAAGCCTTCTACTTCAGAAATCAGAAAATTTGAAAAGTAGGTTGGGTATCTGTAGGTTCAATGTTAGCTTCGCTTTTGGCAATGGCCGGATTTTTGTAAACACATACAGAAATCGCACTACAATAGCTACATTCACTTGTTTTAGAGCAATTTCACCACAGTTTTCTGTTACGGACTTGATGGCGGGGATGTGCATAATTACAATTGAAGGTTTAGGAATTACCATTTTTACGACCATTTCTTTTTGCAATTATTCTTACGATTTACGAAGAAAGTGGCCCAAATCCTGTAACAAATTCGTAAATATTGAGAAAAGAGAAATTCCCTTCCCCCCATAGAGTTTGTGCTAGGAATGCAAAGGGTATGATTCCTCTGTGTTCGAGTTGCGTAGCAGTATTAGGATCGAACTCGCGTATAAGCTAGTTATAACTATAGCTTCGCTTATAGTTTCCCCTATTTAAAGTCCGCAGCTCAAACCAAATTCATTTCATAAACCTCTGTAGAGAAGAGCTGTTGGAGTCGTTAATATGAAAGTCTTACCTGAAGTGCTACAAGAAGATCAATAGCCACATTCGTAGCTGTTTTTCTGACCCTAAGCTATCGCAGGGAGTACGAGCAGTCTGCCAAGCCTCTGTCGTTCGTCAAAAAGTTTCGCCTTGTATTTCGGATTTCTACTGCGATGTTACTTTGTGCGCTGAGAGTTATTTTTTTTACTGATCTCATATTGACGAATTAATGTGCAAGGAATAATGCTTTCCTTCCAGTCGACTTTACCAGATAATTGTACAGGGTGCGTCATAAATATTGACGCACTGAAGTTATGCCATAAAAAGGACAACATCCCGGAAACCACTAAATGTGCATACCCAAAATAAAGGTCATGTCTCACTGAATACAAAAAAATCCACTCCTGTTCGGAGAGCGCTCTCTCCTTGTAAAAGCAGCCACGAACATGTCGGTGGAGAAAATCGCCGATGCGCCGCAACTGAAGTTCGTCCATTATTCTTCCATATTATGAAGAGGGTAAGCTTTAGGAAAACGACACTCTTAAGGGAAGTAGGGCAGGTCTTGCTCTCCAAGTGCCATATGAAATCATATCCTTCTTCACAAGTCTTGTCGTGTCCCCGCCAGAGAAAGGCATCTATGTTTTACTATAGAAAATTTTTTCGTTTTCTAGTTCCTCATTCAAGCAATCTTCTAAGGGCACATTTTCTCGCTTATCTTAGTTCTCATCACAAGATAAATTCATAGGTACTTTGGCAGGGCTTGGCTGTTGCGCATAAGACAAAAGTGGTACGGGCCGAGTTTCAAAAATCTCCTTGAGGCACTTCAATTTGGCGGAAAATAGGCCTCCTTGTGAACCGTATTCCAGTCTACGGATGTCCCCATATGGATATCTTAGAGAGCAAGAGCTGCGCTATAATCCACAAAAACATCAAGCTCCCAAAGTCTTATCCGTTCAAGATCTGGGACAAAGTCGACCTCAGTTAGTTGCGGCGCAGAGGCATTGCGATCCCTCGTCGTCTCTGTGACTGCTTCAGCAAGGAAGGAGCCAGCTGCGAATGAGAGTGCATTTATACGGGTCGCCAAGACATGGGCTTTATTCTGCGTATGATTATTTGGAATGTCTTTGCATCTTTTCTTTTCTACAGACTCATTTTAGGTGCGTCAATAATTTTGACGCACCCTGTAGAGGCATTGAATGCGTGTGTGCCCTATATGCTGCTGCTGGGTGCATTCGATGTACCAAGACAGCGCTTCATCCTTTCAGGTTCATTTCGTGACGAATCTAGCTACCTAGGAGGGATGGAGGGCTTAGTTACGGGAACAGATAGAATCATCGACCGTGCTGACTCTAGTATTGATAAGACTGACTTTCCCAGGCCAACAATAACTCTCTCAGGCCTAGGTAAACACTACGAAATCAAAAAAAAGTCGACTCTTCATTATAATCTTGTCCCGCTAAGGATAAATTATGGAAGTTGTCTAAGGAGCGACTCGCGGTGGATACCTCTGAACATCTTGAGAACGAGAACGAGAAGTTGATTACAAAACGAGCTGGGCCTCATTAGTGGTAGTCAGGCCTTCAGTTACGATTTACAATTTGCGACGATTTTGGAAAATTTACGATTTACGAGAATCGATTTTTTTGCGCACATCCCTGATGCTGGGCTCTTTCTCGACTTACACATGCTAATTTGGGTTCTGTAGAATGGCGAAAAACCCATTTGATTTCATTTTCCTGGAATACTCGATCTCTCAAAACTAGCCATATTCTTTTTCTTGAGCGGGATCGTGGCCATACAAATCTTGAGAACTTTGGGAACTCGTGGCTGGAGGGTTTAGACGCCTGAGACTACGCTAGTTTTGGCTGCTTTATAAATTCGTTGTGATATTCTTTTTACTCTTATTCAAATTATGTTAGAGGAATCGCGTTGGATGGATCGTTTTTACGTGAGATATTGCTAAGGAAATCCTTGTTTCGTTCTCTTATTGAGATTTTCATAAGAAAAGAACCTCCAGAAGCTGCTCGTATATGCCTTACTTCGTGCAAGACTGTCGAAAAACTTGTCTATCCCCAGTTCTTGGGAACATTGTGGGCAAGCCGTGGCCAAGATGAGAGGACAAGGTTTCGAAACATTGCACTCTTGGGGGTGGGGTAGGTTGAGGGAGGCACCTTCTGAGGAGACTGGCACTTCTCGTGAGAATACCTCATCGTACACTTCCTAACAAGGTAGAAAGTGCGCTCCATATATGAACCAATAAGCGGTTAGATGCGCCTCCCCTCCCCGCTGTAGTCTTCTTAGTTGGTTCCGCCCGCAAGATCCCCGAAAAATTAGGTTCGAAGACGGCTTTTTCGTTAGTTTTAAACGGAATTATGTAAAAATTTGTGATTACTCGCTCCTGATGCTTTTTTCTATGTGAGACTTAAAAACGACCATGAGGCGGGACGATGCCAGTGAATCGCAGACTGTAAATGCAAAGAGAAAAACGCATCTCGGCCAAGGCTGTTTTATAGCTACAACCATCAATAGCTTCGGCGGATGATGCAAATGGAGTTATTTTTGCGAAAGCATCTGAAAAATCGGCTTTTTACTTGTTGAGCAGAAATTTTCTTTCTGAGCGGCATAATTGGTTTCCTAAAAAATTTTTTATCCCTCAGCTGACTGAAAAGGATATCGACAAAAAAAATTGAATTGTTTCGTAGGTGTTCCCATGGAGTTCTCGAAAGATCAGTCACTACAAAAATAAAGAAGGAACTTAATTTTTGTAAAATTCAACAAAGAATCTGAGAAAGTGTTTTTACTGTTTCTACATTTCAAAGATTTCTGGTGGGCTCGACACTTTGGGAACGACGAAAGTTTGAGCCCATTCTCATAAGCCGAGCTCATCGAAACTATGATCTGGGAGTCGGGCGCATAAGGCAGCACTCCTACCCCCTCCCCCGCCCAATTGCAACCCGCTGGACTTCGACCAAATCCGACCCGTCAATCCCGGTTCGAATTCAAAATCTCGTCACAATAGGCAACCCCTGCGCCCGTTTCGATCTCTATCGAACGGTGAAAACGCAATCTCGATACGAATTGGTAGCCGAAATCCCTTCTTTGAAAAGTCAGTCGTGGCCCCATCAATGATCACCAGTGGAACGTCGGACACCAATCCAGCATGGTAGGGTTCACCCCGTCCAAAACTGAACGTCGTCTCATTACTGGGATACTGTTTTTGGTCGCAATGGACACTGTAGAGTCTGCTCCGTTTTTTATGCGAAAATAAGGAGTTGTTATAGTTAAATAATATATCTGCACTGGCCCGCTGCAGGAGTTATTTTAGCGACTTCCTTCTCTGAAGAAAAAGGTCAAATAATTTCCCATATAACTCCGGATTATTTTCTTTTTACCGATAATTTGAGACGTTTTCAAATAATGTCACTTGATATTTTTGAACATTGTCACTAGGTAATCGATCGTAGGAATTTTTTGCTTCAAGTCCTGACTGGGACTCTCTTTTTTCTGGCAGAAACATCTTTTCTCACACCCATTCCCCACTTTCTCAGCATTGACTTGTGCGTATCATCACTATTACTGGATACCAGTTTAATTTGGCAAATACAGTTAAACTAGTAGTAAGTCTAGTAGAAGTTGCAAATTCGAAAGCAGTGCGTCAGGCAGTTTTCGACTTCGTGACTTCACTCTGGGTACTAAGGCAAGTTGACGACTGTTGTGATCAGAGCTGTGCTTTCCAGAAATCCAAAATTTTGTTAATGCATTAATTTATTATCTTACTGGAGAAAGCCCGTTCAGGCATTAGTGCGTTTTTTCGTTGTAGGTATGTACGTTACGTACGTGGTATGACGCACATCCCTGATTATCATGTCGAAATTCGCCAACCTTTGGAACCACGGTTTTTCAATGTTTGAAATTAATCCCGAAAGGGCATGGCTCGGTTGGAAATTCAAATTTTAGAAACAGTGGTCGAAAATCCAGATATATAGCCCAAAATCTGGAAGAAAAAAAGCACTTGAACGCTTTTTCTTAGTAAGATGTGGGCTGATCCTTGGAAAGAGCTGTGGTCAAGTAGAGCAGTTTCTCGAGTACAGTAAGGGGCAGGTGGATTCCCATTTTTGCCTCCTCCATTGTACAGCCCATTCAACCGGCAGTCGGCATTGGTGGAAGGATCATGGACTGATATGCGGCCATTTTCAATCAATATCAAGCATGCTTGATAGTGCGCAATCGCACCACTCACCTCCAGTCCGTGAATGCACCAGTGCCGACTCCTTTCCGAATGCCCTATAAGCAGCATAGTTTTCCGAAAAGAAAAAGAATATTGGCATTTATTTTTGATGGTGAAATTGTGAAAAAAAAAATCGTGTGTCGACTCACTTCACTTTGTCGTATTGCGTCAGATACCTCAGTATCATAGGATTATGAAAGTCAAACCTTACTGGTGATGTGGCGCACTTTGACGCCGATCCGCTCCCGCTACAGCTTCCAGGTCATCGTTATCCTGGTTCATCACGGGTTCACTTAGCAGTTTTACATAACCACAAATGAATTTTACGAGAGAACTGTGTTTAATGTATTCATTCGCTATACGATCCCCTAATACTTCTGCAACGTTTCGAGTTGTTTCTGTTTTAGCGGCCTCGCCCTTGAACCCACGTTCTGAAATGACACGATTTTTGGTCGTCGAGTAGCTTCACCAAAGTTGCTTTCAACCAAAAGTTCTAGAGCTGATCAAAAAATAAGGAAGTGATGTCGAGAATGCGAGGGTATATTATCATAAAGAAAAGTCAGACTTAAAGTTGGTAAAATTATACGAGGATCAGCCGGTAGCTGGTCTCGCGCACCAACAGGCTGTGCTTACACTTCATCGCGAGGTGATGACATCGCGCCTAGAGCCACAACATGCAGGACGCGGCGGGAAGGTAAATAAGTTGCAAGCTCAAATGACCAGGGCAAATACTGACCCACGGAGCCAACGAGATTGCCGCATCACACCTGTCAGCTTAAACGACGCGAACTCGACTCATCGCCTGATTTTTGAAGAAAAGAAAAGTATAAACAGCACGCAGCTTGCATCCACGACGGCGACTAGCTAACAGCTCATTAACTCAGTGCAACCATAAACCCCCGCCGCTGTACTGTGCGTGTATACTTCCACATGGGTGCAGCCGCTTTTGAACAAACCTCATATGGGCGAGGGTCTCATTGGGATAAACAACACAGCCATAATTTTCTATACGGAATCAGAACATTCCGTATCAAAGAATTTAAGATAGGAGAAAACAGAGTTCAACTTTAAATTTTAGCTGGAAAACTGTCAGTACAATTTCTATGGTTCCAAAGCATGGAAACTCTCAGACATAGGAATTTCCAATGGGATTGGATACAAAAAAATGCGACCCTAAGGGACTGGGAGTACATAGGATTACGCGCAATATGAAAGTCACCCCGAAAACAGGTTGCACTGCAGTCCCGTCGATGACGCAAACCAGTGTATTTATTCAGTTCAAATTGTTTGGAAGTGAGTCAGCCAGGTACTGCTTGGTAATATGAGGGTTCATATGACACTTTGGGAATGGGGGTTTTCGGAAATGGAGCGTGGGCTTAGCTATGAAGACCTTGAAATTTTACTACTCAATTTTTTGTTGAGAATGTGCTCAGAGTGTAAAGAGAGCTTCGACGATGTTTTGAGGCTTCGGGACAGCAGCATCCGCCAATACCTCAGTTTTTTGATTAAATGTGAGCCTTTCGCCGTTGGTTTTTGATGTGTATATTTTCCAGTGTGGGTTTCAATTTGAACTCTTTATACTCTCCCTAAATATTAGGTTTTATGCCAGCTTTTCCACCATTTTGTACTAATGCCTAACAAAAAATTTTTAGGGACTCCTAAAACAATACATTTATAAAATTAGGAACAAGAAAAGAAGTGGAGCTATCAATCTAGAAAAAACCTACGTCATTCATTAAAAAATTAGTGGTTTTTTAGCATAGTTGATTCTGGCTTTTCGGAAATTTTTTAAACCTGACAGAGCTCTCAGTATTTGTCGTTTCTGCACTGCTTCCAACACGACAGGGGCCTGCCCGTGCAAATTCTGTGTATTCCTCCCGTAGCCCGTAGCATTGTATTTCCACATTTGCGAATCACTCTCTTTCGAACGATTTTTATAATTTCCACGAGGCCACAGTGGTTCTGTGCTTTTTATATGGTTGTGGCCGTACAATTCGTTTGTGAAACGACATGTTTGAACAGCTGCCCTGTGGGCAAGCTGCGTGTTTATGGACAGCTGGCTTTTAGGACTGCGATCCCGCTGTTTTTGTTTGATGCATCCAATTCACGAGTATGTTAAAAAAGCAATCGCGGAAGAAATTCCTGGATTTGTTGTATTTTCCATGATCGAAAGCAAAAAAAAATCAGACTTCTATAATAAAATGAGCGAAGCTATGAGACAGAGAGCACTGTGGACTGTTTGTAAGTGAAGAAATACCCAAAAAGAAGTTGCTTAATGAAGTAGATTTAAGATGGCGCGAAATATTTCAGTAGTCAGGACCCGGTGGCACGCACAACACTGGTAGCGGCGGCGCTGCCACTTATACCCGGTTCTAAAGAGAGTGAGAATCGTGTTTTGAGTGAAATGTGCTGATGGAGCAGGCCATCAGAGTGTCGCACCGTATTCTCTCGATCGACCATTGGTATGCCCTGTGAGGGGGACAGTTCTCGTTCGAGAACGCGGGGTTTTCAGATATATTTGCCAAACTTGCCAAAAATTTATCACCTCAGCTATACTAGGGCTGCTTATAAAAGATAGGCAAAATCCCGCGCCCTCGCTTCACCACCTGTCATCCTGCTGTGATTTGGTTGTTTCCTCTTACTTATAACAGAGCTGCTATATTCACTTTCATTTTTCTAGAAGAGGTGAGCAGAAATTCCAGTGGGAGGCTAACCGAAGTCCTCCTGAAAGAACGAGATGCGCTCACAATATCCGAATCCATGCTCTAAATTGCCGCGCAATATATTTGGAACAGTGGGACTCTCGTGGCTTTTTTCTTATTATCGTCCGGATCACTGAAAAGGAAGGAAGCCTCTTGTGGACTGGCACTAACCAAATAAAAAGATGAGAAACAGCGCAAGGAGGGACCAGCAGCATCTTTGAACTACCGCCATATTGCTGGTTAAGGACGTACTTATGATCTAGCATCACCTTTGGATTTGAGTTATCCTATCCTGGCAATGTTGAAGCGATTTTCACTCAGAATGCAGGAAGAACTGTAGGGCCGGCTTAAATCCTGACACTTCCCTCTAATCTGGCACTCTGTCTACCGGTTCTTGTATTCGATGCCCGCCAGTGCCGGTAAGTGGGCGGAACGGGAGGGGGTTGAGAAAAAAGTGGGGTCTCCGCCGCTTTGAGGACCTAGATGCAAAATAAAATTAATGAAAATTTTTTCATAATCATGAATAGTTAACAAAAATCATTTTAAAGTCAATGACAATTATAATAAACAACTAAAAATAAACCAGTACAAGATCTTTATTTGTATTCTAAGGTAATTTCAAAATTTTGGCAACCCTTTCTCTGGGGGCGCGGCTTCCCTTTGCATCCGTCACTGAATGTCCCTTACTCCCTGCCCAAAATCAACCGCGCCGCGGTGGAGTACGCCTCGTCGCGTAGGTCTCGACAGCTGCGTGAGAGTATCCACTGTGTGTCTTAAGGTCCTCCATTTCTCTAAGATTGAATCATAATGCATAAATCGCACAGTACCTCGCAACGAATAAATAAAGTCTCTACTTCATAATGAAAATCGAAATGGTGAGAGCTCCGCCTACTTAATCCACTCTCACCGAGAAAGCCCTCCTCCAAGAAATGCCGATTCGATGCTTTTTTTTTCAGCACTGTAGCATATAGTAATCCATCTGCTGGTGTTTACAACTCTTTGTTGCAAAAACATTCCACACTTCCAGAAGAAAACCGGTATGTTATGAGTTCTCTAGTGAAACAACTGACTCTATCGCTGTTATGCAGTTGTAAAAAAAGAGAAAATGCATAAATTTTGTGACGAAGCCCAAACAGCTGTCCATTTCAGATAATGTATCATCTTTTTCAAAAATTGTCGCTATTCAATGTATCGAGAGTATTTATATAGGTTGCACAGCAAGCTTTTTCCTTGTTGCATAGTCGTAGTCCTCATCATGTCGGACATGGGCCACCCTCCCACCCTCCCCCTTTAGGTCACCTCATTTTCGACCTTCAAATATTTATTGTTTCATATTTCAATTATTTCTTTTCATTTTTTTTTAAATTTTACGTCCAGCTCCTCAGAGCGGCGGAGTCCCCTATTTCTTCTCACGCCCAGCCCTCCCCCCTCCCCTACTTTTTGCGTCCGCCACGTCGCGATCCCTGCTTCTTCCAGCTTGAGATTTGGAACGTGTCCAATACACAACATTGCTGAAATTGACACTCGCTGTTCTATGTTCTATGTGGGTGTTGGTGCAGAACCAGCGGTTAAGCGTATGCGTAGTCAAGACCTTTGTTGAGCTGGACGTAAGCCAAACCTAGAACAACAGGTAGAACTTACCCTTGCGACCTTCAAACTTAACCCTAGCCCGATGCGCATGATTCCTGCAGTTGCATATGCTATAGCTGTTGCTCTTATAAGACATTTCTAGTTCATTTTTCCTTCAAAAAAGGTGATTTCTACTAAATTTTCATACATACGATGTTTATGTAAAGGTTGTAAAGGTTTTTTGTAGAAGGGAAAGGCAATTTTTCATGGCAACAATGTCTGAGATTATTGTTACTGTGGGCATTGTTCTATACATTTGCGGACAGATGAAAATAATTGGTTTAAATGTGTCATATGTGCGGGTGTCTCGTCGAAAAGTGATGCAAGTAGTACGCACACTTATTAGCGCTTAGAATTCGCAGGGATTGGAGGGAGAGGCTGCTGAGCCAATAGTGTTTGTTAGAGATGTCTTGCTATCGAATTGTTTACAAAAAACGATTATTTGTTAAGAGTGCATTGCGGACAATGTGATGCACATGGTGCATCACGCGAAATCTGCTACTCATGCTCACAAAACGTTCCCCTTTTGTCAGATGCTGCGAATGGTGAATTATCAGAAAAATGCTCCCTCTGGCCACCCGCTCTCGCCATGTAAAATTCTGCTCGGTATGTGTTGAGCAGCGGCCATTTATTTAGACAACGAAAAAATAACAGAAAGAAAGCTAAATTCTCTAGCTGAAAAATGGGTGTGGTCTACCATGGTAAAGGGCTTAATTTCCAAGAATTCAATCGCATACATTTGGTTTATGCGGACGTCAAGGCTTTTCCTACCGGTTGCCGAGAAGTCAGTAGAACTTTTGACATCCTAAGAAATGAGGGAGTTGATTTAGTTGTTTGAGTGTTACAGCATTTTGTAATTCCTGGCCCGGAAGTTCTCGATCTCTCGTTCTTTGTTCCAGATGGCGTGGGCGGAGTGGTGTGCCTCCACTGCTCGTGGCAAGGAGATGACCGTAGTCCGAACAACTTGCGCACTCATCTGAAGAAGTTCCACTCGTCCGACGGCGTGTTCGCGAGGTTCAGCGAAAAACTGGCACAGGTGAGCTCGTCCGGATATTTTCCAGTCGATTTTCATTAGTTGAACTGCTGGGTTAGCAAACCCCAGACCCCCATCACGGCGGGGGCACTTTTCGACGATGCGACGATCCCCCGTCGTGCTCATTTCGAACGGGGCTGCGGAGGTGCCGGTGTGTCGGCCCCGTACTCCACCCCCGTCCAACCTTGAGCACCGGCCGGGACCCCGCTCAGGCTATCGATTCGCGGCCCACCCGTGTGGACATCGGCACCCTCCGACCCGAGGGCGCTCTCTCGCTCTCGTTCCCGGACGCACCCGCCCGGCAAGCGCTGCCTCGCCTCGTCTCCTCGCCCCGCGTCCTCCACGAGACTGCACTTTCTCGCCGCGGTCGTGTCTCTCGGCCCTCCACGGTCGCCGTGCTCTCTCGAGCCGGGTTTCCCCGTCTTTCAGTATTCGATGGCCGCCGCCGGCCTGGCAGCAATGGCGCTCCCCCGCTCCTCCATCCCAGTTTTAGGCCACCTCCAAGCCGACTTTCATTTTGTCCTCGTTGTTATGCGATTATGCTCTTCTGAGGGGGTGGTGCGGGTGTTCCTTGTTTCCGCTTGCTTTTCGCGCATCCACGGTGTTTTTGTCGCATTTGCGGTCATTCGATCAGAGTTATCGATTTTCTTCTGATCTCCTCCGCTCTGTTTTCGCAGAATAGCGTCTTGGCTCATTTTTTCGTGGAGCTCTTCGCAATCACATGTCTTTCAGACCGCTAGTTTCTTGTTTTCGTCGTGATTTGTAGTTTGGTTACTGGAGCAATGCCAGGATGAGAGATTGTTTTTTTTTTTACAATTTGAGAGAAATCTCCCTATTCTTCTCCTAATTTAATTTCTGTTCAAATACATTTAAGCTAATTCCGGTGTATTTGTGGCTAAATTTGGGGAGTAGTTCCAATTTGAGTTCTTAGATCACTTGTCACTACCTTTAGTAAATGCAAAGGAGCCAGGGACTACCTAGTAAAGCTATTTGAATTTATTTTCAGTTCACACGCACGATGATTTATTCGCTGTAGGACCCATCCGCAACCATAAGCCTTTCCTGTTATTCTTTCTCTCTCCCGCTTTTGTTGGCTGTAGTGTTTTATAATTTAAATGAGCTGGTAATTACATAAATAATAGACTTAGCTGCAAATAACAGTGGCATTAGGGAAGGAGGGCAATTTTTGCCTTGGGAATTTTCGTATTCTTATTTTTATCTTCATTGAAACGTGCATAATACACACGTAAAACAACGATTTGGAAAGAGCGCAGCAACGAGGAATCAATGACCATTGTAACTTTGGTAGACTTAAGGCTACTTATACTAGGAAAAAGAAGTTCCTGAGTCAGAGATGTGAGCGACCGCTCTTTTGAACCGACTTAATGTCATCTACCGAACATTGCTCCTGATTAATAGGTTAAATGTTCTATTTATCGGAAAATTTTTCGATCTATGAGTCTCTTGGCTAAGATATTCGTATAGAAGACTCGGTTTAACAACGAAACTCTAACCCAAGTAGCCATTTCTCGGCATAATACTCGAAAAGTTCTAACACTCACAAATTGAGCTGCTACTGAGCGTTCACTCGCAAGATATTCACTGCTTCTCTATTTCCAACTTTTTTGTCCTGCAAAAAATCTCGTAATCAGTACGAAGTTCTTTGACCAAATTTTCTATCAAAGATTTTATCACGTAAGCTTCAAGAAGAACCTGAGTCTGTGGGTAACATTTTCGTAGAATTTTTGCCTGACATATACACCACAGCCCGCATTTCGCGCACCGTAATTGGGGCAAGTCATTTTTCTGGCCCGTAGTTAAACGTGGTCCCACTAGTGTTAAGCGCTGGACCATAGGTTTAAGGGTTTTGTAAGGGGAAGTGTCGCTGCAGCTGAGTGTATTTGTATGCATAAGGAAGTCGTAAGGGAACGTCCCTATGGCTGGGGATAGGAATTTATATGCAGACAGGGGTAGTGATTTTGCCACTTGAGTCGTATAAACGTTGACTTGCTGTCGTCATAAGGCTTAATCCTGTTTGTATGCACTGACCCAAGAGGTAGAGATTGTTCTCTCACAAATTGTATCGTATGGTATTCCAAACTTACCCTCCTCCCCTCCCCCCCCCTGCTGGATGTTTTGCGGCAATTATTGGCATAGGCTGGATAGACAAAAAATTTTGAAAATTTTGAGCTTCCTTGTTGAAAACTACTATGAAAAAGAAGCAGACATTGGAGAAGGACAACTAAACCTGACCGATTTGGTAGCTGCTTTTTGGCGATCCCATTAAGGAAATAAGTTTGAGGAGAGATCTTCTTTGCCCATTGTATACGTATTGCACTTGAATACTAGTCAACACGTTATTAGTGAGAACTTGACTGGTTTCGAATCTTACAAAAATATTTTGAAGAAGCGGGGTGTACAACCGGTTGCACACTCTGTCGCGAATGTGTTATAATTGAGAAGCTCATCAATTGATTTTGACAAATTAGTGGGTATTCATGCTCGTCAGTACTGTACAGCCGGTTGCACTTACATTTTGTTTTGGTTTTTTTTTCTCCGTTTCATTTTTCGGGTCGTTCTTTTCGGGAAAATTTGTATAATAAAGTTGTAGGAAGCACCTCACGCCGGATAAAAGATTTTTAAAAATCCACAGATAAAAAATGGGGCTAGCATTAACTCGAATGATACTTTGTCAGCAGCTCAATTTCAGCCATGCAGCCTGAAAATATTGAAGACAGAGGCAGATTATTAGCTAAGACTTTCTCTTCTCTCCTGCTGTTCTTCCGTTTCTATAGATTCACTCTCTTGCTGTGCTTTGTTTGATCGTAAATCGTTCTTTCGACCGAATAGTTCGTCGTACCCTAGTCCTTCTTTTGTAGCTTGGCGATGTCTGCCCAGTTCTCTCTTGAGCAGCAAATGGAACAGCAAATGGAGCAGCAAATTGAAGAGTCACCTTCGACATCGTCGATGGCCGATGACATTGCTGCTGATGTATTGTCGTCGCTTTTGAACCCATCTGAATCGCCAAATGATCCCAAGAAGAAGGGACAGAAAGGCACAAAAACCTGCAAAAAATCGTCGGAGATCTGGGATCACTATCGTCTGCTCAACGAAAACCAGAATGTGGAGTGTGCTTATTGTTGGAAAGTACTGAAACGAAACGACAGCAGTACAAAGAGCATGTGGGGTCATATGACGGCTTTCCATCAGAATGTTCTCGACGATAAACAGAGCAGGAAGAAGCTTCGTATAATGGCTGTTGAGCCACTGGAAAGGAAGAAATACCCGTTCATGGATGTTGAGGTAAGCGCCGCACCGTTCCAGCATTATGTGCTTACAGTAGTTGCTGTCGTGATGGGACCAGCGTTATTTGTGTTTCGCATTTGCTAAACATTTGACTGAAGGAGTAAATTTCGCTTTTTTTTGCAACACGCTTCACATTGAGATGCCGTTTCGAAAGTTTTTCTTCTGTTTCTGGAGCATACTCTTGCTCTTAGGGTCATCAGTTTCCTCATTTTGTGCTATTTATTGAACTACTTGAGATTTTGGCGTCAATAGTGACTGCATTCTATGTAATTCCTAATGTTTTCAGTTTTTTTTTCGTCGTTTTTTCTCTTGCCATGATTTACTATGGCTTTCTATTTTTAGTTCCAAAAAGACCTCACATGAAAAAAATCTTTGACCAGTATTATCTTGGAGGTTTCTGATATGCTACACTATTTGAATGGTCAAGGCTGCTGCTATGCTTTTCAGCCAGGATTGCTGTTTCTGTCGCTTGGGTACACATCGATAGTGGGCGGCGCGTTGCTGAAGCGGTCGTCTCCGTCATCGACCGCGATCGATGCGTATCAAAAATGTATCGCCGCTGGCGCAGGCGTTACACCTTTCGAGGAGTATAGCAGCAGCCTCACCCGAATTATCAAAGGGACGGTTGACCTTGGTGCTTTTGACTTCGTGTTCTGGATTACAGATGACTTGTAGACTATTTTTATAATCACCCTTAGATCTGTAGGCTACTTGGTCTAATTTTCGTTAGGGATGCTTTCCTAACTCCACCGCAGTAAGTGTCAACCACTGCGATTGAGACTGTGAGAATATTGGAATGGGTTTTTTTTATGAAAGCAAAAAAAAATCAGTTGACGTTGATTTACAGTTTGAAGTAATGTTTCTTTGTAAAAGAAGATAATTGTTAGAGAAAACACGCGAGACTCTCGACTTTTTCCAGACACCCACACAACCATATGTCAAGAGAGCGCGTGCTGGTGGAAGCAACCAGGCAGCCCCTCCGACAGACAGTGTCGCACTTGCGCTCCAGCAGTTACAATCCGCCAGCCAGGTATAAACAAGACTCATTTCCAGTAACATAAAGAGACTTCTTTGCTTCGTAGACATCCTTTTTTTTGTTGTCCGCATTCACAAAGAACATCTAATTTTCTGCAGTGTTTCTTTTTGTTTGTATTTCTCAATATTTTGGTAACTTTTTTCTTAACCTTTCAGTTGGGCAACCCATTCAATTTCTTGGAAAATTTGCCGAAATCTAGTGAAGTAATCAACATATCTGCTGGTTATCCAGTTGAAGAGGAGGAACAGGAGAATGTACACGAGGTACAGCGTTTGTAGAACTGCTTGAATTTTTTTTTTTGGATTTCCATTACTTTTCTCCTCCCATTTTTCTCGCTCTATTTTATGAACACTTCCTTCTCAGGAGGTCCAGGCTGGATCCTCTGGAGGCTCGCTGGCTGGTGACACGGCGTCACCACTTCGTGAAGATGCGGCCACTAGTGGTGGAAGTCCATCAGTGACGTCAACGAATCAACTAAGTGCCTTCATGAATATGGCCACTAATCCACTAATGTGGAATGCCATGTTGTGAGTTTTCGTTACCATTTATTGGGTGTTTGATGGTACAGCTATGGCACTTGGCGCAAATTGTACTTTTGTGACTAATTTCGTAAGAGAATTACGCTCCTCTGCAGTCACAAGTCGTTCGAATGCTACAAAATTGTTTTTTTTTTTTGTGTCAAGCCCATAGTATTTCTCTCATAATGATAGTTTGTGTGAAGTGCCGTTTTTTCGTGAACGGAGCTCGAAAATTCCTCTATACTTCAACGTAGACCACATCAGACTGTGTTGTTGAAGACCATGGTGTTCCTGAAGGGAAGGATAGGGGTGCTGTTATGGCAGAGGGTATGAATTCGTGAATAGAAGGGAGTGATCGGGAGTTCTTAGCTTTACCTTGCTTGATCCCGCAAAAACATCAAAATCGCCAATTTTGGATTCATTCCTTCTGAATATTACTATTATAGTTAGTCTGCGAAGCTCTCACACATCCACTTGCTACTCTTACATTTATTTCTTCTTATCTTTTTCTTTGCGATGACTGTCTATTTGTTTCTTTTTGTATTGTGTCTCGTTCACAGAGGCAAAACTGGAGTTTTATGCACTATTTGCAGGGTGAACTCGTCAACCCACGGCTCTGCTTTTTCTCTGAATGATGGACAATGCGTTTCTATGTTGATGAAAATGGCTCTCGATCTTGATCTCACTCTTTCTTACCACAAACGGAGGTAAGGAAGTGTCTTGATTTGAGTTTTCCTTTGAAACAAACTTACAGATTCGGTGAAGCGTGGAAATTTTCCTAGTTTTAATTGAAGAAGTTATAGCAAAACTCGGTTTTCTTTACGTTTGCTTTATAGGGGCGATATAGAGCTCTGCTTCGAGAGTAACCGAACAGCTGAGAAGAGTGGAGGTCGAGGCAAGGTTCTCTGCCTGTCAGACATGGGCAGAGAGATAAGGTACAGGTGACGATTCTGGATTATTTGCTCCTTGACAGTTGTGCTTATTCGCTGCCATTGCCTCCGAAATACGCGATTTTTCTTGCAGGGTGATTGAAAGAGTAAACGGGACGCCAACTGACACAGAAATGTGGACAAAAACGGATTTCAACCAATTTCACTGGGCGATCCGTGGCAAGTGTCAGAAAGTGCTGGTAAAAGGCTAGGTGTCGCATTGCCTGAGCCGATCTCTGACCAACGAAACTGGTGCCTACGATGTATCCCGAGTGACATTGAGAATATAAACGTGAAGAGCTCTATCTGAAGATGTTCTTCTCACTTTCCCTGTGTACTGCCTCCACTTAGCCCGCGTACAACGCTTTCATCGACACACCCTCCCTGTCTGCCTTTGTTCCGCCGTTCAACGGACCATATTATTTAGTGAGAGTTTATTGAAGTTTTCTGAAATTTTTTGTGATAAGTTGACTATATAAATATCACTGTGTACTGTCTCCCTGCTCCTTCCTATCCGGTTATTTTTCTTCTGTTATTTGTATGCTTTCCTGTATATCAAATCGCCAAATCCCTGCCGCCGAATTCATTTGATGGGTCGCCCGACGACTCCTTGAGTGCCGACTGAAGCGGGTCACAGTTCTCCTATCATTTCCCGGATAATCGTGCTCTCTGTCCCTGTCAATCTCTTTGCCGTTTTGTGCTAGGTGCTGATTACTGTATTCTCGACACCCCGCTGACTTTATTTCTTTTTACGCTTTCGAATAGTGTACTGTAAACTGCGTGTGATTGTATTTGTATTGAAGGGATCAGTATAGTCCTATGAAGACGATGTATTGAGAACAATAAACTATCCTGTTATTTTTAAATTTTAAATATTTGTGAAGATCCAGGGAAGCGGGTGCATCCTAGATCGATCGAGTCCTCGCTACGGGTTTGCATGAACTGTTCTTATTCTTCAGCTCTTCTAGGCTTGTAGCTGCGTTCGCTCTGCGATCTTTCGACGAGATAACTAGGACTTGAGAAAAGAGTTATGAGCAAAATTGTTGATAGCAATAGAGAAAGGACAAGAAGAAAAGTCTATTTGTTCAGTTGCTAGAGGTGATTAACACATAGCGGACAATGTGGGGCACATGGTGCATCACGCTCTTTCGTCCCCATTTGAACATGTGATACACGTGGTGCTTCAGGCGAAATGTGTTCGATATGCCCATAAAACGTTCTTATGTGGTCAGATGGTGCAAATGGTGAATTATCAGAAAAATGCTGTTTGGCCACCCGCGCACGCCATGCGAAAATGCAAAAAAGCTCATCCCGCAATATGTTAGGTAATAATCAATTGCAAAAATTAGCACTCCAATAGTAGTTGGTAAACGGACAGTTGTACTAGTTAGTTGAAGCTGAGGCATGAACTGAGTAAAAAATTGTAATTTCAAAGAAAATGGCAGGACCTGCGCATGTGCATGACAAATGCAGTGAAAGGCAAGTGTTACTGATAGAAGTGTAAAAAAAGCTAGGAAAGGAGGCAGAAATAAGTTACGAAAAAAAATGAGGGGACGACTGCAGATCACGTGACAGCGAGTACGCTCTTCGATACAACTAGTCCGCAAGACTAAGTAATTACAATGCCGCAGCTTGAGTTGATGTAGCTCAAGGCAGTTCGAGATGTCGGTGATGACATTATAGCAGTATTGACGGGACCATTCTAGAGTCTCAGGTTTCGGAAGCCTCAATCACGAGGAGTCGCTTGAATGCTGCTTTCGAAGGCATCAATCACGAGAATACTACTACATATTTGTATAGATTTCGATTTGTTGCTGCCTTTATTGCCTTTATTTTAGTTCATAACTGAAATGGAAAGGGATATGTGCACATATTCTGATGGAGAATTTTTGGAAGATTACGTTGACAATTTCTGTGATCTTAGAGTGTGCAAAAATGTCCCAGCTTTCGTACCAGTAGAATCTCGAAATATATATGGCCCCGAAGGTTGAGTCTACGAATGTTCGCCACGCTTGCCACCATTTCATATCACTATCTCTAGTAGTTTCTACATAGAGTCGGACGTTATTTTTAGTCATCTCTTGCATGTCAACCAATGACTTGCTTGTTAGAGATAACGATATGGAGGTGAGTAAGCGTTGCGAAAATTCGTACGTTTCACCCTACAGGAATATATATCAAGTTGTTGCTAGGAATTATTTTCTGCACCTTCCCATCATCGTGAAGGGGTAGCTCCTTCACTGGTACGACGACACCCTTAGTTTGTCTGTGATTCTGCATCGAAGGACTTTTCTCTGCATATCGAAGCTCTAGAAAGAGCTATCACTACCAAATTCGAATACACTGACCGAAAATAGTTCACTTTTTGAACTCTTATCAAAGACATCTCTTTTGTTAAACATTTTGTCTGAGCAAAAAAAGTCTAGTGCATGCAGGCAGTACAACACTTAAATTGAAATAGAGTGCTGGTATTGTCATTGTGCCTGTTAGTTTTTAGAAAAAAAATATATTAATTTCACGTAAAACTGTCAAAATTTCTGGTTTGATAAAATTCACACTCACCCATTAAATAACTTCCAAACGGAGGACCTCGAACTTTTTAGGGTATTCAAAATCCACATGAAATGAAAAGTATGTGTATGTCTCGAGTACTTGATAGAAACTGCCTAACTTAGTTACTTATTACCAAGTTTTTAGTAATCTACGTAATTCGGGAGCTTCTGACAGTCCTGGGCTGGGGTTCATGAAACGATAAGCAGGCAAACAACAGTGGTTAGCGTTTATTGTTCAATTTATAGACTACGCAATGTTAGGATACGCAAAACGCTAAAATTGGCTTGCAAGTCAGGTTTGCTTGGTTATGTGTTCATGAATCCTAGCCCTGGCTCACTTCACCAGCCCTGTTTTGGGGTTGGATCTGTTCCACATCCCACTGACACTCTAGCAAACGGTTCGGGAGAACACTGGGTTCGGGAGGTTTCTTAATTATTCAAGATATCCAAGCAGTATGTGGTAGAGCCAGTAGCTCTTAGTTTTGCAATTTTGTTTTGTTAAGCAATACATAAAACCTATACCAGCGAGTTTTTGCTTGCAAAAAAAGCTTTACCTTCAGAATATCACACACAACATGGCAACAGTCACTTCACGAGTTAAATAAAATGCGCCGTGCACCAATACCTTGCCACCCTCAGCGTTTATGAGAACGGAGGATAATCATGGCCAAGTTAGACTATCACGAGCAATATCATTTCAAATTTGAGGTACTATTTAAATAAAATACTTTCAAAATATTCTAACCCATCCCAAGCGCCGATCCTCGACATTGGAGCAAGAGCATTTGTGTGTATGTTCTTAAAAGTAACAAATGTATCTGCCCAGTTAGAGTCGCCCAACGATGTAGTACGAAACTGTGGAAGACACGACACGTCATTGCATAGGAGAAGACCTCCCCAAGATTAGATAAGATTAGTTTCTTTAGCAAGATGAAAATGTGGAAACTGACATAAATGATGTGCACGTTGGCTCAACAAACATATGTGGTCGTGCTGATGGACCGACTCAGATCTCCTGACGTCAGGGCGATCAAGCATCTTTGCCTCAGTTTGCGCGTCGTGAGTGTCAAAAACGACCTCCACACTATCTGGCAAGGAAGGCGTAAGCTAAAGTGGTTGAACTTTTCAGAGCACATTACTTTCGTTGCGACTTAATCATGAGACAGCTAGTCAGATATCAGTAAGTTCTGAGTACGCCCTTATTGTCACCCCCTCCCGAATACGCCCTTAGTTTCACTCCTTGCTCCTTGGATCCCAGGTGCACCAAAGAGTTCGATTTTTGCTGAAATTCCACCAGCAGAGTGGACCAGAGATTTTTTATGTCTTTAGGACAAACAAATCCCTTTTAGGTAAACCAACATATGTACATACGTATGTACGTGGCGTTTTGATGTCTTTATGATGAAGACGAATGCTCTGTGAGTAGTACTCATGTGCATTTCCTGATTTATGGGGTTGAGCAGTGTCAGATTAGAAACTCTTCCTCTCTTCTCATAGCAACTACAGGCACCAGTCAAAGGGGTGATGTAACGAGAGAATAACGCAGTTTCATAACTTCTTGTTACCGCTTTTATCGGTGAATGGTTCCAATCTCGAATTTTCTCGAAGGAGAGCAAGTGCCGTACCTGCATACGTAGTTTCCGCAACAAATTCAGCAGGTCGAAAACAAGCCTTCCAAACTGAAATCAATCTATGTAACAACAAATTGAAACGGTGCAAAAACAATGGAACTGAGTCGTGGTGTGCTGTTCGGTTCATAAGAAGTTCCCATTGGATTTGAGTCAGAAAGGAGAGATTAGAACTTACACCATACAGTTGAATTTCGTTCTCGTTAATCTAGCTCTATCCATTCTTGATATATGGAATCTATAATTGTACTAGCTGCCGCACCTGGCTTCGCTCCGGTGTTTTACTACCTTAGCTACATCACACTGCTGAGGCCAATTAATATCACCGACGAATTCATTAAAACATTAAAATCTCCGTAATTTTGGTGATCAGCATGCTAGCGAAGCCCAAGTGACCCTTCCCCATCGACTTGTGGGCGAAAAGCTAGTAAAGCTGTTTCGGTGATATTGAATCGATGCATTCGAACGAAGTGGTTGTCATATTCATTCATATTCAGCGTTTCGAGGTAACCAGGAGAAATGTCTTCACCGCTCCATTGGGCAGAAGAGCCAAAAATGAAGCAAATCGATATTTCGTGCAGAATGGTTATCATATTGGTGTTCAGAGTATTGAGAAACCCCAGTAGGGATGACCTTGTCCGTCACGAGCGAAAATGGAAAAATCGATAGGATCAATAGATCAATATTTCATTCAAAATGGTTGCCATATTCGTATTCAGCGTATTAAGGGACCCCAGGAGACATGTCCCTACTGAGCCCTGGACAAAAATTACGAAAAATCAATAAAATCGATGTAACCGATAAATCAGTCGATAGTCCCAGGTGCAAAGTAGCCTGTAACCTCCGCCGGCCCGCGTAGGATGTGCGTGCAAAATTTGGTCCGGATCGGTTCACCCTCCGCGATTTCTATTCATTACATAGATACACACCCATACATACAAACTTTCACTTTTATACGGGGTGGCCGAAAATTCGTGCACCTACTTAATATGAATAAAATTCTAGACAAGGGCTGAGTTCTGGCGAACGCAATTCAGATATTAAGTAGCCCTTATGAGGGCGATGCACTAGCTGTGACTTAGATTTCCATGTGCTGGCTCGATAGAGTAGAGAACTTCCAAGCACAATCTTGCCGAACTTTTTCATCCAACATTGGGAATCGCCCTGGACCACATCGTTTTCGTACACGTCGAACTTCACAGCTTGCTTACCGTTGCAAAGCAAGACTTCTTCTGTTCACTGCAAAAATTTGGGATCGAAAGATTCTGTTACTATAGCAGCGGCACAAAATAGAGTGCTAGTTTTGTAAGCGAGAATCGGACTATGGCGTATTCTAGCTTCCAGGCGCATGTATCCCCGCTGATGGAGAAAAATCCGAAAACTGTTCAATAATGATTAATCAGCAAATGTTCTGCAAGTTTCCCTCAAAATCGGAATACAAGATGATTCATGATAAAGTTTTAGCGTCAATAAATAGGTGCACAGGTAATTTTCGGCCACCCTGTATATACAGATTCCAAAATTCAGCAGCTTAGAATTGATGATTTGCCACTGGGTTGCTCAGAAACTTCTGCGCCAGGTCCATTCTTGAACAGTTTTCTTTTCAATTTCCCTGTGCTTCATCTTCTTTTATTGAATACCGAAGAAAATCAGACTTATTGGGAGCTTTTCTCATTCGAGCCTTTCCCACAGGAGCGAGATATTAAATGTAGACATACCTGGATATTATAATTTTTGTGGCGTATGTATGAGCAGTGTCATGCAGGTAACAAAGTTCATTACTTCTCGAACTTGCCCACTGATGAGGGGTGGGCACGGTTTAGTACCGTCTTTTCCTGTGAAAACGTCTCTCAGAAAGTTCTTTCCAAGAAGAAAAAGCGAATTTATCGTATCCCACTCAAAACACATACATACTCGTCAAAATCGCGGAGTTCTTAAGGCTTCAACATCACGAAAATTCAGGTTTTATGTACTATTTTTATGAGCAATCCTTATAGGGATGCAAAAACGTCACGCTCAACAAATCGACGGAGGTTGATGCAAAATTTCGATCACATATTTTCTTCAATTTTATTCTCTTCATAACTTTGCCAGCTATACCTTCTTCGACTAGTACGAACTGTCGCTCATTTTGTAAGCGCGTCCCTGACGTCATGTGAACACAGAACTCTAGAAGCTGCGAAGCGGAGACGCTGGAGACCGCCATTTTTATGTCATCATGTTTGGCGAACTCATCTTGTGGAATAGGAGATTCTGGAGCGACAGAGGTGGCCGCCGAACAACAGCAGCCACGATACTATTCTCTTAGAAAATGCTGTGGTACACGGATCGTTTACCAGGAAAATCAACGAGATGCCAACCAGCTCTCAAAAACAGATCTTGACCAATTTCGGCCATGCAGATAATGGTCTTCGAAAACCTTGTCCTTAGAGCACAGTGTCAGCTATTTTTAGGACCAAATCTCAGTAGTAGATAATGGTTAGCGCATTATAGTCTCTGAACTTTCCGTTCCCATGATAAAGCAAATGGAACGGCGAGTTTCACAGCAAAAGTCGCAGCTATGATTACTAGTTATGTAATGTGCACTCTAGTGATATTTCGCGACTAAAATTCACCTATACTGATAACCGATCGTACTAAAGTAACAGAAGCAGAACCAAAAAGTTCCAGAAGATTGTAAACGGTGAGACTTTGGTAGAAAGGCGTAGGTGTGCTGCTCCTCAGAGTTGTCCTTATTCGCACTATAGTCACAAATTTTCTAATCCCATGTGTACAGTTCATTAAAGAGCATGTGCAGGTCACAATAACTCTTACAAACTTCTCCTTGCACCTGCAAGAATTCGCTACCAAAGGTTGATGTTGTCGCACAAGTGTGGGAATGTATTCTGAAAATTTTGGTAGTAAGCGTGCTCTAATACGATTAGTAAGAAGACGCCGTAGCTAACGCTATAACCTCTGTATAATGGGAAGTGTTTCATCCCGATCCTTTAGGTGTAGTATCCAGGTTTCTTATTAGGAATAGAGTTCATGACTTCTATAGATGGTACCCAATGGAGACGAGACTGAACCCTTTACAGTACAGATTCTACCTTTAACTACGGAGTTTTTTTTACTAGCAGAAGAAGCCCGCTCCGTGTTTGCTTCCTCCAGATGGGACGGACCGGGTCGAAGAGCACGAATTAGCGTAGGTTCCAGCGTACTACATACTTTGTTTGGAAAGTTCAGAAGAATTTGAGAATGAACCTGTCTGACAGTGGTGAGAAGTAGCCTACTAGGCATTTGACTCCATCGAATTCTATTAACTGCTAGCCTGAATAACCGAATTTTTGGCTTTGTCGAATAGCCTGGGTTTTCAGATCCTTGGGATTCGACTTGTTCGAAACTCGACCTGATTTGAACAAGCTTAAAAAATTTAATGCTGATCCTTGTTCTTCGTGGAGTTGTGGACGTGCAAGTTGGGACTATGCTCCAAATTTCTTAGGAATAAGTTCCTCGAGTGCGTTCATCATTGTTATTACACATACATAATTATGGCCTATCCTGCATTTTCGAATAACTCATTAAAAGCAGTATTTTCAAATGCTGGATCGCGTTGTATCAGCGACATAATTAATAGATTATAGTGTTACAGTTAATAAAGGAATGGTCCGTCTCGATATGAAAATTTATTTTTGGCATTCTTTCTAGAAAGATGTGTCGCGTCTCACAAGGACTAAGTTAAGCAAACATTAGCAATTTTGAAATTCAGAATTATTTGGGCACAAATTGAAGAGCGACAAAGTGATATGCTTCCTTATACCACCAGAAACGGAACCGGATACCTCACGTTATTCCAAATGCCCAAATATTGGTTGAGGGCTTGTCCAGAGCACCTACAGACCTTTCAAACCTGAACAACAGCGGATTTTCTATACATGCATAGTGTTGGATTCATGAATTCCGTGAGAACCTCTGTCTGCGTGTGTTTTCGCGACTGCTTCGCGTGCGCACCGCGAATTCATCACCGGCTCGATGGCGCCAGAAATGCAGTGAGGTCTACGGTAGAACTCGTCTTCCTGCCCACCGCGACTCACTTGTTTTTTCATTTCCTTAAACATCGCTAAGTCTGATGTACAATCCTGAGAAATGGCCATGGCCACTGAAAGAATTTCTCAGTGTTTTTGTGGAAACCTTTCCAAAATAAGTTTGGAATGATAATAGTGTTGATTGACGAGCTGAGCGTGGTCTCCTTATACATTGACGTTGACTCCATATCCATTAGCTCTGCGTCATACTGATCCAGGTCAGTTTTTTGAGCATACGCATGAGCCTAATAATCTTAACGCATCGATACGATCATAACAATTAATATTCCACGTTTTGCTCGGATTGCGAACATTCTTTCACGAGTTCCAAGAATCTCAGATTCTACAGCCAAAGTCTGAGTCAAATTGACTGTCGTTTGTGCGCCCAAGAAGCATTGTTGGACCCAAACGAACAATGTGGTAAGAACAGCAAACTTTCCGACAGTGTTCATACTTTGGAGTCACCCTAACATAGTAAAGTCCGTTTCAAAAACGACGATAGTTAAGTTTTTGTGCCCACGATCCACATTTTTCTTCTACCTCTCCGAATACGCCGCAGTTTCCCGCGTTCTTTCCTTCTCTAACAATTCACAACTATAAACTCCGGTGGAACACACTATATACACTATATACTCATTTTTACTATGAGGACTCACTTTAGAAGAGTGGCCAGCTCATAATCTCTCCGGTTTTGACCTATCCGCTCTTCTCACAACCTGTTCTCCCCTCCCCCCCCCCCACCCTCCTTCTCCGCGCACCGAACAAATTGTTAAGTGAAGGAAGTAGGAAAGCATCAGAAGACGTGTAATATCCTTGAATCTTTGATAGATTTGGGACACGTAACACGTCTCATTGGCAGTTTCTTTAGAGTTTAGAACCGCAGAAAATCGGAATCAGCGCTTATACGAGCCTCACCGTCTTTCTCCACAACGTCTCCAAAGCAGCTGTCTAAGATGGAACCTTCGCGGATTATGTTAAACCAGGCCAACAACTGCTAACATACTTCTGCCAGAATTTTCTTCACCTCCTTCACTTTCTTTTCGAGGGAGGTTTTCCGCGTGAGACCAACCGAACAACTGTACACCGAAAATTTCTTTTGCGATCAATTTTTTTCCTAACATTTAGGACTTTTTACCTTTGTCGAAAATTCTTTTCAGTTTCCGAAATCATTCACGATTACAATGCATACATGCGAGTGATAATTTCAAACTTAAAATCAGAATCAAATTATAACGCGCTGTAAATCCTAGTAATCTTCAAGAGAGGAGCATGTTCCTCATCGTAGACATTAATAAAAACCAGTCACTTTTTATAGGCAAAGAAACAAAAACAAAGTGCGAAAGGAGTAGATCGAAATCGCCCGGAATTCACTCTTTCTTTGTTGCCTTTGTTGTCAAGTGAATTTTTTAGAGATATTTTAGGTCAGCGCGCGACCTTTCTATTGATGCTTTCAGAATTAGTTTGGTCTTACCTGAAAGGTTATGACGACAACCCACTGATTAATCAGTCCAGTTAGGTTCTTTGGAAAGAAATTATGAAGTATGTTGTTAAGAAGCACCATAGGAATGAAATGTTGCTAAAGATTATAGCTAGAAACGTTCATTGTTTGGGGCTTGAGAGTGCGAAAAAATATACATATGTAGGAGCGTGAGGTAGTCGTTTTTTTTTAGAAAAGATATTCTTTGTATAGGAGATAGGCTCTGGAGGAGAATTATCATTGACCTGGATGTCTGGCACATGGCCAAATTGGACAAGAACGATATACTCGCAGTGAATTTATGTGTTCTGTACGCCTTTTCCCTGTAACATCAAATGGAGAACAAGGCGCTTCTGGGAATACTTTTTTCACTGAGCTGCGATGTGTGACAGATCCCTGTCAGCTTCCGGATACCCTACCGTACCTACATCCCGTATTTATCGAGGGGCTATCGCGTCACATTGGTGCCGTGGTGCAAAATGCATGGAGGTTGAGTGTCTGAATCGCGTGCTCGGTGGCTTTTACTGAAATCGGAAACTCGTCCATCTCGGTCGTACTGACAACCACTCCTAGATGAATGGCTTCCTGGGCCGAGCTGAAGCCGCGTGGGTTCCTACGGTAAGGACAGCGGTACGCAACTGCGGAAAAGCACTGAAATTCTAACCGAACCGGCCAATATCCATCCTTATGAACCGGCAAAGCTGAAAAACAAACCGAGCGGAAAAGCTTCATGGAAGCCGTCGGCGGGGCAGAGCAGCGCTGGGTATTTGGCTACGGATAACTCGTGTGCTTCTCCATTACTGATATCAATTTCTAAATCCTCAAGATATTGAGTTTCATCGGGTGAGGGGTCCATTAGTGCGCTCACCGCCGGCGCTTCTCTAACCGCGTACTGCTACCGTCAGAAGAGTCCAGGCTCGGCATCGGCGCGATGTCCAGGTATCCTTGGGATTTGGGCGAAATATTAATGGGAACTCGGCCGTTGAGGGTTCCTAGGTGACAAGCGATCTCGTCTCGGTATCCGTGGATTCCACTATTCATGTGTGTTTTTTCGAAAGCAACCTGTCTTTGTTCAAATCGACCGCTCACTCTCACTCTAATTGCCGCAGTTTTCGATTAACAAACGTAATGAGAAGTTTTCTTTTTAGGAGTCAAAGTACGATTATGAGCAAAAATTTCTTATTTATGCAAGTGCTTTTTTATTTTTAAGACATACATGGTGCGAGGGTGCAATCATTCCTATCGAAGTGACGGTAATTGAAGCGATACGACTTACTTTTTAACGAAAAAGGCAGATAAGTAATTTTTGCTTTTATTTATCACTGAAGTAGTTACTAAAAATCAGCCCGCCGATTATACCAATGTGGTATCCGCTCAAAAGATCTGTGACGTTCTTCGCAAAGCTTCCTAATGCTGTTTCCCTCAGTACAATTGTTCTCCCTACCACTATGGGCATAACTCAGTTGATGTTGAGTGTATAGGTGGCATGAGTAGATAAATAAGTAAATAAATGAACAAATAACTAAATGGCTTAACTGATGTTGAATTTCCGTTGAAAAAAGAAATGTGGCCCAATTCACTCCCCTAGGCTGACTAGGCTGATTGACTCATATGTTGCTCCATTCTTGTTTTGAAATTAAGTAACTTTAGATATATTTGTATTGGTTTTCGTTCTATCCTGAAAATGCTAAGCAATATCATAAATAAGAAAACAAATAAATACATAACCAGGGATATATCGACCACCTACATGAATCACCCGCGCCCAGCCTGACGCTTTAGAAAAGGGCCTGCCAGAAGTGAAAACTTCCGATACCGCTCGTTGTGTGTCGTTACGGTCACGGAAGTAACAGTAGTAGCTCAAATGTCCTTCCAGTGGTCGTTTTGAGGTAACCCCACGTGAGACATTCAACATGGGGTTTGGAATGGTCCTGCTTGGAAAAGACGGTCTTCAACTACTAGTGCTTTTTTCTCTGGAACGGCTGGTAGTTATACATTATCGCAGCTTTTTCTATGAGTAGTTTTCAGTGCTTAATTCTCCGTACACTGCACAAGAGATATAGGAGAAATTTCCATCTTGAGGCTTACATAACGATTGTCCTTTCTTATTTTCATTTGCTTCAAATCGCATTCTTAGCTAATTTCAGGCAGGCTGTCCAAGAAGATCTGCTAGAAACGGAATCGTATCATTTCGTATCATATGTACAAAATCATGTGTACGATACTGCTTCTAATCTCTGCCAAAGAGATGAGCGCAACTGGCTAATCTGTCACAAATTGTTGTTCAGCAATAACTCTCCTGAGAGTAATCCTCAAATTCCCAAGATCCCAAAGTTTTTGTAGGAGAGATGGATTTTTCGTATTACGGCGATCTGTGACCTCATTAGATTCTTTCGCAAAAGAGGTCCTAGACATTCTCCCCAGCAAAATCTGTTGAAGCTGCTTGTTTGATACATTAGTGAAGTGTTCCCAACTTTGATTTCTCATTTGGAGACGATACAAGTGGATATCAGTGCTGGACGCAAGAAGAGCAAGCCAGAGGGGAGTTGGGAAACAGTAAAAAAATTAATATTGATACAAAAAAAAAACAGAAAATAAATATATAGGGAATAGTAATGAAATATGACGGTTTAAAAAAACTAGTACTAAATTTTTATCTGGGTCTGCCACTGATGCTTACATATGTACTAGTACTAAATGTCGAAACTCCGATTAAGTTAATATGGAAACTTAAGTTCTGTTTTCCATTTGTTAACAAAATGCCCAAACTTGAACTCCTTAGATGCTCATATAAGTTTTTGCACTGCACTCACATAAATATTAGTCTCAGTGAATTCAGCTTTTCAAGTCTTCTCGCCCTTCATTATTCTGCCAGCTCTGCCAGCTATCGAGAGATTCTCAGAAGCACTGAAATTATCCTTTCGCATTTCCTGCCCTGAAATTTTCTTGGTTTTGGTTGAAGTTTTTGTTTGGTTTATTTTTGTTCCTACCTAGTCATGAAAAATTTATGAACAATCTCTTCGATTTTTCATTTCAAAACCTTCCAATGTATGAAAAATGTGAAATTTCTGAAGCTTCGATAACACCCTCCTCTTTACTCGAACAGGAGGCTTTCCGATCAAACCCGCAAATGAAGGTCCTATTAATTTTTTTAGGCAGAAATAATTTACTCCCTCAATTTAATCCATTATGCTTAGATTCATGGGCAGCCGGACAAGGAGAATGCTTTATAACGAATTCCCGAAGGATATAAATAGGAAACAAGCAGTTTCTATACTCTCTAGACCCTACTGCACTGCAGATAAACCCTTTGCACCACCTCAAACCTCTGTGATAGTTTGTATTTGTAGCTGCCAGCTTTTTCCGGGCGTTTTTCCAGCGGCTCCTCAACTCGTCTGCTGCAGAGTGTAGTGATTTAGCCGTTTGTTCCACTCCGTTACACTCTGAACTGACCACTCAACTCGGGTACTTTTCGGTTTAAACTCACTCGCAGTGCGAAATACGCACACGTGCCACTCACTCGCTTACTACTGACGTATTGGCCAGGACCCGGAGCCGTCCGGACACCGTACAGTCGACGACTCTCCGGCTCAGGTGCGCTTCTTCCGCGATCACCCCTTGCCCGGACGATAACCCCGCTCGGTGGGTTCTTGTTCGACTTTCGCGTTCTGTGGCTTTTTCCACGGTCCAGATGTTCTCCTCAACCCAGATGCAATCATTTCTTCTCAACTTGTGCACCCAACTTGCATTCACACGTGTCTGGCTACACTAACAGCAACAAGTTGTCGGCCGGTCGCTGCTCATATCCCTCACTTTGAGTGAATGCCGTTGTTTCCGTTGTTTCCGAGCAGCGGCCGCGTTACCTCTCCTGAGCGGCCGCCGTACCGCGATTAGGTATTGCACGGCTTCGTGGTAACCTAGCCGCTGGCTTCCTTCATTACATCCAGGGTCTTCCTTGGATACCTGTTGTTCATCGCAGTAGCTTATAAACCTCGGTGATGCGCTCGGTTCTTCTCGGTAACGCAGCGAGTTCAGCCGAGGACTCCTCCTGTCCTTCGCTTGTTATCTGCACTAATCCCTGATAATAGGAGAAGTAATGTATGGCACCCTGGAACTCACTCAGCGATCTGTCGATCTCTCGTCACCCTAGAGTGGAAAATGCTCGGCTCTAGTGCGCAAACAGCCCGAGATTACCCAAGTGTTTGGTCTTCGAGTGAAACGGTCCAAGTACCCGATCTTCACGACCTGGATACTACAGGTCGTTTCTTCCAGCAGCTTTATCTTTGCTTGCTAAGATTTCATGTGAGAGTCCTTGACGAAACTACTCAAAGTTAGTAGAATGGCGAGCAAGCAAGCGCGATTTATCGCACATTGTTTAGTGACAGCGACTCTCCTGCTTTTTTTCGATTTTCATGTTGTGAGAGTCCTTGATTGCTTGATTCTTATTTATTTATTTATTTGCTCATTTATTTGCTAAAATGTACTCAAAGTGCACATAAGAAACGAATGAACAATACTCGTTGCACATCTAAAGCCCAGAGCTGAAATTAGCAATGGCTAAAAGCTTCCTAATCAGTCTTTTCCCTCATCCCTAATGCGTGAATTTTGAAGTACATATAAACGGCTTTCTTTCGATTTTCTATCAGAAGTGCTTCTATATATCTTTCGCTCTTTAGGGTAAAACTTAGATCAATTCAATGTTTTGGTATTTAAGTGACAAAAATTTGTGGAAGGCAACATTTCTGACAAAAATATCCTAGAATTTCTTTTCTTAATCGCTTTGAATAATGGAAAATACGTAGATTTAAAAGAATGCTTTCCCTATTAAAGGATTTTCCTCAGTTTCTTGAACGACTTTACCAGTAGTTGATTCACATTTTGCGGCAGGGGTTTTTTTTTGTTAACAAATTTTGATCAGATCTATTCTGTTCTTTTCTAGTACATTCTACGACTTGGAAAAATTGCTGATGTTATGCGTTTCAAAAGTGAGAAACTGAAAGCTTCGAAAACGAAGGGAAGCAATGATTTGAAAGACTGAAAAGAGAAAGAATGTCACTGTAACTGGACCACCTTGTATGAGCCTAGCCTTTAAGGCTGATGTAATTACGTAACTAAGATTGCCACAACAAAGTTACTGTTCCAGGATCTTCGAAATTTTACTGACTAGGCGCACATATTTTTATGGACCCACTTCTTTTTATCGCATTGATGTTAAGCTCTCATCAGTTCCAATTTTTTTTGTTGGATTAAGTGAAGCTCAACACAACATGTGAACAGAATAGCATCTGAACTCAGTTTTTCACGCGAAATTTCTCTATGCTAACCCTTTAGTTTAGCCTACGTATGCGTGAGTGAAGTCATCCATTTTTCTTTTCATTTGTTCGTTAAGGAACTGCTCTTTGAACCTTTTGTGGGTACCTGAACAAGAAATGGGGTCAAAGATGAGGTAACATAGGGTTTCAGGTTGTAATTGTACACTTTGTCACATACACGAGATGTTGAACCTCCACAGAGTAGGAGCGCCACCCTGCAAGAGAATTTCTTACTGGGGAGATATGGAATCCGGCTTTTTCCTTTTTCTGTCATATGAAACTGCAAAGAAACAAGCGAATAAATTTTGATAGCACTATATCGAATGTTGTTAAGACTGAATAATTCATTGGATACCTTCAACTTATTCAAAATTCGAAAATTCGAGTTCGGATAAGTCTATCGCTAGGATGTTTGAAAAACAGGACGCAATACAATCCTTCAGGAACGTACCGGAGGCATTTAGGTCTATCCCTTTTTTGAGCATTTGAATTCCTCTGCTATAGTTCTACATGGAAAATCAAATAGATAGAGTTCGTTTTTTTATTTGGCCCTAAGTATAATATCTAAATCACATCTGCATGCATATGTAGTAAGGGTTCATCCGGGAATGATATTGAACACCGAGGCCTCTGAGAATGCCGAAACCCTAGTGGCCATCCAAGGAAGAAGGCATGTAAATCGTGTGATCACACAGCTAGGCACAGTCGCAGCCAGAACCACCTCCTCGCCGCCGTCCTCACCGTCCCTCGTCACTCGACATCTCGGGTCGGGTCGTTGAGGGCGGCGAGTGCTGTGAGTCGGTCGTCCGGCCGCTCTCGCCCGGTTATTCCTAATTGACATGAATTTTGAGATCAGCGCTGCATCGATCATAACTCCGGGATAACTCGACCTCCGGCTGTGTGGCGCGCGCCACCAGCTCACGTCCACTTCACACCCAGCCCCAGCCAGCCCTCAACAGCAGCAGCAGATTCCATTGATGGTTCTCGAGTTTTCTTCACGGTGAAGTGGAGCTTTGCAGCTTTTGTGCACAGCCGGTGGTGGTGGACGCGTCGCGACGACGAATCCCGTTTCGGGCGACTTGTAGCGTGGTGTCGCTCGTTTTTGCGCTATCTACACAGCAAATCGGTGTACAAAACTGCTTACTGTTGACCTCCATTTAATTATGAGATAAGCATTTGTCTTTTACTCGAATTACCCCATTACCTTATGCCTTTATGATACAGTAGATGCAGCTCAAAACAAGAAAATCCCAGGGGCTTTCTCTAAAAAATCTCCTGGGTTTCTTCTGACCCCGCACCGGAAGTGCCTAACAGGTTCTGACAAGGTGGTTACGAGTCAGATCAAGTGCCAACAGGTTTCCACTAACAAAGTCGCAACCTCAACGCGTCACCACCTGTCGCAGCTCCGCCTACTCCACTCTAAACCACTCCTTCAGAGTGTGATTAATGTGAACTCAAACTTCAAGCCGAATCACCCCTGTGACGTCATCGTGTTCCCAGGATGAACCCGGGTGCTCCAAATGTCTTCCTCATGGTTAACTGTGTCAATTTTCTCTTCTGTCTTTTTATATTGTTCAGTTTTTGTTCCTCTCTGAATGAGCAACATTTTGACTACTTAACTAGTCTTTTTTCCACAAATGGAAAGTTCAGTCCGATTAGCAATAGTCTTACCGTGATATCCAAGCGTAAAATCAGATGTGGTTCGTGCAAGACTATTCTTAGGACAATCAACGAGGATGTCGGAGTCTATCGAATGTCGAACCAGCTATCAGTGTCGATTTTGGGTTAGACAGCGTGATCTGGGCTCGATATGCTTGGAAATTACGGTAACACCTCCTACTCACCGGACTGAATATTTCATTTTGTCGTTTTTTTTTAGCAATCAGTGTATTGAGTTGTTAGAAATCTGCTCTCAATGAAAAATTCCGCTCTCATATCTTCACCATTCCTCGTTATTTTACAAGTCTTCCCTGCTACATCCCTCTGCTTGTACTCAGTTTCTATTCAATGATTTTTATCCATGAAACTTGACAATACCCTCAGTTCCTGCAGTCCTTCACCGTCAGCTCGAGATTTCATAGGAATAGGACTGCTTTTTGGAATGGTTCAGACACGGAAGCACGTGATCTTGGTACTAAAATGCCTCGTACCTCATAGCTGATAAGCAACACCACGCTTTCAGTTTATTCCTGCACTAAGTAGCATTTCAAGAGTAAGATTTGAAGTTATTTGAAGGGCAAGAAGCACTGGGGAGTTCACTGCCCTCAATCATTCCTTCCGAGTTTTCACTCACTAATAAGCAGGAAATTTTTGAGTTTTCCGGGAACTCCAAGACATTCTTGGAAGGGGAAATTATGAAAGGTATATTCGTCCATAGGAAAACAGTGAATTAATTCAAGTATCGAATCTCATGACATCATTCCATGGAGATCCTTGGAGTTTGGATATTTGAACATCTTCCAAGAAGCTTCTACTGCTGTAGTCACTAAGCTGTGTAAGCGTCTTCTCATACAATTTACTGATCATGTGAAAGACTCCCGTCTGGATTTCTCAGGGAGCCTAAATAACGTCAAAATGTGGCAGATGGATTTATTATACTGTCAAATTACTGTCAATTTAAATAGTTGGAGGCGCTTCAAATCTCAAATTGGAATGTTATACTTTTTCTGTAAGTTTTAATATGTATGTGGTGCGATTCCTTTACTTTGATGTTTTCCTACTGCCACTTGGTAGGATTTCCTTCCAGACCCATCCTGCGGCATCGTCCCATCGATGAGACCAATGCGGTCGTAATTGTAGACGAAGTCACTCCATCGGCGACTCTCTAAGCTGACGGAATAGACGATAGTTGATTTGCTTAGTACTTAGGATGTCTGGGCATGAGGAAAAGCTTTTGCCACCAATAAACACGTGCTGCTTGCGTACAGGATGATATTTAAGACTTCGGCGGAAAAATGTTCGCAATATCTTTATCTTCAGAAGTCCTTAAAAGGCAAGGACGTTGCTGGCCGTTCTGTCAAATTTTGTCCTACATTTCACTTCGAAGTGGAGTTCTATTATTATAATCCTCTTACTGTCAGACCTCTTCTTGTGTGTTACCACAGTTCGTGTGTCTGAAACAAATGATATCAATTCCACTGTGTTGGAATGGTTTTTGCAAAAACAGTATTGCTACTGAACTCCAAGTTTCACCAATTTTTGAAAAATCCGCTGCCCAAAGACATTCTCGCGGAAAAATCCCTGAAGCAAAGAACACTCCGAAAAAAATGCGGCCGGTACTTTTACGTGTCACCGACTGTGCGTCGACAGAGTGTTGAGTTATCAACTTTCGTGAGAGGAGTACTTGAGACATCGCCCACCGCAGTGATCGGTCCTTATCAATGGTATCAGTGCCCTTTCGCAGCCGAAAGCAACACTTTCCACTGGCTTCTCTCGACCGCTACACGAATGCACTTCTGCCGTCGTCCGAGTCGTTGTCGTCACCTCCTCACGACCTTATTTCGTCGAGGTCAAGCATTTTACTCGAGTTTTGTTCGAGTTCGACGGGGCGACGAGCCTGCTGCGTCTCTAATCCGAAAACAGCGGGTTACCCTCAATACATTCCAATGAGCCTCCTCCTCCTCCCTTCTTACCTCTCCCGGCAAATCAAGGTCGGTCGTTTTACCTACCTCAATGAGAAACGGATAGATGCGGCTAGCATTGGACTTTCGTTCAAGGGAACCAAATTTATGAAGGGATGCAGTGTTTTAAGAGGTAGAGACCTACACATCACTATGAGAATAGGCTCTCTTCCTTGTACCATTTTACAATTCTTAAGGCTGTGGGATGTCTTATTTGTCCACTCACTGCGCCATAGTACAACTGCTCTCAGTTGTTTCACAGTCGGTTGGTACAGAATATCCCGGGACAGCCCACTCCTCTGCTAGTAAAATCTGCAGAATCTGATCAGAAGAATAAGCACTTCTATGTGGTGCTTTCATCTCTAGCAAACAAGGATGGAAAAATCCTGGAGTATGCTAAATCCTGAAATATGCTTTCTGGACTTATTGGGCCATACCTTCAAGTGACTTTCAGCGTTGGGACTCATAAACACTTTCTGACGAAGTTTTATGTTACTCACTCATCTTCTTTGGACACGTTTCCAGGGCAAAGCCAAGACAGATTTCACAAATTTTTCCATCAGCTGGTCTTGTTGCCTGCTGAGGCGAGTTTAACGATCAAAATCCACCTCGTTCTCTCTGGAAAGCTTGTACAGTTCAGGATAGCGTGGCAGTGAGTACCGAAAATTCCCGGGAATATTCATAAAACCGATCCAGCCGAGGAGTGGATGCGCGCTCTGCTAGTGGAAGGGTTTCCCTGTATACGCAGTAATTGAACCATACATGTTTATACTACAAGCAATTTGGTTAATTACTATCGGTAGGAAGCAAGGAGGTGGTGGCTAATTGGAATTTAGCCGCGGATCAGTGCTTGGATAGCAATGACCACATCATCCACAGATAAGCCTTCAATAAGTATTATAACTTCCTGAACTAGCCTTCAGTAAGCAGTAAACAACACCCACCCGTGGTGCCTCCAGTGGCATCCTTCGGTTTAGGAAGTTGCTCACTACTCGTAAGGTTGGCCGTTTGCTGAACTCAAGCTTTCCTACACTTAGTAAACTAATACTTGCAACTTTTGATCAGTATTCCTGCAGTTCCGTAGCAAGTTTCTATCACTATTCCTGCAGTTTCGCACTATCCCCACTATGAGGTTACGAACCCTGCTGCTCTTTTGCCAGCATCTAAAATCAACCCAATTTTTGGAATCAATTGTGTGCAGATCTACCCATTAACTATCCTGAACTCTTCGTCCACATGCGTAAAATAAGGTAAAAGAATAAAAAATAAAACACACATGGTGATTCGAATACTAGAACTCTAGTATCCAATTTTGAATATGGCTCGAATTAAAAAAAACACGTTCTGCAGTACCTCCTAGTTCATTTACTCCATTGCTCTGAATACCTTTCCTCTTCGAGTAATCAAATTTTCCACCCATTTGAAAGCGGATATTTGTTCGAAATTCTTATTTCTCGTTCATATACCTTATTCTGATGTTGTTATCATTGTAAGATATTACTGTTCCCATTCGGTTCTAAATTTAGTATCTTCCCTGCACTTGAGAAGCCTGACATCCAAAACTGTAAAAATTGTCTTGTAGAACTAAAATTTTTACAGTGCCTGAAAATTTGTTATCTTCCGCTTTTCATAACTACTCATGAGACTTCATACCATATCTGTTGTCCAGTATGATGGTAACAACCTTTGGATGTTACTGTATAATCATGTTCTTATCTTTTTAGTAGTATAGTGGTCCGCTATTCCTCTACTCTTGTATAGGCTCAAATTCTATATTTGTGATTGTGCTACGTGCTTCTGACTTCACTAAATCCTGCTGATCCAATAATCAATTCTACGCAGTACTGTAGAACTGTAATAAATAGAAGCTCTTAAGTATCGGTACAGGCAATGGAGGCATTTTCTGAAGCATTCTGGAACATTCCCCTTTTTTTACTCCTCGTTGAACTCTTTCTTCTCCGTCACTCATCCTCTCTATTTTACCCTCTCCACTTCCCATCCCCCTCTGCTCCATAGCAGTTGCTCGCTGAGTGCTGCGCTATCAACTGCTTCGTCTCTCTCTCGGCCAAGTTTTCGCTTTCGGGTACAGGATTTGTAATTGAACACCGTCGGCTCTTCCGGGGTCAGCCGCCACGGCCGCCGCGGCCGTTGCCGTCACGTCCGCGGTTGGTCGCGGCTGCGCGTTCAAAAAGCCGCGACTGCAATCAGGCCTACCGCTGTAAAAACGCGACAAACCGACGTCGTATGTGTGGATTTGACGTGCTGCGAGTATCAGTGAGGAATTGGCGGCCGGCGTTTTTCTGCCCAACGCATTAGAGTTTTACTCGACGGTTTACTAGTTTTACGTGAATGTTAATCAATACGGCCTGTCAACATTGGTCACAGGACAGTTATGATTGACGTTTTCAGGGTTGATTTCTCAGCACTGGAAGAGTAACAGGTTTCCTAATGGCTAATTGCAATTTTGCAATTTTCCCTAGATGTTCCTAACCGACTATTACTTTTACCAATGTACTAGTATTACAGGGAGTTAGTAGGAATTGAATATGGCCATAGATTACCTACACTTTCGCATTAATAGTTTCAGGACATTTTAGACCTTTCTACCGAAGTCCTTTAAAACTAGGTCTTCTATAATTTTTGGCCTTCTAAGAGATGTTTTGATACTCGTGCATTTTATGCGAAAAAAAAAACAAGTTCGTGTTGTCCTCTCATTTTCTGATTAGTTCAATCGGGTCTGAAAAATTTGTACAGTTTTTCTAATTCTAGAAGTATGAAGACGGTAATGGCATCTTCTTAAATTGAAATACATAGTTGACGCCCACAACCAGAAATTCGTTCTAGGCTCACAGACTCAAAGTGGTTACGGATGCTCCTGGATTATCATGAAGTTTCTAAAGGTTTTCATCATCATGTCACCTTCGTTTTTTGTCGTAGGTAGGGAGAAAACTTTGGTCTCCACCATTTCAGAGATTCAGATGGAAAAACGAAATTTTAGAAAATTATTAATTCTGATATCAAATAATCAAAAACAGATATTTTAAGATATTAATAAGAACAATTAGAATAATCTATTGCAAAGCGCTAAACTATTGCACAGGAAACGCATTCTCAATATTGCCTGGAGAACTCGCCAACTTCAGCAAGTGGCAAGTAGATCACATTCTCACTCCCCGTTGCTAACCTCGTGATAAGATCTGAATAAGTCATCAGTCGGTTAGTAACTTGTACGTAGCTATTCAGTAGAGCAGTTGTGCTGTCCAAAATCTATCATGTTGATTCTCAGGTTTCACTAGTTGAATGTCATATAATTTCTCAGACTTTGATATATCAAGAAAAAGTGGTGTTTCAAAACTGTTCCAGGTAGGAAAGACTACACGGAGGCTAACAGCTAATAAGAATAGTGAACTATCCAATTGTAATACCATAAAATGAATGAGTAGGTAGGATCAGCATTAAGCATTAATTAGAGCATTTTATGTGTAAGAAAGTAAGAACTGTGGGGATCTTGTAGGATTGTTGAACCTGTCTCGGAGAACAAGGACATATACGTCAGTCCTTCCTCCGTTCGGCTATTAGCGACGGGCCAACCGCTGTTCTTCATGAATCCACATTGACACCCCTTTTACCACACTGTGCTCATTAGTAAGGTGTAAGTATCCGTTTACCGATTCACGTGCGTCGAATACGGTATCCAGTCGAGCGCCAAGTATCATATGTCATACGCAGTCATTTGTCCGCAACCGGTAGTCACTCACTCGGCGGTGGCGGCCGCCGGGGCGGTGGTGCTTTAATCCGTCGCTCGCGGACCGCCAATTGACTCTTTTGTATTGCGCAGGCGGTGAGTGCGGTAAATCCTACCGTACCCATCGCGGCCGGATCACTCACCTACTCCAGTTCCGTCGAAATGCGTTTTTGCGGATGACTAACCTGCAAATCTTTCGCACTTTTGTTTTTTTTTGGGAGAATTTCAACTTCCGATTTTTGACATGTTAGGTGAAAATGGCAAAATCCTGGGATTTCAGGTTATAGACTCAAGCTGTGGTTTAGTGTTATCCTGATAGAAACAGTAACTAGTAAGGCTTCTCTTCTGGGAACATAATTCTTCATGAAAGTACTAATTGTAGTGATGCGCATTTGTATGCAATAACTCTGCATAATTCTGTATTCACACTTTCTGGATTCCAATTGTTAATTAGATCCTAACTTGCTAACCAAAAGTGCATCCTCCAACACCAGTTTCAGCAAGCATTTTTGTGTATAGCAGGGGTTTGTATGATAGCGGATTAGTAGATCCTCTCTCTAATTTTCGAAGCTCCGTAATTGTGCGTACCCCCTCCCCAAGGAGTCGAGCATCTAGCTATTGGAAAATTCCCGGCAAACGGGAGGAATTACTTTACTACGTCGAAATCACTCTAGAACAAGTGTGACATTATCTGAAATATTTTCTTTAAAGTAGAGACGAATAAAGCAAAGCAGTGGCTCAGCGGTTGGGTAGAATTTAATTGCTAATATCACCATCGTATCATTGAATTATTAGGAATCTATTTCGAGTTTGAATATTTCACAAATGAATGATGAAATATATTGATAAAAACGGGAACCTTCAAATAAGCAGGTACAGAGTTCTTGCCTATTTCATAATTTTTGCATATTTTGTAAAAATTTATTTACCTCTGTATTGTCATTCTATTTATCTTGTTGTCTTTTATATTATCTTATTTTACTGTGCTTTGCTGATCAAATCCTTCCAACTTCCAGATAAGCTGGTTAAATGCCTAAAGGCACATTCTCGAAGATTTTCTCCTTTCATTTTACCAAGATCTGAGGGTACTAACAGCTATGCGACTATGATCGAAGTGATCGGCTCACTTTGCTAGTAGTTCTCAGGGTGAAAACCATAAAATCTGAAAAGTTGTAGTGAAAATAAGCTATTAGGACTGACTCAAGTCAAATTCTTTTGGAATTTGAGCTTCTGCAGTCTGAATGTTTTGAATAAGTCTCTCTGCTTTGAAGTCTGTTTTGAATAGTTAAAAGTACGTACCTCGTAGATAGGTGAAAAGCATCACCTATCTACAAGGCGCATACTTTTAACTCGAAGTTTAATTTTAATTTTATCGTAGTAAGAAACAGGAAAGCGGCTTTTTAGACTGATTCAGATGGATACTAAAGCGAAATCTGCACAAATAGAAACTATTACTGTGTTTAGGGCCAAATAGCCTTTTGTATGCGTTCAGGATTGAATATTTGGTTTTAATCCCATGCAGAATTTGAATGTTTGAGAAGGGAGAGGGCAAAACAGCTAGGTAGGATAGACCAGAGTTGCATTAAAGCTTCCTCAATTTTGAATATACAAAATTTTGAGTCAGTTACCATATTGTTATTCAATTAAATTATTTATCCGTTCGGTCCGCAGAACGTATGTTCACTTGTGATGCATCCGCAAAATTCAATCTGGATTAGCTTCGTTGTGTTTACCTGCTCATTTTAGTCGAAAATATCATCTAATGTGAGATATTTCAGCAATTTTTTGTTTGAACATCCAGGAGACTTGCCACGCCGGGTTCGGTGGTTGTTAACTTATGGGAATTGCAAGGTACACCAACGGCTAGTATTTTCAGCGGAATTTCCTGGGAGAACTAGGGAGAGCAGAGCTCACTTTGCCACAAATTTTCTGGATGTACTCGCAAAAATTTACTTTGGAAGTGCTTCAAGCCACACAATATTCAAGGAAACTTCCTCGAAAGTTGACGGCTGATTTGCTCTCAGTGTTGTTGGGGAAGGTTTGCACTTTGAATCGAAAATACAGCACTCTAGAGAACGATTTGAACACGTTGTTGCTTCAGATAGGCGAAGAGGATAAAGAGTCCTGGTGAGCTTGTGATTATCTGAGTTTTAGTAACGGATTAAGGATCTAGTAAACTGAATCAACGCAAAGGTGCGGACGTACGTCCCGAATGACTCGCTAGTCACGGGTACATCGTTGAGATTAGTCCTGGTTACGTGTTATTTATGTGTCAACGTATTTTTACTTATTTATTGTTAGTTACCTGTTAACGTGCCCAAATTTACCCTTTATTTGTCACCCGTTTGCACATTTACCCGTACGCGACGCTACCTGTAGCCGACTGCTATCCACTAGTAATCATACGACAAGACGTGAGATTACCCATCATTCAAATGCAGCATACGAGCTCTGGGTAAGAATGAGATAGAAGGGGGTTGGACACAAAGAGAGAAAATATTTCTGGGCATTTTATTACAAATTCGTGGTGAATCTGTAGTGTGGTATAGTTGATCTCAGTGAAGCTGATAAATTTTTCTAGAAATGGAATCGGTCTGTCCATTACAGCGAAGTTTGGCTATTGAGATCCATTACGCTTATACAATACAGATACAACACATTACTATTAGGTCGTCAAGTATGAAATGTCCGATTTTGGATGGGAAGATTTTGAGTTTTGTTTCTCAAGCAAGATGCGGTACAAGATATCCAAATATGCTCCTGTACTATCGACATAGCCTTGCCTCCTTAGTGGTGGCTTGGTTGCACCAACAGCTTAGAAGCTCATCAATATCCAGGTTCATCATAAGGGTCACTCTGCAGCTTCATGTCACCTGAGCGGAACTTCCCAAACAAACGATGTTCAGTGCCTTCACTAGGAAAATGTCACCTGAAGCTGCAAACGTTAGTGAACCCTTCGCTAATGTTTGCAGCTTTTCTGTTTTGATGGCTCGGAGATGGAACCCATATTCCAGAAAAATACGATTTTTCTTCTGTTAGTTAAGGATTGGAAAACTGATCAAAAACCAAGAAAGGGGTTTTCAAAAAAGAGCGCGGATGTAGCTTCACAATGAAAAGAAAGATGAGAAGTGATCTAGTAAAACTTCGAAGATAGAGACTGCTAAACTAACCGCTCATAAAATCAGACATTTCATACTTGACGACCTAATAATGCGGAATACCCGTTGTAGACATGTTAACGTTCTCAAATTTAGTTCTGTTGAGTAACTTGAGCAGTAAACCAAGATATTCACAGCGGAACCATTAACGCGGCGGTACCATTGCATCGCGGCTAACGGATATCTAGGCTCTGACGGAGGCGACGACGTCGAAACCTTAGCCGGAATAAAGACTGTAAAAATCTTGGTTTACTGCTCAAGTTACTCAACAGAACTATATTCACTACGCCGAGATTCAAAGAAGTTCTCAAATTTACCCTTCATCTGTCACCCATCGGCATGTTTACTCATATGTACGGGGATGTTCCGCAACCTTTGCTCCCACTGAGTGGGAAGGCTTCACATCTAGGCAAATTCTGGCAACTCAGTACAAATTTAGTTAAGGATATAGTTTAAGTTAGTCTCTGTGGGCATTTTCTGAATATAATAGACCTAAAGTGGGAAACTTGGCTGTGTTGGAAGAAGCCTTAATCCAGCCTCAGGACTCTTCCTTTTTTTTTTCGTCTGAGACCACGTATTGTTGTGCCTGTTATGACTGCTGTCGCTCCTCTAAACGTTGAGTACATGTATATTTCTGGCGAGTCAGGCGCGGTGTGTGCAATGTTATTCCTGAAGAAGTTCTCTTCCCGAAAAATTCCAACGCCTTCGCGCGCGCGATGTTTTGACGGCACCGTCAGCGCTGCGGTTTCAAATAAACCTTCAACGAGACTTCAAAACACATATACACATGTATTTCCAATAACTCATCGACATGCACGGCGCCATGTCGGACGGATGAGTTTTCCGGATCAGCCGGACGCAAATGCAGCTGCCGACGAACTGACACACACACGACAGGACAGTGCGACTATTCTGCTCTTGTTGCTTTGTGTATATTGATGAAACGCTATTGATCGGGGATACGTTAGTGGAGAGAGGCGTGTGGAGTGTGGAATGTGCATGTGGAAGAGATGCCGGTGGAGAGGTGGTCGTGGTGGTGGTGGTGCCGGATTATTCCTTTACTTGTCCGTACTCATGGTAATCGTATGCAAAAACCGCACGAACTCCATCGCAGGTGCTCACCGTTCTGTGTGCCAGTCATCACGTGGTCATTTTTCTTCGTTTTTCATCCGTTAATCATCCCTTCATCCATGTTCCGTGCCCTTTGTTTGTTTGTTTTTGAAATGTTTATTTTTTCTTTGCTTTTATTCCTGTATTCAAGCAGGAATTCAACTCTTTTCTTTCTAAACGATGAAATTTCTTAAATTTCCTTCCACGAGCAGGTATTGCTGACGTTCATCTCCCTTATTCTCTTCGCTGTAGGATCTCTACTTTCTTTTTTTTGCGTTACCCATGTAGATAAAACTTTTTCTACAGTAAGCTTTCAAATTTCTATCAGCCCTAGTAAATTTCACCAAACACTGTCAGGTTTTCCAGAATTCCCTATCTATTATATCCTGGCGGAGCACCGTTTTTCCACTTTTGCAGCTTTTCTTCCTCCCTTTAGAGCTCCTAGCAGAGCGCCGCAGACCTTTTCCTGATTTTTCCGTCTCCTTTCTTTTCATATTTGTTAGCCAGTATTAAATCAGTGGGAAAGACCTATTTTTCCAGAAGAATTATATAAATAAGGCGCTTATGCTATACTTCTGGACCACATGCATAATTGAGGTTACCCGGGGTAAACTTGTTAACACCACGAATTTACTCATTGCTATTAAGGGCGTCAACATTTTCTCCTTAGGTAATCTCGGATGCACCACCCACCTAATGGATGCACACTGAAACCTTGCAATTCCTGTTTGTTCACGAATTTCCCGTGAACTGGGCAATTTCTGGAGAACTGGAGAGTTTGGACTTATGCTAACGAATGCTGATGGAACCATTTTCGTAGAACATACGTGGGAAAATACTTTCCGAGTTTCTATCATCGAAAAATACGAGAGTACGTGACGAGTTATGAAACGTGCAGTAAAGCCACGCCTATCCCCTCCGTCCTCCAGAACATTAGTTTCTTTACCCTTAACCACAATCTTTTTTTGTGGATTCACGTGATCAATCACAAAATCAAGCCACTCCCATGTTATTCGCTATCATTTTGTACTTTATTACTGTTGAACTTTGCAGCTGACTATACAGCTAGAGTTAATACACACCCGTGCGACAGCGGATACATCATTAGCTCCACCCACTTCATGCATTTCATCCAGTAACCACCAATGTCAGTAAGTCAGTAACGGATTTAACTAAAGCTCTGGTAGGAAGGGCGTGCGTTCCTTCTATGTTGCATACAACTGTATAACTCCACAATTTTAATGGTGAAATAATTTCTGGTGCATTTGAAATGGCTAAGCCCCGCCTTTTCCGAAGCATAGTTCCGGATTTCTCCACTGTTTCGATGCCTTGTTGAATTGGGTGAAGGTGATGGTGTCAAAATCAAATCGGATACATTACTATTTGTCAGAGTTTTGAGTAGTCGTCATTCTACTGCATTTTGCCATTAATAACAAGTTATTTACTTTTCTGGATAGGTTTACTAAATTAAAGTTGAGGATCCTCGAAAAGATCCTTTGCAGATAAGTGTTAAATTGGTTTTGGCGCCTGTAGCACTTAGGATTACAGAAGCTTTGAACATTCCATAGCGAAAGGCTGGTGCCACAAGAGCATATTCCCTGTTCCCATGAGAGCCAGAACTCCTCCCGGACAATACCCAGCGGTGTCCTTGGTGCCCGAGCCCCGCCTCCTCTTGCTCGGCTCCCATCTTTACTGGATGATGAGGTGTGAATCATGCGAACTATATTCAATACAGTGTTTTTATTCGACCGACCGACGGCAGTTCAGCGAACCGACGCCGCCGCCACCGCCGCCGCAACCTTTCCTCGTTCTTTTGGCCTGGCTTCCACGTCTGGTGGTGCGGCCTGTGAGTGCGCGGGCCGCTGAGACATGCGCTCACCTCTGCGGGCTGCCGGCGACGTGATGGCATCCAGGTGCTGCCGACTCATCGTCGGCTACCGTCGCCGATGACATTTCCGTCGTGAGTCGCGGCGTGAATCCTTAACCTATGACTCCGCAGGCGGCATCCTATTGTCCCAAGGCCCGGAGATGCGCATCCGTGTTTTGTGTTACCTTTCCACCTGCACACGCCCTTCTATTCCATGTGCTAACCTCCGCTGCCCTATTATCTGCATACTTATCACTCTTCCTGACTGTTCCGTACCCTATCTGGCACGCTATTAGTAACCCCATTCCCTCGCGATCGATTTCGGTTATCAACGTTGATAAGTTGAGGCTTGTAACATGTCGAGGCGTCGAGGTCAACTGCAACCAAAATGACCACAGCGAGCCGGCGCCACTCCATGGAACCTCCAGCCGCTCCCTCAACACCTCAGTGCGTTCCACCTCTCGATCGGCTGCCATCCCGTACAGTAGTGTAACCGATTTATGAAGCGATTTAAATGGAATACCGACATCAATGCCGAGCCTCCATCGTCAACCTCTTTTGTGCTGGCGACCAATATAACCAAATCACCAGATTTCAATAGATTTTTCTGCGTTCACGCCTCGTCGGCTATAGTTGTGTAGTTCTCCGCGGGCTGCTGTTGTGGCCTTCGGATTGACGGAGGTTTTCAACATTTCCTTCATGGTTGCTAGTCTCTTTATTTCTTGGACCTCTTGGATTTAGCTTAGGTTTCATGGATTTCAGGACTACCGAAAAATCGACAGTGAGAAAATTAGAATAGCGATATAAGTAGGTTTTTCCTGGAGACGCCGATTCGCCTAGGGCAGTCCAGCAGTTTGATACATGCGTATGTTGTACTCGTCCAAATTTGAATACTCGACTAAAAATTTACACGAAATTCTGGATGTTCAAAGAAGAGAGAGCAGTGCAACTCTGGCGGAAACATATGACGGATTGTAGAACTCTTTCCTTTTCAAGTAACTGGACATTTCTATTGGTTTCCACTCCAGATTGTGCAATTGGATTTATTGAATTTTTCGTTTCTAATTGGTCCCAAATATAGAGCACGCTGTACTTCTACATGATTGACTGGACAGAGCTTCTAAGTGCAAAAAATGTTTGTTTTATCCACTCAACTCAGCAATTTTCCATCTCTTCGGATTTTTGTACGGGTTCTCAAATCATCAATTGGATTTACTGCATTGTCTGGTTTTTATTCGATCCTCCATTATAGGGTGTACGGTATGCCAGCCTTAATTCATTAGGAAGAACACTTCAGTGAAGGACGGAATATTCTCAGTGTTCAAGTTTTTTTAACAAAATCACTTGATGGAGGAACCATTGACAAATACTTGAGAATCTTGAATTCCAGAAACTCCTCATGAAATATGACCCAACAGGCGATTTTAAGCTCAGAGAGACCTGTTATTCTTGTCGATTCTTCCTTGATCCTTGTGAAAATTCAAAATGCATGTTTTGACCAAATTACATAGTTTCCTGAAACTTCTCGGATCTCTCCCGGAACACTGTTTGATCTACCTAACTCAATCAAAATCGATTGAATGAAACCTTACAATTCCCATGGAGAGGAGTGCGACATTCTGGAAGGTGTAAACATGGTTTCTTTTGAGGTTTGGATGCTTTTGGTGATGAAATCTCCAAAAGCATCCAAACCTCAAAAGAAACCATGTTGTGTTGCTGAATCGTGAAAGTATGCACGGAAAGAACGGTCACGTATTGTGTACCTACTTTTACACCGAAAAATACTAAGCAACCTATGCCTTCCACTGGCTCTTCGACGAACTTCTTCAGGTGTTTGGAATTACTCATCCAGAAAATGTGGTTGCGAAGCGAATTTGTCTCCCAACAACCAAGGTCACAGGTCTCATAGGTGAGATCTTTCAGAGATCCTAAAAATGTCAGGATTGCATATAATTTACCTGGGATTGCCCCATTTTGCCGGTAAAATCCTGGGAAACTGGATTCATTTATACCCCTAGATGGGAGTGGCTACTGTTCCCGTGAATAATCCACTAATCCACTAATCCCTATTAGAGTAGTACGAGTGGGGTGCAGCGCGGCAATGATTACCCACATGAATGGTCCGCTTCCTGTGTGCTGGCGCGGGTGAAGCGAAGGTGTCGGAAATGCCGCCGACTCGTCGCTGAACCTGGAAATCGGCGCATCCAGAAAAACCGCGCGGACTCGCGTGAATTAGCTTCTGAGCGCGTTTTTCAATCAATGAATTGTGTTAGTTGTCGGCGGTACACCGCGTATGAATTTGCATGTGGTGGCGGTCGTCAAATATCAGGACTATGTCTCGTCTTAATCAGCCCTTGACTCACTTCCGCGCCGCGGCGCAGTTATTGCAGTTACTCGTCAGTAACGAGCAGCGAGTTATGGAGGGGTGAAGGAGTAACGTCGTCACGTCTCGGTGGCGTCGCGCGCGCTGCGATCCGCTCGGTATCCTCGTTTTTGCGGCTCGGAAGACGTGACGAACGAGGTTAGCATCGACGGTTAACTGCCGGCATCTGATTAGCCGTGGATGTCATCGCACCCAAATCCAGTTTCACCTACCTAACTCGGCTTCTTCCAGTTGCTTGCTGGGGTTGTGGCGCTCAGCGCTCGCTGGCGAGGAGGTAATTTTTAGCACAACCGAGCCGGCTATTCACCGGAAGTCGAGTGAAGTAAGCACTTAGCGTACCGGAAGATACTTCTGCGAGCTGTGCCAGCGGCGAGTTACCTCACTGCAGCGGCGACCGGCGCACTTTCAACCTCCTCGCCGCGCTTCCAGAGCTCCACTGACTCATCCTGATGTTAGCGTATCACCCCGAGACAGCACCGCGCGGCCGCCGCTTTCGCATTTGGTGATGTGGTGCTAGCCTCTCTCAGCAATAGGCAACCGGTTGAATGACGGGTATCTTGTCTGCCGCGCTGCGTCTCCGGATCGCTTTTATCTCTCCGATCGAAGCTACCATATATTACCAGTTACTCCACATGACTATTCGTACGGCCGGTCTCTAGGTAGCTTTTGCCTGCTGTGGCTGTGGGGCTGATGCTGGCTGCTGCTATAACGAATAGCTTCTTTGTCTCAGTCCGATCAGTCCCATGTCATCTCTACCCGACACCGACACATACCACCGCACTGGCGGTTATCTGCACCAAGCATCGGTATGGGTGGAATTTTCTCTACAGTTCAGCATTACTGACTGGTAGATGTAAAGTTATGAGGTGATCCCAATGGAACCACTGTTTGAATACTTCTGTTCTAGCTATGAGTTCCCTCTTGCAATTATTCCTTACTCTTCCAGCTCTATCAGCAATGGATCGCGTTAATTTTGTCCTGGGATTTTCTTTCAAGCGCACTTCATTAGTAAAAGACCAATTTCTCCGCTCCAGAAATGAGGCATGTTCTTATAGTTTTGCAGCACAATTTTTCAAGTAAACTAAAAGTCGAGTGTTCTTTGTTCTCCGCGGTTCGGCGGCCTCACGTCTTTTCTTGTGATCGTCCAGATAGTCGTATTTGTCTTGTAGTTTTGCTATTGGATCCGGTCAAATTTGACCTTACCTCGGCGTTTTTTCGCTAGCCAGAGAAAGATGCCCCGAATATAGTGATTTTTTTTTGCTTTTTGAGGCATACCTCACAATATAAAGTCTGGGCCAATTCACCCAAATCCGTCCTTCGTTCCCGCACCGTTTCCATGAAGATTTTGCGGGGTTCTTCTATGTAGAACCCAGTCCAGAAAAGAATACGTCCGTAGCTATGGTCATGTTTCTTTTGTTTAACTTTTTTGAACGGTAGTTATTTGCTGTTCTGATTGTATATTCATTTTTACCACAAGATCTTTTTTGAAGGTTATGGTAAGAAAAGAGGGAAAATTATGCTATTCTTACTGAAGAAACCTCATAACTTCTTGCACATTGAATTTCAGCAAAGGAGTATTGCCGGAAAACGGATATGGATTAAGCATCTCTAGCTTTATATGTATTATAAGATATGAAATTTCACGACATTCTGGTATGCTTACCTAGTGCGCAAGATTTTTCTGAGAGTCCTGATCCATGCTCCGAAGTTTACCCTGGAAGCTTGTAACCTACCCACTTCTCTGGAGGATACGAGTTCCCAAGTATAACGACTCGTCACAGTCAGCCATGACAGGTAGAGATACCTTTTCGCCACGAAACTCGTGCATTCTGAGAGAGGGGGAAGCTCAGAGCTTTTCTGGAATGTCCCTGAACACCTGCTTCTTGCCACTCATCTAACCATGACTGCCAGTTTTTTGAATGAAAGTGCTAAAAAACGCAGCATTTCTAGCATATTTCAGGCCGAGTAAGTACTGGATTTTTTCGGAAGGGAGTATTCGGCATCAAGTAGGTCGAAAAGTGTTTGAGTATTCGGATAAGCGAGAGCAAGCCAGCCCTGTAGAAAAGGAAAAAAAGCTGCGTAGTTTTCTCTTTCCAAGCATTTGTTTTTTTTTCAATTGTGCCCTAAATGACTGACTAAATTAGTCGCTTCTATTTAGTCCTGTGTGCCGAGAGTTGTGTCTAGTTCATGGAGTTGATCACCGAATTATTGAGGCTCCTGTGATTAAGAAATCCTGGAACTGGGAAACCTGGTCTCGCAAAGTAAACGTTGACCTGGATTATGACAGCGAACCACTAAAAGATGAGGAAATTATTCGTGTTACTTCCAGGAAAATCCAGAAAAAAAACTTGCAAAACGGCTTAGAAGAGTTAAGAAAAATCCAAAACACGGAAACTTACATAGACATAGTTTTGATTTTTATTGATTTTTAAGAAGTTCCGACTTTTCAAGTGTTCTTTTTTTCTCTGTTGTTGTCTAGATTGCCTTATTGTCTGCAATTTCTTTGAGAAAATAAAAAAAGCTTTTTCGCAGAACGCAGGGTATCTGTTGAATCTGTACTTTTTTTTCTTGAACCGCTCTTCTTCTCTGAATTCCTTTGGAATCTTAATGTTCACTGCGATATCGAATTCTTCTGCATTTCGTGTCCTGAAGATCGTTTTTCACATTTTGTCTTCGATTCTCCCAGAAAATTCCGGAGTACTGCTTGTAACCTTGCACATATTTACTCCGTTAGCTCTGGTTAGACAAAAAATGTGCTCTTTCTTAATGGAAGTGGGCACTCCTCCAGGAGCAAAAAAAAGCTTTACTTGAAAAGTACTCTTGCGGTGATGCATGTCTTTTGTTTGCAAGATGGAGCTTTTTTTTTGAAGTTATGCTCTTTATGGATGCGTATTCTCTGGATTTGAATATCATAATTGTCCCAAGCAGCTCTTCTTTCACTAAGAATCTGTGGACTGATTTTTGACCGTGACCAGATGCTGAACCATTCGTTTTCCCTTGACACACTGTTCCAGAACCCACATCCGGAACAGTGAGGTAAGGGTCAAACTCTCCATCGCCGCGTGAAACCTCTCCCTCAGCACACTTCCGGTGCCTCGTGTAAAAGTTCGCTGCGTTGTCCGCGTTTTGTCACATCATATATTGCAACATTTGAATGCGACATATCGATTCGTAACGGCAAGCTGGACTATGTGGTTGTTCTGGATGCTACCTTACCTTCGGGGGCACGTTCAATCCGTGAGCTGAGCGGCTTTTCCCGAGCAGTCTCCTCTAATTTCCAAATGAAACGCCAATGTCAATTACCTACGCCACGTAAGAGTACGAAATCACCCATCCGTCAAGTCGCCTTCGCTCGTGGATTTTCCTCGCCGAGGGCGACTTGGTTGCCCTTACAGCTACGGACAACTGGGAGAGCTGTGTTCTCAACCTTTCCCTTATAGTAACAATCTATGAGACAGTCTTCCTGCTGGAACTTCTTTTTTTTCTGGATTTCAGCACATTCTCTGTGCTTTCACTTTCTCTCTGGAGCCTCTGGATTACCGTAACCGAGTGACTGTGCACTCTACCTGTGTACCTGTCAACCGCGGCGATGAATAGACGAGCGACAATTACAGTTCACTCGTCGGCGCAACAAGTCGCAACCGCACGTGCGCGCCGGCCGATCCTCCTCGGCGAGTACACCACTTCCGGGGACGCGTCGCCGCCGACGCATCCTGAAAAATTAGGTTACTGTAGTATTTACTCGCATCGGTGGTATAGGGGCCCAGTATACACACACAACACTCACTCACACTTCACACAAGTAATCCTTGATCCATTTCGACATTCACTAGGATCGTTTAGATCGTTCTCACACCGCGAATGGAGGGCGTCTGGATATTGAGATCCTGTGTGACCAAGTGCCCTGGATCAGTAGTCGCCGCCGAGTCTCGACCCTCCCCCTGGTGATTTCCCTTTTGCTGCCGGCGGCTTCACTTCTTTGCTTGAGATTTCGTGGACTACCGCTGTTTTCACTTCTGATTGCCGCCTGAAAAAGTGGGTGGAGCTTAAGACTCACTGTGGAACAGCACTGGACCTTCACTCAACTCGATTCGTGCCTTTCCATTTGGTAGGATTGTTGCGCCGACGACGCCTTTCTGGATGTTTGTCCCAAAATCAAGTAAGACTATCCTTTTTGCTTGCGTTCATATGGTAGATCTGTCTTTTTGCAGGATCTACAAATTTTTCACTTTGAATGGTTCTTTTTTACTTATTTCGTGAAATTTTTAGTTTTTTAAGAAGTTTGCACATGAGCAGCCCTTCTTTCTTGAAATCGTGGTCCTTCACTCATTCAGAATTTCCTTCACTCATTCAGAATTAATTCGCTTTCAGATATTTGTTGGTGTTTTTTTTCTGACATCCGACTAATTTGCACCCTCTCCAAGAATTTCAGGTGCCATCGCGATTAAGTTGCAAAATGGGTGCGGCTTCGAGTCCCATCGCACGCTCTGATTCATTTCATTGCTTTAGGAGCCTGTATTTTTTCGGAAACACTTTTCCTTATAAATTGTAACGCTATCCTTTGAAAAGTTTGAATTCCACAGTTTTCTCCCTTATCCTACTTCTAATTACTTGCCTCTTTATAAGTTATGCCAGAAAAAAAACCTGAAATTTTCCCCAACAGTACTGGTTCTGACACTTTTTATTCCTCGCTTGACATTTTCAGTTTTAACTTTTCGTATCTCGTTATACTGACATTTCCAGAAAGATTTTTTCTAGGGCACTTTCCCCCTGAACTGCAATCTGTGGTTCACTGGCGATGGCCTATAGCCAATACGTTTTATCCGCTCGTATCACGGATAAATTTCTCGAATTTCTTCGCTTGAATATTCTGCTATCCAACAAACCTATACGCGCAGATACGTATATCCACTCGTTTCGCTGCTGAACATATTTATCCAGTCCTTTTCAGGTTTTTCCTTTCCATTATCGTCACCATCACTAATTTGTGTTTTCTTTTTGATAACTTATCGAAGAAGAATGAGAGCGTGGTTGGATGAATTATACACTATCTCAGAGTGGATGAAGACCTTTGGGAACAATGTGTAAAATACGCTATGTTTTTCCTCTTACAGCTAAATATTTTGAATGCGGATCCACGGTATCCCGAATTCCATAACCACCCACATACTTTAGGATGTTAATTGCCTTGGGATAAATTAATTACCTTGGGAAAATTAGTTAATTTGCGGTATTCAACGTTCCTGACGGCGTATCCATCAAGAATTGCATAGCGGGATGAATCTTATCAGTGCTGCGCTGATATACGTATTTCGGTCTCAGAAAATCTGATGGAAAAATGGCTCTCAATTTCTTTACAATTTGTTTATCCTGACTTCCATTTATTTTCACTTTTACCCCTTCTTTAGAGAAATTTTACTTATTTCTCAGTGCCGATGGGCGTTCTAGGGGTTGACGTTCTCTCGCTCGAAAGGGCACACTGAGCGCATAAAATAGCGAAATGACTAAATGAACGATGTAAACTTTGCGCGTTAAGAGAAGATTTGAACAAGCTCTCTGATGCCTAGAGGTGTGTTCCACTCACTCTTCTTTTTTTCCTCTATCCCAACTCCGTCTCCATGTCGGGAGAGTTGAACAGCTATCATTGGGGGTCTTTAGTGTACTTTTTTTCTTTTTTCCTTTTTTTCTTATCATACTAATACCTGCCCTTAAAACTTACTAGTTACTGGAATTGACCTGAAACTTCACTGTGCGGTGGCGTTGACGCGGTTCGTCGGCGGTACGAGGTGTCCATTTGATGTTTTCTTATCCGCGCATCAAGGTCGAGGCGAGTGACGAAGGTGAGGAGGTGCACGAAGAGGTTCGACTTCTTGTGGCAGCCGTTTTTCGTCTACTCATGGATGAGGTCAAAATCTCTCGGTCGGCTAGCACCTCCGATTATGCGAGAAAATCATCGCCCCATCGCTGCCCGTGTACCTACATAATCGTCCTTCGAACACCACCATCAGCAATCGAACTATACGAAACATTTGTCTCTGACTGCCCCCCCCCCCCTTCCCCCTACCCGCCTGACTGCCCTCCACGTTCTCAGCGCTATTTCAATTTACATAACTGAACTGCATTTCACATTGTTTGCCTTGAAGGGACGGACGACGACGTGAGCAGCCAGCTTGCTTGTGACGAGCGAGACGCCCCACATATGGGTACGGTAACCGACGCTAGTCCCAGGATATTAGTGGAGTGGCGCGGGCACAAGCGATGCCGGGTAAACATAACCACTTTTAACAGTTGGTGCTGTTATATAAACACATTTAGGCCTCGGTGAGTTTATATTCGGGTGGCAGCCGGGTGTTCCCGGCCAACCACAGCTTTTCCGATTTCGTACTCGAACTCTTCCATGTTCTCATACTCAGGAGGGTGGGGGGTGGGGGGATTGTTCATTTAGGATGCATAGCTATGAGTGAAAAAACTACCCTCTTTGCAAGAGCAGAGAGAGTAGTAGCGTTATGCTTCAATTCAATTAAAAAAGCAACTCCCTTATCCAGAGAAGATCCCAGGATTTCTCTGATTGATCGAGAAGATTTCTTAAATTTGAAATTTATCTTTAATGTGAACTCTGATGTGAAAAAAAAGTGAAAAAAGAATTACCACAACGAATTTCTGGACAGAAAATCGAATGAACCAAATGCACAGATGGATGAAAGAGGGATCAACTTGCGCTTGTGACAAGTCAATTTTTGAATTTGGCCTATTAATTTTTAATCTATCTAGAGCAACTGCTGTCAGCTGGGTCCTAGGAAAGTTAGGGACCTACGCAGTGCTTCCTAAACACCTTCTAAACTGCTACAAAGCCACAGAAGGTCATCTGACTCCACGTGACTGATCGTTCAATTTGCTCTTGCAGCTGCACAGCAATAGTCCAATTGTCTCGTGGAATTTGCTGAACACATCCAAGGAGTTAGTACGAGTAGTGTTTGTGCTCTCCTTAGTGAAAATAGGAGGAAAGAAACAATCTCTTTTAAATATTTGGGTTTCCTAAGGGTTTTTTTGAGAGATGTGAGTTGAATGTCATTTGTGTTAGTATTTCCTCTCGTCTTGAACAAGTATTTCCTCAATTTTTGGGCCCAAACCAATTATTATACCTAAACTAATTGTTGCACTTAATGAAGTAAATAAGTAAAACTCGATTGATTTGGCCAGTAGTTCGAGAACCACTTCTTAACTTTGAATTTTCAAGAAAGATGAACCCCTACAGCCATCTTCATCTCTCCCTCATGAGTGCATTGCCCTGTCTTTTTTGAACAGTCAAATATTTGAATTATTCGAAGCCCATGAACTGTTTGGTTTTGTACACATCGAAATGTTTTTTTGTTAAAAAAATGCGCTGGTCAAGCTTTTTCAACCCTTGTACTACCAAGCTATTCAATTTAACTCTTTAAAATGTTTCTTAGTCATTCGAAACATCCTGCTTCTTCATGTAGTTCTGAGGATCCATTTCTTGCTTTTCTTTCTTGCTTCTTATGTGCACCACCTCTCAAGCTTCCAATATTTTAGGTTTTTTCAACAATTTTTGAGGTTAGTCATTAGTAATCTTGTGGATAGATTTCCAGAGCCAACAAATCCTCAGAATTAATCTCATGGGCATCACGTTATTTATTAGCCACAAACTACATAAGAGCTGTTGACATAAGTCATCACGATTTTTCATCTGCAATTCTTTCTCAGTAGCTTTTTTTTCTGGAAAAATGTTTGGAACAACTTGAAAGTGCTTTTTCTCTTCCATATTTTTGCAATTATGGGTTTGTTCAGAAATATTGGTCTGTTCACTCTTCAAACTTGGGAAAATTACCAGGGAATTTGGCGAGAAAACACATTTTTTTCAAACTCATCCAAAATGCTCATGGAAATGATGGGTAATAGTTATCACTACTATAGTTTCACTGGGTTACAATATGGAAGAGAAAATTCGTGTTCTGAAAGACTCATCTCCATGTTGAACTGAATCAACCCTGGAATTGCACATTCTTTCTACTGTTTTCACAAGTGTTTTTGTAGCATTTACAAAAGTACGGCTAAAGTTTTTTCATTGCGTTTCTATGTTCAGGGTTTGTTAATTCAACGCTGGAAGCTCCCACCTGGAAATCATATAGCCTTCACGAGCTTTAGTGTCTTATGGCGGAATGGGTAAACGTTTCCAGCAAAGTGTGGATTTACGCGCCAGTCCAAAGTGGACGAATTCTCCGATTAAAATGGGTATATATCGCAAGAACGACTCGTCTTAATTAGCTATATCAAGTGATGGTAAAGCTGTTATATCTTTTTTTTTCTGCAAAAACTCATCCATCCCATTCTGATCAATCGAGAAGTCTGGAATATTACCATGTACTTCCAGGAATCCCAGAACTCCAGTCTCTAGAGGCCGTATGCATCACTGAGATAACCCAGCGTAAATGCGTTGACACCACACAAATTTACGTATAGTTAACACGGGTGTCAACACGCTTACAATGGGTTATGTCAAAGATGTGTCCAGGCCTAGGATTCTCAATTTTGTGCCTGGGATAGTATTTCCTCAGTACAATCCTTGATTTCTCAGGAAGCCGCGCGATTGCACGACTAGCGGCGTTCTCCCGGCCATTCCCCCATAATTTACTGCAGATGATGCGGAACCGCGATGAAGCGTCGGCGGGCTCGTCCGTACACGTCGTTGTCGTGGGACGTCGTCGTGTCCGCGGATGCGCGCGTTAATGTATTCGTTGTGCGAGAATGTATGTAGGTAGGACGTTTGCCACACGCATCCACGCGTCCGAATGACTATCATCAAATAAACTATCGATTCGATACCACAGTGAGAGCGACAGAGTGAGAGAAACCACAGCACCTGGCTATGGAAGCTTCGTACTGACTTCGCCACCCGAAAAACTGCGGGCGGGACGGCGCCGGCCCGCGGCTGTACTGCCGCAGGGGTGCTGCGGGCCGGCTGGCCCGGCGTTTATCGCTTATCTCTCGTTTCTTGCAATCGTCGTCTCATTCATCATAGAGTAGGCAGGCAGGCTGAACGAAAACGCTCGGTAACGCGTGCTGGCCTGTCTCATTTGTCTCAACGGGAATCATAACGAAATATACCCTTGGGATGACGCGCGGCGCAGACCTCCGGACCGCACGGCGGCCATACTTGCCGCCGCAAAATACGGATGAGCGCGAGTCTGACAGGCCTGAGGAACACCTCGACGAGCGCAACAAACTGCTCAGATATGACAAGCAGATAGCAGCAGCAGGAGACGAGCACTCCCCACCCCACCGTAGCCGCGGACGGACGGCGCTGACGAACTCCCCCTGGAGGTAGCGCTGCCCGCCCACCTCAACTCACTGCCCCAACCTACCATAACCCCCTCAGCTGCTGGCGGAGCAGTTGAGTTCGACACTTTGGCAGTGCCTCCATCTGCCGTACCATCTCTTCTTCCTCTTCCCGAAAGCTCCGCGCTTCCCATTGTTTCCAGCGGATACTCACCATCGCTTCTAGCACCCTTTCACCATAAGTAATGGGTTTATCGGCGATGTTCAAGAACTCTTCACAATTTCGCGCATAACAACAGAACGGGCTGCAATCGCTCTAGGGGTTACCATCCACATAAGTTATGTAGGCTTGGAAAAAATAAGTATGTCCCCAGGAAGCTTCATTTTTTTACACCTGTTACGCAAGCAAATCTGTTGTTTGGCCAAATAACCGCGAGATATTCAATATCTCTGATGCGATGCAAAGGTATTAAGGATTTTTTGATGACATACACAGAATTGTTGCACAAATATAGTAGATCCTAATGAAAGTGGCAGTGTCTGCATCAACCCATGAATTAGTGAGATTGCAGCCTCTTCAGGAAACATCCTAGGGCTTAACTGGACAATGCATTTGCTCTGAAGTATTCTACGAACCATCAGGATCCTTTGACGTAAGCATCGCTCTGTAGGGAGTTCGGCCCAACTCTTTTCTGAGTGATAGAGTATTGAGAATTCCTTGCTTTCTACAAGACCTTATAATGATGTTCGTTCTTTGGAAAATTTTCTTTCATCGGGTTTTCCCTCTAACGAATTTACTCCCCTGATCTTTCTCTATAAGTGAAAAAACCTTGTCAAGATTATTAGAAAAGTAGAATCTGCTAAGAAGCATCTTCAACGCTGAAGGTTAAGCTGCCTATTAGGCTTTAGACAATTGACCAGCCCTATCCTTGAGCTCATAGTACGTTAATGCCGCTACAGAATCCTCAATTGCTTGATGTTCCATTTTTCCATCGCGATTTTCTACTTCGGAAGAGTTTGACACAATAACAAAACTGATTTTAATGCAGAAGAACCCAAATTACTGAAAACGGATTCTCGCTGTTGAAATCAATTAGTTCGAAATCCCTGAAGGAGTAGCAGGATATTAAAGTAACTCAGCCGAGCAATGTTGTGTGGCGGTTTGATTGCAGGCCTATAGAGCAACATTTATTTATTTCGGCTTCTTTCTGATCTGTTCTCTTTGTCCGGACCGGAAGTCGCAAGTGAAAATCAAATATCATTTATTATCTCATGCCAGAAGCTATGATATAGGCCAAAATAAACTGTAGCGATCTATATCTTTGGCCTCTCCCATTTTTTTGAACTGAAATCCTTCATGATTAGTTGCTTTCAGTTCGAATATTGAACCGTTTCGTTGCCTTTTTCATCCTTTCTTTCATCTCTCCTCCCCTTGCCTGGTCCTTCCTTTCATCGCCATTCAATTCAAACTTTTCTTCATATTTTCGACTTTTCCATCTCATCGTGCTGTTCTGCCCTATTCTGCTTGAGCTAAGCAGGCTGCCTCTCCCAGAATTGAACAACGGTTGAGGTCTCACATTGTCGTCAAATGATCACCATATTATTCCAAGTGATTTACATACAATAAGTTTGGTCTGCTATTGTCGTGGGAAATTTCACTTGTTATATGTACATAGATATTGAGATGGCCTGATTCATTGTCAGGCTCATGCCCAGTTTCTGGAATTTTCCTCCGGTTCGGCGGGTCGAGGCCAGTGAGTCACTAAGATTGAAATGTGTTTAAATCACTTTATTGAGGCTTCAACTGATGAAAGAGCCTCTATCCCTTATCAGCTGAAGCTGTATAATAAACTGAGAAAAGTATAAAAACGAATGATTAAGATGTTATATGTAGTTTAACCGATAATTCGTTAAAATTCCGTGCCTCTAAATATATATTCAAGAAAAATAAGCTAGGACTTTTCAATCTTTCTTTCAGTGCAGTTTTGCTCTGCCTCTCTCTCACACACACTCATTCTCTGTTGTGTTAATTCAAATTCTCCACTTATTCGATATCGAATATTCGCTCATTTCTAACTGTGTATTGCCTTGGAACATGTAGATCTGCTGACGAAGCAAGATAGTTCAGAAAAAACCGTGGTCCTGGTTTCTTGTTCTGGACGGGAGGCTGCTTCGCTATCTGGCTAAGTTTGTGGAACGTTTTCTGTGCTTATTGAGCATTCTTGAACTTTTTGCTTGATTTTCTGGGTTCCAAAAATTATGAAGCTTTTCTAGGGAGCTTCATCAAATTGAAGTTCGGAGCATTTTCCATTGGTCAGACACGCCGACAGCCTGAAGTATAGTCCAAGACTTCGACTTCCAGAAAAAAAAGCATTCCACGATTCCTGCACTTTATGATATATCTTTACTTTTGTGCGTATTCAACGCTGGAACGTGATTTCTCATTGCTCTGAGGAGAAATTCTCTCGTTTTCACCCTGTTGGTGAGTTTCTGGAGAATTCCCAAATCCAGAAAAACCATTTTTTTCCTTATTCATCGCTCCTAGATTACATATGAATCACACATTCATTTCATGAGCACAGATGTTCGCCCTGAAGAAGTCTCCGTATCCAGTGACGAGAAGCGCTGATAAAGAGAGCAATTCGTCGACGAGTCGGCGGCAATCACTAAATTGTAGCTGGACATTTTGACATGAGGGGATAATCCATGGCCAGTAGCTTCACGGATGATTATGCTAATGGGTCGTCATTCTCCACTGATCCACGCATAGGCTGCCACACGCACGTTTTCTCGCATACAGTCTCCTAGGAAGAGCTGAATCATTTCAACTGTGATAAGTGGTGGATGGTCGAGAGCAGCGCCGGTACGGTGCCGACGCCTGCGATCCTGGATGCTTCCTGGTTAGGGCGGTTAAGTGATGCACGATTCATATTCTGCTCTCCACTGTTGTCGCCATCTACAGCATATGATTTGATGATTAGGCACGATTTCTCTGCCGAACGCAACCAACCGTACCCACTTAACCCACGATACCCTTCCTGGTGGCACGAATTGTACCTAATTTCACGCTGTGCACGGCTCCGTATCTACAGTACCCGAGCGAAGATGCGAGTGCAGTGGCGATTTATTGCCTGGTAATTATTATTCGATCAGGCCGCGCCCTCACTATCCACTTCACTGTTCAACTCATGCTGCGTTTGTAGTGTTGGGTCATCTGCGAGGTTTCTTCCTGGATTCACTCGACCTCGCACAGCCAGTTTCCTAGCGCTGGCCCTCTGACGGTGGTGGAAATCTTTAGGATTCCGTGCTGTTAATTAGAAAATAGTGACTATTTCTTCAGAAATCCAGAAAACATCCAGACCTCTTTGAGAAGATGCGGGTGCTTGCAGATCTACTTCTCCATAAGGTCCCGATTATCTACACTCATTCCTAGAAAAAAACACCCACAATGATTTTTTCCTTAACACATGTCCGTAAAATTTGTTGCATATCTACGCTCGGATTTTCACGGATATCCTGGATATACACATGTTAATACCTACTCAGTTTGATTGAAATCTTCGAGTCGTTGCTCTTACAAGCCAACTCAAGATTGGAGGAGCTTCATTATTGTTCTATTGGGAAATGTTTCTGGAATATCATGGAAATGCTCTGAGTTTATCAGAATTAATCACTGTCCATTACCTGTATAGTTTCTCATACTTACAAGCTAATAACTTGGATTTGTAGAAAAAAACATTTTCTTCAGAAACGCAAAATACAGCCATTGTAATCTTTGTATTTCTTACAAATATTACTCTAAAAATATACATATCTGGCTCTAGGATTTCATGGGAGTCTCAGAACATCTTTGTGGGATTCAGGCCTAGCGTGATTCTGCTAAAAAATATAGGTATTCCTTAAGATTAGGACGAGAAAGTGTGGAGTCCATGAAATCTTTGGATCTTCCTCTAATGAGGTTCTCAAATTAACTTGGGCATTGTCAGTTTGCCATGTAAGCTGCTGCTTTCTTCACCCTCTCGTGAAGACAGGCTACTCCCTACATTGGCTGAAGTTTTCTGGATCGTTTTTCGGAATATATTGCCCAGTTGAATTGCAATCGCTGAAGAAAAAAGAAAAAAGAAAAGCAATTTCTGAAAAGAACAAGATGTTAAGGATTCTTAGAAAGTACGGAACTTGTTGCAAAATTTGTCACTCTACAGTTTTCAAGCCAGGAAGAAGCTGATCTACGGCATTTTCTCCTAATAAATATGGTTTACCGCTCGAGAAGGATATAAGTGCCTTAGCTATCCAAGTACTTTATAACGAAAGAGCTCTGGAGCAACTGCAGAGGCTGTGTTTCCAGAAACTCATCCTAGAGTTGATCCTGAGTTCCGTACTCAGCTTGTTGCCGAGATTTTGTTGTTCTGCGTCGTAGTCGGATTCGAGAGGGGCGCGAATCTCGTTTCATGTTCTAACCCACTGAGATATGCATCTTTGTTGGCGTGGTTACTGCCTGGTAAACGAAACGACGAGAACGGGCGGTCTACAACCGAAATCCGTTTGTTCCGATCACAATCTCACTGCAGCAGCAGCAGCCGTATCCAGAGACTCGCCCTGGGTCTGAGTATCAAGCAGCCTCTGCGTAACCCCCGTCCCCCCCCCCTCGCTTCTTTCTCTCGTTCTACTTTTCTACTTTGCAACCGTAGCCGCCGCAGCTCGGAAGGACTCGCGTGACACTAATCAGTTAATCGAGCCGGATTTACACGCCTATTTTCAACAGCCATCAAGGATGAGATGATTTGTTCTCCACTCGACACTAAGTTAATTTCGTAGAGTACCTCGTCAATTTATAGGCGTGTGTTAACAGTGTTTACAGTGTCTTACATTCTTATGTATCACATGAGTAAGCTCTAAGGATGGCCTAGTTCTTATTATGGCATCCAGAGCATCCTGGACCATTCCAAAACTCCAAGATTGTCTAACTTTCTTTCCACAAATTACCTACTAAGCATCGCCGAACGAGGTGAAGTCATTGCTTTTGTAAGGCGAATCGAAGACGGAGGATATCCAAAACACTTTCGTTGGAAAATCTTCCTGGAAAATTATAGCAATCACTGTTTACTAGCTATTTAATTCCTTATATTCGTAAGGTGAAGCTTGCTAATTGTGGCTGTCATTTATACACTGGATCACTTTAGATCCATGAAATTTCGTCTCTTTAGTGGTTTAGAGTTCTTCTTTCTGAAGTTTTCTCCTTCTAGAAGTTATTTGTCTACCGTTACCAAATCGCCTGAGGTGCATGTGGCTCTGCCGTTACAGAGCGCCGCGCTCGTCTTATCCTCGCAAATCCAACAGCAATTTGACAAATTACCACCTCCCACATAACTGTATGTCTTATTTTTTTTCTGGATATTTTTCGCAATATCTCTAATGGGAATCATCTACGACTCTCATTTGCAACATAATCTCCCTCGTTTGCATTTTGGCGCTGTACCGTACTCGCTTGCCGTCGGTAGGTGCCTTTGATGTGTTTGACTATAATTTTTTTTGTTTAAGAGGACTTATTTTTCCTGGAAGAAGCGCATAGTGAAGAGGAAAACTGTCTATTTAGCTAGGTACTTGTTCAGGTAACCTACAAGGACCGGTATTCGAGTAGATATTCGACTTAGGATATAGTCCAAAATTCGAATATTTGAAAAACCGAGAGCATCATTGTATCCCTTCATTCAGAAATGTGAAGTTCTATTTTTCCTTCTTTTTTTTTCTCCGGATACTCTACTTTTCCAGACTAGATAGTTGTTCGAATATCTCTTCTAATACCGCCATCTGATACTTGAAACAGGTATGTAGGAAACAGCGGAATTGGGTTTTTAACAGTTAAAGCATGTTTATTAACCTACCCCACAGGATAACGCATACATTCTCCTGTGAGAGGATTTCTCAAGAAAATATAACATATCTGTCTTAATATTGCTGAGCTGAGTGTGGCGACAGGATTTCAGATGATATTCGGCTCATCCATTGTTTAAGCCTATGTTGGCTCCAACTGTCTCGTTTTTAGGCTTAAGTTGGCTGTAACTGTTATGTTTGAGATGATTTCCACATCATGCAGCGACTGTTAATGCAGTAACTTTCAATTTCATCATCGAAACATCACAGGATGAGTTTCAACCTGGGAGGCCACAGATTTCTTTTTTGGGTTAAATTGGTAGCACTCTATTTTTAGTTTCTTTTCAAAGTAGGTAGAATAGAATATAATCGAATAGAATACATAATATTCAATTTTTGTTCAACGAAAATCCTTTATCTCATTCGCAGTGTTGCTGCCCTAAAAAGCTGAGAACTATGGGGAATTGTTCCATTTCATAAAAATGCCATGTGGTCACTACGATTTCGTTTGCGCTCAAAATCCTGTTTATGGCACATTTTTTCGGATGTCGAACCTTTTTTCTTCCTTTTTATTGATCAGTGCAATTTCATGGAGTGGTGTACAGTCCTTCTCGAAAAGATAGACGGAATCCGTGACTGCAGAAACTCGATGGGACCTGAACGATGGATGCGGATAGAGCATGCTCCGAGTGAGAGGGTCGAGTAGGTTCCAACACGATTCTGGGTCCGTGAAGCGATGAAACCACACGAGTAATCCGCCCTTCCTTTCGACGAATACTGTAGGGCAGGTTTTAAATCTGCTATAGTCCATAGAAGATGTTAGACTCTTAGTCACTGCAAGATCAAATTAGTTTTTCTCAGACAGTACTTGTAATATGCAGTTTCTGCAGGTTTCTTTGATCGAGGGTATGCCTATTATGCACCTACATATTTATACATGTGCATCTTGGAGTCATTAAAATCCAAGCATGCAGATACAAGAAATTCGACGACTGTGCTCAAGAGAACTGGTGACCCTTCAAATTTTCTGCTGCTTTACCTCTGCAACTGAAGTTTAAATGACTACTCTGTTCAGCAGGAACGCAGACCGAACAGCGTATTACGTCGAAAGCCCAGGGCCACTCCTTCCCATCTGCTGCCATCTTTCCCCAGCTGCCGCTGAAGCTTCCTTCTGCTCAACAGCGATTGAAGAAGGATGGAGGCAGGTAGCGGGATGCCCACTGGCTTTGTACTGGATGTGATACGGTGTTAATGGGCGTTCGTGCTGCACAGTTATCAGACTAGTTCACAACTACGCACATAAAACAGGAGTGCATGTGCTGGTTTTAGGTACTTTCGATATATCTGAACTTCTTCGCCACCAATCCGGATTTCGTCTTCGATGACGAAAATGTCAACTGCACACCAAAATTTCCAGGCCTAGTATTTAGCCAAATTGCTTTTTCAAAGAATAAGATTTGATCGCGTTTGTAGAGCAATTATAGTGCTTTCGAATGGTCTTAAACCTACACCTAAACGATTTTAAAAAAGGCTAAAACAGTTACAGCCCAAGGAACCCATATGGACTGATGTCAGTAGCCAATATATGACTTTGGAAGTTTTTCTCCTATATACAGGAAATATAATGTGATGTAGTTTGAACTGCGCGCAATGTCGAAGCATTCTGAATTTGCCCTTGTTCGAGTTTGCGGGAGAACCATGGGACGTGATGTTCTGCGCATTTTTGATGTTCCCTGAACGAAGATCACCGCTCATTCACAGACAATATGCAACTTGAGGAACAAAGTATAGACAGGAAAATCCGCGCCGGAAGCAGTTTTGAATTTCAGCCCTGCGTGCACCTTTTGGACACTGTTCCGTACCACACGTCCATGAAAAGACTTCACTGTGTCGTTTGTAGCCGGGTATGAACTGTGCCGGTGCTTGGGGCTTTTGTTTGATCAAACGCGACATTTTCCATGTGCGGTGAGGAGAGCGAGAGCAATTCCGAGCGGTGTATCATCCCACGTATAGGTTTGGACAGTACACATCAACCCCACCCACCACCCCATCACCACCACCCCCTTCGTCATCTCCTCTTTCTACCGCAATCCGCACCCCGAGAGCAGAGCTAACACTTTTGCCGCGCTCCACCATCCCAGGACGACTCCACTCTCCGGCATGTCGTTTTACACACTACGCAAACATCATCCGGGACCCTACTCATCACTTAGGCTTTTAGTCCTTTGGCGACTTGCACACGACGCTTACAGGAGGCTTGATAAAATTGTGGATGGGCTGAAGGTGACTGAACGCAGTTTTCTGCATGCTAAACCCATGGTTTCGCTCAAAATCCTCGAAATCGACATCATCACCGCGTGAACTTATTAGTCTTTATGCTTTTCTTTGGCAAAATGTGCCCAGTCATTCATGAAAGTGTATTTGAAAGTCCCAGATGGTTCTAAGTAGGGTCTTGGTGAAAGCCGCAGGTGGAAGAGCCCCATATGCTCGGCTACTAACCTCTAGCCTCACAACTCATCCCTGAATTCCATGTCGAGCGTTTTTATAAGAAGGTTCACTTCGTTTTGTGGGTCAGAGCCTCGCCAAAGGATCCTGGAAGAATCCAAGCAGATTTTCCATCTCAAATTTCCACATTAAGCCGGAAATCTTATTTTCGCTGACGAATCTCTTCTATTATTCTCAATTTCTTGACTTTTTGGTCGATTTTAAAAGATTATAGACACGAATTCTGTACACCTCTAATCCCGCTAGTCAATTTAGCAAACACCATCTCTCACCTACTATACGCCGTGTTTTTCGGATATTTTCCGTAATACCTCGACTCTCGATTACTATACGACCTCAGTCGTTCACATACATGGTTTTGGTCTTATGCAATTTTTAAGAAATCCGAGAAGTTTTTAGGAGAACTAGCTGGTTACTCATCATCCACAGTCTTCTATGAACTTCTATGAGCTCTGTATAGGAAATCTCGGCACTCTAAGCTGATCCTGAATTGATCCTGAAGCAACAGAAATCCTCTTAGTCCTTCTTTGCCTTCAAATGTTTTGTTTGCAATGCTACTCTCTGGTGTAGTTTTTATCCATTCAACAATTACTTTGACTCCTCTCTGGGTATGTAATATTCACAATGCTGTACTGTTTAAGTAATTCTTGTGCTGTTATTCAGACTACATCTTTTGTTCTCAGCCTTGCTCCTATGATTTTTAGAATTTTCTACGACCGTACTGCTCATGAAGACTTCATTTCTCCACAATGTTATGAATTTTTCAGATATATGGTACTACAAAAGTAGACGTTGAGTTGGTATGAGTGCTGCTGCCACCGAAGGACCGCCTGAGGCGAAGAAATTCCGTATTGATTTGCCGACACAGGTAATGCTTCCTTCAGGATTAGAACTTCATACTGGAGCAGACGCTGAATCGGCTTATTACTTTCACTTGGGTTTCAACTGCTTAGCTGAGGACTATCCAGGTGGAGCTCCGAAGTTTGAGTGGGAGGAACGTATGCTTAGGGGTAATTGCTGTGGATTGCGAAAAAGGCTGGCAAAGTTCGAGAGGCATAAATCCTCTGAGCTGGGATCCAGAAATTCTTAACTTCTGAAATATTACGGAAAATAGAACAGAACAGTAGTTTTTTCTGCTTTGGAGTGCCCAAAAATAGTTTCTTTTTGTCAAAGGCAGTGCACATGAACTCATGAAACATTCAGAAAGTAGAATTGTCCCTGATAGGGTTATTCCTTTACTTTTAGGTGGCTTGACACCTGATCTGCTTATATAACTTTGTGGAATCGCTGTTCACCGTCCAGCATGATTCAGCAAAGCAGCCGCGTCCAAAATTTCTCCAAGTTTTGAATGACCAGTTCCAAGCAGCAGGTCACTGTATCGCCCACGGAGGTCGGACTCCAAGGTTCGAACAATCTTGGAGTCCGACCTCCGTGGGTGATACAGTTCGAAATAACTGCTGCAGAAGGTCGAGAAGCGACTTCAACAGAAATATTTTTTGCTATGGTCCATCTGCAACCTGGCGATCCTTCCGCAAATTCGTCTAGATAGCTGCTACGCAGCTTCGCTATACTTAATAACCTTCATTTTTCTCTCATCGAATCATGGGTTTGGTACCTGATGTTGATCAGCCCTGTATTGTCACTTTAGAAGTCCTTGTTGTATATCGTTGTGGGATTTTCCGGCTTGATAGGACCGTAGATGGTTGTTCTCGAGAGACTTACAGTGGACGGCAATGGCGGTGGCCCGTCCGCGGCCTCGAAAAGGAAGCAGCGCGACCGCGCCGCGCGTGTCGGAAACAATGTCATCGCCGCCGGAATACTATTTCTAGGGTCCTTTATCCCCGATTTGCTCAAAAATCCTTAAAATCGAGTGGAGAGGCTGCTAGAAATTGCATAATAGCAGCAAAATACATAGGTTACAGCGCGAGCAGTGCGGTTGCGCTACGTCCTCCTCGAGGCCGCAGATGGGCCAACGCCATTGACGTCCACTGTACATTTGCAACCACACTTCTTAAACATGATGCAGTGCTGCCTGTTGACTACCGTAGCACTTTTGCTTAACTATCTTTCCATCATGGACTCCTGCTGTGTACTTATTCCTTCTCAATTTTTTGAAACAGTTCGCCCCAACACAAACTTTGAAAAAAATGTGGCTGTACACGATATTTGTGAAGGCCCACAACACTTCGAGAAGGGACATTCCCATTTGAGTATTCATGGTATGTTAGGCTAAATGAGCTTGACAGAGCATGGATGCTCAAAAGTACAGTCATTTACGTACACTTCATATTTGTTGTTAGGGAAGAGCAGCGTTCACTATAACAGGAATGCAGCAAGGTACTGACATCCACATCACATTTTTCAAATTTGAAAAGACTAGATCAGGTAATATAACAAAACCGTTCAGAAGAGTGACTAGTAGTAGCAAAAGACTTATACGTTTTAGATGTTCGGTAACACTGCAGAAGCAATCCAAAAAAATTGGATCGCAAAAAGTGGTCGTCGCGTTTTTTCTTTGCTTTCTGGCATTCTTATGGAATAAATTCTGAGTATGGAGTAAACTTGGTGTAAATTTGGACAAGTTCTCATTTGAGTAGTAGTAGGTATGGAAAGTTTATCATGGATACGACGCTTACTGAGAAAGTCCCGCACAACGATTACCATAGCTTATTTTCTACAAGACCTAGAAAGGGAGAAATAAGAAATTTTCCGTTTTGAGAGTGCCAATACAATCAACATCCATTGATTGTGGGAATCAAAATCTTTTCTCTGAATTAGGTTTTTTTGAGTTCTAAGAAAGCAATAGGAGCAGTCACGATAGCTCGGCTAAAGAGTGTTTATCGAGTCAAATAGCATTCGATTATTCGGCACAAATTATGCTACGCTCTTACGAAGCGCCACAAGGGAAGCAACGGTCCGCGGTACAGGGCAGAGACGTTCAAAGATTCTTCTCACAGTCCAAGTCCATAAAAGTACCGTAACCCGGCCGAATTGCAAAATCGCACTGTGCAAGTCGTAAAGCCGACGACAGCTAGCCAGTGGTGAAAGTCGCGTCGTCTGCTCTGGTCGTCCATATTTCAGCGAAGCAAATCGAATAAACAGCGTTACATAGTTGAATGGCTTTGCATTTGATGATACATGGGAAAACGGCCGGAGTGCTGCGTGAAAAACGACCAGGTAGAGCAGTTTGTGGTGGGAAAAAACGGCTTCCGATGATGCATCGTCGTGCGCACGTCGACTGTCCGACCAGCGCCGCGTCGAAATGCTCGCCGGGGGGATCGATTATTAGTTCTGGGTTGAGATAGTGACTGTCCATCTCAAAAACGGACAGTTTCAGGTCGTCGTTGAGCCGTCGCTGTGCTCGTCGGAGTCTCCAGATGGACCTGCGGCAGCTGAGGGTCAGTCGCCAGCCGGCCCCAGTTCGGCCAGATCCACCAATGGATCAGAGGTCAGTCGAATTATACGCATTTCTAGACTTTGCCTTTTTCCGGCGAGCATAAATTATATCCAGTCTTCCAGATTTCTTCCGGATCCGTGGAAAAGGACGACGATCCAGAACCGGGGATGACCGGCAACATCCTGGAGATGATCAGCAAAAGTCTGCTGGGCAATGCATTCAAGGTAATCCACACCTCAGCGCTACTCACCTCTCCGGCGCTCGCGCCACCCGTCGCGTTCTGTTTATCCAGAGAAATGGTCATCCTGCACACAGTGTGTACTTTGCGTGTGCTTTAGATACATTCATCGCACCGGTGCGCGATCATCTTCTTCTTCCGGACCTCGTAAAGTGAAAGTTTAGGGCGACAGGGAACTGGAAGGTTTTACTTTAGCCTTCATCCAGGAAGACATGAGTCAGCGTATTGCTGCTCAGTTTAATGGGGATAGTAATTAGGGATTAATTCGATACTCTTCCTATACATGTGGTTTGTAAGAAGTGGCTCCATTTCCGTGAGGACCTTCGAGCCTTCCAGACTTCCGTAGACACGGCAGGATGTTCTTTTTGACTTACTTATCTTGCAAACTGCCGGCTCTTTCGATCCTCTGGACATAGGGTTTTTAATCAATACATGTTGATCGAACTGTATAATATTCGAGTAAACATTCGATTATTCGAACACACACTGTGATGAAAGGAACACTACCTAACAGAAAAGCGAGCATTTTCTTTCGTTCTCAGGCTACGATCCAGGGAATTAGCTCCTAAATTACTGCACATATTCGATATTCGAGCAGTTGAATGTTGCTTTCTATGATCTTTAAATCAGACATTTAATTCTTGTTCGCTTTTTCCTGGATAATCTCTGTCTTTCCTGGAAAAATGTACAGACATGGGTTTTCGGAATTTAGAAATATTATGTTGCCTGAGTTCGCAGAGAGAATTGAAATGCAATACTTAAACAAGATCCCTTCATTTATTTACGCATTCCATAGTTTTCGAGTGGAAGCAGGTAAAAACGATTGAAGAAGATGGAAAATAAACTCCGCCTGCATACTACTACATGAAAAAATTTGTAGGATTCAAGCATAAGTAGTTTCATATGAATTGTTTTTCTGGAAATTTCAATGAATCCTTGCAAAATTCATCTTGCGAAGTGGAGTTCGCTAGATTCCATCACTTTTCAGGATCATTAAACCACGTTTGTAACATTCCATGGTGTTTTTCCCACCGCCCACCTTGCTTAACGATAAGCCGGTAGGCATTAGCTGTGTCGAAAGCTTCTAGAAGTAATCTTACCTGAGTGAAGATGATCCACCGGCAAATCCCACACATCGAATGGGTTTACCTTAAGTCTTGGGACACGCGGTGGTTTACTGCGAAACAATCTCTTGGTAGCCGTTAAGTAGGCGAGTGGCAGGTGATAAGCTAGTAAATGCTTAAAGCGATTGCTTGGCACGGGCCGAGTAAATCTCACATAAAGAACAAGGCAGCAACGAGCGGCTAGTATGTAGTAGAGGTAAGCTAGAAGTAAAGCAAGGTAAAAATTAAGGTATTGAGCAAATTTATTGTTCAATACTACCTTTTTTTACTATTTTCAATGCTAAAGATATCACAGATTTCACAGTTACATCGTCAAACAAGAAATCTGCATAACATCATCCTATTGACTTCGTATTGATGTTGACTTATCTTACCTTGACTTACCGTTTACCCAATTACAGTCCACGCTAGCCACGTGATCCTGGATTGTTCTTCGTGCGAGATTACCATGGCACGTGCGCTGCAATCGTTTTAGGCGTTTGCTCAGCTTATCACTAGCCACTCACCTACATCTAATGACTGCTAAGGGTTTGTTTTACGGTAATCCCAAGACTTAGGATAAGCCTATCCGATAGGTGGGAATTGCTGCGGATCATCCTCACTCAACTAAGATTACTTCTAGAAAACTTCCACACGGCGAGTGCCTTCAGGATTATTACTAAGTAAGGTGGGTGGCAACGAAAAAGTGCAGGAAGGTTGCAAACCTCTGGCGGAGTTCATGAGCGTGCTCGGGAAGATTTTAACCTAACAAGTCTGGGATAGACGAGTTTCTCAAGTAAAGATGATGCATTTTCTCGTGACAGCAAATTTAGGTAAAAGAGGCCGAAGGAATTTCAATGTAGCAATGTAGCAACTCCGTTCCAATTCCTTGCATTTTGCTCTGACGGAGAGCTCACAATGTCCCCGGTAACGTTCATGAATCCCGTCACTGCTCTATTATCTCTGTGAGATGATGGATAAGATGGGTTTTATAACATGCAGAAGGTTATGAGCACCTGAATTCTATGAGAATCCATCGAACGTTTCTCATAAGACACCTCATGAGGAACATTCTGTATTGTATTGTATAGTTCATGTACGTGAATGTATAGTTTGGAGGTGGCATAGACTCGGAATTTGTGTTCAGCCTCGTCATGGTCAAGAATTTGAGTGTCTCTATAATTTTGAAAATATTTTACACCTCTATTAAGAAAATGGGTAGGATAGAGGAAAAAGGAGCCACTGTTGTGCACACCGTTGATGGTTCGATATCTCCCACCCAAGCTTACGCAAATACACATTCAAAGGCCCGCGCGATTCTCAGATAAAGTCAGATGCATGGTGTTTTTAAAAAAGGAAGAGATTAACGCTGACAACTCTGCGTTACCAGAAATCTATTTGGGTACAACTTGAATGTGAATTTGAGGCAACGTTAAAATAGTCATTCTCACTTCCTATAATCTTTGGGAGGCATATTGCACCAATAACAGCACGCCTGTTGAGCAGATTGGTTTTGTCCAAAGTATTTAAATGCAAAGCTAGAGAGTTAGGCATAGTTATAAACAACACAGTTACTTGAGCTGGATATCAGAAGACTTTCCAGAGTACGATGGTCTTCTAATCTCTTATGAACCGCCCTTACAGCATCATAAAAGTAAAAGTTTCAACAACATAAGGAAGGGAGTAGGTTATCCATGAATACTCTGGAGCATTACCCTTTATCTAAAGGAGAAGAAAAAACAAAAAAGCGTGTGGATTTATCGCGTAGGCAACCGCCTAATCAGCAAGGCGGCTCAATCAAAGGAAGCCACCCTCTGGGTTACGGTAACTCGAAAATTACCTGCATTTATGCTACCCGTCCAATCATAGTACATATATAATAATTAAGGATATTTAGATGTCTCTCAGTGTGTAAAAAACGATTTAAGAAGGAAATTGAACACGGAGTTCTTTGCGAATTTGGAAAAGGTTGTGTTTCAACGGGTTTCACGCTAGAATAACATTTCGGATGTGTTCTATGACCGCAGTGATCCACAAACATGCAGTGGATCCTACCTACGAAAACATATTTAGCCCAATTTCGATCTTTATGGGCTACAGATGTGAATTCAATTTAATCCCATCCAGTAAAAACTCCTTAACTTTGCCCGACGACAAGTCATCAACCTCGTTGTGGGTTCACTAAGTCGAACTCGAAGGAGGTCATGACTTTGGCGCGCGTTTTTCCCTGCCCACTATGAACACTGTAATTATGCCGGAGTATGTTGGTTGTTCGAGTGTGATTGTTGGCTTTTTCTTCCCACACGCTGCTGAACCTTGGCGGCGCTCGAGTACAGAAGGGCGCCGTGATGACTCCTCCGTACATTTGAGCCGGTGCGGCGGCGGGGCGCTGAAAAACACAGCATTTCCCACATCTTCTCGGCCTACGAATCGAACGTCGTAAAAGCGATGCAAATCGCTTCGGGGTCTATCTATGGCAGAGCGGGAACAGCTTGTCGTACTTCCGCACTCCGCAATTTCAGGAACTCTTGAAAAATCATTCAAATAGTAGAATGAGAGGAGCGGGAAGAATACAGCAGTACAAAATAGCACGGAGAAGTAATCTCTATCTTGGATCTAACCGAGTCAAAACTTTACTCGAATTTTCTGGATTCGATATAAAAAAGTGAGTGGGGCTTGGCATACTTGGGATAGAAATCGAATAACTCAACTAGTTTTATTATAAGTTAAAGACCAAATCCAAAAATTCAAATGTTGAAAGAAGTAACAGCTCTTATCACCTTATTATAATTTCTTGAGAGTAATATTTTTTCTTGCTTTCTGGGAATCCGAATTTTCAACTTTCCAGGGAACCCACCACTCAGGAAACCAAGGAACTATGTTTTGCATGACATTGAAAGATGCAAATTCCATGATTGAGACATGCGTGCTCATGCAGAACACGGTTTTTAAGTCAATAGTTCTATAACAGCAATGGGGAGATCCATGCAAAATCCATGCATGTCAATGCGGAACCCCTGCATGGGATTGGGAGTTTTTCGTGGGTTCTGCATCGAAGCTGCGTCGGATTTTGGAGACGCATGGATTGTGCACGGATATATGTGGGTTTAGCATGGATTCTACCATTGCTGGTACAGAACTATTGATTAAAAAAGCGTGTTTTGCACGGCTGCGTGACAAGAGGTACGCTGCTGGTCTGTGATTGGTCGATTCATGTGCGCGTCGCGACTGCGGCCTTCTAGGGTATGAGCAGTTCTGCGTGGATATGGACAACTTTTCTAAGCTTGAGTGGGACAGATGAGTGTTTTCGGAAGCCACAAGCCATGAGAAGGTGGCCACCGATGTCATTTAGTGCGTCGAATTTGAAGAAACAACCTGAACTTGAAAAGGGTACGCGTGCGGCGCGTTCGCGTCACGGCGTACGTCTTGACCGCCACCCGTTTTGCACGAGCACGCACGTCTTCCTCGTGGGATTTGCATGTTTCAATTTCATACAAAAGATGGTTCCTAGATTTCCTGAGTTACTCCTTGTCGAATTTTGGATATTCTAAAGCATTCGGTCCTAAGTATAGTGTTTGGCCTCCTAGTACATCTTGGAACTCCTTGAAGTTTTATTCAAGTGCACTCCACAACACTGAGGAAATCATAGGATATGCTCCAGACAGAGCTTTGATATGGGCTACAATGATTGATTTTATATGGCTCAATATTTCTGAAAAAAAAATCTACGGAAAATGAACGATAAATGGAATGTATTCCTTACAAACTATCGTGGATACCAACAAATGCCTTGACTTTCCTGGAAAATTCCATGAAAAATCAATGGATTTTCAAATATTGTCATTCAAAACCCGTCATTTGCTAAACAAATATATTTTTTCGGAAAAATACATGTGGTCACAGTACAGCGATAAGCTTGTCCGTGAAGCACGAAGCCTCTTCATCATCTTCGAAATACCTGCGACACGTCGTCCCGGAGGAGTTTTCGGGACAGACATGTGCAAAATGAAACACCAACTCCCTCGAGGCGCCTCGAACAACAGTGATCCATCATCTGCGCCTATGATGACTCGATTTTTCAGCTGGATGAAGTCTCACGTCCGCCTCGCCTGCCCTCTGTGCCCGCGTCGCCCGTTCCCGCTCCGATCCCGGGAGCCGTCGCCGTCGCTCAGTCGCCTGCGGCTCAGCTCTTTTCCGAGGTTAGTGCACCCTAGTAATGAGTGTTTTCGGCGGAATAACAAATTTCTAGGTGAGAAGAACGATCGAATGGTTTCAGGATGACTGGAGTTGGCATCGGAATCCGGCGGCAGCGATCCGATCCGGTGGCACCAACAAGCAGACGCCCGTCTGGAAGTACTTCGTCTATAATAAGGCTGAAAACTTAAGCAGGTAAGGGGTTAAGGCGATATTTTCTGGATTTTTTTTACCAATTGCAAGGTGCTGCATCGCGGTTTAGGTGCATCATTGGAGACTGTACATATAGCTTGAAAGGGCCGCACACCAGCACCCTCGCATGTCATTTGAAGAAGCACTCAGCCGAGTATGCTGAGTTCCAGAAGCTTAAGGTTTGTGTAGCCCTACTCTTGGATAGATTTAAGCTATTTCCTGATATCCGTTAGCCGCTAAATACACGCAAATCCAACAAATTTCTAGATTTTCAAAGAACTTCAGTTGTGTGTATCAGTTGTAGTTATGTGAACAAAGTTATGTATCAACTGATTGACTCAAATGTTATTTTATTTATTTTTTCCGGTAAAAAATCCTTGAAATAAGGGAGAAATGGTTACTGACCTGTAATAATATGCTCATTCGTGCATAGATATCCTAAGATTTCCAAAATCCTCAAATTCTTCAGGTGGATTACACTCGAGAGCGCTACGGAGGCCAGCTGCCTTCCTCACCGTCGTCCTCTGCATCCGGGTCAAATTCTTCCTCAACCAGTAACAATACCCCTGCACCGAAGCCTTCTAAACCAAAGAAAGAAACCAAAGCTGACGTCAGGTTGGTACCATATGCCACAAAATCATTATTGTACTAGTTATCGATGGCTATTTACAGTAATCTAATGGCCGCTCTACGGGCAGGAACTCCAGCAATTCCCGGACTACTCCAAAACCTGATGCAAGGAGTGAATCCTCTTCAGATGATGCTCAATCCACAAATACCGACGTCCTCAGCGAATATTAACGCTGCACAGGCAGCTAATCAGATGCTGCAGCAAGCAGGTGCAGACGCTTCCTGCTTCCCTGGATAACTCATCCTGAAAAGCAACTTTTGCAGGCCTCACAATCAGCGCATCCGGCCAGATCATGCAGTCCAAGAAGTGGCGGCGGGATGAACGACGTCAACGTGAGTTGGAGCAGCGATTGGCCTTGGCGCTCACCACATCACATCTGACGTCTGAGGCTTTGGCGAATCCGCTGTGGAAGGAGCTTCTGGAAGCGGCTCAGCCCAAGTTCACCTTGAACGACGACCCGCAGTATTTTGAACAGGTTGGTCAATAGTTCAATTATTTTGGATTTCGACTACTTTCTCAGGATGTAATTTAAATTCTTATTGTAGAGGGAAGTCGTGGAGTTCGAAATCTGGACCTTTAAATATAACCATAAAATTAATATGAAATCTTTGCCTCTTTTTTTCATAGCTTGTCATGTAATAAATGTAATGCAATACAATACTACAGAATCGAGAAGAGATTTCAAAAGACCTTCCATAGATCCTGAGAATTTAAACGACTTCCCGTACTACTTATTACTCACTGAATAGTAATTTGAACACTTTACATCCAAACAAGGTCATTTTTAGTTAATTTCCACGCTTCACCTCCGCCTCCTGCAGTCCATTCGTGCGCTACTCTCCTCGGCTGTCTGTGTATCAGTACTGGTCGACTGCGTACGCCTCCCTCCCGTTTCCGGAAGCGAAGAACCGCTTCTAAGACTTTGCGTTTCAGCCGCGTTTCCAGCGTTCGTCAATCAGAAATATGAGGTTTGGCTAGTTTAAGTGAGAATGGTACTTCCGAAGGAATGCCTGCTCCGAAATGGTGCCATTTTCAGGTACAAGTAATCCTGCTAGCGTTTCGTCCTCTAGTTCAAGCTGATAACACATCAGAAGCCGTGGCGATGACCATCGATCAGGTGTGAAGCTTCTGCTTCTCCTGTTAAAAACCTGCCAATCTCCTGTTTGTCTGATGATCTCATTGAAATTTAAAAAAACGTCACATCTCCGAAAGTGATAACGTCTTTACTTTCTGGATTGAATTTCTGGAGAACTCAGCCACAAAATGTATATAACTGTGAGGGTACATAATTCACTATGATAGGAATCCATGCAAATTTTCAGAACTATGAATTTTGGGAGATCCGCCTTCTCATGAAGTGCCTAAAACTTAACATTCCTCCATCCCCTCCCCTTTGTAATCTCCAGTATGTATCAAAAACTTTTTTTGCCGTGTTTTAGCATCCTTAGTCTGGGTTCCGGCCCATTCAGAACTGCTCGATTCGGCTACTGCGATTCATTTTACCGAGAAAACTTGTAAAAAATTTCCGACCTGAAACTTCGTTGCACATACCAGGATAACCCTAAGCTCATTGAGATTCAGATGGAATAACAATTTATCAAGAATATGAGAGGGATGTCGTGCAACCATGTTTTTTTTCTCAGGCAAAATGAAAAGTCCAAGGTATTTGAGGCAGAATTTGGACATGTTTGAAAAGCTGTAAACGATCCGCTTGAGATAGTGAAGTATGAAAAAAAATAATTATAATCGATGAGAATTTCTGCTTTAGAGCTTCATCTTTGGTCTTTTACGTTTTTTGACGAAAACAAAACACTCAATGTTTTTATTTCCCTGTGATCACTTCCCAGTGCGTTTTGAAAGGTGGAAATTCTTGGAAATCCAGAGTGAGGTACATAAATTCTACGACATCAGATCGGTTTCCACCAAAAATGGTAAAAAATGGTAGTTGTATTTCTTAAAAAAATTGAAGCAGGACAACTTACAGCCTTTGACAAGTACAACTTTTTCCAGGTTTTGACAGACTACGATTTGCCCCAAGACAAAGTAACAAGGATTGTTTGCTCAGGCCTGAAGCAGCTTCTGGATGATGACGATGGCTGTGTTGTTGATAAGCAGGTTAGTCATTTCTGGCAGTTCTTACCAGGACTAAAATAAATAGCCATGTTCCAGATGGAGCCATTCAGTCAGCGAATAATGACGTGCTTTACGCACTTTCTGGAATCTAATTCCACCATCGATGAGCTGCGGAAGAGCGTATATCAAATGATTTTTGCGTTTGTCACGAGGCCAGATACACTGCAGGCTCTGAACAAGGCAGCTGGTGAGTAGGCCATTGTCTTTTGGGTTGTCTTCCCTACTAATGGGTGTATTTCTAGGAAGAATCGTTGAGCTACCGCTTAGCGAACCATTCCCTGTCCTGGCTGAAGCAGTGATCAACATCAAGCACGCCATTGATGTCGTAGCTCTGGACGGAGCGACTCCGCATCTCACTGAAGAGCAATGGTGGGTGGCTTGGACAAGATAATCTCGATTGATGTCAAACCTCCCTCACCTGGGCTTTGTCGAAGAAATAACTAAATACTTTGACGGATCAACGTCATTGACTCTGATCCTGGAAAAAACTGCTTCCTTAGGCGAGTATTATATCCTTTATCTGGGTTATATTCTCCCTAAGCAGATCAAGGTCAGATCATCCAGTGATGTTTGGCGCTTAGAAGGGGATGCACATGTGGCTTGATCGCTTCTGACCAGAAGAGGTGGAAATTTACTGGAATTAGTAAATTTTTGACCTCGAGTATATCAAATTCATCAATACAAAGAAAAAAATTTCTGTACTTTTTCGACTGTTTTGTCGAATGTCTTTGAATAAAATTAGTATGAAATTAATAAACTTAATCTATTATGTTTTAGCTAAAGTTACTGTTCAAAAAACTTTGCTCAGAACCGAATTTCCTCATAACTACCTGAGTCGATTGTGCAGTATACAACCATTCACTTATATATTAAAAATTCGTAGTTCTTTCGAAGGCTGTGTTTAAATAGGTCCAAAATTAGTGGTTTACTCACCATTTAGTCGTGGAGCCCACACATCCGTAATTTTTTTTCTCAATTTAAAAATTTTTGCTGCAGCAGATCTCTTCCTTCCTAACGTGGTCATCTGCTCCACTATTTGGTAGCTCTACCAGTACATAATGCTAATGAGGAAGTGTTTTTTCTTCTTCTCGGTGTTCTGGGGATGTTCCAAGAACAGCGCTCAATCCTTCCTCTTGAAAGAGCCACCATGCCCGTTCCAGAGTGTCCATCTTCGTGCTCTTATCCTTAGCAGTTGCTCATTATGAATATTAGTGGAAATGACTTCTAAAAAAATCCGCGAAGAGTGACTAATACGTATTGGATCGTGTCTAGTAAATCTCTGCAGGATGGTTCTTGGAAAATTAGGAAAATCACCTCTGCTCTCAGATCCTGAGCAGATCCACTAGGCGTGTTTCTTAATCATCAGGAATTATCCTCAGAGAAGAGAGTTGGGATGGGAATTTTATTGACTCGAGAATCCACTACTTTTTTGTTTTCTTTTCACGAGGTCTGGTACCTGCATACTTGCGTTTGAGCCCTAGTTTTGATGAAATCTAGTTGCATATTCAAGCTGATCAGGTGGTGAACGCAGAAGGAGAGAAGTTTCCATGAAAGCCGGAAAAATCAACCTTGGACTGCTTTTTTCCAGGAGCCAGCTTCGTGGAGTGTGCAATGCTTCGGCGCTCTTCCGACAATACGGGAATGGTCTCGCCGAGGGCGAGTGCCCAACTGTGGATGGCGTGGTCCCAGCTATCAAGCAAATCACCCATGCACTCGACAAGGTGAGCATTATATTCATATACATGCTATATTGACTCGTGAAGCAGTCATTATCTAGGATTCGCTCGACCTGGGTGCTCTTGCTGGTCAGCTGAAAGACGTTGTTACGGAACGTCTCGCTTCCATTACCGACGTCAATCATGAGGAATTCGACGGTACCTACATCCAAGCAACGGCGCTGAATCCACAATTGGCAGTGCTGCTCAGCGAGCAGCAGTTATCCTATGCAAGATCGGCTATTGAGCAGGAGGTAAGTCCAACTAGCTGTTTTACCTTTTATAGCTCAAGTAAAACCTTCTGGTTTAGCTTCACTCTCGACAGCCACCGGCACCGTCCTCGCTGAGTGTTGATGCCCTGTTGGCATCGGTGCTCTCATCCTCTCCGGATTCGCTTCCGCTCTACTCGGATCTGCTCCAGCAGGCTCAGCGGCTGCAACAGGTACAATCCAAGCTGATTCCTACAGATATGTTAGAGTAGATGGCAGCAGACAGTACTTTCTCGAGTTCCCCTAACCGAGAGATAGAGGGAAAGAGAAAGAAAGAAAGAAAGAAAGAAAGAAAGAAAGAGAGAGAGAGAGAGAGAGAGAGAGAGAGAGAGAGAGAGAGAGAGAGAGAGAGAGAGAGAGAGAGGCTGCTGTGCCAATATTCATCCCTGTGAAGCAAAATTAGCCTTCTGCTGCATGCTTCATTGAGATTGCCAGTGGTAAACTTGCTAATACCACCAAATAGTTATCACGGGCGTCAGTAAACTTACCCTAGGTTGCCTCAATAGTGCATCCAGGCCTCGATGGCGGAAGAGGAAGGTAAAATATCGTAATCAGGGAAGGATACTAGGTGATCACACAACTCATGACGAGATGTATACTCTCATATGCAATTTGTGACAATGATCTCATAACCTTCTTTTGCTGCAGAGCCTTCTGTGAATTGTTACGTGGCACGATCCCAGCTCGCCCATGTCAGCCAAAATTTGGGTTCCTGGATGTATTCCGCCGGAAGGTCACGGGAACTTGTCTGGATCTAATTAAGTTTTGGAAAAATTGATTAATTCCAATTAGTTGACACGTTTCAAGTAGTTTTCGCGCTTATTTTCAGAAGAATATAAATTAAAGCTCAGATTAGGCCGGTCTAGACAAGCCGAAATTATGCCACGTATCGTCTGTTAGCTCACAGGGCACGCAGTGTCTGTAAGAAGCGTCTGGAAAAGGAATTAACTACTAGATGGCAGTAGGGAAACATCAAAATGGAAGCAATCACACCACATACATATCAAAGAAGTGTAAATACTAGATTATTCGGGGTGTGGGTCGTATGGCGCGATTCTTCGGGTGGCACTATAGAGAGACTGAGTCTGTAGCGCGCTACTACCACCCGATTAGGTCATGCGTCGCGGTTTGCCTGGATCTGCCTAACGGAGCAACTCGTCCGCCGCTATTATCCGACAATGGAAGAGAGCCTACGGAGTTGCAAATAACTCTACGTAACAAAACCCTGCAATAAAGTTTCACTTCTACATATACGCTGCGCTTTTGTATAGAATTGATGGTGTTTTGAAAAAAAACAAATCTTTACATAGGTCAACTTAACGTCAGGTATTCAACCTCAGTAGGAGTCATTCCTAGCACCCCTGAAATGCCCAAGAACACCAGAAAGCCACTAGTTTGCGTAATTCAATTATTCAGCAGTTTGAAAGATCTTCGTATTAGAAATATCTGTTGGGATGTTCCAGAAAACTTCCTATCTAACAGTGTCTTCACTGGAGTTTCGTAGAAATTTCTTTGTTTTGACAGTACATTTCATTTGGTTATTCAGGTGAGCTTTATGTCCAAAACTATCGTCCATCCGTGTACCGTAAAAACCGCTAGTACCGCTAGTTCAACGTTCTTCTCTACGGTCGGATGATGACTGGATGGACGAGTTGGTCTGTAAGACTGATCAAGGCAAACCGCGACGCGTGACCGTAACCGGGTGGTAATAGTGCGCTCACATCCCGTCTGTCCATAGTGCCACCCGAAGAATCGCGCCATACGACCGCCCCCCGATTATTCGACCAACTCCATGATGAAGTCGTGATTGCAGACAAAGTCGACCTAGCGACCATTTCTGAGCCACCAGACTCTAGCTCTTCAGAGAGACCAAAGGAAAACGGATTTGAGATCAGCATCACAAACTGCACATGACAGTGTTCATTTCGTTACGAGTTGTCGGACCCCCCTAGTATCTTTCTCTGGAGAGCTGTATCATAAGGTATCACAGATGAACAATCGCACGAGACCCCACTTTTGGATCGTCTCGGGTACTAGACATCAAGGATTTGTCAGACTACATCTAGCCACTAAGTGCTGAAATTCGCTTTTGTAGACTTCTGATTACAAATTTATGTCGAAAAATATTTGTAGCAAATGAAAATACGAGGATAAACTTCTGATCACTGTTATATATTCAATTCATTTATGTTTACAACCTAGTATTACAGTATGCCGCATGGATTAAGCCATAATCCTGCAATCAGAAAAATTGGACCAGTTTTTGTCCACACGTGTCACTGATTGAATGGCATTGTAATACTTAAAGTCAGTGTACCACCTCGTTTTTCGTGCCTTAGATAACAGATAACAGACAACAGATCCTTGATCTCCTCGCCACACCAATACCGATAATGTGTACCAAATTTCACCAAACTGGTAATAATGTGTACCAAACCCCCTCACTAGGATGGTCTATGGCGCAAATTTCGCGGCTGATTTGGGTGCAGCAGTCCTTGCGTGTTGGTTTGCCGCCACTGCAGCAGCGTAAGACACCATGTATTGCTCTGTCTGGTCGATGGTATCAGCAGAGGTATACGACTTAAAATGCCGATTTGGTTCAGCAGACTGGTAGACGCCATGTGTCGAAAGATGTGTTTGTAGACTGTTTTGAAACATTTTGCGAACATTGCTGAAATCAGCGTGTCGAGTAGATCCATAAATTTGTAACAGCTCAAGTGCGAGAATTGGTTAGGGCACTGCCTTCAGAATGGTATGCAGTCAAGACGTGCGCCGCTATGCAACCGCGCTGCACATGCTTCTTAATTCGTAGTGTAATTTTTCAAATTAGAAGCATTGAATGACAACGGCGGCCATCTTCTCACAATTTCTCAGCACCTAAAGCATTCATCTGCTCCACTAGGGCTTAGAAATTCCGTAGATTTCTCGGCAGCACTGTTCATAGTCTTGAAGGCTCAAGCCGCGACACGCATGTGAATCAACCAATCACGGCGTACTTCTTGGCACACAGCCCTTCAGAGTCCCGCATAATCGACAGTACAGCGTAACTCTTTAACTGCATCTACTCGCAGCACGCATACGCTCCAGATAAACTCGTCGGTTTTCCTTTTTATGGGCGGGAACGTTATCAGCGAAAAAGGTGGGATGGTGCGTGGTTTTTGTGATTCCCAAACATAGCATTTGAAGGCATCACTTATGGAAATTTTCAACTCTGAAGGGAATCGCTTACCGTGTTGCCGGCTGCTGGACTACCGCAGCAGTAAGCTGAATGCAGTTATTAGCCGCTTTCCTGCGATGATGCCGCCGTGTCCACATTTGCCGACCCGTACATAGGGGCTTCGTCGGGCCAGCTAACGCTATTCACGGGTTCTGCGCGTGTGATCCAGCGCAGTGGATGAAGTGTGGCGCATGGAATGCGTAACATTTTTCAGGGTTTAGTGGCGGGACCTACTATATCAGCGAACGCTCATTAACGCTTCGGATTCACAGGAAATACATTTCCTTTGTTTACCATGCGTTTCACGCTACCTCATCATTGGCGCGACATCTCAAACACAGGCATTTTTAGGAGTACTGCGTTTAAATGGACCAGTCATGGAATGGCACCCCACGGTCCATCCCCACAACTTCTACCATTTTCTCTTTGGCCTAGTCATGCTACTATTTCAATTCCTTTTCTAATAGGTTGTTCAATGGCATGTACAGCAAAAATTTGCCAGTTGTTTTCCTTTTGATATTTTCATGATCAATGTAGATACGTAGCTAAGTTTGATTCTGGAGTTATTCTCAACTATGCTCCATACCAAAAATCGATATCTCTAGTGCGTGGACAAAGTAGCAGCTAGTGACTCCTGCAGCTATGCAAACATTTGGGATCGGGTTTGGGACTGAACTGCAGTCCCATCACGTGACCAGTTTGATACACAGAAAAACAGGGATCAAGGGTCAGAGAAGCAGATAATGCTCCACTTTACTACCTTTATAAATTACTTTTATCTCCATCTACTTTTATAAATTTCAAGATGACTACGTTGAGGTTATGGTACCTTTACCATATTCGCTCAATAGAGAACTTCACGAGAACAGCTCCGATTAAACAACGATTAACTAGCTTAACTGACCAATCGCATCCCAGAATCTCTGTAGCATGTCCTCTACTGTAGACTTTCGTATACTTCAGGATTATATGACCATTTCAGGATCGCAACTCACAGCCGATGCGTGACCGGATAACAGAAGCCGCTCTTTCGTCCTATTTCGACGAACTCCTCAGCGGGGTATGCTTTTTTACTCATTTACATACGAACTACCATACTCCATAGAAATTTCATGGGAAAGAATGCAAGAAGGCAGCAGTAAGAGGGAGAGTTCTACATAGTTTTGAAACATTTGAATATATTTGTTAACAAATTTAGGGCAATATTCATTCACTACCGCTTCAAAAATATCAAGTAAATTTGAAAAAAAATCTAGACTTCATTTAGTGGATTGTTTGGCAGATACGATACGTTATTTCGAAAAATCTTTCGAAATTCTGCATGGGGAGGGTGACAGTTACCAGCGCCGGACGCACAAGTTAGCCAGGGGAGAGGGGGAGGGGGGGGGGGGGGAGTGAGAGAAAAGTGGGAACCTCGCCACTCTGTGGGCTCACATGGAATAATAAAATTATCAATATTTCAGGCTATTTCATAGAGTAATTCCAGAAATTCAGCAACCCATTCTTCGGGGGGGGGGAGCAGTTACCTAACACGACGACTGTGATTATGGACATTAGTTCTCAACCCGTTTCCGTCTCCTTGCCACATTATTTCTGGCTATTGGCATCTTTTAAAGTTGTTGTTCTAGTCCCATTGTGACCATAGAAAATCCAAGGCATCCCCCCTTCCTCTTTACTTCCATATAATTTCAATTAAAAACTTCAGAATTGACTCAAAAACAAATACGGCATTCGCGCAGGTGCTCAAATTCTCTAAACAACTTGCTACTTTCAGTCTCCTGCGGAAGCACTGCTCTCACCGCTGCGGTCGTTCGGAAACCCTCTTCAAACGCCGCTGGTCTTCTGGCAAGGCTGCATGCAACGATGTCCGACGTTGGCCAGCCTAGCGTTGGAGCTGCTGTCGATTCCGACGGCTACGCTGACGGCATCGTCATTGCTGTCGCTACGAGGCACGTCTCCCTTCCAGAAACCCGACCCAATCCCGATCCTGTCACATCTGGACAAGCCGGAGAGACTCGATCGGAACTTGTTACTTAGATTCAACAGGAACTTTATACATAAAGCTTATTGAGCGGTGTCACATCACCAGCTTGACTTCTGTTGTGCATTCTTACTAATGATTTCGAGTATTTCGAGTACGTAACTAGTATTTAGCGAGTAAATAACTTTATTATTGTATTTTATTTCTATTTATTGCGTTGACTTTGTCTACGAGAATCTTTGTCTCTGTTGTTTGCATTTCTTCCACACCGCATTGCATTGAATCGGAAACGCTTTAATCCTCTTGCCGACTTTCTCCACACCCTACTCCATCCTAGAACATGTCTAGTGGTTTGCTTTGTTTACGCTATTTCCACTTTTTGGCTGTTGCTCCTCTCGATCGTCTACTCCCCTCCGCATCGTCTCTCTTTCATTGTGTATTTCATCGTCAGTGCAATACGATTTAGTCGCTCTTGAACCTGTGATGTCGCCCCGCTCCCGTTCTCACACCATCACACACAGTCGGCAATCCCCCTTACTAGAAAAAAGTACGTGATTACAGACATACCGACAGACTGACAGACGGCGCACGATCTGGCTCCTCCCCCACTCTCACCCCGCCCGTTACCGTCCCTAGAAACCATACCAATCGTGCCTGTTTCCCTATTATTCGAGTACATGTTGAGATGTTTTTACCCAACGTAATATTTGAAAATTTTCGTGCACTTCACACTGTACGCCGTCCGTGTAAAGTCGTGGAATGCTTGTGATAAATATGGTCTATATCTTCTATAAAATAATCTCCTGAAAACACCACTAAATCAAAGCATATTTTTGTCTTTTGCGTTAAATTACACATATCCTATCTTGCCATTGGTAGGGTTCAAGGACATCACCATCGGACTTGTTCAAAAGTCCGTCCACTTATTATGCCAAAAAAAGGAATTTATGGCTACTGAATGGCGGTAGTTCATTCATTAAAACAACATGGACTAACGTGAGCGAATCATGGATCCCTGAACCTAAACTGGAGAAACTGAGTTATCTTCTCGCCACAAACCATTTAGAAAATGGACGGAATCAAGATTTCAAACTCTGCTGAGGACCAGCAAATACTTGGTACCGACCGAACAGAACAAACAATGATCCTGAATAAGCAGGCAAACTGAGGGAAAAATAGACGCAAGCATTTTGCAAAAATAAAAAGGAAAAGAGAAAGCCCTTCATTCTATTGCTAGGAAGAACATGTCGCAAACAGATTCAACTAAGTATCAGAAACTACACTCTACCTGCTGTGTCATTAACCTATATAGTAGTCTATATACACATGTATGATGTAAGAGATTCGTTCAGTTGCCATATCTGTCTCATACTTTCAGTATCGTGTACCCAGACAAACTTTCTGAACATGCGCGGAGCCATCTCGGGATCTGACGTCGAGTAACAAGGCAAAACCTAGCAGCACAAGGCTTTGAGCACCTCTAAGCTTCGACAGACCAGAAATGTATGGTTATGAACCACGTAGTTATGGAAAGAATTACACCGGTGCATTTACCTGACATGTGCTTCAACTTTGACATCATGGATGACATTACTAGGATAATCTAAGGCGTTTAAGAGGGATAATCCAAAAATTTTCATTTTTACTTTGGGTTCTTGTATGGTTTGCTGAAGTCGAGCAAGAACATATCACTACAAAAATTGGATGATAGTATTTATGCCATTTGATATGGTGATATCTCGGATCAATCTACATATTTGTCTCGACGCTCCGCCGAAGCTCCGCAGGGACCTTCATCGAGTCACCCTTTGAATTTTCGTGGAGCCTACTTGGAATTTTCGAATGACGTAAAGCTCAGCGAAAGTTCTGAGGCTACTTTTTCTCTGCGGATCAGCAGAAGTTTCGCTAAATTTTCGCAAAAATTGATGTATGACGTCACACTTCCGCGGTAGTTACGAAAATTGGGCTCCAGTAGTGAATCAGGCTCTGCGAAAGTTCGGCAAACTCCACGATAGAATTGTTAGGCAGAAAAATGTGATACGCTATTAACATAACGGATTAACATATTGACGTGTAACTTTTTTTTTCATTTTTCCATTTTCATTTTTCCAGCAACTTAGCGTATCAACGATTCAACGAAAAAACCTTCAAAATCCGTCAAAGTCTATCCTGTCAGATAGTCAGAAACTGACTAAGAATCGCTGAAGGAAAGGCGCAAACTCTCGTCATATCCCTCTACTGGAGAAAGGCCCCTTATTTTTCATTCATCTCTTGTGTTATCTGTGTTCCATTGACCGTGTTGTGAATGCATACACAAAGGCTATGGCTGTGAACATAATTGTTCGTCTAAAGTATTTTTAATGAAACATTGTGAGTTCAGGACACAGCACGGTGTGGTTACAGCAGAACTCCTAGGGAACTTCACGTCGGTACCCACGACCTGCAGTGGAATGAACAGAGAGAGAGAGAGAGAGAGAGAGAGAGAGAGAGAGAGAGAGAGAGAGAGAGAGAGAGAGAGAGAGAGAGAGAGAGAAAGAGAGAGACTGTCTGAGTTCACAATGATGATAAAGACCATCCATGGTAGCTCACAATTTTAGAAGCCAACCTTCCGTAGGTGGACGTGGGAGTCACCCGAAGAGTACCATAACGAAATTGACCACATCATCGTCAATCGAAAGTTCTGCCTGACCGACATCGATGTTGTACCGAAGTTCTACAGGGGTATCAAAAAGTTTCCGGCCTGGACCACTTGCCGATTAGCTACGTACCGCAGTGAAATTTGCCACTTGTCGGCACTCAAGATACTACAGAATGTCCTTTCCACTCTCTACAAAACTCCCGAAAATCTTCTTTGGATTCTCAACTGGAATTTTCTTGTTCAACGCCGAAAAGGTTTTAGAGACTCAATGTTCTGCGAGCGTTGGAATTATTAGATGGTAGCTTAGAAAATTTCCAAAGGAATTTTTGAATAGCTTAGATCCTTGCACACTTTCTGCTCCTAAAGTCTATCTGCGATGCTCAAAAATTTTCTCTACAGCCGCAGTAATCTGTCCTCGTCTTGTCTGTGCTCGTTGATCAGAGGTCGATCCGTTTCTGACCGATTGTCACTCCATTAAAAGCATCGAGTTACGGATTTTTATGTGGGAATGCAAGGAAACTCACTCTTTGTTCAGAATTCAGGGGCGGATTTAAATTTTGCCCAATAAAGCTCGATTAGAAACCGAAAATTCGTCGGTTGCTTCAGGCTGGACCCGGATTCTTCTTGAAACTTTTAGTTATCTCCTACGGTTTTCTCAAATAATATCACATTATAACGCACCATTCATCCATCGTTCTCAATTACCCACCGTAACTGACAATTTTCGAAAGTTGGCGCAAACATTTAGCGAACTGTATTCTGTTGTGCGTTATCCTCTTATATAAATCATGGTAGTGCAACAAAGTTTTCTAGAGCGCAGGCGTAGGGGGGCTAGCACGTGATCGCATGCGCTTGCCGTGAGACTGAATTATAGACAGTGCCTCGCGAGGATGCGAAGCTGATGGGGCATTCGGCCGATGTTTCGTCATAGGTGCATAGACGTAGTGGAAGTCGGGTGCATTTGGGATTTCGCGGCAGGACCAGTGGCTAGAGGTCTCGAACCCTTCAGGCGAGACAGTGTTTACAACGGTTTGACGATGCCTAGCAGCAATGTACGGAGCAGAGTAGCCCCTCTGCTGGAGTTTTATTGTTAGCGCCATTCAGTTTCTGAACACTAAACGTTAACCGTTTCGAAAAGACGGTGAATGCCGTGGAGGCCATAGCGAAGGTTGCTCTCGGTTTCCTCACTTGCTCCTTGCATCATATGGTGGGGATCATACAGTCTGAGGTTTTGTCTGTTTTGAGAAGTGCAGTACAATCAAATATACAAGATGAACGAACGAAGAATGCATCCTTATAAGTTGTCGAGACATTTTCTGAAACCAGACTTGCAGTTGATCAAACATTACCTAACTTTCTTCCATTACTTTGGAGTGCGGAGTACGCTGATGATGGGGCTCCGTATGTAATTCTGAAAAACATCATGATAGGTGTACACCTATCGAGAAAGAGTCCGCCGTTGTCGAACACTGGGAAAACGGCAGGATACGGATCCATCGACGGAGAAAGGGTCCCCGTGGCCCAGTAGTGAGGAAGATGCGAGGACACGAGTCCATCGATGGAGATTGGGTCCGTAGGGGCCAATTAGTCTAGAAATGCAAGAGAACGGTTCCACGGATGGGGATTGGGTCTGCCCTGGCCAATAGTGAAGAAAGCGCCAGGATACGGGTCCACGGATGCAGGATGGGTCCGCAGGGGGCCCATTAGTGTGGAAAGCGCCTTGGTACAGATCCTACGAATGGAGAATGGGTCTGCCCTGGCCCGGTAGTGGAGAAAGCGCCAGGATACGAGTGCACGGATGTAAAATGGGTCTGCATGGTTCCCATTAGTGGGGAAAACGCCAGCATACGGGTTCACGGATGGAGAATGGGTCCGCCGCTACAGTGGAGAAAACGCCAAGATGCACGTCTGCCGGTGGAGTAGAGTCATGCTACGCGCTCATTCGTGTCTCAGTCGACCTCTTCTTCTGCCTTTCTGTATACTGAAGCAGAAGCTCATCAGTTGGACTATTTCAGTAATGTGAAATTTGAATCATTTCATCTGATTATTCGCTACGGCATTAGTTACACTTTATTGTTTACAAGTACTAAAGCCACGTGAAAGATGTGCCTGTGTTGAGTTGGGAGTGGCTGTTCATAACGGGTCCAAAGGCATGTAAGAAATGTGACAAAAAAGAGTAGGTCATACCACTGCATCGCAAATTAGCTTTACAAGTAGATGCGTGATTAAGAATTTGCAAGCAAGTAGAGTGTTGACCGAATCGAATAATATTCGAATAATTATTCGAATATTCGAATATTCGTTTATTCGAAACATTCGAATATTCGAAAAATCAGAATATTCGGATTATTCGAATATTCGAATATTCGACGCTTTCAAAATATTCGTTTATTCGAATATTCGAATATTCGATCACTCTTAATTATTCGATTATTCGAATATTCGAATATTCGGGGTGGGTTCATTCGAATATTCGATTATTCGACGAATCGAGTAGTCATTTTCAACAGCACCTTCGCTCTCATAATCATTCTCGAGCCCCATCAGCAAGCACCTACCGTCGCTAAATTTGAGCTTGCTAAAATTTCATTCATACTTTGCCAGTAAACATTGCTCCCGTTGTCAGCTCGCCACGTTATCATTTCAGCGGGATAACGGCAGACTTTCTGCAGGCTCACCGCTCCTAGATAATTTAATGACCCCGTTCGATTACTTGGTCGACTGTAGAGTTGCCTCGCCAAATATTGGTACCGCGGTTCACCCGCAAATTGTCTGAGAATACCTGCTGACGTAGACAGATCGCTACAATTTTGTGGCACGTCTCGAGCCTTCAATTTGAAAACTCTTCAGAAAAGCAAAGAGCTTACTGCAAATTTCCAATCTCTATGATACTATGATAATCTTTATGCCATGAAGGCTTTACGCCTCCATTGATCCTACTTTTCCAACCCGGTCCCTCAACCTTATCACCAGCATGCCACTGCAACTTCTGTGCACAAAATTTGAGAAATTAACTTCATTTATATATACAATACAAAGCACCCGTTCTGAGAAACGATCTCGAGATGTTGGATGGAAACCAACGCAATGCGATTAGGAATTATGTACAAGTTTGACGTACTAGTTTGCTGAGTCAAAAACTCCTAGAAATGCTCCTATTTGTTTTCAGTATCTATTAAGAAACTCGTGCTGACCTGTATATTGCTGTAGCACCAAACTTACGCAGACTCATAGCAGAAACGAGTATGATACTACATACATATCTTGAGGGTTCAGTGTTTTGGGTTTGGGGTAGTTCATGTAATTGCTAGTAGCTGCATGCTGAACCCGTCAGCTGAAAACTGGGTTCACTTGAAATCAGGTTCGAAACACCGGTTCTTAACTCTGTTCAGTGTTGTCTTTTCCGCGAAAGTTTCACCCATTTTCGGATGCCTTTCCGGACCAATTCTTTGTCTTCAATATAATTAACATTTACACAAAGTAACTGAAATCACTACGCTACACAAACAGTAAGTTTTGTTGGCAGCAGCTTTTAAAAAACGGTTCCTTTGTAATTCCATCAAATACTGAGCACTACACTCTGAGGAGGTAGTTCTCGTTTTGGCAGTAGTTTTGGCAGTTATCGGCGTCCGAGTCATCCACATTTCCTTACGTGAGTTACATAACGAACCCACTCCTCGTCACCGGTAACCAAGATGGCGAGCTGAACGAAGCTCTGTTGAAATCCCAAAGAGTTTATGCGGACACTCTGCGCACTTGAAACTAGCGGTCACTCAGATCATGAGGTATCCATACGTCGTATGTCCTTGCCTCCCCGCGGAGAAGGAGGTAAGCAAATATCGTGTCGTGATGACGTTGGAGGTCTTCTGCCAGGTCACGGATACTACTACGCGGATTCTATTCAATCAGTTCCAGGAGGCCCCCGCTTCTGTGGCATCTCTTGAGTTGCTACGTTTCCTGAGTTATCAAACCAGGAGCAGCTGAATATGCTTGTAGTCAGTGAAAACTCAGACAATGGAGCGGGCTGACCGCGGCACCAAAGTGTGCTCCGCGGGCTGATCGCGCAGGACCTGCACAATGTACGATGCAACCTTTGTGAACATAATGACAGTGACAAGTGGAGTGCACATGAAACGAAATTCTTTCTGTGACTGTGTTGAATAGGTTAAGAAGATTCTCGCATCCATTTTTTGCTGAAGAAGTAGAATCCATCCCAAATTGCGGCTGCCACACCCCAGATATTTTTGGAGTGAAGCTCTCATTAAGAGAGCTTTGTCATCAATACTATGCACTTTATGAACAGCTACACAAGGAAAAACTTTTAAGGAGATAATCTGAAGAATGCAAATAAATCCTAGCGATCTTGGCCTTTCTATTTTTCAAAACTGTTTGTACTGCGCAATTTCCAAAGGTAAAAAGGGAGATTTTTCGTCTGATCCTAAATTTGATCGCTAAAATGTCATCGACACATCATCAGTAACTATCACTGTCGTTATTAGCACGTCACGACATTGTTTCCGCAGGCTGACCGCGGACCTTTCTCGGGCTGACCGCGCACCGATACCTGGCTGACCGCGCTTAATTATTTGCCTGACCGTGGAGCTGGCTACGGTCCTCCAAATATTGGTACCGCGGTCAGCCCGCCCCGTTGTTCGAGAATGTTTTCAGTCACGATCGCAACGGAATTATAGGACAAACTGGATATAGCTAGAGCATTGACTACCCATTATATAAATTTTGGACAGCAAATTCCAAATCAATTTCGAAAAATTTAGCAACACACAAAAGTAAGTGACTTTGACTAAGTAAGTAAGTAGTAGTAAAGTGACTAAGTAACTTTCGCGGCAACCTAGTAAAGTGACTAAGTAACTTTCGCGGCAACCTAATGAGTGATTGTCCTATTCAAAGAACTACCCTTTGCATACTCAGCCGAAATAAATGTAGAACAACTTCTCAAATATTCGAAGTATTCGAATATTCGAAGTTCATCATCGAATATTCGAATATTCGAGAAGTTGGAATATTCGAATTATTCGGATATTCGAATATTCGGAGATGTCAAAATATTCGTTTATTCGAATATTCGAATATTCGGATATGTCGAAATATTCGATTATTCGAATATTCGAATATTCGAAAAAAATTTTCGAATCCAACACTCTACAAGCAAGGCTAGGATCGCGAGAAGACTCGAAGTGCGACGTTGGCGAGGCGGCCAGACCCGTAGGATACACGAAACTCAGGAAGGATTTCGTATTTGAGCTCAGTTAATGATTAATTCTGCTTATTTGCTAATTTTCTGAGCATTTCGCATGAGTGAAGCTTTTGCACATACGTCAAGTGGCTGCCCCACCCCACTTTCTAGCGTCCCGAAGGGGCGCTAGTACTATATAACTGTTATAACTGTTTGTTATAACTGTTATATTTGTTTCTGTTCTAGAAATTAAGAAACCTAAGGATCGCTTGGGAAAAGCTACTTAACTGGCTGAAAACGATCTCTGATGTTTGATGGAGATACATTTGGCAAGAGACTGTGTTTGGCAATACACGGGAGAAAATTTTCCTTGGCAATACATTTTACGGGAGCATGAGTGAAGAGCCTGTTTGACAACAAAAGAGACAAGAGAATCTGTTGGCGATACATTTTACGGGTGTTCTGATAAGGAGTTTATTTCATTCTTACGATTTATTGGAGGCTTAACCATAACGGTGTCGATCCGCATGCTCAACTGGCAACGCAACGGACTCCCAAGATTGGTATCTTAGTATGATCCATTCGATCTGGGATGGCGTGCATCCGCACCGCTAATCCCTCTTATATCGTTATCTCTAACAAGCCAGACACGTCATTGATAGATAGAGGTGATGGTTGGCTATGATATGTCTATGATAGCAGACAATGGTAACGATATGAACGAAAGGTGAGCGGTGTGCATGCAGGTCACCGTAGATCGAAAACACTACGATTCCTGGTGATATCGAGATTTTTGCGCGGTTGATAACCCTTCGTTTGACGATACAATTGGCAAGATTCGCGTGGCGATGCAATTGGCAAGTTTTGTGTGGAGATTCTTGTTGGGCAATACATCTGACGGGCTTCGTTTGCCTAGGTAGTTGGTAAGTTCGCCTGCGTTGCCAAACAAACCTGCCAAATGTATCGCCAAGAACATCGGAAATAGTGAGGGTTCTCATTTCGAAAAATGGTCATATTGAAAAACTTTGATATTCTTTCAAAAGTAATCAATTTTAGGGTAAGCGTAGAAGTTTTAACGGGCACTGTAATATTGATCGGCTTCCTATCTTTCATATGTGATCCGACACGATGTTCATTCGAAGCCTTGACTGTACAAAGTCGTTTGATTACCAATACACTCTCAAGGCTCTTTCACTGCTCTGTTTCAATGGTTGCTGTTTGCTCCGATGTTAAAATGTACACGGTAGTGGTATGTTCACACCAGAGTGTATTCAAATAAGTGAACACATACGAACGATATGATGACGAGATAGAAGAATACGTGGGATCGGAAAGTACAGGGTGCGGCAAAGGTCTTTGGACTAGCATTATCGCTCGCTAAAAACATACGAAGAGCAACTTCGAAAAAGTAATGGTCATTTTTTGTTTATGGCCAAGTTATGCGCATAAATTTCATTTTTGATATTAGAGTTCGCTCCTCTCGTAGGAGCACAGACTTCGGAAAGTCCAGGTGAGATGTTGTCTCTGGCGCGCAGGTAGTGGAGGTAGTTTTTCCCTCACCCTTCTCTATCTATCTGCGAAGAGATCCCAAATTTCTGTGAGAGTTAGTAGAAGCCTTCTAGTATGGACCCTAGAAAAATCTCCAAGGAGTTTGCAAAATAGGTAAGGTATCTTTAGGTTCATTGCTAGCAGTGATTTTGGCAGCGGTCAAGATTTTTGCCCAACAAACACGGAAATCGCGCGCGCTTTCATAGCTATTTTCGATTGTTTACCGGCAATTTCACCACTGTTTTTTGTGATGGACTTGCTAATTTGCTTTTTTAAGTATATATGCTCTGATTTGGGATTTATAGAATGATGAAAATACCTTCTAAAGAGAGCACTCTTCCCTACTGCAAATGTAGAGATAAATAAGCGTCTATCGAGGTCCTACATCTAGCTTGCAAGATTCCGGTGTTCTGAAGATTTTATGGGCTAAGGCCTTAACAATACCACGCAGGAATTTGGACTCTGTTGTGGACTGTAGAGAAATCAATTTGACTTGCTCAATGTGCTCGCCGAGCCAATGTCGCATGTACCATTTTCCAAGTCTGGGTCGGTATCAGTGGAGGAAATTTCAGGACCAGAAATATTATTTATGTTTGCAACTAAATTGCTGACTTATAACAACTACCAATTTTTTTCAGTTTCTTCTTCCTCATGTTTTGGAGATCGATTATGCTTGTCCAAAGACTTTTGCCGCACCCTGTACATATTGTATGGTGAGTTCATTATGGTAAACAGCCTGTCGGTGTTTAAATTCGTCAATCTGTTGATATAAAAGTGGAAGTATATGTGAATGTATATGACAAATAGGAATCACAGGAGATAATGTATATGATAAACAGTAATCTCAGAAGATAAACCGGTCCAAAAAAATTGAGAATAGACTCTACAGGACTGGCGAAGGTTATAGACCAACTTGCACTCAAAGCACCTAGAATAATTGATGTCGATTCCATTGATTTTTCACTATTCTTGCTCAATGATTGGGGAGGACATCAGGATTCTCCCTAGCTGTCAACGCGAATGTGAGGACCATTCCAGATGAAGATACCGATGAGATGAAGATGTATCAGTTGATTTCATCGATTTTTTCCACTCTCGCTCAATGAGGTTTTGAACGTATCTGCTGGTATTTTCCAATACTTTGATCACGAAGAAGACATATATTGGCTATATCAACTTTTACACCTGCGAGCGAGTGAAAAAAAGTCATCGAGATTACTTAACACAGTGATAATAAAAATGATGTGCATTTCGAAAGAACTTGTTAAAATTACAGATTGTGTGAGTGAAAAACTGCGAATGACTGGCCTCTATAAAACTATATATAAAATATATAAAATATATAAATAATAAATAAAATAAATAATATATAATATAAATATAAAATATATAAAACTAAAACATATAAAACTATAGGATTCAATAGCAAATAATCGAAAAAAATGAAGTACTTCTGAGAGAAAAGCAATCATGAGAAAATAGGCGGCTCATCCTCGTAGGACTAGCGAACTTCCACCGCCTCCCTTATCATGCGATTATAACAGGAACACGTATGCGCTGCTGAAAGTATTGTAGCTGTTGCTGAGTGCAATAGACCCTATTGGGCACTCACCGAAGATTCACGTATACATAATACTAGCCACGTCGACTTCCGCAACGCCTACTCCCAGTTTTTGCCGCTGCCGTACCTGCGTCTCATGTTCCACCACACTACGTGCACTTATATGTAGGATGTTGATTGAATAGATGGTTGTTAGAGAAAACAATATGGGGAGAGGAAAAGGTCACTGCTCGTACGACAAGACCGCACAATATTTGCGAAAGCCCACGTTAGTGCTGTTCTGACCAGATGTTCAAATTCTTCAGGAAACGTACAAATAGACCTCGTCAATGAGAATTCATCCAGTCTTCCATTCAAGTCACTATTGCTTTCCTTAAAATTTTCAGTACAGCTACAGCGGTGGAGTTTTGGTCAAAAGACAAAATTGAAACCTAGTAGTTCAGCAGCGTCGTTTCGGAAAAAAAAACTCATTGTTGCCATTATATGCAGCACTATTCTCTATAGAAACAGTTTTTTTTTTCAGCCAACTTGCAGTGTATCCCCCTAACTAGCAGAAATGAGAACACTAATTGGACTTCTCATCGTAGTGGCGCTCGTCAATGCTGCCAACGCTTTCAACCTCTTCAAGAAGAAAACCACTCCAAACCCAGCTGTCTACTGCAAAGACAAGGATGAGGACTAGTGAGTACCTCGTCGACGTATTCTAGCTTGACTATCCCCGAACCTTTGTATTCCAGCTGCAAGGGGGTGAAAAATGGAACCTGCGAAACAGGAGACAAGGATCGTTGTGCTAAGTCCTGCAACGCGTGTTGCTTCGACATGTACCCAGAAGAGTGAGCATCTGCGAACTTTTCTTCCTTCAATTGAACCTTCTCAATAACCGAGCATATTAAGGTGCAAAAAAATGGAAAAAGAAGGGTTCTGTTCCTTTGCGCTCGGCCACTACACCGAAGCTGAAATCAAGGTGCTATGTGGCGTTACTTGTGGACTTTGCAAAAAATAAAGAGGACTTTGTTAAATAGTCACTGCATAAAATCCGCATTGAATAAATGCATCAGAAATTGTTCTACCGAAAGGCGAGCATGACCAGTTCCTACCTGGAAACCTTAACATGAGAGATAGAATAGAAAACGTAACGTACCTGTGTCAAACCCAGGAAGGCGCAGCCAATACGGTGGAAGGGTGGGGGGGGGGGGCTAAAAGACTGGTCTCCTCCACTTTGGAGACTCGTGTGATTGAATGGAATTTATAAAAAATGTCAAAAACTATCTTTAAAAAAATTATTTCTATTAGTAAAAGATTTAAGAAAAACAAACAAAAATAAGTGCTAAATACACAACGATAGCAGGGAACAACCAAAAAGAGGTCTGCAAAGCTTTTAACAATGCCATAAAAGACCTCTGGGAAATTTTACGACAAAATTTCGGGGTGGTGGTGGGAGGGGGTACTATATTTCAATTAGGTCACAGTTCTAGCGATCAAAGAAGATGAAAGCGTTCACGTGTGCGTAATGACGTTCACTCTTGGACTCATGTGCATCATTTGAAGAATGGGTAATCTCATACATATGAGCATGATTACGTATGGGTAGCAGGTGGGTATAAACAATGTCACGCATGGAAAAGCATGTTGATGAGTGCCAGGTAAAGGGTAAGTTTGGATGCGTCAGCATGTTTATTATAATTATTGATAGCATTTATTGAAAGCTGAAAAAAGTCAGGGTAGGTGTGAGTTGTATTGGCTGTTTTCACATAGATTCATTCACAGATAACTACAAGCAAAACTCCCTCTCGTAACACATGTCAATAAACTCCCTCTCGTAACACATGGCAATAAACTCCCTCTCGTAACACATGTCAACTTCAATAAATGTATGAATCATGCAGATTTGATAGCTAACAGAAGAGTGATTTGATCAGTTTGCCTGCATACGGTCCACTCCATGCCTCCAGTTCAGTGACTCAGCTGCACAGCTCTGTAGCACACTATTAGCCGTATTCCGGCGCCGCTTGGCCCAGGGCCATGCGTGGCCAACTGGGTCATACGCGATGGCCTCGTATTCCCGGAGCAGCGCGCGCAATTCGAAATCGGTGCTCACTGGGCCAAGGACGGCCCACTACTTTTGGTAGGGCCATGCGACAAAATCTTCGTTTTTTGTCCAGATTCATGGGTAGTTTTCATTCTTTCAGCAGAAAGGATCTTCATATCGCTCTTTCTACAGATGCTTTCAATGATGGCATAGCACTGCTCCATTTCAATGCACAGTTATCAAACAAAGTTACTGTTAGGTAAGGTTACTGAAGTGGGAAGATTCAGTGGCACTATTCGGCTAGTCCTGCCCCAAAACTTCGAAGTGAAATATCTCGAGCAGACTTTGCCTAGGGGATTATTTGAAGTGCTGGACACGAAAATTGTATCCATTTTGTATCGCGTCTTCGTTTTTGTAGGGTAACGGTACGCATACTTCAGCGATGGAATCTCTTGCAATCCTCTCAAGTTTTGTGTAGAGGGGTTGTTTTGGGCCCTGGTTATGAATATCGCATCTATTTTCTACCGTGACCCCATTTTCGGTAGAAGATTAAGAGAAGATGCAGATTTCGGGTGAAAACTAAGGTGGCATGCAAGATAATGTTGATAACCGTGACCAGCGCCTGAAGCAACCTTTCTATGCAAAGTTCAAAAGATCCTATGAGATACAGTGTTCATAGTAAACCTTGCCTAATCCAACAAAAAAGGAGTAACGGTACAAAAAGGATACGATGTTTGTGTTCACCTTCTTAGACAACCCCCCTCCCCCGCTAGATAGGATTCGGGCGAAAAAATTTTCATTGAAATGTTTGGGGCAGAACTAGCCAGATAGCGTACTGGACTTAGTTGTAACTAGCGTTAATTCAGTGATAAGGGCATTTTATTGTATGTATGATGAATTATAGGCTCAGTCGCAGCAATGACGCACTTAAAACGCTAATCATACGCGCACATTTGTGGACTCGCAGCTGTTCACAGCGACCGAGCAGTATCTTAATCGGGGATGTGAGCACACCAGTGTTCACTGATCTTCATGGAAAATCAAACACAAATATGTGTATGTGTTCGACGCGAGGCTCACGCGCGCATCTAATATGAGGTGCCCTTCAGAAAGTATGCACATCCCATATGTGAAGAGGTCTCTCACGCCCTATTCTGGGTGATGAGCTCTTAATTTGCTCATTTCTCTGGCGTACAACGTTTCAGATAACGTGGTAAACGGCGCGCTTGTGGACAGGGCCAGCGGCCCACGCCGGAATACCGGGTCATACGCGATGGGTCATGCACGCTTGGCCAGGGCCATGCGCCACTGGGCCTTGCGTGGCTGGCCCAGCAGAGTTCGGAATACGGCTATATAAGCAAGTATAGCCTTTTGTTCTCTGAAAATGTGTTTTGTGCTGTGTCCTGCTTCGGAATATTCCGTTTCTTCCATATACAGGGGGGCCATAAGTTATTGTACAACGTTTGCTCATTTATTTCTCCACCAGCAACACATGGATTATCCTGCTCTTTTCGCTGCCGAATAGAGCAGGGATCAAAGTATCTTACAGTTAAAACCCGGTTTCCCGGGAGAGTTTTGCTTTGGAGCAGTTGGACTTAGAACAGGTTTTTGAAAAAAGCGGGTTGATGTGGAAATTTTTTACGAAAAATCCACCAAATCTCTAAAGTGGGGTGTACTGCTTAGATGCATCTTAAAGAGCAAAGAATGCTCTTTCTAAAAATATCAAACTGTTTTTGTGGCTGTTTTGCTCGGAAATTGCGGGCAGAGTTAGTGCATTTTGCGGCACCGAAAGTCTGCAATGAATGTTTCCGATAAACTTTTTTCGTTATCTTGGAAGTATCCAGGAGGTTTTTGTGATCAAAAGATAGAGCAAATCCAGCTCTATTAAACAGTGCCTAGTGCGGCAAAAAATATTTTACTACTGCGGAGAAATGGGCCAGCAAACGTTGTACAATAACTTATGGCCCCCCCCCCCTGTATATTTGAATTTGACCACTGGCCACCACCGTATATCATCTTCATAGGTCGTGGAAACAAACGTTCTGGAGAAAACTACTCATTACGTAGGTGTTAACATAAGTCCTTGCGCCGCATGGACATTTCTCCACTGATTTATTATCTTTTAGATACGATTCATACAAGATTTGAAAGACCTTTCTCTATAAGAATCTTGTAGAAAGGATTCTTGAAAGAACTACAGTTTGCTCGAGTTTTGAGCCTGCGAAGCGGAGAAATGAGTTTATGAAAAAAAAAGCGCAACCGACAGCTACCTAGTATCAAAACTGGTCATGCGACCTATGCTAAGTATGAAAGAAAAGCTTTGCTCGAAATGACCGATCTCGTTGACCTTGACTCCTGTTGATCTCGTATACCAAGCGGGTCCTTCCACTTGTCCCTCTCACGAGCCAGAGTTATCCAGTGGATTCTGTCCGTTTGAGGAACACGGAGAACATCGTATCTATTCTTGCAGGACTTCGTGAACAAGTCTGACCATCGGGTCGGTGGTGTTCCTGTTGTGCGCTTAACGTCCCGTGGAATCCAGTCGCTGACGGCTCTTGTCCAACGGCTGTCGTTAAAACGTACTCAACATGGCGTAAGCAGCAGCGTCCCTGTTCTTAGACTGTTGAGGAATCATGTTGACTTCCCGACCTAGGTATACGAAGCTTGAGCATTGGAATATTGTCGTTCAGTTGAGCAAGAATGGGACATCCGTCATCCGGGACCCATCCGCTCTCTATGAACATCGTCTTCGTCAGATTCAGTTGGAGATCATTCTTGCCACACGCGTCGTTGAAGTCTGCCAGAATCTTTTCCGCTTCGCTGATGGTTGATGTTATAAGGACGATGTCGTCAGCAAAACGAAGATGGTTAAGCCGCCCTCCATCAAGATGCACTCCCATTTCAATTTCTACATGACGTCTTCGAGCGTGACGCTGAATAGTTTTGGCGACACGGTATCGCCTTGCCGAACCCCTCTCTTCAATAGTGATGTCGTCGTAGAATGGAGAAATCCTGATCGTGAAATTAGAGTTCATGAAATACCTTGATGTATAGAGTAGGTATGCCCTGGTTGCCCACGGCTTCCAAGACCGCTTCTGTCACAACAAAGTCGAAGGCTGATCTACCTGATCTTTTTGGCTTGCATCACCAAATCCTCGATGAAAGCCTTCTATGCAGGAGTGCGTGCGTTGAAGGTACAGACCGTCATCATAGTCCTTCTGGTTTTAGGCAGCCTAGATAACCCCTAGACCTCGTCCTCACTGGCGCTGCCGTACCAGTTACTCTTTCGAGATCGGGGGAACACTCTCTACTATTGCTGTGTCGAGCTTAAGAAAGATGTAACCCCACAGGAAATAGCTTGCTGGGCTTTATTCTCCCGTGGGGAGCTGGGGTAAGATTTCACCAGGAAGTTAGCTGGGCTTCCCGAGAGTGAACGATGGAGCTTATTTGTTGGAGGCGATTCCGAACCTCCTTCCTCACTTGAGTGCAGGGCTTTTGGTCGAATAGATGTGCAGAATACAATCCGCAGACACGTAAGCACACGCACGCACATGGGCATATCCACGCGCTGACAAAAGGTATAGATCGTTCCGACACTACAGAGACAGGGATTCCATGTCCTGAATCCACCCGCGTCTCAGGGCAGGCACAAGGTCGCATTTGGTGCGCGATTAGCCCCCATCCGCCACCTGGGGACGCGAAACATAGCCTCGTGACTAACCGGCTAAGATCCCTCGTATGAGGGAGACCCGTGAGATATGTAATATAATAGAGGAAGAAAAGCGCTTTCAGATGGTATAGAACACATTATGGAAAATCGCCATTCAGGTGGAAGAGATCGCCACTTAAAAAAGCGCAAGGCCTTATGTTAGCACCTAATAGATGATCATTTTCGCTGCATAAGATCTCCACATGAAACATTTCTGGATATTTCGTTGCAATTTGATGAATCCAGTCAGTTTCTCAAACATGATTAAAGAAATGTTTTCAATCAGGTCAAAAAAAGTTTTGTTCGCAAGTAAAGCTCAGCTCACCGAAACTGAGAATCTCCACCATGAAAATTATCATGGGTGCTGCCTCCAAATGGTCTGAAAACGTATTACTCTCAGTTGCAAGGAGTTGTCATGAGTCAGAGATTAGCACCAATCCTGGCAATATGTTTCATAGGTAGAACAGGAAAAGCGATGCTGGCTGGATGCCGCCCATACTGTCGGTATATGCCGCTCATATAGTGCCCGGTACATTGACGACTGTCGTAGACTCTGAAGTCCGCCGCCGGACCAGCAGGCGGGAGAACGAGTGTGCCTGACCAGAAAACGGGAAATCTGAAGTTTGCCTGGCCAGTTTACGGCTGAAACGACGTTTCCAGATGTTGTCTGAACATTTTACGGGTCAACATCCGATCCGGCTCAACTTACGGGTGTTGCCTGATCAGATTCCCAGACCCGCTGTTTCCTGACCAGGAGACTGGTGTTGCCTGACCAGATTACGAGTACCGCCTGTTGCCTGACCAGATTACGAGTGTTAGTAGGGAATTTTTGTATTCCCACCCATATTTTTCTACAGTGCGAAGACATTTAGAGGTGGAGCTTATGCGAAATGGATGTGTCCTTAACGTCCTCCCATAAAGTCAAAAATTGCGCAATTTTGATTTTCTCAATATTAACATATGAGTTGCAACCAGCAACATGTACGCAGCACAATGAAGGGGGACTCGAAGTTGGAGTTGTGTTTCAAGCTTCGAGGCAAAAAGGGCTGTCATAAAGTGGCTCGTGCACACAAAGCTGGTATGGAGTGGATCATCCTCGAGATTTTTGGTGGTACAGTTGCATAAGGCTTCGTGGGACCTCCAAGCGGCAATGTCATCTGATTTTTATGTAGGGACGTCCCGGCCGGCCCGGCCACGCCAGCCTCCCATTGTTGCCTGGCCAGTTTCCGGGTGTTGCCTGGCCAATTTCCGGGTGTTGCCTGGCCAGTTTCCGGGTGATGCCTGGCCAGTTTCCTTGTGTTGCCTGGCCAGTTTCCTGGTGATCCCTGGCCAGTTTCAGGGTGTTGCCTGAACAGTTTCCGGTGTTGCCTGAACAGTTTCCGGGTGTTCATGGCTGCCTGATCAGGTTCCGGGACTGAATTTCCTGACCAGTTCCCGGGTGTTGCCTGGACAGTTTCCGGCTCTTGCGTTCCGGCTCGACGCGTGCGACGTGCTAGGCAAGCACGTCTGGCAACGAGAGCCGTAAAATGTTCAGGCGGCGGACTTCAGAGTTCTGAATCACCAGTCGCAGAACATCAGAATTACGAGAGAAATAGATAGCTACCTTATCTCTACATGCAAGTAAAACTCACCGAAGGCATTATGACTGTTAAAGGGTATTAGCATCCCTTCGGGACCAAAAAAGTGGGGTGGGGCAGCCACTTCAGGTCTTGATGTCTGCGTAAATAATTCGCCCTTGCGAGGTCCTCAGAAAATCAACAAAGAAGTAAAATAAATCATTAATTGAGCTCAAATAGGAAATCCTCCTTATTGGTTGCGTATGTCCTTCCAATCTGGCTGCCCGGCTAATGCTAAATGCAGTGGTGTCCTGATTGTAGCACTATAAATTTTTCAACAAACAGGTACAGGCAAATTTACGTTCCCATATAATGATATATCTTCCCTTTTGATGTCACCGCATTTCTTACATGCCTATCGACCCATCGCGGTCAGTCACTCTGCGCGGGAATGCCCTTTATATCACTCTAGTAATCGTCGCCGTAGTGGCAAATCAGGGTTTTCCTGATAGTTGCACGTTACATTTGAAGTTAACTATAATATTTAGAAAACCAACTATGAAGGAAAATCTACAATTTGTTGTTACCAAGAGGATTAGAGCGCGAGCGGTGCGGTTTTTTTTGCTTGCTTTTTGAAGCCGCAAAGAACTCCGGGGGGGGGGGGGGGGCGTTCTCTCTTCCTGTCTCAGCCATTGCCAACCGTCTACTTCTGCAAAGGAACTTTCCGCTTAAAACGAGTATCTTTCAAATTGTACCCAACGTTTAGCAGGTGATGCCGAAAATTACCCAACATTTAGCAGGTGATGCCAAAAATGCTATAGTTTCCCTGTTGCCTAATGGGGAGGCGTTATTGTTACGAGTCGGGAGAATTCGAATTTGTTGCGTTCTTCAATCAAGAAGACGGATCTGCATCCAGCAATATTTTTCATTCAAAATACAATTTCTTCTCCACTTCAGTGTAGAAAAGTACCAAAAGAATATAGCAGGAACACTGCTTTGAATGTACTACGGGAACCACTGTAAACATTACCCAGTTCACTAGACCTTATTGTGAACTTGCCTAAAACTCACGTGTGGTCCTGTAGATTAAGCCGTGCTGACTTCCGCAATGCCTACCCTTCCTCCATATATATAGTTATCATTGCCTGCGTATCATGCCTCACCATTATCTCTAGTCACATCTAGGATGTCAATCAATGAGCTGGCTGTTAGAGATAACTAGATGAAGAGGGGATAAGTGTTGTACTCAATACAACACAATATTTTCGGGAACCCACGTTAACGATGTCCTGAGCAGTTGTTCAAATTTTTCAGGAAATGTACAAATAGGTCTCGTCAATGAACATGCATCCGTTCTTTCGAGCGATACACTATATTCCTTCATAATATCTTCCATACATCCGCAACGGCGTCGTCTTTATTGAGAGATGAAATTAAAACGTGACCATTAAACAGCATGTTTTGAAACAGAAACCATTTCTTCAGCCAACTTTCGGTCCATTCACCTCTTCTTCTCCTCATTCAACAAAAATGAGAACAGCAGTTGGAATCCTCATCGCATTGGTGTTCATCGAGGCTGTCAATGCTTGGAGCCTTTTCAAAAAGAGGACCACTCCGAGCCCAGCTATTTACTGCAAGGACAAAGACGAGACCTTGTGAGTATCTCGTTTACATGCCCTCGCTCAAATCCTCTTCGATCTTTGTATTCCAGCTGCAATGTCGAAGTGCCAAAGGGTTTCTGCAAATCAGTCAACCACACTAAGGCAGAAATCAAGGATCGTTGCGAAAAGTCCTGCGACCTGTGTTGCTTTGACCTGTATCCAGAACAGTGAGGATTTGCGGGCATTTTTTTCATTCGGACTTTTTTCGAAGGTTGAGTACATTAAGGTGCAAATATTACGACAAGTTAGGGTTCTGCTCGTTTGCCCTCGACCGCTACCCCGTAGCTGAAATCAAGGTGCAATGTGGCGTAACTTGCAAACTTTGCGACGAATGAAGAAGACTTCACGTTAAAAAGTCACCGCATAAAATTTGCAATGAATAAAGCGAACCGAAGTCGTCCTACTGAGAAGTGACCTCAAATTTCTCACACAAAAACCTTGACAGGAGAGAAAATTAGAGGGCAATGCCTGTGGAGTACGTAAAAAGGCGCACCAAGTGCGAGAGGAAGGGAGCTGGAAACCTGATGTTTGCAGCACCTTGAAGATCCGTGTTGTCGAAAGTTCTGAGACAATTTTGCTGGAAACACTTACCTTTTAATAGATCATGTATATGTTGTTTAATAATCAAATATGAATAACAAAGATAAGTGATTAAAAAACAATAAATAATGAGTAAATAAATAAAAATAATGAAAGACGACTCATTGTCGCGGACTAATATCAGTGTCGCACAAGCACTGAGCGACAGGCCGTCATGACAGGCCGGTTCAGGAAAACCCCACGTCACATCCATCAATGACAACAAATGGTTCTACGATGAAAGCTACTACGTCCACGGGAATCGACGAATCGACGCGCACTTTCGGAGCCCGGTTTATGTGAAAAATATATAGGGGTCCTCCATGTTTCTCGAACAATCCGCAGGCAAGAATGAGAATCGTTAAGGATCACAACGTAGCTAAGACGCGCATTGCGACTTTGAACGTCGGAACGTTGGCAGGCCGCTCATGTGAACTGGCAGCAGCACTCGAGCGTCGTCGAATTGACTTGTGCGCCGTGCAAGAAACGAAATGCTCTGGTACCAAGTCAAGGGAGATAGGTCACGGATTCAAAGTAATCTACAACGGCAGTTCGAAGACTAGGAACGGTGTGGGCATAGTCGTCTCTCATCGCTTCCGTGACTCGATAGCCGAGGTGCAGCGTTTCGATGACCGCCTCATGAAGATCGTAATCATCGCCGCAAATCAATGCCTTCACTTCCTCTCGGCGTGCGCACCACAGGCAGGCTGTTGTGACGAGGTCAAAGATGAATTCTGGATGTTGCTTGATGAGAAGACCGCGGAAGTACCACAGGAAGTCACAGTCATTGTCTCAGGAGATCTAAATGACCATGTTGGAGTGACAAAGGATGGTTACAGATGCCATGGAGCTTCTGGGTACGGCATACGAAATGAAAATGGCGAGCGCATCCTAGAATATGCTGACTCTCACAAGCATACCATAACGAACACAAAGTTCCAAAAGCGTTCTTCTCACCTCGTCTCCACCTACAGTGAAAAAGACCCAGATCGACTTCGTTCTCGTACGACATCGCGATCAAAAGCTAGTTACCGCTGTGAAGGTTGTACCCTATGAGACTGTGGCCACGCAACATCGTCCGCTTATCTGCGTAATCGCATTCAGCACAGGCGGTCAGAGGGGATGGTAATATGACGAGAACAAAGACACTAAGAGACGAACTCTTGCCAAGGTTTTTCAGCGTCCTACAGTCCGGCAATAGATTTTGATGAATATGACAAAAGTGCAGGATGTCTGCGCAAATTCCCTGACTGGGTTAGGGTCAAGAGCTAGCGAGCGTCTTGTTGACTTGCGCCTGGGATCCGTACCAGATCGTGGAGTGGACTTAGCGTACGCCCCCCCGCCCCTTCTCAGTCTGGTTATTTCTCGGTGCATGATTATCTCAAAAGTCCCTCTTCTAACTTTTTGCGACGGTCGCAGTCACCTACCTGAATTTTTTTCTTTGCTAATTAGCAGAATTACCTAACCCGGCCAAATTTTCTTGGTAGCCTGGTTCCGAGTTGTAAGCACTCGGTTTCGTTGCTACTGCAGTCCATAGAGCAAAGTATCAAGTTATACTTCGAGTTCTCCTTCTATTCACTGTTTCAATCTGCCCTTGTATTAGTAGGTTGATGCAAAAGAAATGGCACCACTTTTTTCAAGAGCATGTTATTTCGTTTAGACACAATATTACAACTAGATATGATAACATATATTACAACTAGATATGATAACATACTTGTAGAGCAAAGAAAGCTCTTTTATTCTGTGAGGATAAGAGATTTCCACAGCAGTTAGCAAACGCGATATAATTGAAAATGTCTAAAAATCTCGATCTCAATTTTTCAAATTTCTTCGATTTTTCTATCACACTACAAGCAATACTGCCCAAAACACCTGAAAAAATTCGCCAAACATGATGATATGAAAACGAGGTTTTTGTTGTCCTTGGATTCGCAGTTCCACGAGATATAGAAGTACGGCTTCAGAGACCTGCTCATACGATGAGCAATGGTCGCTGTTAATTAAATTACATTTATTGCTTATCGAAGTTGTCGCTTATTGAAGTTGTGGAAGGAAATTGAGTCAACACGAAAAAGCATTTCTTTTGCATCAACCTAATACTTCAACTTCTGGGGTTACTTGTATTAGGTTGGACAATTAGTTCGTGCGGTTCTTTCGTGCGGTTCTTCTGAGCATTCAAAGTATTTTCACCAAGTGGATTAAATGAACTTAGGTTTTTCTGAAAGTTAGTATCCGCACTACTTCTTTTTCACATTTAGAGTGAGTCCTTATGAGAAATCGTCTTATAACTCTACGAACTGTGCGTGCAGAACAATATGCATCCTCCAGCCCAAAATCGACCTCTCTGAGGCAGTCATCCACTTCTGCGATGTCCTTTCGAAAGTAGTGGCTTCCACTTGGATGCTGTTAACATCTTCAGCAGCTTGAACTGCTTCTGTCCCACTGTTCTAGTGGAACAGTTGGAGGTGTAGGAGATGTACGTTCTTGTCGAATTGGAGAGTCACATTTCATGCGAGAGAAAATGAGAAGTAGCAGGAACTAGGGGCATTGTCATATTCGTAAAGAGTAAAACAAGAGCTAAAAGAAGATCTATGTTGTGTTGTCAAACTTAGTTCAGATCTTTTTAAAAATTGAGTTGAAAAAACCGCACGAACTTATTGTCCAACCCAATAATTTTCAACTCAGTTTATGAAATAAATGAATGCCTGCTTGCGTAGCGCCAAGGTTTCTGAGGCGTACATCAAAGCAGGGAGAACCATTGTGTTGAAGAGGTGGGCACAGAGCCCGGTGTTCTTTGTCTTCTTCACTACGTGCTCGAAGCTCTTATAAGCTCTCCAAGCCGCTCTCGTTTCTTCCTGCCCTACTCTGGAGCGAGGTCGTCCATCATGTTGACTTCCCGACCTAGATATACGTAGCTGGAGCATTCGGATATGGTCGTTCCGTTGAGCGAGAATGGGGCATCCGGGAACCATCCCTTTCTCATGAACATCGCCTTCGTCAGATTCAGTTGGAGACCGATCTTCCCAGATGCGTCGTTAAAGTCGGCCAGCATCCGTTCCGCTTCGCTGTTTGGCGTTATAAGGACGACGTCGTCAGCGAAGCGAAGATGGTTAAGTCGCCGGCCATCAACTTGCAATCCCATGCAATCCCATTCCAGTCTTCGCATGACGTTCTCAAGAGTGGCGCTGAATAGTTTTGCCGACACGGTGTCCTGATGTCGTCGTAGAATGTAGAAATCCTGGTCGTGAAGTTGCTGTAGAGCTCACGAAATATCTTTATGTATTGAGTAGGAACGCCTCGATGAGTCTAGTGACGGTGTGTATGTGGTCGATCGTACTGAGTCATTTTCGAAACCCTACTTGCTCGCACGGCTGTCCTTCATCTAGTGTCCTTTCGATCCTGTTTAAGATCACTTGCGTGAAAAGCTTGTAGACGACGGACAGTAGGCAGATGGGGCGATAATTGCCGATGTCCTGCGGGTCTGTCTTCTTGTACAGCAACATGGTCCTGCTTGTCTTCCATTGGTTAGGTACCTTGCATTCTGACAGGTGCCGTGTGAAAAGCTAGCCAAGGTGGTGATGAGAACTGGCGGTAGGTTCTTCAGATGTTCTGATCGAATCCTGTCGGAACCCGATGCTGCACGATTCTTCACCGACTTGATGGCATGTCGGACTTCGGAAGGGAGAACCGGTGGGACAACATACCCATCCTCCCTAAGATGACATTGAGGGAGGTGGACGTGGCTATAGAAGAGATCCGAGTAGAAGTCGTGGATGACCTTCTCCTTCGGCTTTCGGCCAACACTGCTGCTTGTCTCTGCTTGAGGTCTTCTTTTATCGCTTCTCTGCACGTTTTGCTAGCTCGGGCGTTAGCTGTTAGTTGCGGCTCTCGCGGCACCACGCTGGCGTATGAGCTCGAGGGCCTCGTAGGACAGGCGCCTCTTGGTGCCTCTTGAACCCTCGGCTTTCTTTGCGCTGTCGCGGAGATGCTGAACAAGCCAATCGTACTCCTCGTCGATGTTGTCGACAACCGCATCTTCCCAAAAGCCGGCTAACGAAGTGAAAAGACCCCAATTGATGACGGGCTTGGAACTCCACTTCTTGAATTTTGCGGCTTTCTCTCCTCTGCGCGAGAAGAAGAATTTAGCGCGAACGAGGCAATGGTCTGATTTGGTGTAAAACTTCGGTACAACACCGACGTCGGTCAGGCAGAACCTTCGATTGACGATGATGTGCTCAATTTCGTTATGGCACTCTCCACCGCGTGACTCCACGTCCATCGAAGGGAGGTTGGCTTCTGAAAGAGTTATCAATGAGAATTACCGTGGATAGTTTTCGTCGTCATGATGAACTGAGACAGCCTCTCTCCCTCTTCGTACCACTGTGGGCCGTGGGTACCGATGTGAAGTTCTTCAGGCGTTCTTCTAGAGCCGATCTTGGCGTTTCGCTAATGATGACCCTATAGGAAGTGTGATCTTCCTTGCGAAACTTCTCCAAGCCCATATAGGAGGCCTCAATCTCCTCTTCGTCATAGCTGGATGTGTTGGATATTGGAGCGTAGGCGACGAAGATTGTCAGGGCCAGCATTGATCCACATCTTCTCAATCGCAAACGTCCAATTCGGGTTGTTAGTTGTTTGATCGAATAGATGTAAATGACCAAGTTCGTGTTGACGAAGACACCGAATCCACCAACCCCTCTACTGTAGCAGGTTCCAAGGAAGGAACAGTTCTTCTCCTGTATCGAAGGTGGCGTTCAGTGGCCGGTGTCTCCCCGTCTCGGACAGTCCGATGATGTCGTGCCTGATCTTCCTGGCCTGCATCATCAAGTCCTCGATGGAAGCCTCCGATGCAAGAGTGCGCACGTTGAAGGTACAGACCGTCATCATAGTCCTTGTGCTTTTAGGAAGCCTAGATAACCCCTCGGACCTCGTCCTCACTGGCGCCGCCGTACCAGTGACTCTTCCGAGATCAGGGGAACACTCTTTATTATTGCTGTTTCGAACTTGAAAAAGTTTTAAGCTCAAGGAGATAGCTTGGTGGGCTCCATTCCCCCGTAAGATTTCACCGGGAAGTTAGCTGGGCTTCCCGAGAGTGAACGATGGAGCTTATTTGTTGAAGCGACTCCGAACCGCCTTCCTTGTACCTCCCAGTCACTTGAACGCAGGGCTTTTGGTAGGATAGATGTGCAGGATACAATCTGCAGACACGTAAGCACACCCACGCACGCATGCATGAACGCGCTGACAGAAGGTATGGATCGTTCCGACACTGCAGAGACAGGGAGTCCATCCCCTGAATCCACCGTTGTCTCAGATCGGCACAAGGTCGCGTTCGGTCCGCGATTAGCCCCCTCTCCGCCACCTGGGGACGCGAAACATAGCCTCGCGACTAACCGGCTGGCATCCCTCGTATGGGATGATTCTATACTGCGCGTACGTAACATTTCTTCAATTTAGAGATTGGGTAACGTCGTTGCCTCGGTACATACATAGGTATGAGGGATGATATATATTTGGTGAGTTACTGCATAAGTGCAAAGACCTAGATCATCTTTGTCCACAACAAAACATTTCTGGTATTCTTTCAGAACATTGTGGAATTGGTAAAACGTTCATCGGAGAGTAGTGGTCGGAGAGATGCCTAACGGAAGTGGGTTTGAGGACGGAAAAATAGGCACTTCTTCAAAAACAACAGCTTCTTTTGTTAGGTTTTCTAGATTTTCTTGAGGATTAGTACGATTTCAGGTAGCTTTCGAGGGGAATGAACAGAGAAAATAGATGACCATCCCATTTCTACGTTGACGAAAATGGGTATATTGCAAATCCCACCACAACATGGCTCCCACACAGAACACCGGATGGATTGCCGCTCATCCTTCCTTATGTGGGAGACCATCTGGCCCGAGAAGTGAATGAAGTGGTGAAACAGTCAGGCTTGCCAATCAGACTAGTGTTTCGCCCGCCACCAACGCTGAAACATCTGCTGACCTCCACACGCATCTATGAAAATAAATGCCCCGAGCTGGATTGCCAGTATTGTACCGAAGAGGAGAAGATCTGCCAGCTACGGGGTACGGTCTACCTTATTAGGTGCAACGGCTGTGGGGAAAAGTATGTGGGAGAAACAATGAGACCATTACGAAGAAGATTGGATGAACACCGTAGAGCATTAGCAAACCCGTCCTCCTATCCGTCAGAAAGTTTCTCATGGCAACGTACCTTGAGACATACGAACGACCGCGCCCCCACATTCAGGGTTGCCATACTTCATCGGCACCTGACGAGGACTCTGGAGAGAAAAATCATGGAGGCGGTCGAAATAAGGAGACACAGCCCAGAAATTAATAATAAAGAAGAACTAAGGGAGGTGCTAAGGCTAATTGTGTGATCGGAAGTATAAGCGCTCCTCCTATCTCTATCTCACTTGGTGCTAGTCTCATTCTGTAGTAAAAACCGTAGGAGTGAGGTTTGCTTTACGTGTTAATCTGTGTTCATATGTCTAAGTCATCGATGTGTAGGTAAACGGATACCATTCGGCTCGGAGTCCCAGGACTTAGTCACTGACTGCCCATTGGTATTGTTAGTCTTGTTAATGTTGATGTACTTGTGATGAGGGGCAATTAATTGTAAGAATTAAGGTCTGAAGAAGGCGTTATCGCCGAAAGCTAACGGATAGAGAAGTTGGAGAGTCTTTACTTTATCAGCCGAAGAATCGTGGTTCCTTCTTACTCAAGTATGGTGTATTAAAGTGAAGGTACATAATTTTCTTAAATTCAGGATCGATAGAGACCTTATTAGCAAATTGACGTGTTGCATCGACGCTCAAAAGAATGTCTGCTGAAAGCTGATCTCCTTTAGCTATGAAAGCAGAGTTTTGTAGGGAATTTCCTTGCAAAGAATTTTTTAGATTTCTCACCACTTTGAATACAATGTGTATTAGTCCAATCAATTTTATAAAACGTCGTTTGCAGCATCGCCTCCCAAGATGGAGAGGTTCCATTATTCTTCTGTTTGTTTGCTCGTTAAGTTGTTCACCGGCAATGGCTGCTCTAGTATCAAAGAGAGTTCAGTTTTCATATCTGTATTCCATACATCTATATTCATGTCTACCAGCCTGATCGTCCGGCTAACGCCGGACTCTCAGGCTTCTTTTCGTGCTCGCTTCGCTCGCATATACTCATTGTCAGATAGGGTTAGTGCAGGTGGATGAACAGACACTATCCACAGAGAAGTATTCTCTACCGCGGTTCAGGAACCATTGACCCACTATGGACAGCTCTTTTCCAACAATTTGTGGTAACACAATTCGGTTCGCTGCGGTGGACGTAAATAGTAAAAATTGACCGAGTAACTTCAAACGTGGATTGGACGTGGACACAGATGCACCCTTATCACACTGTTGGGACCTGTCTTCAGAGGTACTTCCACTTTTGAACGCCTATACAACCCTATCACACCGTTGCACCCGACCCCAGGCGTTTCTCAATATTCTAAACGCCGGCGCACTCTTATCACGCCGTTAGACCCGACTCCAGGCGATTCCCCACTTTTGGATGCCGGTGCACCCCTATCACACCGTTGAATCCGTCTTCAGGCGTTTCCCCACCTTTGGACGCCGGTGCACCCCTATCACACCATTAGACGCTACTCCAGGCGATTCCCCACTTTTGGACGCCGGCGCACCCTTATCACACCGTTGGTACCGACTCCAGGCGTTTCCAGACTTTTGGATGCCGGCGCACCCTTATCACATCGTGGGACCCATTTTCAGGCGTTTCTCCACCTTTGGACGCCGATGCACCCTTATCACACCGTTGGACCCGACTCCAGGCGTTTCCTCATTTTCTAAACGCCGGCGCACTCCTATCACAGCGCCGTTTCCCCCACCTACGGGCGCCGGCGCATCACTCCCACTGCTGTTCTCTCTTCAACGGCAACTCTTCCTCTACCAAGCGCCGATGCACCTCTGATATATCTCTATGCTCCTTTCATGTCACCTTCTCCATCATCTATGCGGGCGCAACCCCCATCCGTGTCATCCCTCTTCCGCCTGGTTCCTCCTCTTCGCTATAAAACTGACCTGCCCGTCTCTTTCCTTTTATACGGTCATGTAATCACAGGCCTATCTCACTCATTCCGACCATGTTGAAAACGACTGTTGGCCATTAACATGTCTGAACATGGCAAATCTGGCCCAAAACACCTTTAAATCAAGGAAAAAAAACAAAATTTGCAACTTTTTTGTACTTAACCCGATGCGCTGAACACGATGGTGTCGGTAGATTTTAACGACGGTGGCAGGTTCTCTTGCACACACACACACACACACACACACACACACACACACACACACACACACACACACACACACACACACACACACACACACACACACACACACACACACACACACACACACACACACACACACACACACACACACACACACACACACACACACACACACACACACACACACACACACACACACACACACACACACACACACACACACACACACACACACACACACACACACACACACACACACACACACACACACACACACACACACACACACACACACACACACACACACACACACACACACACACACACACACACACACACACACACACACACACACACACACACACACACACACACACACACACACACACACACACACACACACACACACACACACACACACACACACACACACACACACACACACACGCACTTAAAATGCCAATTAATATTAACTATGATATTTCATATTTATGTACAGTAAAGATTTTATGGCTTGTTCAGTTCTGTTTCATCGAAAATTCTACAGACTTCTCTGGAAGAGACATATTATATTATCTGAAAACAAGGTACCCGTTCTGGTCCAATTCCATATAGGTTCTGCATTGTAGAGCAATTTGTTGTAACCTCTCGATAATGGCTCCAGATTTTCCAACCTTCGTTTGATTTGGGTTGGTAAACCACAGGTAAATATTGTTGTTTGAAGAAATTTATGCTTCAGAAATTTCCTTCCTCAATTTGCTTGAAAGGGTAAAAAGTGATTCATTTGGTTCTATTCCTACGTTTGCAATCTGCCCACCAACCGCGAGGAAGTAGTCGGTTGTAAAATGAGCTTTCAAATTCGAATTTGCAGCTGTCCACTTTTGTGCTCGTGTGGCGTAGTGGCGAGAGGCCAACCAACTCTTCTATCCATTCAAAGTCGGTAAATTGGTACCAGAAGAGTGTGTCAGTAATTGTTGTAGTTGTCCTGAGGTTAGTGGGGAGTTCACATGTGAATAGAATAAGGATTGGGTACCTAAATAACACTGGATTATAGAGGCCACATCTTGCCGATTACGCTGACCTAGTTCGACTCCTATCCGCTTCGGCTACGGCTTCCAGCTCATTGATATCCAGATTCATCAAAAGGCTCACTTTGGAGCTTCATGTCACCTGAGCGGAACTTCCCAAGGAAACACTGTTCAGTGCATTTACTAGCCAAATGCCCTTAACACTACCCTTATGGCTGGAAAATGGAACCTATGTTCTAAAACGACTCGATTCTTAGACTTTGAGTAATTCCACAAAAAATGCTTTCAAACAAAAATTCGAGAACTGATCAAAAATCCAGGAAGTGATTTTGAAAGGAAGAGGATCTACCTTCACAATGAAAATAAAGATGAGAAGAGATCTAGTAGATCTTCGGAGATAGAGACTGTCAAACTGACCGCTCATAAAATCGGACATTTCATACTTGACGACCTAATATTAAAGAGATAATTATTTCCTGCTGAGAAAACATACAAAAGTATAGCTTACCGCTGAAATGTTTTGCACCAGTTGGGTGGCGACCATGGAAAGAGTCTTTATTTTCCCATCTGGCACGATCGTGAGATTGTACTGGATTGTCCGTTCTGTATTGAGGTAGGCAATGATTATTTCTTTGTGGAGTTGTTGTCCAGTGCATTTTCCTGAATCATCGGCAGCATCCATCTAACACGCTCGAGATCTTGCAGAAGTAGTGTGTTCATCTAAAAAAGGAAATTCTTCTTCTTCCATTTAAATTTGTTCAATTGAAATTTATTAATTTAATTAAAATTTCTTTTTCGCTCTCCTCTTTCAAACCTTCTGCGATTGACCTCTCACCAGCCGTATCAGCTCGAGATTTCCGAAGTTTATGCGATAACCCACTGTCCACCTTCCGTTTTCTCTCTTCATGTCAACGCGTTCCACATAATGCTTGGCCCTTTTTCGGATCTCAAGGCGTTTTGCCGTTGAGTTTCCAATCTCCAGTTCCTTAGTTCACGCACCAGTGCTTTTGTTAGGGTTATCTCTTGTCTTAGTCGTACTATTCCCTCCTTTCTTTCCGGAACCTAAGCCACCTAAGACAACATGCATTTAACTACAAAATTTAACTACAAATATCATGTTATTTAATCTATGCCATTCAAAAAGAAATTTTCCCTCTGATTCTACATCCGGAATTGAAATGCAGGAAGTGAACGAGGTCTTCCTTTATTTCCTCCTAGATTGCGATAAAACCATAAATGCCTTGGGTAGCTCTCCAAATTCACCTCTTCCGTCCATACTGATGGCGTTCGTTCTGAACAAAAGCCTGAATATCTTTAATTATTACGTGAGATCTCCAGAGATTCAGACTAACTAATATACAGCAATGAAATGGGAAGTAGTAGCCAACCGGCCGGAGATAAGAAAAACAGGTTTAACGCTTGGATCGAGTTTAACGCCTCTATTATGCGCACCTCACCACCTAGAAAAATTGGTTAATAATATCAGCGGATTGAAGTCGTGGGGTAAAGATTAGCGGTATAGGACGGCGGACATCACAGGGACATAGCACATAATAATTCTTGGAAATCAACGTTCAAAAGAATTAATTTTTGAAAGCGTAATTTCTTCTTTTCTTCCGTAATTTCTTCTCTTTCTTTCTCGAAAACTAGGCCCTGCCCAATAATCTTATTCAGTGTTGAGTAAAGAAAGAAACGTGATTAGTTTCGATTTTCTTGCTTGTGGTGAAATTCTGCTATCTTTATGCACTCACCATGTTGTGTCAGCGCGTATCCCTAATCACATTCCCACCTACATCAGAACGATAGCTAATACACAGTAATAAATTCTTTATTCAACCAGAAATATGCGTGCTGCTAAAAAAAGGGGAAAATGGCACAATTACTCCGCGGTGACGAAGTTCTTGATATGTCAGGATGCAGTTCACGCATCCGTTTATCATCGTTGCGAAACCTCCGTGCTTCTACGTGTGTGTAAGGCCGAAGGCGGTTCCAGAAAAAATAGAATAATTCCTTTTTGACTTGGTACCCAGACAATGGAACGGGCTGAACGTGGTACCAATATTTTGCGGACCGTAGCCAACTCCGCGGTCAGCCGAATAATTAAGCGCGGTCGGCCAGATTTCGGTGCGCGGTCAGCCCGTCGAAATACCGTCGTGCCGTGCTGATAACGGCAGTAATGTTGCTGGTGATGTGTGGATGACATTTTAGCGATCAAATTCAACATCAGACAGGAAAGCTTTCCTTTTTATTCTTGGAAATTGCGCAATACAAACAGTTTTGAGAAGCAGGAACGCCAATATCGCCAGGATTCATTCGTGTTCTTCAGATTATGTGCTTGAAAGTTCTCCCTTTTGGGCCGTTCACCAGGTGCACAACATTAATAACTAAACTCTCCTAATAAGAGCTTTACTCCAAAACTATCTAGGGAGTGGCATCCAATCACACAAATTGCGGCAGGTTCCACTACTTCATCAAAAATTGGATGTGAGATACTTTCTAATCCCTTCAACATATTCAAAGAAAGACTCGTTTCATATACATCCCACCCATCTCTGTCAGTATGTTCACAAAAAAAGATGCATCGTACATTGTAAATTTGGCTGACCGCGGACAATATCGCGGTCAGCCCAATTTTCCACAAATGGCCGCGGTCAGCCAGATTTCAGTGCGCGGTAAGCCGGTTCCGCATCTCATGGTACCGTGGTCGGCCCGTTCTATTCTCTGAGTATCTTATTGAAGTTAACACATTCGCGACCTCACGCACTCGGCACGGTTTGACACGTGGGACACTGGCAGTCCTTAAGAACGCCTTTATGCTCAACCGGCTTTGCATGCGGTCCCATGCGTCGCACCTCGAGTATCAACCGGTTGAGCACATTGTCGCGAATGCGTTAAATAAAGCTTATATAGCTCAATGTATACAAGAAACTCCTCGATACGTTAGAATCATAATTTGTATAGTCTGAGCCTGACATAGAGGTCCCTGGGAAGATATTCTTCCGCTATAAGTTTTCTTTTCTTTCTTAGCATCTCTGGGAAGCAATTCTAGTAATTCCCCCTCGCTTTCCCCAAATTCAAAAAAATGAGCACAAAATTTCCTTACATCCCGTCTATCACCCAGCACCTTCCAACCGCGAACCGACTGAAAGTGGGTTTTCTTTCCACGCCTGCACAATTTTCTTGTTTGCTGTGAATATATCGCTCATCTAACACTGCACTAATATCTGCAAATGCTTGGATTTCAGAAACATTTGAAAAAGCAATAAGGGTGAGCAACGAAAAACTGGAGAAACAAGAAAAAAATCTAAGGAAATGAGTCCTGGCGACGAGTATCCACTTATAGCAATAATTGCAATAACTCAAGCCAATCCTCCTGCAATTCTTTCCCTGCCGGTTTAAGCATTTTTAGTTGATGAGGAGAGTTTCTTTCACTGGTGGCTTTGCATGTAAACTTTGCTTGCATAGCCTTGTTTTACGTGCATACAGTAGCCATCTGGATCCAAGTAGGGAGAGATGAAGTGATTTTTTCTCTCCTTTAGCAGAAGATGTGTGATCCGTTTCCATTTCCTTGTTTGCGTGAAATTTTGCTTCTTGCTTGGTAAAATTTTGCTATTTAAACACTCATCGTATTTGTGTATTGCCACAAGGAGAATATGGATGTAAACTTAATTCCTGCTTGAATAATAGTTTTTTTTTTCTGAATCGGTTTATAATGGAATATAATAAGTAATGGACTCCGCCGCCTGCAAGTATACATGATTTTTTTTGGCAACCTTAAACTGATGACTAATTAACCCACACCGAGCAGCAGCTGCGCTCTCGAATCTAGATGGCGATGATCTCTCTTGATCACTGGAGGAGAATGCCCGGAATAAGCCCTTCATCGCTTTCACAAGAAGACAGCTGCCCGTGGGCTCTGCCGACAGAGATCATCATTGTCAGTGATAACCGAAAAAAAATAAACAAATAAAGAACAAAGTTCGCCGCATACGCCTTGCAAATTTAGCAATTGTCAGTCGCATTCACGAAGCGATTGACTATTGCTTGGTATACCTGTATATATAAAGTAGAATGTATGTGTATGTATGTATGCATGTATGTATGTATGTTCCTCATAGAAATCGCGCAGGGTGAACCGATCGGGACCAAACTTTGCACGCTTATTCCTCATGGGCCGAAGGAGGTTTGGGGCTACTTTGCCCTGGACATAATTGATCGATTCATCGGTCGTATCGATTTTACTGATTTTCATTAGTTTTGCCCAGGGGGGGGGCGACAAGGACATGTCCGCTGGGGTTTCTCAAGGCACTGAACACGAATGCGACAACCGTTTTGCACGAGGTATCGATGTATCGATTTTATTGTGTCGAAGGAACTAACCTTTTTGGACTGGTCCGGTATTGTGGCGGTGGCGGCGTGGTAGAGATGTTGCGGCGATGCGGTGGTTCAGTTGCACGTTGTCTCCCACACAATCAGGCTTTCGGGCTCCCAGCACCTCCTTGTGATACTGGGATTAATCAAACCCCCGGCTTCTTCATAGGCGATGATCAGCGTATGGGCAAAGATGTGAAAGCGAAGATGAGTTGATAGTAACAAGGTTAGTAACAAAACGAAGAAGATAAAAATGTTGCGCGGCTCCGTTCGTGCTCCTTTTATCGGCGCTCTTGGCGGGCTTTCTTCGGTGCCGGCTGTGAGTGGTCGGTTTCCCGATAGATCAACGGTGCACGCGCTGATCTACCTCCCACTGCTCTGCGCGTCGGTGTTGGCGAGCCGACACACTCCGGGGGGGCAGCATGCACGTCGTAATCTCTGACGATCGTCACCCCTGCTTCCGAACAATGTACAACGCGGCTGTGCCTTCCCTGCTCGTCGTCCAAAAACTTTATCGAGTCGATCTCCAACTCGTCGTCCTTCTTTTTGAGTTGCACAATGGTGTTTATCTGGGCTTCCAGAATAAGTTCTACGTGTTTTTCGAGCTTCTTCTCGATTTCATCCAATCTGCAAAACAGCGATTGGCCGATTTTGTCGATTTTTTCTTCCAGCCGTGTGGCGATCTCGCGATTGGTTTCTTTCGTGGCCAAATCGACAGTCCTAACGAGTTTATTGTACACGATTTTCTCGATATTTTTCGTCCGTGCGGTTAATTCCTTCAGCTCCACTCGCTCGACCCCGTCGTGCCCTGGGGCCGCCAAACCTTCAATTAACTGCGTCATGTGGCTTAGACGCTCTCCGATGGTGTCATCCTTCGGGGTTTCCACGAAGTAGTCGATCTTGGTCTTTCCCAGTATGCGGAGAAATTCGTCGAGGTGGTTGATTTCTCTCAGAAGTATTGCGGCATTGGTTACGCGACTGTTGTCTCGACGGCTGCGCCGCGGTTTTGCTTCGAATTGATTCTTACTCGACATCGTCGCCGATCCGCTCCTCACGAGAATGTCGTAGACTTCCCAAAGAACTTCACCGAGCTGGTAGTTCGCGACCATCCTTTCTCTTGTGACACTGATGTCTCTAGCGATCTCGGCAAGGTCATCGTAGATCTCCTTGTTGTCTTCTGGCTGCGTTGTCTCGGCTAGCTGTTTCTGAATTTCCTCGAATCTGCCCTTCATAACGTCGATATCCTTGAGGCTGATAGTGATCTCATCGTACAGCACCTCCAGGCGTCTTTGTAGTTCGCCCTCTTCGAAGAGCGATCTCGTCTTTTCATTCAGACTTTCTAGCAGGCGAACCGCGGCTTGTTTGGCGTTCATACCTGAACATGAATGTTGTGGTACAGTGTTGTGTGTCGCGCATTTATTTTCACCTACTTCTATGCCTAAAGTATAAATTTCATACTCAGTGCTATCGTAGGGGTAGTTTACTTGGCGTGACCTTTTGGGACGAGCGTTTTCGCTATGTGTATGTGTGGTAACTTGTGATTTTTCTGAAGAAGTAGCAGGTGGTGATGTAGGAGGTGGAGAACGTGGATCCGATGGTTGCTCTTCTGTTTGACCTAGCTCTAATGGTATAAGCACGTTTATTGGTCGTTTCACAATGTTTCCGCTAGGCAATCGAAGAAGGACCTGTCGAACTTCTCCATCTTCAGAAGTTTCCACGGCTGTTATCCTCCCCATTTTCCATGTATTCCGAGGTCGTAATGGGTCCTGGAGAAGAACAACTTGGCCAGGAACAGGAGAAACCTGTGAGCTTCTTCCCTGAGCCATGTAGCGTTTATGATGTTCTCTCAGTGATGTTAGATATGCTTCGTTCCAGGTTTTCCAGAATTTGTCAACCATTGCGCAAGACGACTTGAGGGCAGCTACAGCTTCCTTATTTGTTCGTAGTTGTGCTAGTTCTGCTGCTGGAAGAAAGTTGGGGTCGTCTCTGTCGTCTTGGCACGGGTCAATCTGATATGTCACGGTCAGGCGGTTCTGGAGGAAGTCTATGGGGCGCAGAGGGGTCATTTCATCCAGTTCTGTTTCTTGGTAAGTTAATGGCCGTTCATTCAGACATGCTTCGACTTCCGTCAGAACTGTTGTGAGTGAGTCCTCGTCTACGACCTTCCTTCCCAATGCCTTGAACAGTGATCTCTTGACATCTTTTATCAACCTCCCATAAAAACCTCCCTGCCAGGGGGCATATGGTGTGATTTTTTGCCATCTGATGTTTGCTTTAGCCATGAAGGTTTCAATGTCCTCGTCTGAGCTGTCCTGAAGATTATCTTCGAGAATAGCTTGGGCCAATGTAAAGGTGGGTGAATTGTCGCATGTGATTGATTCAGGTAGGCCTCGTCTGGACATGAACCGTCGTATTCCATTGAGGAAGGATGTGGTTGTACAGTCTCTCATGAGTTCTATGTGGATCATTCTGGTAGTTGTGCAAGTGTAGATGCATCCGTATGCCTTTTCTTGGATGTTACCTGGACTTTTCGTTTTCAAGGGGCCGAATAAGTCAAGACCCACATGTTGGAAGGGTCTTGATTGCACAACCCTTCTTTTCGGCAGATCGGTCATTGGGGGGTAGCGGTATGGAAGGTTGTTGAACTTTTGGCAGGGTACACATTTTTTCACGTGTGTTTTCACCTGCTGTCGCAATCTTGGGATCCAGTACTTCTTTCTAACTTCCGACATAGTATGTGATACGGCGCGATGCAATGCTCCGTGGGATTCTTTTATTATAAGTGCCGCTAAGTTAGTGTTCGGGGCTATGAAAATCGGGTTTTTAGTATCTTCGGCCAGGCGGCTTTTCCCAAGTCGACCATGGCATCTCTGGACACCAAACTGATCTTGCTTGATGTTCAGTTTTCTCTGCTGAATTGAGTCAATCACTGCTTGGTACTGTTTTTGGTGAGCTTTCACGATGATCCTTGCTGCGTTTCTCAATTCTTCTGCGGTGATCGCTCCATGCTGGTTGGTCCCATGACTTGCTGGAGTGACATGGCCGATTTTTTCCGCTAGCTCGGGTCGTAGTCTCTTAGAAATGCGTTGCAGGAATCTGACCACTATCGCCATAGTCCGTGTGAGCGAAGTTAGTGAACTGAATCTGCTGCAATCTACAAGCGGTATTGTATCAGTCACCGGTGAGATTTGTAGTACTTCGGTTTCTGGTAGTGGAATTTGAACAGTCTTGTCTCCTCAGGCCAATATTTTGGCTTGGAACTGAGGAAGTCTGGACCCGTCCACCAGAAATGTGTGCGAAGCTCCACGGAGGTGAGGCCTCTTGTTGCGCAGTCCGCTGGGTTTTGTTTAGTGTTCACGTACCCTATGAAGATCTTGACACCTTCTTTTGTCAGCTTTTCAGCGATCCTGTTTATTTCGTTTACCCTATTTGTTACCAACACTCCCGTCGGTTTTGTTTCGCTGGCGTTCTTCAGCCAACTGAGGGCTATTTCTGAATCGGAAAACAGGTAGATTTTCTGGATTTCAACAGTTCTTTTCAGCTCTTCATATGTAGTGAGTGCAAGCCTTGTGGCGATCGTTAGTGCGTTTATTTCGAGTTTCGGAATGGTATGTACTCCCTTTATTGATGGAAGCTTTGTTTTTGCTACGAGCAGGTGCTGACTCTCGTTATTTTTGATGTAAACGCATGCAGCCATTGCCAGAACGCTTGCATCACTAAATACGAACAGAGTTTGTTTTGCTCGTTTATGCGCGACCTTGCGGGGGATTTCCTTCGTGAAACCCGCTGTTGAGTTTCGAAGTTTCCTCCATTGTTCTTGGTCTTCCTCATCTAGAATGTTGTCCCATTCGTAGTTCTTTTTCCACAGACGTTGAAAGAATGACTTGTTTCTGATCAACAGAGGGGACATCCATCCTAGAGGGTCGTATATCGATGCATTTGCATGCATTATCATACGTTTGGTGATCTTTTCACCTGGCTGGATATTGCATTTGATGTTGAACGTATCAGTGGTCGCTGCCCACTCGAGACCTAGGACTTTTGCTACTGTTGTTATTTTGTGAGGAATTCTCTCATGTTCATCTTGAGTGAGTCGAAGATCTCCTTAGTCTGATGGTATTGTTGTAAAGCCTCCTCCTTCGTTTCTGCTGTCATCAGCAAGTTGTCCACATACAGGTTATTCTTGATTTCCGCTGCGAACTCGGGACTGTGATTAGCAGTGTCCAGGTGGAAACTGATTGTCGCCGCCAAAAGAAACGGTGAGGCATTCAGTCCGAATGTAACTCGCGTAAGTCGGTAGATAAGGATATTGTCTTCTTGAGGTGGACTTGTGACGTCGCGGACCCACATGAATCTAGTTGCGTCACGATCGTCCTCATGAAGCCTTACTTGTAAGAAGGCTTTTTCAATATCAGCTATGGTGGCGATTTGTCCCATGCGGAAACGCATTAGCATACCGATAATGTTTGGTAATATTAGTGGTCCTTGGTAGAGGACATCGTTCAACGATGGCTTTCCTACGGGGTGTGCGGAATCATCGAAGACTATTCTTTTCGGTGTAGTTTTCTTTTCTGGAGTGTTTACCACTTGGTATGCTAAGTAGTGGACCTTGTTCTTTTGGGAGCGCTGCCTATTTTCAGGTATCAACTCAATGATACCCTGCTGCAACTGCTCTTTGAATATCCGGTCGATTTCCTTGAGATCGTCCAGTCGATCCCTGTGTTGCCTGAGTAGGCTGCGTAGTCGTGCCAAAGCCATGCTTTTGTTTTCAGGCAGCGTTTCATGATTTGTCTTCCAAGGTAGTCTCACATAATAACCTTCTGGTTTTCTCACAATGGTTTCCTTGAAGGTTTTCATGATTTCTTCGTCAAGGTGTTGTTTTTCTGTCCTTTCAGGGCCTGTGTATTCATGGGTTCCTGAAGAATCAATACTCCAGTATCGATCCCAGATATCGGTCTCCTCCTGGTTGAGGGCAACTTGTGTCTCCTGGTAATCCGGCGAAGTTGCTTTCTTTCCAGAGATCATGTTTCCAAACTTTGTTGCAATGATGTGCAAGCCCGAGGGTAGCTTGCATTTCTTGCCGTCTACCAACTCCCATAAGTGATCGCACCCTACGAGGATTCGAGGGGCCTCCTGTATTTCCGTGTATGGGGTAAGATGGATACCTCTCCTTGTGACGTACCTCCAGTCTTCATTTGTGAGCTGGGGCGTGACAGGTTTGCTCGTGATTACCTTGTTGTCGAACATTTCGAATATGTGAGTCTCACCTTCATCATTGCTCAGGGTCACCCTCACAATGCGATGTTCGTTCTCTGTTGCAGTGCTTGAACCGAGTGCTTTGATTCTTAACCTGGTTCTTCCCTGGATAGGTAGCTGCATTTCTTTCGACATTGCTTTCGTCTTCGGAATGGCTTTCCGTTCGTTGTTCCTCATTTTCGCGAGTGACGACGTTTTGACTAACTGGTCGGGGTGTATTTTGCAACTGTCCCCTGTTGCCTTGTCGGTTACTGGGACCAATTTGTATTCTTTGTTGGGTTTGGTTGCTGGTTTGGCCGCTTTGGGGCCTTGCTCGCTCTTGATTTCTCTGAGCAGTGTTTTGAGTTGCATTGGTTCTGCACAAAGACGAATGGTGTTTTGATCCGCAACGGAAGCATCCGGGGCTACGGCAGTCTGTCGTGTTGTGGTTAGGTTTGCCGCAGTTGAGGCACAGGTGATTTCTGATCAGAAATCCCATTCGGCTGCTTTCTGGTACCGTTCTGCACTCCACCGAAGGGTGGTTTGTTCGCTTGCAATAGATGCAAGGACGAGTTGATCGTTTGGGTACTGTTTCGATACGGTAGTGAGTGGTGGTCGGTTTTCGAATAATTGCGTGTTGTGTTCTCTCGATCTTTTCCTTGAGCTCGAGGATTTGGGAAAGATGCTTTTGTAGCGTTGACCACTTCCACTCTGAGATATCTTTCAGACTTTCACGCTTTTCGAGCGCTTTCATCTGGAAATCTGGTTGGAATTTCCTTAGAACTGTGTTTAAGATCATTCGATGATTTACGTCTTGACCTTTCATTTCCAGCTGCGTTACTATTGCCGCAAGCTGGTCGAGTAGATTGATCTGTTGTTTTGTTGTTGTGTCTTCTGCTTTGCATGACTCTAGCTGCGTGAGAAGGTCTTCTACAATTGAGGTGTCTTGCCCGAACTTCTTCTTCAGTGCTTCGACAACAATTTCGTAGTTTTCCCCTATGAGCTGAAATCTATTTGCCAGTTGCTTTGCTTCACCTGTGAGCGATTGGAGCAAATAGTTGTATTTCATCATGGAGGAGATTGGTTGTTCGTCGATGCTTGTTTTAAAAATAGCCCAAAATGCATCCCACTCTTGCAGTTTCCCCGAGAACTTCGGCAGCTGGAGCCGAGGAAGCAGAGACTGTATTTGTGTTGAGATTATCGATGAAGGCGGTGAAGGCTGTCTCGTGTCGACTAAAGTCATCCGCTGTCTCCTCAACTCCAGCTCCTCCCGATGTTCGACGCGTACACTGATTTCAGTTTCTTTCTCAACGAGCTTTCCCAATAGTGCCTCTGCTGTTGTGATGGTGTCCCACGCACTATCCAGTTACTCTTCGTAGGATGACTGTTCCCTTGCCTGATCCTCAGGAGAGATCTTTTCAAACATTTCCTCAAAGCACGACATCGCTGTCTTCAACGATGCTGTAGCTTGGTTAATGTTTGAGATTCGTTGGGCTAGGGTGGCTCTCCTTCCTTTCAGGAAGTCTATCTTCTCTTCTGCGCTGTCTAATGTGGGTAGCGTGAAGGCAATGAGAGATTGCGAGTCCCTGATGAGTTCATCGAGTGTTTTCTTTGTTTTCGTTAACCTGGTTTTTGATGGTTTGAGTGTTGGGGCCATAATGTGCAAATCTGTACGTTATGTTGTTGTGTTCTGTGTTGTTTCTCAAGGGACAATCTGCTATGGTATCAATCAATACGTGAATGCAATCAATCAATAACGAATTGATCCTTTTTTGTCAGGTCAAGTAAACCACCTTGCTACTTAGGAGTGAGATCAGTACTAATCAGTGACTTGCGAATGATTTGGAGGCACAAGCAAGATGTACTACCTCAAGGTAAATCGGCTTGGATATCGGCTAAGAGTTCGAATGGAATGAACTGAGAAGAAAATTCGACTGCTTGTTTTCACAAGTGGTTTCTATTGAACGCCTAAACTGATCAATATAAAGTTGTGGGCCGATATGTACGGATCAAATCACTGCTTTCCAAAATTACCTAACAGTGGTTTTCCAGGGCCAAACTGTATCGATCAGCAATGGTGCAAAAGGATCAATGTGCGATGTAATCACGAAAACGATCTTAAAATGCACGTGTATAGGTTATGTCAATTGACTTGTACGGCTAACACTCAAACGTCAGGGTGGAACGGCTGATGCACCATTAATTGTGTCGAAGAAACTAACCTTTTTGGACTGGTCCGGTATTGTGGCCGTGGCGGCGTGGTAGAGATGTTGCGGCGATGCGGTGGTTCAGTTGCACGTTGTCTCCGACACAATCAGGCTTTCGGGCTCCCAGCACCTCCTTGTGATACTGGGATTAATCAAACCCCCGGCTTCTTCGTAGGCGATGATCAGCGTATGGGCAATGATGTGAAAGCGAAGATGAGTTGATAGTAACAAGGTTAGTAACAAAACGAAGAAGATAAAAATGTTGCGCGGCTCCGTTCGTGCTCCTTTTATCGGCGCTTTTGGCGGGCTTTCTTCGGTGCCGGCTGTGAGTGGTCGGTTTCCCGATAGACCAACGGTGCACGCGCTGATCTACCTCCCACTGCTCTGCGCGTCGGTGTTGGCGAGCCGACACATTTATTGACTTATTACTATTTTTGCCCAGGGGTCGGCAGGGACATGATGACTGGAGTTTGTCAATGCGCTGAACACGAATATGCTAACAGCTTTGCACGAGATGTCGATTTATCGATTTTATTGACTTCTCTCCAATTTCGCCCACGGGCTAGTGAAAACGTGTCTACTGTAATTTTCCATTACGCTGAACACGAATATAACAAGTATTCTCCAAGGATATATCGACCTAGTAATTTCTTATGTTCTTTCCCTGCTTTTGGAAAGGACGGGGTGAGAATGTTCTTACTAGTTAAGTCGAAAACGCTGAACACCTAAGTATGAATATGGCAACTGCTTTCCATGGATTTGTCACTGAAATGACTTTCCTTGCTTTTCGCTCACGGGTCGGTGGAAGAGGGTCACTCGAGCCTGCTAATATGTTTACTACCAGGATTATATTTGCAATGAATTTGTCGGCACTAGCAATTGTCCTCATCAGTGTGAAATCGGTGAGGTAGTAAGACACCCGAGCGAAGCCGTCTATTTTATACTATTAGGTTGAGGAATTATAAATGTCCGCTGCATTCGTTTTCCTTTCATCCTCTATTTTCCCCAAGGTCACTATTTTTGGCGGGACATGTATATTCATGTGAAAGGACACTTCATGGCGCTCCAGAAGGTATGTGATTTGTTTGGTATCTACCGATGTTCCATCTTTGAAAAATTATTTCTAAATGATGACCCACCCACTCAAGGCGGACATTGTAGATACGCGAGCCACCATCGGCCGAATCCTTCTCTGCCGTGTAAAGAGTCGCCATTCCTTCGAAACCGTTATAGTGTCAGATAATAGAAGAGTGTGTCTTGAGCACGTGGATAAAAAACCACACCTGCTCAGCAACGTACAGCAGCCTATTCCAACACATAAATCTGATGGTCACGAATGGAAGATGACTTTGCGTTTGCGGTAAAATATGAAAAGAACGTTCCATTCAAGGATGATGAATCCTGGTCAGAAGTTTACTACTGATCTCTCTGCGCCATATCAGGGCTGCTTGGACCAAGACCTCCATCGTCATGGTATCAAAACGTCGGCTTCAAAACTTATCCACGACACGGTCCAAACGTCACATCGCGAAAACGACCTAGAAGTGAACTAAAAAAATAAGGGTGAGGAGCCCTTCCTCACCCGCCTCCTAGTCCAGGATTGGCACTATCAGACTGGCACCTATATGCAGCGTTCATTAAAGAAGAAGAACTTTAAAAACACCGGCGGAGCTAAAATTTGGGTGAGTCGCTACGGCATCTCAAAGCTCTACGGTTTTGTCACATAGGGCACTGGTTCATTTCGTGGAGATGGTAGAAGAGTCGAGTAACAATTTGGGAATTACCCCTTGTATGGTGCTCTTGTAATATTGTCGTGGTATTTTTTTCTAATTTGGAGGTCAAACGGACATTCATAATTCCTCAACCTAATACTAGGTTGTCCCATAAGAAATGGCCGCAACCTAGTAATGCATTTTTGAAAGTTAATAAATCCATTATTTTAGAAGCTAGATAGACAAACTTTGGACGATTTGGACAATTATAAAGAGCGAGACCTGCTTCATCTGCATCCTAAAAAGGCTTCCTCAATTACCCTTTTTATGGTTTCTGCAGGCGAAAATGTACGATGAGGCAAAACATGGCTTTTGTGCTCTCTCAATTTTTAGACTATTTTTGCTCTAATGATACAAAAGCCAGTTTTGGTGTTGCCTTTGCATTCCTTCAGGTAGTCGTGTTATAAGCGCGGAGAAGCTATGACTAGAGAAACACTTCCAGAACAATACGAGTTCTCAAATTCGACCACGTGATGGTCACGAAACTTGTCAGAAACGAAAGCATAGTTCTGGAGGCAAGACGAGAATTCTGACAGGGTCCGTAAAAATGATAGCAGCCAGGTTGGACGCAACTAAATCGCTGGTCGTCCTGTCTTCTTGGCAGCCAAACATGGCAAAAAATGGGCAAAGTGGATTTTGAACAAAAGCATTCCCGGTCAGTGCTTCACTTGCGACACCATTTACTTTAATCCCTCTAAAAAACACTGCTGCTAAAATTTTCGGAAAAGTGGGTCATCTTTAGTGATGAGAAGACATTGCTTGTTAAAATAGAGTTTTGCTCTGTTTGTATCGCTGAGGGAAATCTGGATAAAATCAACAAACCTCCATATCTCAGAAAAAGGTAATTTTTTTCTGATAGATGAAATATTGCTCGAGGTGTATTCGACACTAGCTAGACTAGGGCACTAGTAGAATTTACCTAAATGCCTCGCTTGTTACCAATCTGGGCTTGGCTTCGAGATTCGGTTGAAAATGCCTCAGTTCTGGTGAGCCAAAGAAGTGCATGTCCACTGGAGCGGCGGGCAAATCCACACAGGTTCACATCCTACCAAGAAAAATTTCACTGAAGGAGGTGTTGGATCTCTCCTTGTAATTTTGTTTTGGCCAGACCTTTGCCTAATAGAGTATCCTTTCGAGCTTGCGGTGGATCCAGTTTTCTGCAAGAAAATTCATGCGAATCAATGTGTACTGAAAATTGACCTTTCGCACTTCATTGACTCCTGTAACTTAGGGTTTTCTCCTCACATAAGTTTCACTGCACTGCTGAAATATGCAGGGAACGTTGATCATAATACTTTTTATTTTAAGGGAAAATCTCAAGTTTGAGCTGAGTTACGCGCCTTGGAATGCGCACGTTCAAAACGACCATTATTTATGGGACAACCTGATATATCAGTGCGCGTATTGCTATTAGGCACATTTTCAACTGCACGCTGATACATCAGAATGAATTTTTCTTCCGAAGAAAACAAAAACGGACATTCTGTCACTGGAAATGAATGGAATATTCTATCTGGGAACGAGCACCACACGTTTACGCAGTTTTTGTCGTAATATTTCCTCAAACCCTCAAACCCGCATAGGCAGGCGCTAATTAGTAATCCATTCCACAGCACTTACGCCATAGACATGGGCATTTTCCTGGGCTTCCCAAAGTTGTTCACTTGAACGGCTCCGAATTTTAGCCGGATCCCAGCTCTCTCTGCCCCACCCTGCGCTCAAAACATTTCTCCCTGAAATTCTTACCTGCATAATATTTACTTCACTCTTCTGTGTGTTTCCACTCTCTTTTTCTCGCAAATTGGAAGTGTGGGGATGCAATTCACGCATCCATTCATCACCGCTGTGAAACCCCGTACCTCGACGCGTGTGTAACATTTAAGTGGCCGGAGGCGGGTCTAGGAAAAACAGGGGAAGAAGAGCTGGTTAGCTTAACTCCCCGACCCTGACATGGAGATCCCGCTGAGATCTCTCTTCTTTTTTGCTATAAGATTTTTCTACTTCTAGCATTTCTAGAAAGCAAATCTACTTTTTATTTTCGTTTTTTCCCCTCCTCCCCTGATTTTCTCCTCTTTTTCTTCCCTTAAATATGATGAATTTCAACATCAAACCACCCTTACGTCCCTTCTACTACCAGCCCAGCTCCTTCCGACCGCGATTTGATTGAGTGTGAATTTTTTATACACCTGCACAATTAACACTTTGCTGTGGATATACCGCTCCACTAACACTGCAGTAGTATCTGCAGATGCCTGATTTTCAGGAACATAGAGAAAATAGCAAGAATAACCAATAGAAATTGAAAAAAAAAAACTACAAAATGAGTCCTGGCGACGAATATCCACTGATAGTTATGATTGTAATGAAACAAAGTTGGAACCAATCCTCCTGTAATTCCTTTGCCTGCCAGTTTGAGCAAAATTTTGATTAATAAGGAGAGTTTCTTTCCCTACATCTAGTGGCTTTGAGTATAAACTTCGCTTGCTGAGCCTTCTCTTACATGCATACAGTAGCCAATGGATTTAAACCGGGAAAAGAGGAATGAACTTTTTTCCTTCAGCAGAAAATTTGTGATTCGTGCCGATTTTCTTGCATGCGGTAAATTCGTGCTATTTTTCTTAATCTCTCGAGATTGTGTACCTCCACAAAGCGAATGTGGATACATAATTTCCGCTTAAAGACAGCACTCACGATAAAAACGTCGTCGATTTTTGCACGGAATTCTACTCCAGAGGCCCTGTGCCCACGGTAGAGAAAAGACCATTCAAAAGGACAAAGTTTGTGAGAAATACTATGTTGTATTTTGCCAATATATGTCCATCCGTACGAGTTTTATCGCTCGAGATGGGTGAGGCTGCCGGGATGCGGATAGGATCACCGCTATCGGAAAATCCTCATCGATCCCTTATCAGTTGAGAAACACAGCCGCACACGATCAGAGAGAGTGGGGCGGGGTTGAGCATGGCATTGTACAGCAGCATGCGCATTTGTGCATGCGCACGAGTTTTATTACTCGAGTAACTGCATGATTCGGAGTGATTCCTTTTGCAGTTACGCTCCAATTGATGGCGCCTTTGAAATGAGCACAAATGCGAGAAAACTTTTTTCAGCGTGAGTGCTGCCTTTAAGCAACAGCTAGAGTTTTTTTTAAATCAGTTTCCAAAGGAATCTGTCACCTATGTGCACACACGAAAGATATTTTCTGGCCACCTTAAAGCTGATGACCAATCAATTCACTTTGAGCAGCAGCTGCGCTCTCGCGTCTAGATGACGACGATTTCATTAAACACGAGAGAAAAACGCCCGGCATAGTTTTCTCACCAGTTTCACACGAAAAACTGTCCATGGACTCTTCCCTCAGGCACCATCACTGTCACTAATAACATCGGCGAGAACAAATTTGTCCGCCAACGCTTACACAATCCCAACACTTTTCAGCCATTTTTGCGAGGTGATTGACTAATTGCCAGGCATATGTATATCTGCGCGCACTGCTAGTCAAATTTCCAACTACAAGTTGATACACAAACATAAATTCTTTTATTCGAAAGAAACAGAAAAACAATCTAGAACTGCAGGTGAGCGGGAGGTTTTATTTTGGAAGTTCTTGCTGGGGAATTTCGCTCTCCAGGAAGCCGCACAAGCAGACGCTGTGCGTTCCTTAGCATCTCCGGCAAGGAAGTGGAAATCTTTGTCGGTTTTCCGAAGTTCGAAACTTGAACAGGACCAAGCTTCAACCGAATTGCTGTTCGTTTCTCGACTCAACGGTCCTCTGCCATCTGCCCTCGAAACATTTCTCCTGTTTCGGACGTGGCGTACGCTGAAAAAACTCCATTTTCCTATTTTCTCAAAAAAAAATGGTTGGACTGAATTTTTTTCTCTTGAAATATTTACCTGCGTAGTATTTTGGCATTCCTTTGTCGTTGGTTAGGACGCCGATTTTCACCTTCCCGTCAGTCGATATGCTGAACGACGTTTCAACGGCTCCCGCCGAGATGAGCATGCAGAGGATTAGCTCCTCTGCGTGGTGGATACCGTTGTCCCTTATTGCAGGCTAGGAACAGCCGAACGCAGCCTACCTATTTCTTTGAGATTTTCTATCATTCGTTTCCATGAGCGGCCTCCGCTCTAGCTTTCCGGAGCTTGTATGAGAACAAGTCATTGTCGTCAATGCGCCGCTTACTTTGGTTGTCAGCCTTCTTCTCTTGGGCCTTAGCTCGTTTGCGCAACTCCCTACATTGGTAGGTGAGGTGCAGCATATTACTGTGCTCATTGGCTAAGTCAGCCTGGGTCGACCTTAAGGTCTCACGACGACCCCGCAATTCCGTTTCCATCCAATCTTGGGGCGCCATGTAAATTTAGACGAGAGTAAATTTCGGATTTTTTTCTTCTTCATTTTTAGACGTTAAATTGGAGCAAAAATTGCTTCTTTTTGGCTTAAAGATAAACTTACAACCAATCACCGGTACCTCCTCATACTAGTTGTATTCTTCGAAATTGACGTTTCCACTCACCTGAAATGCAATATATTTAAGTGCATAGAGAAATTGTTATTAAATTTCCCTTGTTTTTTTTCTGGAAATATGCAAATAGAATGACGATCAAGTAAGTAATTGGCAGCAACCGGATGAGGTTAGGAAAGAGAACAGCTAACGTTGAAATGAGTTCAACACAAAGGTAATTTCTCTGACTTTGTAATCAATGGAAGCTTTGTTGGCAAGTTGACGAATTGTGTCGTTACCCAGAAGGTCAGCCGAACACTGGTAGTCTTCAGCTACAAAAGCAGAGCTTTCATTAGATTTCTTACCAACCTTGAGTGCAAAGTGTACTTGTCCAATCACGGCAATATCTTCCGAGCTGGCGGGGGATTCCGTAATTCTGTTTGGTTTCCTAGCAATTCGTTCAGAAATTACGGTAGTAGCTGCTCCAGTATCAAAAAGAGCTTCAGCTGAGTGTTCATCAACTATATGTGGAACATATATCGCTGATGTGGTATCTGTTCGCTCAATTTGGGCAACATTAGGCAAGAAGCTTAGAAATGGCTGCTTACTGGGGCAAAGGTTTTGTGAGGACGTGGACGTTGAAGGGGCTTCTACGTCTATGGAGACTTCTTGTGGCTTTATATAAGAAACGCTTATAGTTTCATCCTCACGATTATATGCTTCAAGCGGGTTTTTTGGAATTATTCGCTTTGCTATGGCTTTGGGTCTGTCATTTGGAGGGTTCTAATCAGACAATGTAGGCCTTGTTCTTGTTGTGATTCTAGTTAAAAGCATAGAAAGAAGGACACAGATAGGTTGGGTTACGAAGTGGAAAATAATGCGAATAAAGTTAGAATACCAATATAAGATAATATAATAGAATGATAATTATAACAAATGGTACTATATAAACTATTGTTCTCACAAAAGAATGTAAACCTACGGAATGCAGGACTTTTTTCCTTCTGAGACTGGAGAATGAGCCAGCATTTGATGCGATATACTCAATGGTGTGTACTGTTTCTTTTTCAAATTCCTCGAACATCGAATCAAGAGAACTAACCTTTTTCTTGATTGAATTTGGTCTATTCTTGATAAGATACACATCGGTCGCAAGTTTTGCGAGATTTGAGTGGAATATCGGGGGTGAATTCAGGACAAATTCTTGCGTTACTACGTCATTCGGGAGATTCACATGTACATGTGATACATTAGGTATCTCGAACGTGACTTATAATGATTAGTACCATCATTATAAATTCCATAAGGTAGATGACCGCAGTCAGCCTGAGGACTTTGCACAGATAGATCTCAAGTTCCTGGGTGGACGAAGTCGATCGTCTTCCCAACGCGAACTAGAGTATAAAGATAACATACACCATCAACATAATGTGATTAAGGTAGATTTCATTTACCTGAGCTTCTTTGCATTTAGAAATCATCAGTACATCGCATTCATGAGTAGCAAAAATATCATTTCTATTGAGTAACATTTGAGCTTCACTAGTTGGATTGATTTGCGCTATACTCTTAATTGATTGGATTTTAAAATTCGTTAGTGAGCACATCCGGTCGGAAAGATAGTTGAAGTCATGCTTGATAACTTCTTCGAGTTTTATCTTCAAAAATTGCATTTTTGTGTTTAGCTCATAGGTCTTGACGTGGTGGTGGTCTTGACGTTGCTCATGTGTTAAGGAAGGGTCGTTATTTAAAAGAGTAAAGTCAGGTTCAGTATTTAAAGCAATATGTTGAGCTAAAACTACGAATACTGTATTAATAAGGGAAATGTTTTCTCCATTAATAAGGTCATTTTCAAAAATACTGAAACAGTTTCTTGTGCGTTTGATTTTTTCTTAGTACATAGTGTTGAAAATATGCTAAATTTTCGACGCATTGAAGTGTTTTTGATTTATTTCTTGAACTAAGGTGGAGTATTGTAAAAATACTGTCCGTGGCTTAAAGTTATGCATTTCTGGAAGTGGTATAAATACTCCATTATCCATAGCAACAGAATTATTCAGTGAAGACCAAAATGACATTTGTGAAGGACGGAAAGTATTATTCTTGTAAGTGAAAGCGGACTAGGTGCTGTCCATTACTATATGTGTAAATCACATAAGCTAAGCCATCAGTTGCTTTTTGCAAATTTACATGCTGCAGATGCTTCAGGTGATGTGCTCCAAACTACAGTTCCATGCGTCTTCTTACAACGGTTGTCTTGTACATGGCAGTGTGCCATGTCTCCAGATTGACCTATCAGAGGATTGCCATCATAGGTTGATATTAGCTTTTTCTACGCATACGTTTGTTGTATACGTACATTTTTCCCCAAAGAACCAAGAGTAGAAATAGTGAATATCGTTCTCAGAAACATAAACGTTAGGTGAGAGTGTTTCTAAAGGTATTCCCATGAACTTTTCAGTTTCGCTGATGGAACGGCAGAGGGCTGGTTCGATCGGTGACATAAATTCTTCGTTACTGTTTACGGAAAAAGAAATATGTAGATATGATGATGCACAAATTTTCCGTGTTTTATTGAAACAGCGAAAAGCTTGCAAAAGAATTGGTTCTGTTCTTTCTGCGAAAATAAAGGCGGTTGTTATCAAAATATTTGAAGAATTTATTTTATTAGAGCAAGAAACGGTTTCGGCATATGAGACAGGCCAACCCGATTTTCCTGCTGCACAGAGTTGGTATTTCATGGAAAATAAGGAGGAACTTTGAAAAAGAAGACAGAAAATTGCAAAAAGGAAAAGAGAGTTTGAATGTCTCATAAATCCTTTGCAGAAAAGTTTGTTACTATGGAGTTCATATTTCGTTTTGGTCTGGAATTGTTGAAATTCCTTCGTCTATTCCTATGTGGAATTGAGCTCTCGCAGCTCTCTCCAGCGTCTTTTGATGCACCCACGTTCGCCTGTGCATGTTACACGCATGGTACATGTACATAGCTCTACAACATCCTTGACTTCGAGTCGACGTCTACGTTCCGACAGATTCAATTGCTCCTTTTGTATCAAGGTAAGCAGTAATTATCTCCACCGTTGTTCTAGGATTGTTATTCACTGCATTCTCTCGGATAATTGATGAACGATGGGGAGTATAATGGTATGTAAAAAAAGGATGCGTCGGCTGAATACCGACATGTCCCCCGTCGCTCAACTCCCAAGAATGTTGATTGTCTTCATTGTGTTAGAAGAAAATATAATCAGTTCAGCAAGGAACGAATACAATGCCGTAATAACACAGTTAAATGAATAATCCAGAAAATCCCAGAAAAAAAAACAGTAGCAGAATCGTCTTCAATAGTGTGGAACGAATAAGCAGAAGCAATGAGCAGAGGTGTTCCAACAATGTTGCAACAGAGTCGATGGCTCGCCTTGGGTGACCTTACACTAGCAGCATTGTCGTATTGTTACTGCGAGTCCGTGGAGCCCAACCTCATTGCGGATTGAACAACACTACTCATCCATCCATACTTTTTTTTTGCACAGGGTAGAAAGAATGGAGCAGCAGATTGGTGCAGCGAACGGACACATGCGCTTCTCTTTTCATTCCTAGCAAAAACAACTGACTTTATCTTCTTGGTTAATAAAAAGTGCAGTAAAACTATCAACAAACATTGATATAGTCTATTTCACTATGGAGAAAAATAAAAGAAGAATTGGAAAAGAGAAAGGTAAAGGCATGCAGACTTCGATATAAGGTGGACTCGGACTCGGATGCCTGCAGATTAGCGTAGAAATTGTAATTTCGTGCACAATTTTGAAAATCCCATCGTTTTTAAAAATGCTACAGCAGTTTTTTACTCACTTACGGCACTTTTCCGGATAACCGATAACGGATAAGTGATCCAAATGCTACAAGACACCACCTCCTAGAATACTAAAAATGATAGGAAATGATACGATACTATATGAATATTGTGGAAAAATTAGCACATATTCTTCATCTTGTTACTCATCAAAATTTGCCACTCTGAGCACGACGGTGAGCATGGAGTCATTATGGAGAGATATGAGTATAATAACTAGAGTTTGCCATAAGAACAAAAGCTTCTAGTGACATCTGGATATGTTTCAATTCAAATGGCACACTACGAGATAATATGTATTCGTTTTTTTTCTCCCAGTACAAAGTTGAAGTCCCCGAAAGCTGGTCCTTCCTAGGTTTTGTTTCGAGGGTGGGACGGTAGAGGCTGCAGGGGGCTGCAGCTTTGCTTCACATATGTACCTTTCGTAAACTTCTCATAAAATTCCTCGTACTGACTATCATGATCGTATTGACTCTCTAACGCTATCTGATCAATAGATCCAAAAATTCATGGAAACAATAGGGTGCAATGAATATTCGAAATGAAAATTGCGACGAAGGGGCATCGGATGAGCTATTAGCTCACCAATTTCAACGTTCAGATATGGTAAGATATCTGAACGTTGAAATTTCAATGTTGTCAATGGTCAAACATTAACCTACGTTGTTGATAATTTCACAAATGATGGTTCCGAGGTTATTACCTCACTTTGTGGGCAGAGCCAGAAAACATGGGCAAGAGAATTTTTTGGGCAGTACAAGTTTATATTACCTTCTCCTACCATTCTATAAGATTCTAAAGCATTAATGACGTAAAACGCTAAAATGCGCTACATCGAGTAATATCTCCTCAAATAGAGGTTCTCCTGTTTTGAATGTGCAAAATGAAGACATTATTTTCGCTCTTGTCCGCACCATTATCCGGCTCAAGAAGCGCAGCAAAACGGACAACCGGATACGGATAATTCACCCATCCTTGATATGCAGCTTTTCTACTTTTTCTCAGTGTGCGCAAAATATTCGCACTTGCAACTATTCAACAGCAAATTGCAGATATTTCTGTAAATAAGCAATTTTGCCCACAGAAATGAACATGTTACAAGACATCGATCCGTACTTCCTCCACGGAAATTCCGTAAATGCTCCTGATCCGGTTTTATTCTCCCATGTAATCTATAGATTTTAAGTTCAGTGTTACATTGAGATTCTTTATATTAAATTTAAGATTTCAGTTTTACACCTTTTTGAAAGCCTATTATCGAATACATAAACGAACACACGAACAACATAATAGCAGTTCTTTATTTTCACCTTCATAAGATGTCCCGTACATCACATATTTTCATAGAACTAGATCAGTTATGCGCTTTTGTGCTTTTGCAGCGACTGATGCGGTGAATGAAGTTATTGAAGTACGGCGCGAGTTCTACTCCGTAGCAAGCTCTATTTCTCACGGAATCTCTTGAAAAGTGGGTGACGATCGGCGAGCGCTTGCTGAAAAATATTTGATGGAAACAGAAGGGAGAACTGCATAAGAAAATTAATCTCAAGCTAAATGTGCTGAAACTACCTTGGATTTGTTAGAGTAGGAAACACTTGAGCCACCAGATACAGACGCCATGGTTGCTTCTCGTCGACTAACCTAAAAGTTGTACTTTGAAAAGTTAAAGGTGATAGCAAAAGAAAATAAACAAATTTGAAGAACATGAAAGAACAAAGCAAGGATGGATCACTGTAAAAGGATTTCAAGACCGTTTTTGTTGCTATGGATAGCCAAAAACTAAAACTCATTGATAGTTTCTTAGACATTTAGATGGTTCCACAACATCTACACCTAATTTTTGAGAAAAAAAAACAATAGGACGCATTTGGTTACCGTTAAATGGAAAGAAATAATATGGGTCAGCAACATAGATTACCCTGATAGTTCCGTCAGCCATCTCCTCTTTCACGTCTTCTTCTTCGGCATCGGCATCTGATGCAGCCAAAACCTGTTGTAGTAATTGCAGCTGTGACTCCTGAAAGAGGAGCATAGCTCTCAAAGCACACTGGGGAAACGTCCTATCCCTTGCCTTGCTTCCAAATTTGAGATCCTCCTTTTCCATACCTGGCAGGCGATTTACCACTTTATAGGCATAGCCTTGGTTCACCAAGAATCTGAACAGTTACTTACAATCGCCTACTGGGAAACAAATCTCAGCCGCCTACCTCTGCCTCTTCCGAGAGTAACCCATTTCGACAGTATCTTGAGAGACCAGCGAGTAAAAGAATGCATTGAATTGATCAGTGGAATGTTTCTTAGCACGGAGAATACGACCTAATCGCTGAGCTTCCTGAAATCGCGAGTTTACTGAGACGAGTGTGGCAAAAAGAGGTGAGTCTTATAAGCCATAAGAAGCAAATTTATATGGAAATATTCAAGTAACTAGACAACTCAGGTGCACCAATTTTTACACCATTAAGCAGCTTCTAATACTCACTGCTTTCTATTTTTAGGCTAAATACAGAACATAGAAGTGTAAAAACTAGTGTTTCTGCGAGCAAATATTCGCAAACCTGTCGTCGTGAACCACCATGTGCTGAGACTTGGATGAGAACGTTTGCCTCTGGCAAGTCAAATGATGTGTCAGCAACCTAAGTGAACAATTAGCAGACATGGCAAGAATGAAAATGATCGAACAAAAGTGACTGAACTTGCAACTAACCTTCGATACAAAAATGGTGTTCACACGGGGATTGTACTGGAAGTTTTGTAGAATTTTCATTCGCTCATTCTGACTTGTCTCTCCGTAAAGGAATGGTTTGTTCATCTCTATTGCGTACTTCTTGAGAGCGAAAACATTGTCGGAGAAGACGATAATCTATAAAAGAACTCGAATTAAAGGTAATTAATGGTAATGTAATATGGAGAAATAAATGATCAATGAATCAGCGACGAGGATGAAGTACTGAAAATAAGAAAACGGTGCGAAAAGATGTGAACAACGAGCCTTATCATTTCTGCGTTCATGGAATTTGATGAGGAACTGACATATTCGGAATTTGTTAGGGTTCATAACGGCAAGCAGCAGACGTCGAGCAATTTGTGCTCTGAAAGCGACGAAATTCTTTTGAGCCAAAACAGAACAAAAACTAATAATTATGGGCTAAGGTTAAAAAAAAGATGGAAGAACAAAAGGAATATGACTGGACAGAATCAGAAATAATACCAAACTCAAACAACTCAGACCTCAAATAATAAGCGTAGAACTCCGAAGTCATCGGACACCACACTTCAGCGCACTGCACTTTCGCAATGTGGCCAGCCTTCTGCAGCTCCATCCAGTTGGCTTCATAAATCTTAGGCCCTGTAAAACGTCCTCTAACATCACTGACTGACACAATTGAGAACTATCAAATTTAATTGTCAACTTTTTACCGATAAGAAAGTTGAGATCAGTAATTTTATCGTCTTCTCGGACAAGAGTTGCAGTGAGGCCAAGTTTGCAATGAGCCTGTACAATAGTCAACACTCTTCGGAACATCTTCGCGGGGATCGTATGCACTTCTGAATAAAGCGAAGCCGTGAAAGCCTTTCTACTATAAAAAAGCGATACCAGCGATACCATAAAAAAAGTCCAAAAAGACCATTCCAAGAAAAGTTTTCATCTGAATCATTTCAACACCTCGGGGATTTGAGGCTGCTTCAAAACAAATTTTGAACAAATGTTGCAGTCGTCATGATTTAGTTCTGGAATATTTATTGGAATACGATAGTCCATCAAAAAGTCCATACCATCCAGTAACAGCAGACCCCACTCCTGACTTTCGATAAACTTCATCGCTTCTTCAGCAGCATAAGTACGTTTCCCTGCATAGGCCACCATAGAGTAGGTGCTGATGCAAACCACCGGCTGTAAGAAATACAAAAAATGGTGGATTTTGTTTTGTGACATAGATTGTTGCTTTCAACAAACTACGAAATGGTGGAAAGTGGTAATAGAAAAGGTACCTTGCTCGCGTCCGGCCCATGTGGAACGGTGTCTTTCGCTTCACGGGTAAATCGTACGATTTGCTTGTCCGTTATAGTGGACCACAGCTGTAACCTTATAATTAATCTTTTACTAGAGCAAACAATGTTCCAAACGTACTCTTATCTACTACAAGCTAGTGAAATACATAAAATTGGAAACTGGATCACACTCGGACTTCTACCGTACCTTGAACTGCGCTCTCCACTGCTCCACAGACACATTGGAATTCGCAAGGCACAGACATCGCTTGTTGACAGTTGTGACAGCAGTGACACCAACCAATGTTTTTCCAGCTCCACAAGGCAGTACAATAACACCGGACCTAAAAATTCGCTGTTAGTTCAAATATGGTTTTGTATACTTCATTTCTCAAGAAACCGCAAAGATACACGGTGAAAATGAAAAAAAAAACTAAAGAATATGTTAAATCAGTTCTTGTTAAGTGGCATTGTTTCTAGATAATCAGGAATTCAGTGAAGAAGAGCAAGTAGATTTCATAAGGCTTACCTTGCTCGACTGTTTCCGAACATTTTTCTGAGACTCTTCTCTTGATAAGGACGCAGTGTCGTTGATGGTTTCAAGTCAATACCTAGATTCGGATTCATGGTATCGTTTCGAAAATCGTACTCGGCTAGAAGTGGGTACTCCAGCTCAATGCACCGCTTCTGCACCGTCTCGATACTCTCCTGGAAATATTGAACAGACAACAAAGGGAGGAAAGGCATCAATTAGCAAGTGAATACCTGCTTGATCTCAAAAGTGAGCAGTTGTAGGCTTCGAATCTCTGCGTCTTCCTCGTCATCCCCGTCCATTTTCCCGTACAGTTCGCCGATATCCTCAGGTACCTAATACTAGAACAACTACACGTCGAAAACAAACAGCACATAATTTGTAAAACAAAGACAAAAAACATAAGATAGAAAAAAAACAGGTCTAATGAAGGTAGTCACTCACATCCTCTCCCTCCGGCTTCTTTTCCTCCTCCTTCATCTGCTCTTGGGGGAAATTAATCTTTTCTATCTGGGTCTGAAAATCAGTATCAAATTAAGCTGCTGACCAAGAGGAATACAATAATTTTACAGAAGCACCAACCTGAGTCTCCTCAACTGGTTTCTCTTCCTCCAAAATACAAGACTGGATGACTTTGTCTTTCAAAAGTTTCTGGATGACATCAGAGTGCCGAGATTCAACAAAATAGCGGTTGTGTTTCAGAACGAGTTTGACTTTTCCATAACTCAGTGTGCACATCTAAAATGTGAACTCAGTAAGAGCTACGTACCCTAAATTTTGAAAGAAAATCGGTAGGAATCATCACAGGCGTGAGATTGACTCATCTAATGAGGTGAATTCAAGCATAACAACTTCCCACCATCTCGTACCCATGTCTGTGTCGCCGAGTTTCCCAAAATAGTTCACAAAAAAAATTGAAAACTTTGTACCACATTTAATTTAATCACTCATTTTTATTAATATTTTCAAAATATTTATCTCCGTAAGTCCAATTTTGAAATTGGTTTCTATCATGTTTACCTCTAAAGTTCGGTTCAGATTCTTTATTCGGCGAAAAACTCAGTTACTCTTCCCATGCCTTCACCCCCACCTGTTCATAACTGTTGCATGTCAGGAAGAACAACATCTTCCAACAATTGGCTACTGTATGCCAATATTCAATGCAATTCAAGTCCCGGCCCTGGTTGTGTTACGAAGATATACAGGTGTAACAATTACCTATGGTTCGAGCACCTTCTATCAAATGAAATGATTATGACAGTTTCGTATAATAATCAATAGGACGGAGGTAACTGAAGATAAATTTCCATTGATATTCACATTTTCTACGGGTTGTTAGGTTTTAGGTCCTAAAAAATCCACATTCAGTCAAGCTCCAAATCGAATAAGATATTCGATCCTTCCGACGGGGGAGTTGGCATAAGCAACACGCGATATGGGAGCGACAACCTTCGTATAGGGTGTGCTTTGCAGTTGCCAGCTATCACGGCATATTCTTAAAACGGGCCATGTCAGAAACTGCTTAGCGCTCATTCTCATACTCCTCCAACTATCCCTCTTTCCTGTTCTCTTCCCGAATCTAACAAATCTCGCCAATATTCCCACAGTGAAGGGCAATTGTTACTACACTGTACACAAAGAGGGGGGAACGATGCAGCACTGGTGCGAGACAACTGGGGGCCGATCGCTACTTTTGAGTCACAGGTCATTCTATAATATGGATGCTTGGAAAGAGATTCCACTGATGAAAACAACAACTCTACCACTTACGCTCGAAAGTCACTCAGGCCAGATGATCTACGGCACCGCAAAGGGGTCCGTCGCAGCCTCCGTTCTTCTGCAGTGCAAAAACGATGGCCCCTCACAGCGCTTATTTTGACATTCCGAGGGGAAGGTTTGTAAACTTCTAGCATGAAAGCCAAACAGATTAGCAAGCATTTTAGATTGATACGTACCTTGATGAACTCGACAATTCCTCGAGGAAGAGCACTCTTACTGAGTCTCTCCAGATACTCAATGATGTCATTTGTCTGCAGTCCTACTGACACAGCTGCATACAAAGAGTAAGCAGTCAGCTGGTACTCATGAATGTGTTCTGGCCGACAGACTGGCTGAAACATGGATATTAGACGGCTTAGCCCTACATATTCCAACATATGTGTTCTAGGAAAATAAAGGTTACCTCTGATATGGCAATCAAGAAGTCTCGCGCGTGCTTGTACACGGGACTGAACGATTCGAGGAAAATATGTCCATCTGGAGCAACCCATAACGGACGTGAGGCATGATCCGCCTGTAAACCAATTGTAAAGGCCAAGACATCGAAAGAAGCACATTATATACGTAGAGGATTTCGCATGGATCACACTTGGAAAGCTGCCTGAGAGGAAAAGTGCGCAGGAATTGATGAGGGTGATGAGAAAGACAGGCAATAGAAATCAAACCAATACCCAACTATCGTCGCGGTTCAAACAGACTACAGCTGCTCAAGAAAGGGAAAAAAACAAATTTGACTCACAATAACACCTCCATACGATGCTATAAAAAACCAACCATTGAAATCAGAAGAAGTTTCTCTTAGCACACTTCTCTTTATGTATTTACATGAAAAATTTCGTTTTTATGGATTCAAAACACAAGCAACAAATAAAAACAACACTTAAAGACTGACACGCATTTCATTTTATATTTCAGCAGCAATATGGGCCGTACCTGTTTTACTGAGCCATAGTCCTCAGTTCTTGTTTTTTTTTCCTTCGTACTAGTTCGCAACACCCCAAATATGTTGCAATCACCGCAGGTAAGGAAAATCCCGCAGAGAATTCTAAAGATCTCCTCTAGTCGAACAAATTCATGTGTATTCGTCAAAAGTCTATGTAAAAATCCTTGCTAGATAGTCAGACTTAGGTCTGACTTTTAAGTGCCATCGTCCGCAGAGCTGAATGTCAAATAGCAGTAATATTGCATGTAGAGCTACTGTAGGGCTATTGGCATGCTGCAGGTATTGTTTTTCAGCAATTCCCAGTTTTTGCTGAAGTGGCTAACCTTACTGAACATCAACATGACATCGGCTTTGAAATACGGCTTACTTACTTAATATTACTACAGGTTTGCTATGCGTAAGAGAGCTGTCTCACATGTTACAAAGCAGTATGGAATTTATGATGAGACGCCGTTGGAACAGAGAGTTCCAAATGCAGCTTCAAAATATTAACTTTAGATTTTAATAGTTTAAAAATACTTCAAAAATAATAAAACGTAATTAGGAACTAGTGAACACAGATTTTCTTATCTAATAAATAAAATATATTTGCCCACTGCCACCACTGCTCCGTGTCCATCGCTGGGTTTGTCACCTCATGGAAAAAATAGCTGTTACCAATGAACTGGTAATAGTGACATCGATAAACCAGCGAAGGAACCCCATCACAGCAACGTTTGCAGCACTCGGAAGGAGTTCTTACAGCATGCACCGTAGCGAAATTCTATATAACCACATTGCCGTGAAAACGACCAAGGTACCATTGCGCATCACCCAAATATGTACATCCGCATCAATGCCAAAGAAAAACGAAGACTGGCACTGCAACTACATCAAAAATAGCAGAAATGCGGATATCTGCCGAAATTTGGAAAGTGCTAACGTTACCAGTGCGTAGTGCTCTACTCGCTGGAGAATAAGCCGCCCTGAAGACCATAAACTGAGCTCAAAAATGACACTGCTGCATATTAGCACTCATCCTCCGCACAGTTACTGGTTATGATTGCTATAAAATTTCCACCAAAGGACAAAAATTCAGCAGCAGCCGCAGACGGCTACACCATTCTGTAGCACCTATAAAGAACTAACGGAACTACACGATGAGTGAGCTGTACAAATATGAATAGCTATTTCGTACTCACGACAGAACGAATGTCTCTTCGTACGTCAGTTGACGTCTGCACTCTCAAAAGTTCATTCGAAATTACTAACACAACAACACCCATTTCTCAAGGATTCCAAACCTTGGATGAGCGTTTCAACGTGCACGAAAGTGCTTCAGGCATAGGAATGTTCAACTGAATCATAGTTTAGGCAAGGGAAAATGAGGATGTAAAGATTAAAAAGAAGAACAAGGCTAGTGAATGTTTCGACAAATTTATGCATCCCCATAACCTATATGAATAAAGTTGTTGTGGGCGCTGAGACTCTTGGACTTTGTGTGGTCCGTATGCAATATAGAAATGGTGGTTCAGTGGATATCTTTATCTGACTGTACAAAGAGAGGGAGTGCAAAGAGTAAAGTGAGTAACGAGCGCCTCGTGCGGCTTACAATATCATACTGACTAGAAACTATTATCTCAAGCATAAGACGGGTCAGTCCCGCCCACTCCACATGAGGTACAGTAAGGGCGGTGAACATGAATGCTACAAGGATCATCGATCTGTCGATGATACTCCGGCGGGCGACAAGAATTATCACTATTAATATCACTGGTCTTAGCTTTCTTCCCTGTCGTCCTGTTGCGGCGAGGATCAACTTCTTGAAGTGGGCGGCGGCGAACAGCTCGAGGACGTGAAGGGCGACGACGGGTGGCAGGAGTTGAAGGCGAACGGCGGCTGGACGGCGTGGGAGGCGGCTTGACGTGGAGTACAGGACGGCGGCGGCTGGAGTTGAAGGCAGACGGTTGGAGTTGTGAAGATTGTAGCCTTTTCATGACTACAGAGTGATTTTTTACGACATGCGTCGCATCTTCCTTCAATGGAAATGTGGTAGGTGTGAAACTGTAGGCGTGGCAAACTCCATTTTTGTACGTATCGGAGTACTTCGAGAGCTTTTTGCATCTCTTGCGCTCCTTTGCCCTTGTTTCTAGTACATTGAGTCCAGAGCCCTTTTGGGGCGCACGGACCTCGGTGTTTTCCCACACAGCTGTCAGATTATAACTGACAGATTCAACGTGATTTACTTCGGTCAACCCACTACCGTAAATTGTGGGACCGAAAACCGTTCTGGCAATGTGTAATCCAGATGGGGTTTTAGTTACATGGCCGGTAACTAGGTCATGATAATAGTCAAGACCCACTAAAACGCGTGGAATTTGCCGTTCTCCACGTACTTTCGTACTTGCCAAATAAATATCGTTGGCTTTCAAAAACTCCGCGTCAGCTTGACCAAGTTTCACGGATGGAAATCCACTTGTAATGACTGGCCGAGTTTCTACGGTCATGTCGATGTCTTGTCCAAATGCCGTCCCGACTTTGAGAGGAATGATGTGGCTTTTGCACGTTTCCATGTGTCCACCGCTCCCAGATAATGTGCACATTTTGGTCTTTTTCTTTGGAAGGCCAAATTGTTCTACAAGTTTCTCCTCAACTACGGTTTTTTGTGAACCCGAATCGAAACAGAACAACACTTTTTCAAATTGCCGCCGTTTTGCGTTCCATATGCTGCCCTCAGCTGTCATTAACACAGTTTGTTTGCTTATTGAACTAACGCTGCGACTATGGAGTTTTGTGAAATTATCCATGCACATTTGTGCATTAATTGATGTATGTTTTCTGCAATCATATCGGGTTCTATCCGACCTCTGACCGCAGTTTTGACAGCCCTTTCTATCTGAGTGGTTGGGGGGCATGTCCCTTGATTGTCGCGTGTCATCATAATTACTCTGGGTTTTGTCCTTTTTGAAGCACAGGCTGATATGGTGCTTCTGTCCACAAAATGAGCAGTCCTGTTTTCGGCAGACCCAACTGTTATGGGTCCGTGAGAAACATTTCCAACAGCGATTTTGTTCTTTAAGTGCTTTTCGGCGCATGCTTTGATCGCTGACGGTACGGCATCGTGTAGATGAGTGATTGCCCTTGTGGCAAAATATGCATCCCTCACCGTAATTGGGTCCATAGTTAGGGCGCTTCGCTCTTGATTGTTTGACCCTGCCGTTGTTTTTCTGGCCTAATCTTGTCTTAATGTATGCATTTGTGGCAATCTCGTTCTTGAGAAGTGCCATTGGGTTGCATCTGTTTTGGCTAGAGTATGATGTCTGTGAAACTGACGATAATGACACGCAGTTTCTATTTTGCTCGGTGTTTTCGGCAATATTTTGAACGATTTCTGAATCGTCTTTGGTTGGATCACATACTTTTTCAGCTCTAGGTTCTGGGTATTCTAGCCGATTCTCCAAATTTTCTTGAATCTCATTAGATTCATTGAACTTTGCTGTTAAAATAGCGATGAGGTCGTTTGCCTCTGCTATTGATGTGTGCAGCTCAGATTCTTCCGTTATCTGGTGAATTTCCGCTAGAATTTCCCTTTTCTCTAAGGTGTCCTCGCAGTTTTTGTACTCATCTAGTACCTCTCTGTACAATTTTTGGAGGTCCTCTTTTGCCTCATTGATTCGTAGGATGCTATTTTGTAGCAACGTTGTTGTAGGGCAACATTTCGCATAATCTACTCTATATTCTGCACTCTTTGTACTCTCTTTGTAGAAATTTACTACTTTTCTTAGCGATCTGGCGCTAAGAACAATGGGAATTCTGTGGAAATGGAGTGCCATGGCTTTTTTTGGCTCACTCCAGAAAGGTTCACGTGAGATGTCGTTCAGAGACGACTATGTGCGCTGCAATTAGCTCACGCAAGCGCTAACTGTAATGCCAGTTAGGCTGGGTTGAATCGATAGCGATTCTGGATCCTTGATTGGATCCGTGATTTTAGGGCACTTTGGCTCCTAGGATAGACTTTGCTAACCTCTTACGGCTTAGGGTGGGCCGTGAAATTGCTCTGGTGTGAGCTGTTTGCTGCTCTGGTGTGAGCTGCGTTACTCCTGGCCCCAAAGTTGGTACGCTTTGGCACGGGAGATTTGGTTGCTCTAGTGTGAGCTAGTCTCTTCTCCAAGCTCCAGAGTTGTTACGCTCTGACGCGGGAGGAATGGCTTTATTTTAGCCGATGCACCAAATGTTGTGGGCGCTGAGACTCTTGGACTTTGTGTGGTCCGTATGCAATATAGAAATGGTGGTTCAGTGGATATCTTTATCTGACTGTACAAAGAGAGGGAGTGCAAAGAGTAAAGTGAGTAACGAGCGCCTCGTGCGGCTTACAACATCATACTGACTAGAAACTATTATCTCAAGCATAAGACGGGTCAGTCCCGCCCACTCCACATGAGGTACAGTAAGGGCGGTGAACATGAATGCTACAAGGATCATCGATCTGTCGATGATAAAAGTGAAATGGGAAAAAAATTCATAAAACAGGTGATGTGCCGTGATTCCGTTACCAGTGTTAAATCTTGGAAGCGTGGAAAATGTCCAACTGTTCATTCTCCAGAGAGGTTCCCACTCATAAAGAATCATCGAAATAGGCTCAATGATTGCTGATAGTCAAAATGCCAGTTTCCCTTGTCATCTGGTGAAGAAGATCAACTGTTATTATCCGACAGAATTCTTAACTGTTTTTGACTCTCCGATTTCTGCGACACTTCGAAATTCCTCCTACTTCCGACTTCTGGTCTTGCGCAGTACTTCCGCTCATCGCTGGTTCCACGCGACCAAAAAGCGCGGTTATCCGGTGAGCTACGCGGTCGTCAATGGGTTAAAACGGCGTCAGCATTTTCGCGGCGAATTCCTTTGAGAGAACATGTGATGTTCGCAGGTAAGAGATAGACGTGTTACTGATACTAATGGTTGATACCCTTGGGCTTGAAGTGTTGTCTTTTTTTCGAATAATTCTTTTTTTTTTCGTTAAACTTTAATTTTTGCAGAACAAAAACACACTCATAGTTTTACACCCTAATATAATTTATCCTCTACTGCAATGACTAGAACATAATTCGAATACGATAGGACGACTGATTCGTACTCACTGTTGGAACAACCACATTTGTTCGAGAGCGTGGTCGTCCTTATTGTGTACTTGCCAGAGCAGTACATGGTGTTTGCGAAAACCCATGTCAGTGCTGCTTTGGACAGATGTTCAAATTCTCCAGAAAACGTACAAAGAGGCCTCGTCACCAAACATTCATTCAGTTCGCTATGTACTTCCTTCCATGAGGTACTCAGCTCACCAGCAGCAGTGCGATTTTGTCAAAAGGCAAAATTAAGGCGTATTCGTTTGCGCTCATATACTTTGAGATAAGTGGCAAAGATTGTTAGTAACTACTCGCCACTGTCGTTATACCCAATTTGACGTTCAAAAAAGAAGAAACCACTCTTTTCAGCTAACTCTTAGCCCTCCCACTTCTTCGTCTCATTATTCAGCAAAAAAAAATGAGAACAGTTATTGGAATCTTCATTGCATTGGCGTTCGTCAACGCTTGGGACTTCTTCGGGAAAAAAACTACCACTCCAAATCCAGCGGAGTATTGCAAAGACAAGAACGAGACTTAGTGAGAGCCCCATTAGCATTCCTATGCTCGAATACCGCAAAATCTTTGTATTTCAGCTGCAATATCAAAGTACCAAAAGGCTTCTGCGAGTCAGCCTTCCACACTAAGGAAGAAATCAAGGATCGTTGCGCCAAGTCATGCAAGCTGTGTTGCGGCGACATGTACCCAGAAAAGTGAGAATTTCCTATTTTTCTTTCATCTCGAGGTAACTTCTTCCAAAAAAACATTCAGGTGCAAAGAGTTGAAGAAGAAGGGGTTCTGCGAGTCGGCGTTCCACACCAAAGTTGAAATCAAGGAGCGCTGCGGCGACACTTGTGGACTTTGCAACACTGAAGAAGACTCTAAGTACTATTACAAAAAAGTCACTGCGTAAAAAATGCAATGAATAAGTCGATTAGAATTGTCCCAAAACAGACAAATTTAACAAATCCTATATAGAAATTTTGACAGAAAAGAAAAAATACAGGGCAAAAGGAGGTGGGGGACGCAGAAAGGTGCAGTCAATGGGGGAAAAGGTGCGAGAAAAAACTCGGGTCTCCGGCAGGGAGCTTCCGGGATAAAATTAACAAATACACTAATTTGAGCAGCGAGCGAGAGAGAGACCGGCTCAAATTTAGTATATTTGCTAGGAGAACTACTCATTTACTAAGGAAGAAGATAACATGTAACAAGTAACAAATATGAATATTAAACGACAAAAATAAGTGTTCGAAAAATAACAATGGAGATGAAATATTGAGAACAGCCTATGCAAAATATCTGTTTTCGATATATCAGAAGTATTCTTGCAACATATTTTATTTTCGGGGAAGAGAGGAAAGGTGTACAGAAATGAGATCGGTGAAGTCACAGTCGGTACGAGCGATCAGAGAACGAGAAAGCGTGAAAAGGGCAAAGACACCAGCAGAACCACTCCTAACTTCTTCGTATAGTCTAAGATCGGATGATGATGAATATCACGACCAGCTCGCTCCACACCTCCAGCTCTGTGACATTTGCAGCTCTGCTTATGCAAGGTCGCACTTTACAGGCAACTAAATGGCATTGCCCAAATTTAGGTAAGGAACAAAAAGGTTTTCTTGGCAATTTTTCGGGGTCACAATTTTTGTTAGGTGATATTTCCGACCACAATGGAAGTCACAATGGAAAATTCGTTCTTGCATATTTCCACAAGGAACACATCCTCCTGTGCAATAACAGCTGTTGGAGTTCATCACAATGTAGCTGCTATATCCGATCATACAGAGGTTTATCCGATAGTGGAGCGGCTTAGCCGAAGAAGGCCTTGCTCCTAGCGGATGAACAGCTAGGCGTACACAATTCGTATGTCATCATTTATAGACGTAGAAACGAAAAAAAAAAAACGAAAAAACAGAAGACATTGAAGGAAAGCACTCTGATAACCATATTCGCTGCATCGGATCATCAAATGGAACAATTCTGAATGATCTGTTCCTACATGATAAGGGCCGAGCAGGATGATTCCTAGACCAATGTACAATCGGTATAATTTCCATCATTTACTCCATCATGACTAGATATGCTTCTTGGAGAAGGTGGAACAGGTTCTGATTCATTTGTATACGCGGTGTTCATGCTGCTCAGTATTTCCATGTCTCACCCATCTATTAAACATGGACAGTCATGAGCTACCACTTGGCTTAAATATTTGAGAGAACTTCCGAATTTTCGACTCAGTCATGGAGAAACGAATGGTCGCAAGCCAGTTGCACGCCATTCTATTAGCGGTGCAGATAGCACTGGACAGAGAACTAGAAGCTCGATTAGGAATGAGAACGGTAATATCGATGGTGTCAGTGAATGCGACAGAGAATAAGAGCCGAGCAGGAATGGCTCAAATAAAGAATGCGATAAAAGTAAGTGGGAATTTTGGATAGGTCCCGCCTTGCTTCTCTTCAGACATTTGGGCGTTTGGAGCACCGGTGAACCCGCACATTTTTGGCCGATGCAGGCTACCGGCAGGTAGTCGCGGGTGGTGCAGGAATACTTGCTGAAGATGCGCATGGAGCAGGAAAACCTGCTGTGAGGCAGGGCATATGCGAGTTAACCTGCACCGTTTTTTTTTTCATTCCCACGTGGCAGCCGAAGTGTATATAAGCCGGCAGACGGCTGTGAAAGCTTAGTCTGGTCTCCGCTGCTGCGGATACTAGACGAGTCTTACGAGACTTGTCTGGCCAACTGACGCCCGGTTGAAACTGTGCCCTAGTGTACCATTAAGCCAGATAAGATGCATGGAATGCGGTCGCGTGCCGACGCGGCGCGGACGGGAAAATCCGTCTCGGCGCAGATGTCCGGCTTGTCGAGCGCTGGTGCAAGGAGCACATACGTGCCCGGCGAACTCATTTTTGTATTACTTTTGTAGTCAATAGAACATGACCTGCCTTTATACTTTTACCCCGTAGCAGGATCACAGCAGGTCAGATGCAGGATAAGGCGCAACTAACGGAGGAATAGGTGCGCCAACTCCGCCCACTTTTGCGTTTGTCCCGCAGGTGTTATGCCGCGAGAGACGGTGTGGGTGGTGCTCCAAACGCCCGAATGTCTGAATCACACCTAAGCGCTAAGCAGCACCAACTGATTCGACGCAAACGATAACGCCACAGTGTACTCAATTCAACAGATTTAAAGATTACCTTTAATGGCATATCCGAGCGGTAATCCTTGCCGCCGAATTCATCAGTTATAACCGCAACATTTTCGCCATTCAAATTATGTGAGGCAGCCTTTGGGACTGCAACGACCACAATAGACGAACTAACACTGTTAAAAATAGCTCAATCTTCGATTTTTTCAAGAATTCAAAGCAACCAACCAGGCGCGGCTGCCTCTTTCTCCACTTGTTTGTCTACAGAACTGTTTGAAAAGCCTTCTTCCGAGTTGAATTCAGAATTGTAGGTTTCCCAGCGACCACGCCGCTTGCGCTCACGCCGCGACATTCCTGAAATATGGGCGGTCCTAATGACTAACGCTGTGCGTCGACTTTCGAAAACGTCCGCTGCCTATAACAAAAACAAGGAGAGATCGTGGGAACGTGAGAGATAGCAGCAACCACCCGTGTCCAGCAGGTTCTCATCCAGTGTCGATGTGCTGGCGCCCTTGTATTACTGGTACACTCTACTGTTTAACAGTTTTATTTCTATATTCTCATTAATTGATATCTCCATCCACTAATAAATATTTCCAATATGCTTAGCCTCTTCTAAGGTTTTGTGTATTGTGGCCTGAGGCCGCTGTGATTTGTTTTGTTCGAATCTGAACACGAAATGTGGTGGATTCGTCTTTCGCGATGATGACAGAACTCTTTGAAGCATCCTACTTTGCCTGTGGACTAATTCGGGATTTTTCCATTCGAGTTAGGAAAAACATAGATCCAAAAGTCCTTCTACCACGAGACCGAGACATACCACCCAACGTCGTCTTTAATGCTATACAATTTCTGTGTATGTTATTACACGAGTCCTAGCGGTCAGCTTGCAAGCTATCATATAAAAATCCCAGCAACGTGACTACAGATCCAGTTCAGGTCTCCATGAACAGGGTTTGCAAAATATTAATCAATAAAGTCGCTGAATGACAACATCTAGAAGTTCTGAATCTCACATGCCTTCTCCACCGAAATCTCATTTTGTGAAACCACTGCCACTGGCAGCCTCAAGAATGAGAGTTCCCCTACTAACAGTCTATTAAGTCACGACGTAGTCAAACAAGGAGCTGAAATTTTTCTTCGAAAATTCACGCCCTCTAGTGCGACCTTGTTGCCCTTTCGCATGTGATAAATCCAAAAAAAAAGGTTGGCGAGTACAGCATTCCTGTCATTAAGTAGCTCTGTACAAACCTGTGACTATACGCAACCAGTTACATGTCTATATAGGCTTTCTACCGATAAAATGATTGTTAGCATTTCATCAACAGCAAGCCTATACAGCCATGAGCATTCTTAAAGTAACAATTTAAGCCTTCGACTAAGAATGATCATGGTTCACTTTAATTTCAAGCAAAACAAGCACCATGTGAATGTCAAAATGTAATGTCATCGCAGCTCCACAACATATAGTAATTTTTGCAAGGTAATGTTCATCGCAACAACGATAATGCACAGTCAGTAGAATTTTCGAAATAATTAGTTTTATGGGCATTCAATTTAAAAAATATACACAACAACGAGTGAATCATTGAAAAGCAAAGAGTGAAGTGTATAAAGGACCAGTATAATTAATAAATTGTGCTTTGGTGAGAAAAATTTCGGTGAAAAATATTTACAATACCATTTTGCACATCACACGAAAAATAAAGAAACCGTCGAACAATAAGAGGTTTGTGCAAAGCTACCACAATCAAGACGTGGAGAACTTCAAAAAATTTGTACTTGTAAAAATTGGAACTGCCTTCTCGATAGATTGAAAGAAATCGTAAGAAGCTAAAGAGAACGCCTACTAGGAGTGTACAGAACAAAAAAGCCCTACACCTGCACCTGTACTACTCTAAGTTTCCTGATACTCCACTAGCTGCCGCCTCAGATACGGGTGAAATGCTCTTCGACGAGGGTGTATGCTCCACGCGGAACCCTGTTTGTTTGCCGATAACGTACAGGTTATTCAGTGCGCTGTCTAGTGTACCTTAAAACACATCTTTTGATATCCAGCCACCTACTCGAACAAATACGTATAAAATATTATCACCATCCTTGTTGAGCTCCTCCCATTTCCGGTACAGTTTGAGAGCCACTCGAGCGTCCTCAACAGAGTCGTGGATTCCATCTTGGATTTTCTCTCCTGGATATGATCACGATATGTTAGTATCCAATGCTTCTAGAACAGCTGAACTCACCTAATAAGTAAAATGCCAAGAACTGTAACGATATAAGCCGTTGTGGAACCTGTGGAATTCGGAACAACTCCACCGTATCTATCATTTGCTTAGCCGGCACCTAAAGCATGTGTGCGAACTCAGATGATGTAGAGAATGATGTTCACAGTTTGTAGCTTCAAAAAAGCCTCACGTGGATATTCAATGCTGAAAAGTCGTTGACGAGAGCGTGGCCGACGAATATGCAACCTCTTTCGACTAGGTGCAGAACTTTCAGGTAAACGCACTTTAATGTCGTGAGATGTTTCGTTGACTTGCTTGGATCCAGATCATCTTTGATTATTCCACTGTAAACGATAGGATAATGTCATAGCAAACATGACAAACAGTCGCAGCCGCAAAATCCGAGTTTTTTCACGGCCGAGACAAAATTAGCCAAAAGTGTGCGGCTTCCATCAACTTTTGAACAACACCAACTCGTAAGCGAAAACACGAATATCACTCAGAGGCTCAGAGGAGACAGATGAAGAATAGGCGTTCAATCAGAGAAGAAGAAAACACTACTCTGCTCACCTAAACTGTGTAAGGTAGTCCTTCACCACGTCGCCTTCACATGTGACCACGTAATCATCAATCAAAATGTGCTCTCCAGTTGAATCTACGCAACTAACCCGACCGACTGACTTCTGCCCCTGTTCTTTGTCTCCCTTCTGCTCCTGGAATATGAAGAATCTCAGCAACTTTTGCCAGTTCCTGGAACATTTCTATAGAATTGTACATTGCCATTAATATTGATGAACTCGGCGTCGATGCCAACGTAATCCCCTTCGCCAGGAATATCCAAAGTTCTCCTGTCGCGTGCAACCTCGTTGTTTCCGGTGAGGTTTGCATCATTATGAAAAACAGAGGAAGGAATCGGCATTCGGCTTTCGGGAACTGCCAAATAAGAAAGAAAAACGATAGCAGTAACCTTCGAAACAAACAACAAAGTGCTAGGTCAATTACCTTTCATGAGACCGGATTTCTTATTAGCATAACACAGAATCAGAGGAACTTTCCACCGCGAATCCATGTGAAGAGCTTCATCAGAGTGAACTCGAGTAACCAAGACATCATTAAACAAGCACCATGGAAGCTTCCTTAAAATGGTAGCAAAACACTTTACATTGTGGAACCCCGTAGGAGAAACCATCGGAGTATCAAACCCACGAATCCAAGTCATCCTTGATCATTGCAACGGAATGTGTCCATTGACCACTGTCGTTAGCTATAGCTGAGACAATTCCGATCAGCTCGTAGTGTTCGCATTCGCCTTCCATTGCTTTTTCGCTTAAAATTGCCAAACCGTTCGCAACCTAAACGTCACAGAATACGTCTAACCCACTTTCAACTCGAAGAAACTCAATGCTTCAGCAAAATGGTCCCGCTATAAGAAAAAAAAACCCCACCCTAGCATAGAACGATGGCGAAACAAAGTGTTTCCAATCACCGCACCCTGTGTCTTCCAGCCAGGCAGCACATTCCAAATCCCAATCATCCGTTCCATGGGAATATTTGCAGTATGTTCTGCACAGTAGTATATAAGAGGACGTAAGCGATCTAATTCTACTAGCACAGTAACAGATATAATTTCAAGCTCAGAAATTGAGAGAAAAACTAAAGAATAAAAAATTTTATTCGCGGGCAAAAAGAGATGACGAGAGGTGGGTAGCCTCGATTTTCCTGCTCGTTCATTTCTCAGATCTTAACTGAGAACTTTGCTAAAGCAATTCACGAAATCAACTTCTGTTTATTGCTGTAAACCAACACTTGTCAGAAAAAGCTTCTGAATTCATCTTTTTGTTTGTCTGGAACTTGAAAGAGGCGCAGTGACTATCTACACTTCTCTCCAACTACCAACACAAAAGAACTCGCTCATGAATGAAACTCAGTGCCTAATAAGTGTATAAAATCGCACGGCCTATTTCTAGATTCAAAAAAAAAACCTTTCTGAAGAAGTACCTATTTCGACACTCAGATCCATAGCGGCAAGGTCTCTCTGCACGCGCTCCACCATCCAGCGTGCACTCCTTATCCGGAAGGCGGTAGCGGGGTCGTGACTCAGAAAACTAAAACAAAAGTAGGAGGACAGCATCGTTTCAACGAAACTAATGGAGAAAAATGTCTACTTTGAGCTGCTTCTCCCAAAATTCCGCAAACTTCGGACTAGATGGATTCGTATCTATGAGCAGTATGGGTGCCAACTTTTGTACCCTTCTTGTGTCATCCATTCGTGTCTGAATTCAGCAGTATAGAATGCTGCATTATCTATTCGGCTTGGAAATGTAACAGGTCAGCAGATGGAAAAACAATACTAGTCGCGAGAGCTACGGAAATGGGGCATATTCAATGAAATTTGAGTAATGGAAACGAATAATGAGCAGACACTGCGGTAAATTAAGAAGCCAGGAGCATTTAATAGAAATCTTTAGGGTGAATATAACATAACTCCCTAAGAACAAGTCATACAAAGACTTTAATCTTTTGAGAGTAGCTTCAACTTACCGTTACGTTACAAGAAGCACATGGCCCTTCGCGCTGCCCCTTTGCATGCAAAGCTTTCTCCAGAAGATAGCTCATATTCCGTTCATTTGCAGCTGAAAACTTTCAAACTACTCAAATCAGCATTAGAGCCGCAAGGCAAACAAACTGTTTCAATAAAGAACATCACCTGAATTTCTTTTTAAAAAAAAGGAAACTAAACAGATAGCGAGCCCTACCTTCGGGATAATTTAAGGAGAGCACGACTTTCTTCTCATCAGAAGCGTTCAGTTCACCACAACGTATGCACCTTGATAGAACGGTCAATCCAGATTCCAAAATGTCAGCCAGCGTCTGGCATTCTTCACTGATCATTGACTAGATGATGGATTTCAAGAAAATGCAAAAGACGATGAGATATACTGCAGTGTTTACCTTGCCGATGGAATTGACAACATTCGAGAAGAGGCTCTGGGTTGTAGCTTGCACGGGGCCCACTACCTCAGATCCTCTGGTGACCAGAAGAGAGCGGATTAGATTTGTGCACTAAAAAGGCCGATATTGTACTGCAGTAAAATCATGTGAGAGTAATGTTACGTACAGCTGCTGTTTCCTTCGACTTGCTCTTGTCGCTGATAATTCTGAACACGAATCCTAACTGACAGGCGATACAGTGCTCCTCTTCACAAATGTGGGATAGAATGAGATTGCGAAGAGCACGAATATGAAATAATACCTACAACAGAAATATAGACAAGAAATAAACGAGATTTCTTCTTCAAACTATTGTCTTGAAAAAAAAACCCTCGAAAATAATGAGACGCCATCGTATAAACAGATAGATGAAAATAAAATGCAAGAACTGGCAACTTACAGAGAAAATTGAGTTCATTTATTGGTGAGACAGAGAATAGGCGTGTTATTCAAGAGCGTTATCAAGAGCTATATCATTATGACCTTCAAATTCGTGGGAACAGAGATTTCCCCGTCCAACTTATTGGTAGTAAAACCTCACAAATGCAGGGTGCCGCATGCATAAGTAGTAGACAGGCCCGTACCAGCACTATAGGATTGATTATACAGCTGGAAGTAATTGTCTCCATCGGTGCGTGGTCTGTCTTATTGTACTTTAAGATGGTGGTATCATCAAGCCGGCCACTTCGTGATCGTCTAAGTTCCAGTTTACGATAGAAATGAGGAATAATGAGAGGCCCAGGATCAACGACTTCTGCAATAGTAACGAGTTACTCTAGAAGTCCTAGAAAAGAAACTAAAGAACGATGGAACCGAGGGAAGAGGCAGGAAATCACCAACCGCACTCATCCTGACCATCTTGATAATAGGGAACCACGTTGAAGCGGGCCAACGGCGTGTTCGCACGCGGATTTGTTACGTAGCCAACGAACTGGATAGTGGATAACGATGGAGAGGCAGGAATAGGTTTCGGTTTCCTTGAAAAAACCAGCTTTTCATCTGCTTCCGGTATAGTATACGTAAAAAATGTAGCAGACAAACAGGCGATGAATAGTTTTCGGAACGTCACACTTATCACTAGCCTGTTTCGTCATTGTTTGAAAGAAAACTTTGGAAAGATAGTAGAAGAACGTAAATGAGGGAAGAGTCTTCTATTAAAGCTGACAGACATAGTATACCATGTATGCGAGCGACAGCCTGAGTTACCTGTAAACATTTTGACAGAACTCTTCTGGCCAATCCGAGAAGTAGGAGTCATCACACGAGAATGGCAGAGGCACAGCAGCTAAAGGCGTGTGCGTGTCATCAATGAGGAACGATTGAGGAGGTCCAAGCTGAAATAATATGATGAAGATAAAAAAATGCAATTGATTGGTTCTCATCTTACCGACGGATCAGCAAAATCGGTTTCCCAAGAAGAGTCATTGATTGTTGGATTTGGTCTGTCAGCGTATATATGAATATTCCCTAGAACAAACGAAAATAGAAGAGTAAGATGAATAGGAAACAAGAAAAATGCTTCCAAAAAAAGTGATGTTATAGGTCTCAGAAGTTCTTAAAAAATTCGGGATATGCATATAGAAAAAAAACCAAACTTCAGGGACATTCCCCAAATATAGAAGATTCAGAACAATTTTATGACCAGAACAGAAACTGGAGTCGAAGTGATAATCTCAAGTGACGAAGCGAAATTTGATTCTTCAATTCAAATGTAAGAAAGAGACCTTCCTCTCCTCAGACATGAACCTACCAATTTCGTCTGCAAAAGCCAGATAGTGTTTCGTCGATGAGAAGCTGAACGCTGTCAAATGGTATCCACCAGAATCAATTATCAAAGGCATTCCAGCACCACGTTCATTCAGAAACATCATCTGAGCCTGGCCATTCTGAAAGGAGAAAAACGGACTGAGCACAAAAAAAAGACGACAATAGGCCAGATAAACGAGCTCACCTGCCCAACACTGAGAATCCGATTATCGCAGAAGGCAGGAACCGTTAGGAATCTAGTAAAAGAAGGGGCGAATGACAGAGCAATAGGCGGCAGTGCGGCAAAACTACGCAAATCGTATACCTTCACATATGGATCACCATGTGGAACTCCTTGTCTAGATAGAAACATGGATGGAGCAAGTCGGAAAACTATGACTATAAGGAGACAGCAGTGCAACTAACCTCATGGAACATCCACAAGTTATGAGTCTATTTCCACTGACATCAAAATCAGTTATCACTCCATTATGTGCGGGTATTACTCTTAACGCTTCCATGCTCCCCAACGCTCGTAAAGTTATCTGTAACACCAGTTAAACAGAGGTTTTATTATTATACTGCAAAAATAGAGGTTTTATTTATTGAGAAAACTTGCCTTGCCTTCACTGTCAGCCGTAAACAACTGTGATCCATTTATTCTAATTATGTTGGCGTTCTTCTCCTTGATTCCGGCCTGGAGCAAATAGAGCTGATCCTATGTATTGAGTTCCAAATACATACAGTTGAAAGTAATGCGCTTTTTCGGTAATAGAACGTTCGCTAGGCAGCCGCTATATTCCAGGTGGAGTATAGCACCACGCGTTGTCGCCTGACCAATACCCCCCCCCCCCTCCACCCAACGGCAACGTGGACTACTATAATTCACATGGGGTATGGTTACAGACTTACTGAAACATCGCTTTATTCGTTTACAAGCCCTCGCTTCATTAAGATGTTCCAAAGGATGGAGAATTTTTAAATTTTCTTTCTATATTGCTACTATAAACTACTCTAAGAATTTCTGACATCACCGTTCTGCCCAGTTTAATTTCTTTCTTTTTGAGTTCCTAATTTTGAAAACAGGATGGTTTTGTTGCGAGGCTAAGAGGACGAACCACACGGATCTCCTTCTGCTTGTCGAAATCAAACTGTATGAGCTTCTTCTGATCTCCTCCGAGGAACAGTGATGATGTACCCTGTATTCTACGCATAGCGCTAAGATTCTGCATCGACTGTGAACTGAAACATAATGACAGGAAGCATCTTTCAATTCAGCTACATCTATATATTATCAAAGCACCTGAAAGAAAACGAAACAAGACCGTGACGAGTATTTGCTTTAAGCTCTGAAGGAGACAACGACAGGACAAGCTCTTCGGTCACGTCCATTGCCCGAATCACCGCGTTTGTTGCGCATACTGCAGTGTATCGGTCAAAAGATGGTGCATAGAAGGACGCTATTCTTCCCTTAACATGAACTTTGAAGATCAATGCCAATAATTATTTGAAACATATACTCACATTGTAGTTACCACACCACAGAAGTTCTTCATATGGATCGAAACATAGAGCCGAGATGGCAGCTGGATTCAGAGCATTCATCTCAAAGCTTGAGACGTAGACGAATGATCCATTTTGAGGCCACTTAATTAAAAAGTGAAGGGCAGCACTCAACAAGCAGAAACACTGTGTGACTTCACCACAACGAGAAGTCAACACTTATTTCAATTTTCAATCAAATTAACAACACGCCAGCGTCAACTGTTCCCTTACTTCTGAAAAGGAGCGTTCGAACTGCTGTAACTGTTCTATGGCAAAGAAATAATTCTTCAGGAAACTGGTGCATAGAATAATAATACCTAAGTCATTGGTGTGTCATACACCATCGTAAGGAAAGCGAAGCTGGAGATATTACTCCAATAGCAGTTCAAAATAACAGTTTTGTCATAATCCGTGGTCTTACGGTGGAATTGCTGATGATTCAAATATAAGCATGCTATGTGGTAGTGCTGGCGAAGGTGGGGCAGCAAGCAGCTACTACAAAAAATAAAATAGGACTACAGAATGGAAACAAAAGGGGGCACGGCACTATCTCCACATTAGGGGCCCCAGAATTTTCGAAAAAAAAATCCGCCGAAACTTTGCATAGGAGTTATTTGAGGTGCTGAACACGAATATCATATTCATTTTGTACCGTAACTCCATTTTTGTAGGGTTACGGTGGGTGCACGGTAGGTACGTATCTCACAGAATCCTCTCAAATTTTGCATAGAGGGGTCGTTCTAGGCGCTGATCACGATTATCGACATTATTTAGCGTGACACGTTCATTCTCTACCCAGAATCTCAACTCTCAAAAATCGGCAATTTCTCCGAATTCACAGCCGTACACATACAGCACCCCGTAGAAATGGGGTTACAGTACAAAAGGGATACGATATTCTTGTTTAGCACCTCAAATAACTCCACCCCCCCCAAACGATGTTTCGGCGGTATTTTTTTCTTAAATTTTAGGGGCCCCTGATGTGGAATAGTGTCCAATTTATACTAAATGCATGCGTCTGATAAGCGTGCGACTATTTGATGAAGGATAAAGCGAGTCCCATCGCCGACGCAGCTCAGACGCACGCGTTTACGACCTCGTAGCCGCACGTTCTTTTCATTGAGGCTGCACATGCCGGATTGATCGGTCTTCATGGAAAACCTTTCGTAAATGAATGCGTCTGTCTGACGCACGCATTCAGGGTTGTGGGACATCTAATACTCAATTCGCTGCGGGGCATGGCCTGCCTCATGCAAGCAACAGGCATCATATAGACGTACGCGGGTCAAACGCACGGATCTAATATTAATTGCCCTATAGTCGATATATTCCACAAACAAAACCAAGATATGTTTAATTTTCAGACATTCTAATATTAGAATTTCCCACAGAGAAATAAACTAACCTCGTCAGCAGCTGCAGAACCAACGAGGCCCGAATTCTCCATTGTGAGTCACTCGGCGAATCTACCTTCCCTTGTCAGCTTACCATTCGAAACCTTCAATGACGAATATGTGGAAAACAACTATTTGTATCTGTAAGCGAGGATGCGAAACCCAGGGAATTACTGTGAAGGTTAAGACAAGGTAAAAGTGTTAGTTCATCAACAGACCAGGTAATTGTATAGAAAAGTGGAAATTAATACAGTAAGCTGACGTATATACATATAAGAGATTTCATTGCTTTGCATCAGTCTGCGCGCAACTCCGTGGCACTCTCTGCTTCTGAACCTTACCCCCCGCCCCTCGATTTGTGTCCATCTTCGCTCTAATTGCTGCTAAGAGAGCTTCAACTGTAACTGAGGAGAAGATGACGGCAAGAGAGGTGGAGGGGGGGGGGGGGGGAATGGTACACGCCCACGCTTGAAAACAGGCTGGGACCTCGAAGTGTGGCTGCATTCGGAATGTGCTGCTGCTGCGTGGCTGCTAGAAAAGTACATTAGTAAGGAAGCATAATTCGGTAAGGAGATTTCTAATTGCCTCTAACTCTGATAACTGTGTAGCACAAACGCAGCCCGAACGGCGTAATGGTTCGAGTAGAAACCCTAGCAGCAACAGTTCTCAGCCGCTGCTACCCTCCCTTCTAATTGCACAGAAAAGGAATTAGCAAAACGGCGAAAACGAGAAGGCACAGTTTCAGATAATCGTGTTGGGACCACATAGCGAAATCAGCTCGCCCTTTGAAGGGATTCTTGTTCTGACACGTTAGTTCGCTCTATGCTTGTCAAGAAATGTGCGTTATAACTTGTGACTGTGGAAAGATCATTTACTGAATTGTATAGAAGACGAAGGCATGAATCTCACATGATGATACGCTTAACCTGATTCAGCTAATGTGACAGACACAGCTCACCATCTCGCCAACGAGAACCATTTTAGGGCAATTTGTACTAAACTGCGTGCGTCAGACGCATGCATTTGCGAAGGATTTCCCATGAAGACCGGCATGTGCATGCTGAACGAAAATAAGGTGCGACGATTGCGAGCCCGTAAACGCGTGCGTCTGAGTTGCGTCAGCGGCTCGCCCTATCCTTCATGTATAGACTCGTGCGCGTGAAACGCACGCATCTAGTACAAATTGCCTTTTTTCTCTTCCTTGGAGTAGAACTTGTTCTACGCCATGCCGCCTAGTTTCGGAAGTGAGTGGACGTCTTTTCATCACCAAACAGGTCAGCATCCGTTCATCGGCACCTTTAACATAATGAACATCGAGATTTTTGAGGTTTATGTTGAAAATGCAGCAGTGTGGTGTTTGTGAAGCCTTTCGAGTATCAGTATAGACAAATGAACGAAGTGGCGCACTCTCCTCGACAAGCATAGAGTGATCTGACATGTCAGAACAAGAACCCCTTTAAAGGGCGAGGCTGATTGCGCCATGTAGTCCCAACACGATTGTCTGGAACTGTGCCTTCTCGCTTTCGCCGTTTTGCTAATTCCTTTTCTGTTTCTATTGCTGCCATCCCTCAGCAATTGCTGCTAAAGGGAAGAAACCTGGAGCAGCCATCAAGAGAAGGATGTCAGCAATTGGGAACTATTGTTGTTAGGGTTTCCACTCAAACCATTACGCCTTTCGTGCTGCGTAGTTATCAGAGAACCAGTGCATTTCTAAGCCCAACTGCTTCACAGAAATGATGCTACCACTGTTCTGGCTGGAACAAAATTTTGGTGAGCATCACAGTGAGTACTCCAAAAAGAAAAGGTAAAGGGGACGTCAATAGTGATTGCATCTCTCCGAATGCAACTACGTCATATCACTCGTTAACTCACGTTGATACGCGTTCGCCCAATCGTTGATCCTGTAACGGTTAACACGTACCAACGTGGGTTAACTGGTGATGTGGCGCTGTCTCACAGCAGGGGATGCAATCACGCTTGCTGTGTCCTGTATATACCATAATCACGCTCCAGATCATTTATGGAGGTTAAAACTATCTTTTCTAATAGTAGAGACTATTTCTACATATTTAATTTGGCTCCTCGGCAAATACCAAAGCTGGCAGCGTTTATCGCTGGACCCATCTACTCATGAACGCGCTGGTTCTTCGAACACTATGTTGGGGAAGAGTTTAGAACAAGTTGCTGGTACAGTTGAACAACTTTCCGTCCCCTATCTGTGCTCTATTATTCTGTCAATGTTCTACTCTTGTCTTTATCGCATTGTGAACATTCTGACTTGGTGCCATTCGTTTGCATTTGCTAATTTGTTCAAGGATTTCCAGCACAGATTTAGGTTTTAGCACGCTCAATTTCAGTCTGGTACTTTGTCGGAATGTCCACAGTGCGATAAAGACAAGAGTGGACCACTGACAGAATAATGGCAGACGACGGAAAGGTGTTCAACCGAACCAGCTATCTATTCCAAACTCTTCCCCAACGAAGTGTTAGAAAGACCGCAGCGTTTCGGGATTAGTTGGAGCGATGAGAGCTGCCAGCCTTGGCATTTGCCAAGGAGCCGTATTAAATACATATATAGAAATAGTCTCTACTCTTCTCTAATTATATCGACGTTTCAAATTTCATGAAACTTTGAAATATTTTTCTGAAATGAAACGGGTGTGTGGGTTTTGTGGAACTTGAAATAGAAAATAAGGAGGAAATGGAAGAAAACTAGGATGGGAGGCTAATGTTTGCAGATTAGTGACTCGTATCTAAATCTACATCTGTCTGCGCGCGGCGCGCCCCATGGACCAACGCTAAGACGGCGCGAAATTCAAAAACGTGCTAGAATCTAAGTGTCTGAAGTGGTTTTCGTAACAGTAGAGTCAAATCAATGATGATGGATGCTTGTGAAGAGTTGCACTCGAAGTATTCGACGACACATTTGCATTCGTGGGGAATATTGCAACATTCCAAATTTAGTCGACCTTCGATTCTAACCACGCAACACTTTCGCTAAGTCGTTGTAGAACATTTTGCGATAGCTGAAACGACCCTATTTCTGGTCAAAAATTTGAGGGCTAGCTTGGTGAAGTCTTGAGTACAGACGTTGTGTGCTTAAACCCTTTATAGTGAACTATACCAGTACAGTGCTGGAGTAATGCGTTGAGGATATTCGGGGTGAGATTCTCCACGCCTCATGGAACATCTCTCCAAGATGTTATGCATCAACCACTTTCTAATGGTTCGTCGCCACGCTCGTATCGATATGCACGCCACATTCTTTCCTTCAGTTCCGAAGCAATGCACTAAACAGAGTACCCATGCTATAAGCATATCGTCGTGAGTGTTCGGATCCCATGCCATACAGATAATCTCACGAAGTCCATCACTAATCAAAAACAGTTAAATTTTCCTTGTTGTGAGAGTGGTCTCAATGATATCTTCATCCGACATGAGGTCTCTTCAGAAGGCCCAATGACAGCGTCATTTTCTTATTCATTCTTTTCCTGAGCAAGGTTTGCCCTGTCGATTCCTAAAGCCTCTTGGAATATGAGATTCCCAGGAAATCAAAATTTTACGTCGAATCTCTGCGAAACTTCCAAGAAGTGTGGATGTACAGTTCAACACTGGTGAACGGTGAATACTGGTGAAAGAATCATGGACTGGCACGCGGCCATTTTCACTCAATATCAACATGCTTGATGGTGCACAACCACGTCGTATACCTTCCGTCTGTGAGTGCACCAGTATTCACCCGTTCCGACTGCTGTACAGGTGGTTCAGAAATGAGTCGGTATTGGTGCATTTTTACGTAAAGAGGTTAGAGAGGCCTTTGTCAAGTCATGCATGTTCAAGCTTGTTAGTCGCAAAGATTTTTAACTGCTAAACATGCTAGAAAGAGTCCCGGAAATGATGTGGGAGTACGTGGAGCACATGTCTCCGATAAGTGGCATACCGACTCCCTGATGAATGGCCTGTATAATGGCATAATTAATAAATGAGGCTTCGAAAAAATTCTCGGTGATTTGTGTAAGTTGACGGGTCAGTTACTTGGAAGGGATCGGACACAGATGTGGGAAAGTTAGTCACTAACGCCATCTAACCGCTTTGCTATCTTGTGATGTTCAGCTACATGTAAAACTAAAGAGCGCATCTCTTGATAGTCAAACGACAACAGAAACCAAACCTCAGCCTTCCACTGTTTTCCAAACCAATATTTAACTGAAAGAGAACTTACTCTTACTGGAGCAACCAACTCTAAATAACTTGAGCAAAAAATCAAGTACAAAGGATGCGAAGGTGTAAATCGTATTCAGTGGAAAAGGAGGTCATACATTTTTCAAACGATGTTACGAGAGTTATCCATTCTTTCTCGCTTTCACAATCCTTCGGCATTCATTCTTTACTCAGTTCTGCGAGGAAACTAAACCGTTGCGACACAATCGTTACCGCGATTTGAATTTCGCGGGGCGTTAGCGGTGGTCCATGGGGCGCGCCGCGCGTAGACAGATGTAGATTTAGATACGAGTAGCACTAGCACTTTATTGACGTTTCTGTTGGTTATTTGCAAGCGAATCTGCAAGCAAAATCAAGAGATCCTTCCACTTGTAAGTGGAATCGCGTTTTGGCCACGTGTTCCGCTGCCCTTATTCAAACTTCGCGCCGCATTGGCGCTGGTCCATGGGGCGCGCTTTTTGCAGCCGGTTGTAGATTTAGATACGAGTCAGATTAGTGTCATTGGACGACACTTTTCATCAAAATCCGCATCACGATTTGCCATTTTTGCAGAGTTATAAAAGATCTCTTGTCATTGAATTGGTTTTCTCCAGAAATTTTCGCTCTTTAGAGAGATCAGAGTACTGACACTTTCTACAAATTGGATACGATGTTCACGTTTATCACCTTAGAGAACCCCTTAATAAATCAGTGAAATCTTGCTTAAATTCACTCTTTCCCCCTATTTTTCCCTGTGAACTTATCATACCCCTGAATAACGGGGGTTAAAGTAAAGAACTAGTGCGATATTCGCGATCAGGGCATCAAGTAACTCATCTGAATGATCCCGATGACAAAACACATTTTATAATTCTGTCTTAGTTTTGGTTACGGTAGAGAAAACCAAGTCGCAGGATCTCAATAAAACCACCACTCCATTTCTGGATTTCCAAATTGGAGCGAACTATAAACAAAAATAATCACCACGTGAATAAATATGACTCCGAATCGCTCCGAAAATCCTGCTCCAATCACACTGCACGTGAAAAACTCGTGGACTGCTCTTTTCCCGCGTGAAGCGTTTGAAAATCAGGGTAACTCTCCTACGGTAGCTAGTGGCGTCCGCGCCACCAGCTCAAGAATGAGGATTTTGGGCCATTTCGTTTTGTGAGTCCTCAGTGGCATTCAGTTTTTTCCTCTGCTACTTTCAGCATTGTTCCTCTTCTGGTCTAGCGAATTCTTTCGCTAGTTAGGACCAAGAACCATTTTTTGCTGGCTTTTTTTCAGTGCGAGTTCCTTTATCTATGCTACTCCCAGACAGTCTCGTGCATTGCTCGTGATTACGGTTTGAAGTGACGACATTCCTCCTATAGTTTCTCTTTTTTTCAGTTGGGAACCAGTACCGCTCAGCAGCTATGGGCAAGGAAAAGATTCATATCAACATTGTCGTCATTGGACACGTCGACTCTGGAAAATCTACCACCACTGGTCATTTGATTTACAAATGCGGTGGTATTGACAAGCGAACTATCGAGAAATTCGAGAAGGAAGCCCAAGAGATGGGCAAGGGTTCCTTCAAGTACGCTTGGGTCCTTGACAAGCTGAAGGCCGAGCGTGAGCGTGGTATCACCATTGATATCGCTCTCTGGAAGTTCGAGACGGCCAAGTACTACATCACCATCATCGACGCCCCAGGACATCGTGATTTCATCAAGAACATGATCACTGGTGAGATTTCATTGCATCTCAGTTTCTGGCTAGAATTGCATGCTAACGATTTCCTTTCCAGGTACGTCACAGGCTGATTGTGCAGTACTTGTCGTCGCTTGCGGTACTGGAGAGTTCGAGGCCGGTATCTCCAAGAACGGGCAAACTCGTGAGCATGCTCTGCTCGCCCAGACCCTTGGTGTAAAGCAGCTCATCGTTGCTTGCAACAAGATGGACTCCACCGAGCCACCATTCTCCGAGGCGCGTTACAACGAGATCACCACCGAGGTCTCGAACTTCATCAAGAAGATCGGATACAATCCAAAGGCTGTTGCCTTCGTCCCCATTTCTGGATTCAACGGAGACAACATGCTGGAGCCATCAACCAACATGCCATGGTTCAAGGGATGGAGCGTGGAGCGCAAGGAGGGTAATGCCTCTGGAAAGACCCTTCTTGAGGCTCTCGACGCCATCATTCCTCCTCAGCGACCCACTGACAGGCCACTGCGTCTTCCCCTTCAGGACGTGTACAAGATCGGAGGTGAGTCACAGTTTTGCATTGGGGAAGATTAACTGAGAATTTTTGTTTCTCATATTGGAGGTTATGAGTAGTTTGTTCCTGTAGTTTATGTGGATGCGATTCTAGACAGATAACATGGAACCATCAACAAATATTTTTAGGTATCGGAACCGTACCCGTCGGTCGTGTTGAGACCGGTATCCTCAAGCCTGGTATGGTTGTCACCTTTGCACCCCAGAACGTCACCACTGAGGTGAAATCTGTTGAAATGCACCACGAATCTCTGCCTGAGGCCGTTCCGGGAGACAACGTCGGATTCAACGTAAAGAACGTGTCCGTAAAGGATATCCGTCGTGGATCCGTCTGCTCAGACTCGAAGAACGACCCAGCCAAGGAGGCCCGCACCTTCAACGCTCAGGTAAGAAGGTTATCTCCTGAAAATATATCAAGGATGCTAAGACAGGGATTTTGCCTAAGTTGCACTCAGCGTTGTTTCTTTAGGTTATCATCATGAACCACCCCGGACAGATCGCAGCTGGATACACTCCTGTGCTCGATTGCCACACCGCTCACATTGCCTGCAAGTTCGCTGAACTCAAGGAGAAGGTACGGAGTTTGTTGACACTGTTTTTACACAAATACTACCAGCTACTTCTGCCCAAAAATTTCAAAATAGTTGCCTCTCAAGCTTGGTTTGCGAAAGGTTATTTGATACACTGTCATGGAAATCGTTTTCTTCTATCATATGCGTGTATTTATGGGTTAACGTAGGTATAGAGAAACGATAGCAGTTTTTTTGTTCTGAAACATTTGATAGGAGTTACATGATGTGCTGGTAACGATTTCCTCAAAGTGGCTACGGATAGTTGTAGGAAGAATGGCGTTGCGGTACAATATGGGAGCTTCGTGTGTGGCAGATAGTATTTTGGGCAAATGTCTTGATTTCGATAAATTTGGAACAGTTTGCGCAGCTCCCATCCATTTCTCTCTAAAGTCCTTACTGGGTTCTGTACACTCTGTTTCATGAAAGTTAAGTGCTGCGTGTCGCACCGAAACGATGCTACCAAAAACAACTTTATTGCTTGCACGTTAAAAGTGGAAGTAAAGAGTAAATGTGAGGTTTCAGGTTGATCGTCGTACCGGTAAGAAGGTCGAGGACAACCCGAAATTCCTGAAGTCTGGTGACGCAGGAATCGTCGAGCTGATCCCCACCAAGCCACTTTGCGTTGAATCTTTCACTGACTACGCCCCACTTGGACGTTTCGCCGTTCGTGATATGAGGCAAACTGTTGCTGTTGGTGTGATCAAGTCTGTGGACAAGTCCGATGGAGCCGCAGGAAAGGTCACGAAGGCTGCCCAGAAGGCCGGAGTTGCCAAGAAGAAGTAACATCAATGTTTCTGTTTGTTGATTTATAAATTATATTTTGTTCTCGCGCTTAAAACATCTGATGAGTCGTTATTCTTGAAGCATATCACAGTATGAAACCAGTTACTTTGTTGGAGTAAAGTCAGCTTAAACTCAGTGTTCAATATATTGAGGATTCCAACTGGTACACCGTATACTTTCCGTAGGAAGCACCACTCTTCGTGGTAATTTGTGCAAACCGTAGGCAGTGTAAAGTACTCGAGATCTGTAGTCAATAGCTCCTCAGAATGTATAGTAGTAAGGAGTGCTTCACGTTACACATTTTGAAGACTAATTGGGGGTAGTGCGAGTGTCGAAGTACTGCCGCTTCTTTCGGAAGTGCTAAACTAACTGAAGGTGCAGGATGAATTTCGTCACTTGCTTCGGGAGTAGCGAGTGCTGGTGCTAAACAGAGTTGTAGAGGCGTTTGCGTCCCAAGCGAAAAAATATTTATTACTACCACAATAGAGTTGCTACTCCATTCGTAGAGAGTGGCTTATTTACAAGGAAGAACTACCCATGACAACGTAACAAGGCAGAGATCAATAACAAAGAGGTAGAACAGCCGAGGAGTAACCGTTAACAGTAGGAATTATGTTGCGACTATATAAATGGCCCCCAACCGATATACATCTGTGCGAGATTCTTCTCATCACTGGCTATGTCAATCAGCTTTGCGACTTGTCCCTCGAGGCTCATTGGAGCGCATGAGAATTTGTGCTTATACACCTGAAAAGTGTCTCCTGTAGTAGTCATTTGTAATTCGAAGAAGTGCATGAATTTGAAAAAAAATCAGGAAAGGACAGTGTAGCCCCTTTCGAATCGCTCAACGCAGTGCCGAGACAATATTGCAATATTCATCAAACTTTATTAGGCTAATATTAGGCTTTTGGAGTTATGACGATGTTATGATGTAGAATATTACACCAAAAAGTGGCGAGGAGCAACGTCGGGAGATTATTTTTCTAAATTAGGCTGCATAACATTCCTTGCATAGCTTCAGAAATAAGATACACATGCGTCATAACGACAAATGAGCAAGCGTGTTAATTTACGCTCTATTCAGTGGAAGGTGAAAAGCTTTACAACGATTTATTCATGCAAAATTTTGCGAAGAGTGTATTGAGGATTTATTGAGTGAGCTGTAACGAAGTGAGCGCATGGAGTTCTTATATTCAACAGTTTGGGAAGAAGAGATCAGGGGCGAGCACCATTCAGCTGGTCAAATTAAGTAAGACTCTAGCTGTTGAAGCGCCCAGCATGTGGTCATTATATGCGGTGTGGCAACTTGTTCGCGCAGCATGGGCGACGAATACGCAGCGGCCGCAACTTCTGCAGCTTCCTGCACCTCAAGTTTTTTTCAGGATGAAACCAGTCAGCTCCTAAGGCAAAATCATCATCAACAATAAAAAATTCTCAAAAAATCAGCCCAGTATGGAGCAGACGGGTGTTCGCAGTTCGCTGCCACACAGCATACAGTCCTCGTCAGAAAAAAAGAGATGGATCGCGCGTTGCGTTTCATGTCGTCGCGGCGGGACTTTCTCGACCCCCTCACTTGGAACATACTCTCTCCGCATCCATCGCTCAGGTCCCACCGCGTTTCTGTAGTCACGGAATCCGTTTTTTGAGGACTGTGCAATTTGACAGCCTGGTTGTCTGCGCATACACACATCCCATCAGTGGCGGATGCAGGGGGGGGGGGGGGCCCCCCCCCCCCGAGAATGGGTCGGCAAATTTTTGAAATTACTTTACACTACATATAAAAATCTTGCATTGGTTTATTTCTACTTGTAAATTTTCAATACTACTTTTAGTATAATATTCATTATTTATTATTATAACTGATATTTTTATTAATTTTATTTCCCGTCTGGGTCCCCAAAACGGCGGAGACCCCACTTTTTTCGCCCCCCTCCCGCCCACTTTCTGCGTCCGCCACTGCATTCCATGGATATACCGCTACTATCCTTTTCTGATCCTCCTATTACAACTCGTTCAAACACCTTTTCTGATCCTCCTATTACAACTCGTTCAAACAATGTGAGGCACATGCGCGCGTGCCTTTACCACTCCTTTTTCCTGCACATATGCTTAAAATGAGGCAAATCCATGAAAAATAAAAAGAAAGTATCCAGTGGTAATAAACTCTAGCGTTTCTCAAACCAAAAATGCAGGGTATATCTTCTCTTATTAGGCTCTGAAAGACTTTCATTTAGTTATCTACAGATGTCATCCATGTAGCAGTAGTTAGTTGGGCTTTCTCCCCTCCCACTTCCTCCCCCTACGTTAATTGCAGCCCAATAAATCTGTAGTTTGAGATCTTACAATAATTACCGCTCTTCGTGCAAAATGTTGATGTTATTTAGAAAATGTGGTAGTTGTCGTTTTGTTTTTAGAGCCATTTTTATTTCTTTTCTCTTCTTCTCTCCCCTCCCGTCACCCATCTCTTTCCGCAGAACTCTTTCCTCTACCGAAAATTGCCGAACTGACCTCAGGAGAAACGATGTGCCCTTCCAAACGCTTTAGAATCAGTTGCACACTTTCCGTTGATGGAGCATTCAGCTTTTGTTGCCCACGCTAAAATAAATAAGAATATTTACTGACAAATTCATTTTGTGAGGGCACAATCTGAATACAAAATAGTGGTGCTCTGTCGACTTCGCTCGCCTACAGAGTAAAAGGGGATTAAATTCACTAACGCCCTTGTTTTGTTGCGCCCTGGCCTCCGTGTTAATCCATTCCAACAGTGGATCGTGGACGAATGTTTGGATAACCTAGGTATTACCTCGTTCACACTGATAACTGTAAAAATCTATGATCCCTTAACTCATGGGCAGAAAACTCACAGTCAGCAGCGTATCTTTATTTTCTCTCATCACTCTCAAGGTTGACTCGCATGATCTTCTGAAGGAACCTTCAACTCCTGTTGGACCGAATCCATTTACCATGTTCCGAGTAAGCCGAAATGGTACCACCTAAAAATGGAAGACAGAGTGTAGTACTACTGCTCGAAGTGCGGAAATGCATATATTTACGTATTTATAAAGTATTGAAGTTAGATGCGCTCGAGCTTAGACAAGATATCTTCACGCATAAAAGTTATTATTTTAGAGATGGACGCACGTCCCTCCACTAGGGTGAGTTGACCAACTTTTCAAAATTTAATCAGGAAATAGTTGAAAAAATTCTGTACTAGCTTTTTATAACACTTCCAAGGCATTATTTTCAATACTACTTTTTAGATAAAGATTTTAACAATCTAAGATCAAAGTTAATTCTTATTATTCTCTGTTATTAAAATTACAGCCATTCTAGTATTCAAACTGGCGGGAACCTCAATTATTTTCTCTCATGCTCCGTCCCTTCCCCGTCTGCGTTCACCACTGTCGAATGTTCATGTACAGCAGTGGCAGATATTGACAGGAGAACAAAAAGCCAAGTGGTGGTGGCATTTGCAAGAGAAAGGTGGAATTTTCATCGAAAACGGATCTGGTCCAATAAAACTGTAGAATGATTTTTTTAAACTAGTCAAGCCTGGATGACTGGACACGTAGGTGGGTTCATGGCATCGATTTCGGTGGATTTTCTGTGTAGAATGAGATGGTAAATCACGTACAAAAGAAAAACGTCCGAAACTAAAGCAGGAATACACAAGTTGAACATTCAAAGTTAGTTTTCGTTTGAGGCTCACCCTAGAAGAGTTAAACGCCGTGGCAGTTGGATGAGACGCATTATTATGTACCAACCGCTCAATCCATGACAGACTTTTCTACGACTCATGTAGTTTTACGAAAAAGATCATGTATCTGAATATTTGGCTGTGAGTGAATGATCGTTGCGGAACCTCTCGAACAGGCAGGTATTCTCCTTTGTGAAAGATTAGATTGAAATCAACATGAACGACACATCCCTCGGTAACGTCAATCAGTATGTTTTCGCCATGTCTATCACCTGAAAGTACATTCTTTCACCGCGATAATAAGTGCGAAGACCTGCACGTAGTTCTTACCTAATCCGAGCACGAAGCCAATCATAGACATCACCGCACATGAGCGAGCAAATCCCAGGCGTGCGGCGTACCACACTGATGGGTCCGGAAATTGTCTTCTGCAAGTTGCATACGTCATTTCTAACAAATATTACAATGTAAGTAGTCCATAACCAGAGCAGTGGAAAATTTCAGCTCAAAGTTATGAGCCTCAAAGCATTTATCAACACTGGAACCAAGATGAATGAATATTACGATTTTAAGAAGAAAAACTCTGGCGTGCACAGAGTGATCCAAGTATTTTTTCTGGCGCTTTCTGACATTTCATTCAATTCAGCTGAACCTGTATGTGCAGTTGTCATACTGTTTTCGGCTGAAGTGAACGTTCGTGAGGTAGGAATCAGTGCAATGCAACAACTCTAAGGGATGCTTGTCACTTCATTACGATCATTGCACAAAGTCGTTCTGCTTCATGAACAATATTTACCAAGGTTGAAAATTGAAAACAAGCACCTATTGGTAGGAATTCTTGATGTTCATAGACGTTTACGGGAGCATTACCTTGCTAACATTTTGCTTTTTCTGAGTTGTTATTCAAAGTCAGTTAGCTTACTTCAGTTATTTAGAACAATTTTCAAACCTTTGCTGTCATGGCAGGCCACTCATGTTTGTCTTGCCGATGCAGCAGAAATAAACAGACGAAGAAATAAGAAAGGTATTTGTCAGCACGATATGCATTCTTTGAAACCATGGTAAGTTAAGGGAGTTGGAATGTATATATGAGGAAAAGTCTTTGTAGGGTGTTGTAAATTTCCGAAATTTACTAAAGCAAAATGAAAGGCCGTGCGCTCCGTGTTGGTATAACGCGAATACAAACAAGCGAAAATGGTTCCGTTGCTAGGTCTCCGGTGATATTCTGCCAATATCCACGAGGGATTGTGCTCTGCGTTTTACGAGGGCTGTCAAGCATTGCTGAAACACACACTAAACGTTGTTGTCAGGGTCAAAGATAAGGATGAAAGTAGCTCAAGCTTCGGACACCATTGCTTCTACTTGAGTTTTTTTTCGTGGTTTGGGATCTCTGAAAACTGTTCGAATCAAAAATTTCGGACGAAGGACTCTTGATCATACATTTCTTCGATGTTACAATAATATGTATTCTCTTGCACTGCGTTGTTGCCGCTCAAAAGCAATTCCCAAATTAAAGTAATGATGAAGCTTTAAGTGAGGGGTTTCGCACACGGTGATGGTCCTTCTAACACTTAACTTAGCGATCTTAACTCGTCTGTGAGCTGTTTCACCAAGTGATAAATAATCTTGACAATGACATTTGCTTTGTGAAAGCGAGACTAAAACCCTCACATCCAGCGTTTGAGCATATTTACGACAGGGCCAATTTGCACTAGAAATGAGCATGATGCATGCGGCATTTCAAGCGCACGCACCTTCTTTTCACCATAGGGTCGTTCTCAGGCGTATGCAAACAACCATAGGTGCGATAGTTGGAGTCAAGGCTCTTCTCCCTTCACTTTGGACGACACCCTGCGGACCCCCTTCACTCAAGCAGAGGATGAAGACCGCGCCGATCCCCGTTATAAAAGCAATCAATAAAATTAGTTCTTGTTTCGGGTGTAAAAAGGATGAAGGAAGTGAAGAGAAGAAGGACGGAAGCGAGGAAAAGGCGAAGGAACGGAGAGAAGTATCAGAAACTAGGATGTTGGAGCACCAAATTTCACGGGTTGCAAAGGATCAAGGGAATTAAGAATAACACGGTTCCCACACAAAATTTCTATAGAATGAAGGGTATCTTAGGATGGCTGAAACCTACCTAAGAGATGAAGTAGGCACCTCGTATGTGTAAAACAGCTCATCACCGGAGGAACCGTTTGTGTTTTTCGAATGCAGCACTTTTCCCGGCAGTTTCCGTTCTATGAGGAATAAAAGTCTTAATATGAATTGGATCAAAAATGGGACAGTGAAGAGAAAAAGAAGAGGAAACAATCTATAATCGTAGACCAAATGAAAGTCTTCTTGCTTCTTCTTGTAATACTACATGGGAACCAAAGTGAGATGTTTTAGACCAAAGAGAAAGTTTTCCAAGAATTTCTCTTCACCCACGGAACAAAACGAGATATTCAGCAAATGAGAGTAAAGTAGAGAAAATTCTCTATCGATAAGTATATGATATGATGAGTAAAACTCAGTTCTGCGTTGTGCAGGAGGGGGAGAGCCGAAGCCAGTACATTGGCTCCGGCAAAAGGCGAGACAGTGCAATGAGGGAAGAAGGCGCAGAACGAGAACCGAGCTGTTGTTAAGGGCCGGCTCAGGGACCCTTCATTTTTAGAAGGAACGATTTACCACATTTTTTTTCTGGAAGAAATGACATTGATACAGGTGTTATTCCATTAGAAGTTGTCACTATGTACCCTTCACTAATATGTCCGCGTTTCAGATAAGGAAGTTCTAAGGGAAAATAGTCGTTTTTGGCACTTTTGAGTATTATGAAAAGGGAAGGGGTTGCCGTGGGTGGATTATAGAGTATTGGGCACGGGGAGGTAGGATATGAAGTGCTGATATTCCTCCCATTTTGGAAATAATAGCAATTTGAGTGTTTTTTTAATGTTGAAATTAGTGCCAGATTCTCCTCAACGAGGCGATGACTCATCGGGCCGCCGCCGTCAGTTCTGCTGCAGATGGAAGGGTATGCCTGAGCTCGCCTAAATAGATGAAGGCAAACGGCAACTGTTACGTTGTAGCTATGGGTTGTGCGACTTAATTGGGTAATGCAGCGACTGCCCCCCCCCCCCCGGTCAACCAACAACCCCTTCACTTTTGCCACCGCTGACAAACCTCAGACCTCCTTCACTTCATACACCCACGGCTTGCCCCTATCGCACCTATGCAAACAACTAATTAATATAGATTCGATCATGGGAACAAGCACTGTTCCTCCAAAGCATCAAAGTGAATAGCTCAGCAGATTGTTCCATCTGTGAAGTGTGAACTGTTAAAAAAGGGGTGGAAGTGACGGGGTGAGGGAGAAGGGGATCCATTTGGCCCATAAATGCATTGTATGCGTCTTTGACATCGAAGCAGTTCGGATATCACTCACATACGCCACAAAGATGAGCCATTCTGCCCTGCAATGTATCAAGAGGTAAGTGGAAGGTTCTCGGGAAGGCTGAAGGAGAATAGAAAGCGAAAGTTAGCTTTTAATGCACATCAAATCACTGTTAGCAGATAAAGATAGCCTTCATTGGAACGCATAATTCACTAAGCGGTACAATTCCATCACAAGAAATAAAAACGTATCGAGTGAGCTCAACTCTTTTTTCATTCCTTGATCACTTGAGCGAAACTCCGTTTTTTGGAGTGCAGAGCCACTGGAGATGGAGGGGACTGAGACTCATAAATCCCACTCTCAGAGCCCCACCAGAGAGTGAGGACCAAACCTGCAGGGCTGAGTACGTAATGCTAAGCAGGACGTGAAAACTGTTAGCTAGCCTGTTTTCGCTCGATTATGCGTTCACGAGCCCATCTCGGAAGGCGGCAAATCCCTACTTATTGTATTTGTAGTATTTGTGAAAAGGTTATGACACTAGGGAAATGGTGTGCATTCGGAAACTCTTCGTCGTCTCGACTCATACATACGACGTACACTTTTGAAACGCTCTCCATATAATGAGGAAAAAAACTTGAACGAAGCGATATTAGAACTACCTAGGGTAGTAGATGAAAAAAAATCCGCATTCTGTTGTAATTTTGAGTTGTAATTTAACTGTAATTAAATATTAACCTCCCATGAAGATGAGTCCTCTGAAGAAAAAAAAATAGAAGAACAGAACTAACTCATGCATCTACATATTTGAATTTTTTCTCTATTCCTTAAATACTCATCTAATTATTTATCTCTAGAGTTGGATTGAAAACTAATTTTTGGCAGCACTGTTTTTGAAGCGGTTTTTCTTCCCACTTCCCCCACCCCTCACCCCCCCCCCCCCCGCTCAGCTGCGTATGTCACTACTCTATAGCTAAATGTAGATACATATAAGTGGCGCGAGCAGAAAGGAGGGTGTGCCGATTTGGGGAATCGGATGGAAAGTAAAATTAATAAAAATGTTAACCATAAGGATTAACAATTAGCAAAAATCGTTTAAAAAGAATAGTGTAAAAACAGTCGGAAATGAACTCATACAAGGTTTCTAGACATTTTGTAATGTAATTTCAAAAATTTGGCGACCCATACTCGCGGAAGGAGCGCCCCCCCCCCTTCCGCCCTGCATCCGCCACCGGTAACACCGGCTGCAGAAAAGACGGCGTTAATTGAGATGTTAGACGATTCCTCTAAGAAACAGCGACTAGTTGCAGCTTAGGAGGTTCTCAAGTTTCACTATCAGCTTGTCTCCATGGTCACGCCGTTCCGTCTTCAGCGCCAAATAATAGTCGTAGGCACGATGTTCCATGGCGAACAGGGATAAGAGAGATTTCATCGAAGCAACTCATTTTTCCAACCGTTACTTTTGAAGATTGGACAGAGTTCAGCCTGATAATTTATTTTTCATGATTCATATCACTACACGGCAGAGGAATACGATAAAAGTCGTGCGATGAGGTCTCCCGGAAACTTGCTAAAAATTACGCTTTCCTCCGTGCACCATGCTCCCAAAACAAAGCAACTTATTATACTGTTCCATACTTCCAAGATCTTAGAATAGCTTCTGAAGCAACACTAAATTACGTCTGGATCACCCCGAAACAACGCATGTATTGCGCATTTTCCCAGTAACCCCAAAAACTTTCCAAAGCGAACGTGGAACCACTGCAAATCGAGGTGTCGCGCGTTGCACATCGATGATCGGTGCAGCGTGCCAGTTACACTAGGCAATGTTCGTTTTCGAACAGTACAAACAATGAATCAGACTGCAACTTTCTCTTCAATTTTCTCGGCTAAAAATAGTTAAAAAATGGTTGGAATTCTTGCAAACGTAGAGCCCCTTATGAATCTGCAATCAAAATATAATAAATCTCTAGAAGATGTGAAAAAAACTGTCCAAGGCCGGCATAACATCAATTCGCATTGTTGAGCTCACCCTCAGTGCGCCAAAAGACCTTCAGTGTAGAGTACGTATCCTCAACTTCAACAAAGGTCTCCTTCCTTTCTTCTTCGTAATGGAGGGCTTTATCGAACAGTAAAAAAGCAGGTGTTGAAAAGAGCAAGACAGCAAAAAAAATCGAAATTCTGAACCCCTAAACTTTCGCAAGACCAGAACCACGACCAGAGATGGTGCTGATGGGAAATCGACCTCCATACGACACCAATATAACCACCCCCCCCCCCTCCACAGCTTCTAGCAAAAATACATTCCATCTCATAAAACCCTTTCCCCCATACTCCTCCATACAGCCCACTTCTTCGTCTCAGCAAAAATATTACCATTCATGGAACTTCCCGTACCCTTCTTGAGAATCTAATCATGCCTGACCCTATTGGGAATTTCGCAAGAATTTCCGGCTATCAGGATTCTAAACTGGAGCCAGAAATATAAATAAATAGAAATAGCAAAATACAAGTTGTGAGGGGACCAATGGTTTTGTTTTCGTTTGGTGCCTGGTTATATGTAGGCATACCACACTAAAATGATAAATACAAACATGAAAACATGAACAAAATGCAGATTTTCAGTAATAATGCTAGTATAACCGTTTTGAAATGAGAAGAGTAACTTCTCAAACAAAAAATTTTTTGGACAAATCAAAAAAAAAGTTGGACTAATTAAAAAAATCAAGTCTTCCTTCTCAGTTGATTCTTTTAATTAGTCTTTGTAAAACTTTTGCCAGTGGTCCCAATCTATGATCAAAAAAAACCTAGTCCACTAGCATATCCTACAACAATTTTCGAGCCCCATTTGATGAGATCATTGAAACCCCCTAGGTTCACTTTTTCATTCATTACCCGAAAAGTTGAGAATCTGCGTAGAACGAGACTAGTTTCCGTGTGCATCTTCTGGGAAAACCTACCGTACATAGAAAGGGAGATGTTCCCATGATGCGGCAGCAGTTTTCCCACATCAGTTAGTCGCATTCACACGGCATGCACACGTCTGAGGTGAGAGGTTAGAGAGCTAGAGAGCCATAAATCTTGGCAAATGTTACCTTGAGAGGTGATGCGTGTTCTGGAAATGCGCTGACAAGCGTCGGAGCACTTTGGCTGCACCTGCATTTCAGGGAGTGGAGCAAATTATAGCAGTTTCATAATGGATTGAGCCTTTTCCGCTAATTGCACCGGTAATGGGTGTTTATGGCAGTCGAACTCGGTCAGCAGATTAAAACCGTCGCATTATGGCTTACGTTGGCGACAATGTGAAAAATATGGGTATTGGTATACTGAGCCGGAGGTGAAGCAACGATTGCATTCCAGCGCCTTTTTCTGGATTCAGTTATTAGCGCGCCTAATAAGGTGAAATCTCCGTTACATTTGGTATGATGCAGATAGTTCCATGAGAAAAGCCAGTTCCATAGACATTATAACGAACAGGTTTTACGGAATTATCAAGTAAAACACTACATTATTTCAAATCAATGGTCCCTTGAGTCTATCTAACAAATTAAAGACATTATTTTAGCAGATCACCATAATTTACGGAAATCTCTAGTAAACACTGGTAACCAGCCAGGATATTGGCGTATTAGATTATTGAGTTAGAGAAGATTAGTACAATTATTGATATAGGTTTCTCTAACCAGGATATATAGCAAAATAGAGCGATTTCCACTTTTCAATTTTGTCGTCCCCAAATTTGTGACAATTCATGGAAAGAAAGTTGATTTAGGAATGGAAATGGAGGCGTTCTAATGCTATATGGTTCAGCAAAGAGCACAAACATCAAAAACTGCACAAATATTAGATGAAAATGGATTGCTCACATCGGACAAGAGATTTTCCCGAAGGTGCTTAACCAATCTATGATTACATAGAAAACAAAATAAAAAAGTAATGGAAACTCCCAATATTCAGAACATATGGCCGTTTGCACCTTTCTAATCTGCTGCAAAATTCATCACATATGTAAGCTTACAGATGGGACATAAGTCTAAATGCCCCTACTCACAAGCTTAAGGAAATCCCCTTCCAGCCTCAATTTTCTGAATCATTCCTTTCCCTAGCCACATACTGTTATCCAAAACAACGACTCCTCCGCAACTGGTGAGTCCCAGCCAGTCCGCTTCGTTTACGGATGCAACACCACTTCCTGGAGGGTTTAACTCGGCCGGACTCGATGAGAGAACGAACGCCGGGGCCTCGCATGCCTCGCAGCGCCATCGATATCAGGGTCGTCCTTGTGGAAACGACTAAACCCACGGTGTGGTCGCCCCAGACACAGACACAGGCACACACATTCGCAATCGATTGGGTTTGAATAGCCCCACTTGCCTGCCCCTCTGCAACGCTCGCCACGTCACTCGCGAACACCGCCCTGACTGTTCGGGCATCGCCTCGTAGGGCTGCTGGCGGGGTTCGCCACGGGCCACGTTCGCCTTGAGGACCGGGTTCTGCTGATGGCCGACGCAGAGCACGTATTGGCCCGCAGGACCGAGTGCTAGGTTATCAAGGTTGCCTTCGCGAACACCTCTTCCAGCCCACTCCGCCCTCAGAATGGAGGTCGGCGCGCGAAAATTGAGTGCTCGATGCGATATCGATCGGCACTTCTGTTCGGACCCCGTGTGACCCATGGGTTAGCCTGCCCGATGGGTCTGCCCCCCGCTCGCCGCCACCGCCCCCCGCACATGAATCGACCGCTGGCCGTGTGCGGTCTGCTAACCACGTGTCTTCAGCGCGACTTACCACCCTTCTGACTCTCGTTCGCCTACGAAACAGCAACAGAAACGCTCCTTGTTCCATGGGTTTCCAATCTTTTACCAACGTTTGTTTCCGCTTCGCTTTTCCATCATATGTTTCTAACTTCTCATGCTCATTCTTAGCGTCAGAACTCCATTTGCCATGAATTTTTTTTTGCTCTGTAGACCACTTTTCCTCAGACTTTCTGATGTTTTCCGGCCCATCTTTTTTGAGAGTTCCCATATGGATATTCTGAAGTTTACTTGGTGTTTTGGGTTACTTTAGAGCGGAAGTCCATATCATCTCCGGAAAAATACGATTTTATTGATATTCCACTGCAATACAACAAAAAAGTGATGGTCTCTTGACTTCTACACCATCTACATCTCTCTGTGATTCCAGACGTACAGTCATGAGAACATTTTCACAGCTGATTTCATCTTTAGCAAAAAGTCACGAGTTTCGCGAGTGTTTTCAACAGAACTCTTCCTTGATTCCTAGATATCATCACGAAAAATGAAGGTTTAATGAATTAGCTAGTGCTCAGGTTGATAAGATTCCTCCATAATCTCCGAATTTTTCTTCCGTCCATGTTTTCTCTCATATATGACTTCAGTTATTTCCGAATTGATTTGCTCAGATTGGATTTTGCCTGAATTGTGCGCGTAAATTTAATAACTCTTGAGATTGCGCGTTCCAACGTGCAATGTGTACATCCCAAGGGCGCAGCTGGACAACTAAAGCAATAACTCAGGCGTGTCAATGCGTCCAAAAGCATCACTAGTTGTAAAGAACTTGAGAAAATTTGGAAACTCCAATGAGAACTGAGTAATCTCTTCTAAATCAACTTGCTGAAGATATTTTTGTGAAATCCAAAGAATTTGGTGCAGAATCCAAGATCGTTCGCATTCTCAAAATGCTGGGTTCCTGAAGATATCTGGATTTTGCCCAACTTTTAGCCGAATTACGATTTGTAAATACATTGCGAAAAGATCTTAAAGACTTCTGAAAATATTGGATGTTGGGGTAACAATTCCGGGAAAAACCAGGTAAGGACATGAAACTTTTATCACAACTTTCTAGTGTAATTCTGAATTTCGAGTAGAATTCAAGTTTTCTCCTGGATTTCTACCAAAGCTAGAATGAGCGGGGTGTTTGGCATGGAAATCTACTTCCGAAGTATAGATACACGGAGAATCTGCGGAATTTGTCTGATTTACAATTGAAATTTATATAATCCAGATTTCGGATTTCTTGGAAGCACTTGCTGCAGACGCTCGTTCCCTTTCAGAATTCCGAAATTCTGGAATATTAAAATCCGATAAAATCCGTTTGGGCGTCGAAAACTTTGCAATGGAGTATTTTTTTTTAAATCCAAAAAATTCTAAAAATCTAAGATTAAAATTTTTGAAATCTGGAAGGTCCTCGCAACTTCTCAAAGACAATTATCACAAGCATCGTAATAGCTCTGCAAGAAAAAGTAGAAGAAAACCCCATTTAATTCTGTTTCGCTTCTATAAATGCAATGTTTGGCAAAATTTTCACTTCTCAGTTTTCGCAACTTCTAATTTTCCTTGACATTGTGCAATTGTGTCTGCTTCGCGCTTAGGAGCCTCAAAATTACCACATCTTAGACGGGTAAAAGCAACGGCGTAGACAAATTGTCCAGTGGAGAACGGAAAAAGGTAATTGGGTTCTTAGAACCTTCGCGTTTGGAAAAATAACCTGCTAACTATCCCGAGCTAATACGGACGTTTCATACTATGACTCCGAATTTCTTTACCAACAAGAAATAACTCATAAAGAACTGCCAAAAAAAAATCACGTAAATGAAAAGTGTAGTTACAACAAATGTCTGTATATTGTTTTGAATACTGCGAATAATGCGAGAGTTTTGCAAACAAGAGCTGGTTGTGATATTTCCACCCATGTTTTCTACATAAAAAAGGTGAGGTCACCAACGAAGAATCATGAACGTTTTCTGGGGACAAAAATTCACTACAAGGCCTAATTGCATAGTCTTTTCAACAAGGAAAGAATATCTACGCCTCGAAAGCTCACGCTTTTCCCATCAAAACTGGTATTTTTTCTGAATGTTTTCGAAGTGCTGGACCTGGTATCGATCTCCAAACCCATCAACTCTAAGAATATGGGTTCAACAAGTTGATTGGTTGGGATATTTTGGTAGGTGTTATCCTAACCATACGAGAAAAAAAAGTTAGGCAACTGGACTTGTTGGAACAATCTTGGACATAATTGATGTGTTTTCACGGAACAATCCTCGGGTGAGCTTGGCAATAGTGAGGATCTTGTCTGGACACTGTCTTTGAAGGTACTACTCCCTTCGACTTATAGAGGACTGGTCATTGAGGGATTTTGAGCCCATCAATGGTTGACACTATAAGAAATCTACATGGAAGCTGCAATTTTACCCATTCAGCTATGGGGACATGTTCATTTTGACCTACACGAAAACTGGAAGATCACGTTGCTTTCTAATTTGGCTAACCCCGACCATCTTACGTATTTTCGATGAGACGCTGAGAAGCTCATACTATTGATTCCTTTTCCATTCTGCAACATGTGAACATTCGACGCTCATAGAATATTTTTGCTTCCTTTATTTTTCTCTTTTCTTCGAGTAGGTCTTTAACAAACTGTCCAGATAGTTTCCGAACATAAGTTACTCTTCTTTACCCGAAAGTTTTTCCCACAGCGTATTTCGATCCATCTTGTTTTTCTGTTTTATTTTCTGAAGAAACCTGTCCTCACTTTCAGCAAATATAGAAATGAAAGACCGAAAGAAGGCGCCTCCTTTTCATGAGTGCGAGCTCAGGCTACTAATGAAGCTCTACTGTGACTCCTACGAGGAATACCACGGAAGGGGAAAACATGGGGAATGTAAGGTGTAATTTCCTACACCTTTCGAATTCTTTAGAAAACGACTTCTCATTTCAGCCGGAAGATCTCTAAATGACAAGAAAAGCTTGTTGAGGCGATTTGCAAGGGAAGTGTCTAATTTGGGATTCTACCAGCGCACAGAAAAGCAAATCGAGGAGCGGCTTCGTGCTGACTGCAAACGGGTGCGAAAGCATGAGGTCTGAAAAAGGATTTGTCAACATTAGTGCAATCAATAACCATCACACGAATTGTTTCAGAGAGCGCGAATTCATGAGGGACGAGAAGCCGTCATCAACAGTTTGCCGTCGTATTTGCATCAGCTGTACGAATGCCGCAAAAGCAAGTCTCTCAACGGTTCTGCTGCCTTAAATCGTGAGTGCAGCAAATTCCCAACTATACGCTAGTGGGAAAACTAAGTTTTCAGACGATGAGGAGCTCGATGATCACCATCTTGACATCACGGAGGACTCAGCCTTCGAGATGTCACAACCTTCCATCTGCCATAAGGTAAAGGTTAGTGCGACAACTTCTCTCTACACTTAGCGCACGAGATGCAGGTTGAGGTGATAACTCCGCGTGAGGGTAGCCCAGCTGGAGAACCACAATCGAGTGAAACGTTCATGGAAATGGAGGAAGTCGTCGATGAGGCCGCACCGACTTCCACCACTCCCACTCAAAGGAGAATGCCACGGAAATATGTTAGAGCGACGTAAGTATGTGGAGTGTGGCTGGTTACAAAAACTTCGCAGCAAAAAGCAATGGCGAGCCTGTGCAACCTACAGGGACCCAATTACCTACTGCTTTAGAATGTAAAAGAGAGTTATTTTGCGATTGCACGTCAATCATCTATCGATATAATACCTTCATTTTGCAGTGCAGATTTGGAAAAGACTTGGTAAATTACGAAATTCCCCTCATTCTGAATCCAGGCGATTTTTCAGTAAAAATCAGCCATTGTTGACGCCAATTAAAAAGTGAGCAAACAAATCTGAAAACAGTCCAAACCACTTTATAGCCTGAATTCCATGCCACCCTTCTTTATTTTTGCTCTACATTAAGGTTACTAATTACGAACGTCTGCAAACTCCAGATCATATAAGATCTTATTCTATCGCACAACGAGCAGCTTTTCCCTCATATATACATAACCTAAATGTACGTCCTCACTCAAGTGGTTCTGCAGCATAAGAAATACAAAGAGGAATACAGTAATGCGATCTATGGACTTCAAGCTTACACTGTACTTACTACATCTATTTTCAGCCTAGATTGTTAACCAAGAACTTTTATTCGTTTTGTCCACAAGGTCAGGTTTCGGCGTTATTGCCTTCGTCACAGCCTGAGCAGGATAGACTAGACGAATAAAAGCATTTGATTAACAATCTTGGCTAAAAACAGCTGTAATAAGTACGGTGCAAGCTTGAACTCATAATGCCAAGATTCAAAGATACTCGAACATGGAGTGAATCTATGGCTAATCTATTAATCATGGCATAGTTGTGTGCACATAGTTGGGACTGAATAACGTATTATGAGTGATAGAAATCGAATATTTGCTTTCGAATAAGTCGAAAATTTGAATGATTGAACGGGAGAGTGAGGGAGGGAGGGAGAGAGGACACTAACGATTAGAGGGAGCTTCAAGACATTCACCGCCTCGAATACTCAAGTGTCCGAAGGGGTTCCCTGACTAATGTGTAGAATTAGTAAATTATTAGCTTTTTATTAGCCGTAACTATAGCTGTGTGGTCGGAAGCCACTGAGATGAGCGTCATCACAACTATTTCTACGACCTTAGAGCCCCATGCCTGTAGTCAAGGAATCACCACATGTGTGTAAGCCAGCTGCAACGTGTGGGGCAATATAATGCGTCATCGCACATTTGCATAATGCAGCATGCACCAGAATACGTTGCTTTGGAACACCTCTTATCAGCCTTTTCCGATTTTACGACTTCCAAATCAGTCAATGTTAGTTAGCTGAATTTATTGGATGCTGAGAAGATCTAAAACCAGAACGTCTGAAAAGCTCTAAATCCTAAAATCATAGCAACTTCTAAGGGCTTCACTTAAGACCTCTCTTCGATGTCTTTATAATTTTAATTGTAATTGCTACGAAATGTCTGCACTTGGTTGGCAGAAACCGAACACCGCCACTAGGGAAGAAAAAGCCAGGGAAAGCCTGGGCATGGAATATCTAGGAGGCGGCAAGTGCACAGGTCAGTCTTACTGGGAGTGCTCAAACGACCACTGAAACACCGCTTACTTCTCATTATGGAGTATGTGTAGAACGAAAAAAGTTGACGTTCTACATTTAGTATGCCAGTCTCGATTTTTGGAAAGCTTCCTACCCACTCAAAAACAAGACTGGTTTGATGCTTTTCGATACGAACGAAATGTTTCTGAGTTGTGGTTAAAAAATCAGCCCCATAGTTTCAAGCAGTAATTAAGTTCAGTATTTCAGGAGGCCGGAATCCCCAAGTCCATCCATGGATCGTCGAGCGCAATTATATGAGGAAGAAATAAAGCTATCAATGCTGCGGCAACAGCTGGCAATAGAAGAGTTGAAGCTCATTGTTATAAAGAACGACTTGGCTCGAGCTCAGCTGGAAAGGGAGACTATCGCTACCGAGCGAGAACGCTTTGAATTGGAAAGAGCCAAACACGTAAGTATACGCAGGCAATAACTCAGCCATAAGAAGGTAATATGACCACTGTGAGCGGAGAAAGGTGTTCAGCATCATCATGTGGATGACATTAAAGAAAAAGTGAGATTCGAGCTAACCTGAACCACTCAGCCATGACCAGGGGATAACGCCGGTAGAACACGGATCTCATCCTTTCCAGTCTATCCTCCAAAGAAGAGCTTGCATTCCAGTTGGTGAACCTCAAAAAAAAGATTCTCTCTGAGCGTTTATTTATTCCTTTTAAGACGTTACCCACCACTGCGCATCGGGCAATGGGTCTCCCTTCTCTTCAAATAGCGGTTGTAGCACTCCACGATAAGGAGTTAGATTAGGGACCCATTCAACAATTCCTCCTGCTTCCTACAATTGAGCAGTTAAATTTAGGAGCAATATTCTGAAGAACTGAAGTTATTCCACATAAAACAAGATCTCGCACGAGCACAGCTGGAGCGAGAAATGATCGCGTTGGAACGCGAACGATTAAAGCTGGAGAGGGAGAAACAGGTAAGCAGATTCATCACGATTTACCCTATCAATTGCAAGTGATCACCCTTTTCGTCATTTTGCTTTTTCACATGTTTGCTCTCGCTGTGCAGCGGAAATTCAGCCACATGGGAAAGTTCCGCAAAGGAAAGTTTGCAGCGCACTGGTCACAACGTCGCACATTAACCATTTACAAAAAACACCGATAACTCGGTTTTCTGAGAGTTGCAAAACCTGTTCTGCTGGACGCGCTACTGCTAGGTGGTGAAAATCAGCGACGTCATGGGAAGGAAATTACGTTGTGAATGGAAGAGGACAAGTGTGCTTGTGAAGGCGGGAAAAAACGCAGTTTATGCGAGATTTTTGCGCTTGGACCGCGTTGCAGATTCATAAAAGGTTTTTATAGCTACGATGTTGTATGGATATTCCACAACATGAAACAAAAGTAACACAGCATGTATACTTTACGTACCGTCGAAATGGAATTCACCAGCCATCAATGTATGAATAAAAGAACGGCAAGATAGTCACACTTACTGTCTAATTTGAGTTCGGAAAACGACTTTGTGTCAATTTCACGTGGTGGAAAATAAGCAAGATAAAGAGTTACTGTAAGAAATAAGAATTCACCCTCAATATGTGAACATGGTTCTCTTTTTTTGCGGACATCTGTTCAGCTATTGAACGTCGGGAAATTGGGAGCAATGACAAAAATGACCCAGCATTTGAAAAAAAAATGCAGTGAAATGGTGTAGAAATGGCACTGCTCAGAAAATTTGGAGAAAGGTAGGAAGTCTTTTAGAGAAAGCTTCAGGAAAAGATGAAAGGTTCATTGAAAATAGACAGTCACTAGTTTTTCAAGCATGAGCAAAAAAAACATCTTTATGTTCTGCCCTAGAGGTGGATTGCAAAAATTTTTTTTTCGCAGGATTTTCTTCGATTTCCAATCTTTTCCCGAAAATCAGACAAAAAATAATCAGATTTTTATCTCTTGGGAGGGCATCTGCTTAGCTCTGTATACGTTTCCATGCCTTACTCTATTCTCTTTTCTTTTCAGCAAAATAACAATCCCAGTCCCCGAGTGACGTCACAAAGTGATAATCCTTAGAGCTGGACATGTCCCCATGAGGTCTTTCGCTGCACACTGTTGCAAGGCCTATTGTACGTGTACAAAGAACACTCGTCTTTACTACATATAAGGTTGTTTCTGCTTTCCTCTCTGCTGCGGTTACCCTTGCAAAGTCAAACGGTTCCTAATTGTTATTATTGTGACATGTATTTCGAATTTAATTCATATTTTTCGAAGATAACTCTTCGTATACTATGACTTGTTGTTGAGTGCTAGAGTTTAAAAAAATGTCCCATTATTCATATCATTTTGTGATTGTTAGTGACATTCGCTGGTAGTAGTGACTATATTCCATGTTGTTGATATTCTGTATTTTAATTATGTTGGCTGTGAGTGAGGAATAATATGAAATGAAAGACGGTTTCGTTAATATCACTCGAGATTATCCACACCCCATTATGTCAATTAGTGAATGGTGAAAAAAGACAAAAGAACGGGGTATACGCTCAGACGTTTGGGGAAGATATCAAAATTTGAAATGACTAAGAGAGCCAGATGATTAGGGAGGAATGAACTTTTTGGCGCAGCTTGCACAGGCAGCTTACAATGTAAATATATACAGAGGGACAGGCCAAATTCCAAACAATGCAAAATTAGGATGTGAAACACATGTGAAGCAATGCGAGTTATGAGAGCAATGAGAATTATGAAGAGAAATGGTAAAAAGAGTTGGCGGAAGCAACCCTCAGTCTGAAGCAAGGAAGTAGAGGTGACAGCCGTGGTGGTACAAAAAAATACGAAGTCTTTTACAAGGTTTCTATTACTTATAGTATAAAAGAAGCGCGAAGCTGTTGCTATTTCTGCGGGCCATTCTATCATTTTTAGCAGAAATTTAAAATACAAATCTAATGCAACTCAAGGAAAACAGTTATGATTCTGATTCTCCGCTCAGGAAGAAGAGTTGTCCAGTACATTTCATTTCATTGGAATGACACGTAAAATTTTGAGAATAGACGAGAGAAAAAGAGTAGGAAGTTGATGATGTGCAAAATTTGACATCCTCAGCTCGTGGAAAGAAATTCTGCTCGCGCAAAAAAAAAAGCCTTGAAAAACATTTGACATACGTGCTCGAGTCAAAGAAGGACAAAAATTTTCGACTTTGTTTACCCCTGCCCTACTTCCTCTATTGCAATAGTAACGCGAAAAATTGGGAAATGGGCAAGATTACTCATAGTGGAAAGAACAGGAAAAAGTACTCCGCGATTGACTCTCAATCTACCAATTAGATTTAGAGATTTTTTCAACATAGACAAAGTTACAAGTATTACTAATGAACGCAAGGATTAGTACGAAATGAACCGTTTCTACAAGGTGAAAAATCAGAAATTAATAAAAAAAAACAACTGCTCTATATTACCTGAAGAGGGATAACACTAAATGTACGGACGGTAAGCTGGCGTCTACGAGCATCCGCATTCTGTCTCATCAAGCTGTTCATCATCTAAAATAGTTGTTCTAATTAATGATAACAATGTGTCTCCATTCTTATGATAAGCAGGTTCTCGCATACTATAGTGATTACGGCTACATTGAAATTCGAGATTTTCGATCTTTTTCCTTACATTAAACACATCATTACAAATAATACAAGAAAATACACAAAGAGGTTTTCGTAGAGTAGGATATAAAGAGATTCATGTAATGCCCGGATGCGACCTTTGGATCTTTTATCTAATCAAAATTTCCAGAAAATACTAGTGTAAATCTCACCCTATTGACATCCATGAAACGAGCATCCTTACGCAATTCGTCGTTTGGCTTACACATAATTAGGTATCTGCGCCCATCACCACCTCGCAGGGCTATGCGTTTTGGTCTCAGCATCGATTTTAGTACCTGTAGTTGACATGTCACTGTTAGTAAAGAGCCAACACGAAAGATAAGCTTACAAGATAATTAGGGTCCACACTGGAAATGAACACTTCTGGCAGCTCGGTTGGCGATTCCGTGGGAGTGGCCGTGTCCATCACAAACTGAGAGAACTGGCACACCTGAAGTGCTCAAGAGGCTAAGTGACCAGACCGCCACAGCATACTTAAGTAATCCGAGTCTCAGTTGACGAGTTTCCCATGAGTGAAAGGTAGTAATCTGTTAGTACGACTTCACATATGCTCAATGGTTGATAAACATACAGGGGACGATCACGATCAGTATTCCCGCAGAATGGCCCGCTGCACCACCGACGCAGCGCGGCAGGCTGGCTGGGTGCTGCGGCTGGTGGATGTTAGGGAGATATTCAGCTTTTCTTTAGTTTCTGTGACAGTTTCACTCATTTGAGGGCCTGTTTGGTAACTGTTTGAGATAGAGTGACGCTGTGGGCAATTGCACTCGTCTTCGGATGCTCGTGGGTTGCGTTCAACTTTCACAGGTGTTTCAGCAAGAACTTCTACCTGACGTTTGTAACTTCGATAAAGAAACTAAAGAAAAGCTGAAAATCCCCCCAACATTCACCAGCCGCAGCACCCAGCCAGCCCGCAGCGCCGCGTGGGAGATGCGGCGCGCCATTCCGCAGGAATACTGATCGTGATTGACGTCCCCTGTACGACTCGTACACTACTCCTGATTTCTTTCATTCTTGGCATGATAAACGGAATTTTAATACAGTCACATAGTGAGAACATTGAAATCGCCCCCAAAAAATCCTCATAGCTTTTTATGACTCTTTATAAAATTGGCGCCATCAGCGAATGTTTACAGATGATTCTAAGCAGGATTAGCTCCACCTGCAAACGTTTTTGCAAAGAACATAAGGGTCCTAAAGAATTAATCCAAAAGATTAAGCAGATTGAAGATTAAGTGAGCATAACCAAGAGATCCTCTGAAATACAGCATATACCGATAATTCATACTCCGCTGCTCTCAAAACTTCGATTCACGTCACAGCTTCAACAATTAAGGAAAGAAGCTAAAAACTTATTCAAAGACAGTTCTTGGAGAAGAAATAAATTTTAATCTTTCTTGAAACCGGAAACTTTATTTTCTGTTTCACTAAAAGTACTTCTTTATTGCCAGCACCTAGGTAGTACTCAAGAACCGCACAGTACAGCGAGGCAACATCTCGACTGCTATAGCGTAAGTTAAATCTTCTTAGTACAAAAACGTTCTGAACCTGTTTACGGAAACCACGAGGAAGAAATGGTCGGGAACTGTTTTGCACAAACATTCAAAATGAAATTAACGAACTCTCCCTGCAGGAATATCTCAAACTGTTTTTTTTTGCAGTACACTTGTAGCAAAAGACATGTCATTTGTAGCTTAAAAAGAAGCGAGTGTAATTTATAGGTAAAAAGAAGCGATATATAGACAATAGTGAGAACTAGACACTATTTGTTGACATATGTAACCCAAGTTACGGACATTATGTATGTATTACATGGTGGACATGCCCCGTGCTCAGTGATGGCTCGAAAATATTCCAGGAAGTAGCTTAGACGTTGGGAGCAAACAAGGCATCATTAGCCTATTCCGAGAAGTGGTTGCAAAATATTATGGTAATTTCCACGCCCAAGGTATCTTTTAGAGATGCGAGTGTACTCAACCGACAAAAGTGTTTGACTCCTAGCTTTTCTCAAGAATGTGTCAGAGTAAATGGGCCAATGGTTGATCATAGTGACAAATGGCAAGAACCTTATCAGAGAAGTCCTTAGGAAGCGCATGCTCAAGCATTTCCGTCAAAGGAATCATAATCGACGGTGACACGCTGCGCATTCCAGACAATCCTCGATCCTTTGCACCCACTGGAACTTAGCATACTCATCGGAGAAGATGCACTGCGAAAATCTCCGTCTTACTGAGCAAATCGCTATGCAGCTCTCCTTTTGCGAAAAAGTTGTGTAGACGAGGGGCCATTTTGGGCAGATCGGAAAAAGATCCGCACGTCTTTATTTTCTTCTCTGCCAACCTGAATGCTCAATATTTCTGTGGAAACCAAGAAGATTTTACGGAGAAACTGCAAGGAATTCCAACCAACTCGATTAAAATTGCCGCTATGTAGTCGTACTGATCGATCAGCTGATCCATGTTGTGGCGTTTATTCTTGACAACCGCAAACACCTGTGCACACCTTCAATACGAATATCTTACAACTGGTACACAAGATTCATTGACTGAACAGCTAAATTAACCTCTCCTGCCGGATATTCTTCTGCCAGGAACCGGTTCGATAGACAGCGATGGATTGCCATATACATTGGTGAGGATATCTACAGATGAGATCAGCGAGTATTGCCTAGTAATAGATTACTCATTTTTGCGTCTTAGATATCATTACACTGAGAAACTCGCTATTTTTAACAGGCGGTGAGCCATTCTCTCCATTTTTCTAAACATCTTCCTTATCCCACACGTTCCTTCTCGATCAGTTTTTTTTTCTCGAAAATAAAATCTTTTTTTTCGAAAATAAAACCACAAAATGATTTTACGAGTATGATCAAGTCGATGAATCCTCAGCGGCGTCTAGGAATTCACAAAGCATTATTTTCTTGTTTATTTGTCCACCTACTACTTATTTATTAACCTGAATATTTAGTTTAGCCTTTCTGAAATTAAGGGCTCACTAAAGCGAGCGTAATTTTAAAAAAAACTAATCAATACAGCTAAGCCTTTAGCAATCTTGGTGCCCAAAGGACCTTAAGTACGAGAATAAACTTTGTTAGTCATTCAAAAAATGCTCCGCTACTAGAGAAGTTGGACGCCAGTTCCCGCCAATGCGCGGTATGGCCAAGTGGCTAGCGCGTTAGGCTCCCGCGCGCGCACTCGCTGGTTCGATTCCCGCCAGCGCTGCCCTATGACGAGATTTACACGACGGTCTTCTGAAGTCATATCTGTAGACGCTATACGTGTGCTGAGGCAGGAATTTTGACATTTCTCACGTCAGCAATAATTCACCTTCAGAGTGGAGAAAACTGAAGCATTCGGGTGTACTATCCGAGAAATCAGTTGTGGAAAAGCAGTGTAGAAAGCGTAGGAGTCTAGTTGCCGGAAAGCACGAGAAATTTCTGTGTTCATCTGAAAACTGACAGTTTCTCATGATTAAGAGCTCAACTAACTAAGAACACACCTGTGTGATGTCATTGTTATCGCGATGGTTCATTTCAATGGCTCGAGCGTCAGAACCTCGAGTATGCATTATTTCTGTCTAAAATTAGTGTATGTGAATGGTAAATGGTTCCATTAAAAAATTCTAGGCAGTTTACCTTCTTCTGGCTGACATCCAACCAAATAGTGAGCATCCTTGGCATCGCGTGGAACAAATGATTACGACCAAATCGTAGAGCATTTGCATAGGATTTCAGGATGTTCGCCACCAAATCGCTTCGAACCTTGACGAAAAAGATGGAGCGCACTGTCTTGTACGTTCTTTCGGGTGTGTATGGGTGTTTTTAACAATATACTAGAATATACTTATACATACTAATACTAATAATACTAACATATACCTATACTAGAAAGGTGATTCATGATTTTGAAGGGGAAAGGTTCGAAAAAAAGTCTAGAAGTTGGATCTAAGCCCATACACCACCTCCCAACCCTCTCGTCTACAGAGTAACCTACCTTTTCCGTGTCGATACTGTACATTCCATCGCAGAATACTGCAACCCGATAATGCAAATCTTCTGAAGGTACATCAAACTTCTGCAGGGACAGGTAGATCTGATACAAATCAGTAGCTGCCACTGCTCCGGACTTCAACATGTATTCTGCTCGTAAAAGTTGCACCTTAAAAATTCCACTATCTCTAAAGGCAATAGGACCCAGTATAGCGGCAACCCACTTCGGCAAATGCAGCTCTCGACTCCCTACTGGTTCTTTTGACAAGAACATCGGGAGATTCCGGGCTACTCTTGGCGCCGGCCTCATGCCATTGAACAAAACTGGTGAACAGCTTGTTCATGTCGGAGAATTTCGTTGTGAGCAGTTTTGTCAGAAGTCCTATCGCCTGCGACTGGTTGCCCTAAATCCAGTGGCATAATGATGTGAAAAAGTAACGTTTCTCTGAACGCTACCTTCTGAAACTCAAATCGCGCTTCTTCCATTCCAACATCCTTGAGGTTCACATCTAGTGCTTTCGCTTCCACTAAGAAAGTCCAAGCGATTTGGAGATGGCCCGATTGACGTGCCAAACGACAGCTCTCCAAATAGTTGAAATTATTATAATTTCGTAGCATAGGGATTTGAGAAATATCTATTTCTTCATTGTTAATGCGCTTAATTTGCGCAAATGAATACAATCCTAGTTACGTTGGAAATGTTTATAAAATTTTGGACATTTATATGTGTCCCCGTGAAGTTGGTTTCCCAAGGACTATGATCCTATGAGAAGTAGTGAGAACTTGAAAGCTTTCTGAATCAATGTTTAACATACAGTTGCTCGTTCACAACATTATGGATAGGAACAATCCCAAAACCTGCACAAGCAGTTGAGTGAGAGCGTTGTCGACATCACGACGATCTACAGCTCCAGCGTCAGCAGATGCTCGAAGCAATTCACGTCGTACAAGAAGAATAGGTTCCAAAATGTTAGAGCATTGTACCACAGTTTCCGACCTGCTCTAAAGGTATAACTTACAATACATGGTCAGCTATACAAAATTGATGACAGTGCAAATAAGGCAACGGCAACAATCGAGAATACTGTTTCGAACGAAACCAATACAAACCTGCCACTTGTTGAGTACTGCTTTCAGATCCACGCTTCTCAGCGAAGAAAGCAGTGACAACGAGTTCGTGCTCTCATCTATCTCCTCCAATATGTGTAAACTGAAGAAAATGTCAGCTTGCAAAGATTTTCGTTCGACAATCAATTATCTAAAAACGTACTTAGCAATATATTTATAGGCTTGAGTGTAAGTGTTCGAGTCCTCAATGGTTTTTGCTGTGATTCGTTCAACGAGGCGCTCACGTGCTGCCAGCAGTCGCTCTGTCAGTTTCCTAGGTTCGCGGCGCTTCACTGCACACAGAATGGATGCACAAGCCGCACCCCAGGATGAATCGTTGCGATCAAGGAGAGGATCAGATTTCTGAATTTGTGAGATAATGTTAGATTAGAGCGGAATGTTGCCTCAACACTCAGAGCTCAGCAAAAAACCATTAAACGAAGGATATCACGCAAGGTGAAATAGCAGTAATTTCAAGACATCTGCTCAGTCTGTAGAATTTCGATAACGATAAATTGATCGTGCATTACAGTTCCTATCATACAGCTGGAATATCTAAGCACTGACCTGCACCATCTTTTCCAGCCTGCTCCAGTCCCTCAAATGCCAGGTCGCTTCGAGCTGACTTGAAGCCAAGGCACTGATGAGCTGCGGTGATTTCTCTTCATCTTCCTTTTCGTTGAAAGAAGTGGCTGTGTTCAGAGCCAGTTGTGGTTGATTCAGTCGAAGAAGGCATTTAATTAGTTGTAACTATAAAAGATACTTTATTCAGGCAGAACTACCCTGAAAGCTGTAAGGCCGAATTTCGGCATGGCCGTAGCCAGCCACCTTTGATCGGCCAGATTTGGTCACCGACTTGTATACTGTAAATATGGCATCTCAAAAAATTCCTTCAAATTTCGCACATAAGGGTTATTCGATGTGTTGAACACAAATATCCTATTCATTTCGCACAATACTCTCGCTGTGGAGAAATTACGGTGGGTGGTGAAAAAAGTACGTAATTCCGGTGTCACGTAGTCAGCCTCTAACGGCCACGAAGGCGACCACATTTGGCCCCTTCTTGAAAAGCGGCCAAAATTTTCTGGAAAAAATTTGGCTGAAACTTTGCATAGGGGGGACGGGTTATTTTAGGTGCTGTACACGCAAATCGCATCCAGTTCGTGTAATAAACTCATTTTAGTGAGATTACGGTAGGTGCGCTGCAGGTATGGTATCTCAGAGAACTTTCTGAAACTGTGCATAGGCGGCCAATTGAGGTGTTGAACGCGACTATCGAAGTCATTTTGCATGATATTGCCGTTTCCCTGCTGAAAACAGCATTTTCTTCCGAATAGTGGCCGGCCAAAGCTGGCTGGCCACGCCGGAATTCGGCCTCTGATGTTACCTCTTTGTTGTTGACCGATTGGGCATATAAAGGCAGCGCCTCGTTGTAATCACCGTTGGCTTCAAGGGCAAGAATCCTTTCATCTGCAGTTGGAGAGGTGCAAGCTGAGATGCATTCGAATGACCCAAGGACTCCATCAACGTTCTGGAGCTGGGTGTAAATGCGCTGAAATGAGGCCAGAAGTCGTCTACAGACAGATGCAAATGCTACCACTATCAAATGAAAGTATCAAAGGTGATGGCCTCTACTCCCTACGGGAGAAATTTGGTTGCGTTCAGTTACATATTATTTCATAGTAACGTATTAACTAAGGACAAAAAAAAAACCACGAAAAAAATCAAAACTGCTCACTTCAAGGGTATAAAAGTGATTCCGATCGAATATATTGCACCCCAAATTGTCCTGTTTTATCTCATGCTGTTCACACCTAAAATATGTAATGTATGTATGATCTTCCGAGAAAAAACTTCCAGCAACTATATATAACACCTCACAAAAGATAAGAAATGTCAGTCTTCTCCGTTTCAAGGATTATCATCGTAGCTCATAAAAATCTTGAGCTGAAAAGTGCTCACCATCGAAGCGCCCTATGCAAGCATTGGCATCTTTCTGCAGCCTCTACCGCGAGTAACGATCCGTTAGACGTCTTCTCTGAGAAAACACGGGATAGAAACGCCTGAGTTCTCTCCAGCTCCTGCAGTAATTGTGATAGGAAGAGAGCAAACAGCATAAGTAAGCAACGCTTACCTTGTCATTGGGTCTCTTCTTAGTTAACCTCCTGATAGCATACTGTTCAAGTGTATCCAGGACGGAGAAAACAACATGTGCTGCTAATCTCATCCAGCCGGCTGCATTTGTGACAACTCTCCTCAGCACGCTTATCACCTCCTCGCAGTACTTAATGAATACATCATGAATATAAATCTCAACACAATATCCACGATGAATGAGAACAAGTTTGGAAGGTTTAAGGATGCGAAGGAAGTAGCGAACAGAACAAACACGAAAAAGCACGTGAGAAAAACCAGTAACCTCTTTGATAATCCCTTCATTGTTTTCGAGAATAAGTCGAATTATCAACTGTGGAAGCACATGTCGGGTGAAAACTGCGTCTTTCGCAAAGACAATCCATTTCAGTGCTTTGAAAACCTCCTTCTCGGGATGCTGACGGACCTACAATGTGACCGAAATACAATGCAGGTTTAGTGCGATAGGGTAATGCGGTAGAAAAAACCACTTTAAACCACAAGAAGATATAAGGCGTTTAACCTTCGGAACACCAATTATAAAGCATTGAAGTAGCCAGTCCTCATATCCAGCGGTATGATCAACAATCGGCCTAAATTAGGAGAGGACGGTGACATCCTGATATGCAGGTTTTATTCACGATATTCTATGACAATCATACCTTGGAGTGAAAGAAATGTGAGGTAAGGTGTTACAGCGAGCGCTAATAATATGTTCTTACCGTTCTTCTATGGGACCTCTGCGATCGTGTGTCTGCACCAGACTGCTACTACGAAACGGTTCAATATCCCTGCGGCATTCTTCGCTTAGCCTGCCATTAGGATAAATAAATATTTCTGTAGAAAACTAATAGGCAAAGATCACCAAATTAACCGAACCACACCGTTCCATGATACCGTATTCATCGGTTTTTCCAACGAGTTCGGATAACAGCGACTGGAGGGCGTATTCTACTTGATCTAAGACATCTGCGTCGAGGACATTTGAGTATACCCGCCACGCTCGCTCAAGAATGTCAACGTAGAACTATAAAAACATTACATGTTTACCTCTGTTGATTTGTAGATATAAACTACTTCACTAAACTAAAACTACTAGCTTCATAGGCCAATAATATCTGCGTAGAACTCACTTCTTTGGCGTCATCTACGAATACAATCTTTTTCTGATCGCCCTCAGATGAGATGCTTGATGATCCAATCCTACCAGGATCCACAGCTCCAAGTCGTCCAAGACATTGAGCAGACAACACCCGGAGAACGCTGTCACCACAGCTGCGCATGGTGTGCAATAGAGCAGGTATCTTAAAAAGTATTAAACAATGTTAAACAATATACAATAGATCCGTCAGAAGACCAGGTCGTAAACGGGATTACAAGGATAGCAGCAAGAGCGTCCGGCAGAGGATTTCCATCTAGAACTGATAGCAGCTTCTGTAAAACTACTCTACCAACTGTATCACACTCTTCCAGCAGCATTCGAACACAGCCTGACAAGGTAAGACAATTTTTTTCAAACTTTTTTTTTCGCAAATTCAGGAAGTGTTGTGGATACTTACCAGAAATTATGTGCTCAATAGAGTCATCCGTGCTTGTTCGCCTCAAATGAAAATTTATGCGTGATGAGTCGCCTGCCTCGCTGTTCACGAGAACCATTGCCGTTCTCTCAAAAGCCTCGCTGAATTAGTGCCTTCACAGCTAGCCTATTAGAAGCTTAACACTTTTTGAAGTTGGGTGAAGCACCTTTGCTCGATCTCCGACGGCTTCCTTCTATCAAAAATACTATCAAGCAAATTATTTGTAGCAGGAAATTTCAATAAAGGCTGAATTGCAATCAGTATTTTGGGCAGTAAGGTGGCAAGCATCCTGGAATTAGAAGTAGTTTCCTTACCACTTTCATTGCCAATAAAGAGCATTTCAATAAACGTGGACGTAAAAATAAAATTCAACTAAGTTTGGGTTTCCTTCACGAAACCACTAACCCATCACTGAGTCTGCGTATAAATTCCGTCCACACGGCTACAGAACCCTCTCCAACGACTGTCGCGGCGCGAAGGACAACCATGATTTTATTGCATGCCTACAAATTAATTGCACAGAATAATTAAGCATTAACAATAAAGAACATGCAAGTTTTATCTCGCCCAAGGAATGAACGTAAACCGAGATAAAGAAAATAGAAAAAGGGCATACAACTGACTTCTTCAAGAAAACTCTCATCGATCAAACGAATAATCGTTGCAAGACTTGATAATAAAACGGGTCGCTGCTCATAATGATCGTCGTCGAGCAAGCTACGACGGAAGGAGAGAAGAAAGCCAAGATACTCGCAGCTGAAGTAAGCATTGTTGTAAATGGACTCTTCCAAAACTATTAGGTTGTCGCGTAACTAACTGCCGAAATGGACGCATCAGTTCAAAGTGCTGTAACTCGGCTGAGACATAATCTTTTTGGTCGCTTTAGCAACCATTCAATTCGGCAGATCCTCCCCGACAATTCGGCAGGATTGCACGCCCCTATAACAGAAACTGAGATCACAAGGATTAGCAAACTTTTGGAAGGCGATTTCAGCATGCGTCAGATCAGCAATGTGCTGCTGTCGCAGGATTGCATCTGCAGTTCGGAAAAAGGATATACTGTAGGATAATGTTCTGAAGAATGAGGTCAACGAGTAAGAACCTCGATGCCTTACTGTATCAGTTTTTGCCCGGTGAGTTTTAGAATGTGAGGCTTAACGATATCCTGGAGGAGGGGAAAACCATCGTTTGTTCACCTCTGCCGATCACATCTACAGTAGATTTGCGGACATCTACTCAAAATTACAATACCACGACTCCGCTGTCAATGTTCGAGCAGGTTGCAGAAGGCTGCAGTGAATCACACCTTTACAGTACCCACCAAAATCCTAACACAGCCTCCTAAGTCTGAAGATCTGGTTTAGAAAAACTTAGAAATGGTAGAAAATGTCTACCGGTACAAATTCACAATTTCTCTTATCGAACAGGAATCTAGCTCCATCTATGGCTATTACGCGGCCAAAAATGGGTAGTTTTGCTTCCAAAAATTAAGTTAGAAAAGATGTCACGGCGGGGGAGACGCTGCTCATCTGTCAGATCGTGGGGTGTTTACTTCCGCACCTTTCTTGTCATGTCGATTGAAGTCAAATGTTTTGTAACTGTAGTATAGTGAACCCCCACCCGTGCCCTCAACGCCCAAATGTTTGGACCCGGTTTAGGTTCCATGAATGTCCTCAACGCTTGATCGTCAAAGAACAACTTGTGGTCATGACCATGGTTGGTTTAGGGATAAAAATCGACGGATGAAAAATTCGTGATCCAATAGCTCACTGCTCATTGGGGAGGCGATTCCAAGCCTAAACAAATGCAAGAATACCTCATGCTATCGACGAAGTGTGATCAAGTTTGAAGTCATTGACCATAATCACCCGAAAATCGCGTCGGCTCATGATATGCTCGCGACTTCATAAAAACCTTCAGGAAAGAGCTAACCAGAATATTCGTGCAGCATTTGAAAGAGGAGGAAAAGCACTACGAGAAGTTCACATAAGTTGGACTGCAGTTGCTCAAATTTGGCAGAAGAGAAAAATTTATTTCTGCATACTCCGAAACAACAATTAATTTCGCAACAACCTGATACTTAGTCATAAGATCGAAAACACCACCCACTTGTACTTCATCACAGCTGTCAAGGAAAATGGCTCTCTAGTATCTGCCTGGCCAACACGTATGCCTTGTAAGATTTCAAGGTAACCCGTTGTATCCAGCGATATGCTTCGCAGAGCATAAAGTATGCAGAGGAATCGTTTGGCATGGAAGAGATACCTCTCAAAACAAATGATATTGAAGGGAAAAGAGCGCAGTTCGACATCTCATGAGAAAATACCAACCAAATCGAGATCGCAGTACTCTTTGATGAAAGCCTTGAGCGACTTTTTCGCTGCAGAATTTAAAGGCCTCTCAAATACTGACGGGAAGTACTGAAAGTAACAAATACCTACCGAGAAAACTAAAAGTGATATGATCGTTAGATTTACAAATCCAAACAGTTTTCGCGAACAACTTCAATATGTGTTTGAAACTTACCTCTAATATCAAATCCTGTTTATGTTTGGAAAGATGGAATCTGATTCTGTCCAGGAATTTCACAGCAACTGTTCTATTTTCTGGATTAGTGAGCAGAAGCAAAGGCACGATGTATACAGACGATCGTATCAAGCTGAACTTTGCCAGAGATACAGGACTTCGCGCAAATAAGGCAAATAAAAGTTAGAATACTATCATTTTACCTGTTGATGTTTTCGAATCCAAATATCTCTTGAGCTGCTTGCAAAACATCATCTATCTCCTCATTAATTAGACCATCTAATCCATCGTCTACATCCCAAGAACAAACAACATCGTTGACAATATCACTACAGAAGGCCTAAAAAGGTGAATTAGGGATTAGAGGTGCGAAAACTATCGTTCCACTTGCAAGAGAATGAAGAGGAAATTAGTCACCTACTACACCATTTCGAACAACGAAACCGTTCTTGGATTTGAAAAAAAAATCAACCGTATTTTGTTATATCCATTAAGAAGATATTTATCGAAATATTTGCAACATGTTGATGTAAAAGCACTAGAGAAAGCTGACCCTCTTTCTTCGAGCAAAGAATCTTCGCGTATCGCGACCGTCAACAAACTCCTGCGCGGCTAATTCTTGAATAGTACGCTTGCATTCCTCGAATATTGTCTAAAACTTGCGCTAATCGGGCAAACATTTGAGGATGAAAGTAGAATCTCTAACCGCTGATCCAAGAAAACGAAGAGCTCGAATGAACAGCTGGTGTAGAGACTTATCAGCAAGGTCTGGGTAACTCGAATATCTAAATCTTATCTTTGAGCAAGTAAAATTCAAAAAAAAGTGGAAGAGCTATAGCAAGTGTTGTAGTGAACGAAGCATACTTGGCTGCCAACAGTAAAAAGGGGTTGGATGCTTCAATCATGGTCTGTTCGCATTCAGCTGGATATTCAGCAGAGAATTGTTCGATGAAAATCGCGTCCACTAATTCGGACGGCAACGAACCGGAAACTATTACCTTGAATGCGGACCTAGAATGCGAGTTTAAAAAACTGGCAAAGCAGAACGATTTCTACTCGAAGAAAAGCAGTAGACGCACTGATACACATTGCGAACGTCCTCATCTTCATCATTGATGAAATTTAAACTGGTTTTTGCCACCTTCAGATATACATCTGGAGGGCAGTGCATGTGACAGAATGCGGTGAGCACCAAAGAAGCAGCATCTGCACAAAGCATGTAATAATTATGGTCCTTGAATGTGGTTGAACAATACCAAGAACAAAAAAAACCAACCTAATCTTACGTGCTTTTCTTTAGTGTATTTCTGCTCAGTCAGCACCTTCAGCAACAATTCAAACAGCCCGGGTAACTGTTCTATCTTGTCTTGCTCTGGTATTGGAGTTCCTGCCACAAGGTTTTCACACGCTGAGCAGGTCACTTCATTTGTTCCTTGCACCTGACTGGATGGGTGGCTGGCACAAAGCGAGTGGGATATGGCATTTAGGACGCAAGCCATATCAACACCGGAATGCTAAGAAAGCAGACTTGAACTTGGGATTTTGAAAGAGAACTGAAAAGAAAACATACCGAGAAGCTGGGATTTGAAGCTAGCTCGATTGCTGGAGTAAGAAGACGATGTAAAGATGGTGTGTCCAGTGAAGAGACGAACATTGCAAGATGGGAGAGAGAAGCCTAAATACGATTGATAATTGCATAATCAAATGATATAAATAGCGATAGAAGCCTCTAGCTTTTAAAGGATCTCTACGACAATACTGTTGAGACACATCTTTAGAATGGGCATTTGAGCTATTTACTCATCCTGCACTAGTCAAAGGTATTCGCGAGATCCAAGATTACAATCAAGTGGAGTAGAATTCATCTCCTACCTGTACAAGAACAGAGCGAGACGAAGACATTGCTGATAAAAGTATGGTTCTCCGCCAGTCGCAGAATCCATGCACCTTCGACAAAGCCGACAATGTGTACTCCAGGACCTTCTCATCTGATTTTTTTATACAAAGTCTCTCTCGGGAAACCCATATCGCTATGAACTCACTTGCACCAGTAATATTCATTTTTGCAAGGCGATTCATTTCCTTTAAGAGAGGTAAAGAAGTCATATGACGTCTAGACTGCAGTTGCAGCTCTGGATCCTGGAAATTACTTAACCTTGCAGGGCAAGAATGTGTTAAAAGCTAGAGGAGAATTACCGTGAGCCAGGGTAAAGAAAGAAAAGCAACCGAGGTAGTGGTGGGGAATTTCGTATGATGTGAGACTAGATCGCCAACAATTTCGAACACGGTGAGCAACACAGCAGAAGCGGCTGCTCCTAGATTGGATGCTGCTTCAATAACCTGAACCAGGTTTAAAATGTTCTACAACTTTCTAAAACATTTCCTTTGAAAAATAGAGATCGATGAGTTACTTGGATAAGTTGTTTCTCAGTTGGAAGAATGTTCATGAAAACAGCGGATGCATTCTCTCCGTTACAGAGCGCTAGAGCTGCTGTTGCAATCCTCCTGATCTTCATGGCATCTCCATGCTTGCCGGCCTGCATTAGTGTCTGCCAACGTGACTCGCAATGTCTGGTTATCCATTGACCTCGTGAGCTGAAGTGGAATAGCTTCCAAAAACATGAATATCATGTCTGCTAGCGAATTGCACCTAATTTTTTGACACTGTGCAAGCAGCACTGACCTCTGAGACGAAAGCCAATCAACATTGAGTAAAAAAGAACAGTATGACCGGAGATACTCCACAACATTGCTGTGAGAAGGTTCCAAGTATAGAAGGCGTTCTACAAGTTTCTAAATGGTGAAAAAGGGATGGTTAAAAGTACACTATATAAGACATATGATTGTTAGCAAAAGTATTCTGAGGATAAAACTTAGGGAAAACGAAAAAAAGCTCAAGAAATTGGTTCACTTGAAAGGATGGCAGAATTATAGTAGGAGCAAGACCTTTAAAGCTCTGCTACCTGAGTGAGATCAGCCAAACTATTGATCAATTCCATGTGCTTCCCATCAAAGTCACCTTGTAAACGGCTCAGTAAACGAGTAGTTGTAGTAGTAACGAGTTCAAAACGGACAGCTAAAAAAGAGTAGTTCTCTTAATGCCATTTGAAACGAACTCTGGACAGAAAGTGTTGCATGGACACATACGTATGGACGGATAAAGGAAAGCTAGTTCTGCTGCGCGAATTCCCCAGGAGAGAATGACAGAAACGGCAATGTGGTTGAAAGATTTTTTATTCTCCATGTCATCTAGTAGCTCCATAAGCACCTGTGAAAAGGAGATAAGGATTGAGGGAATTGTAGCTTAAAGATTCCTTCGGCAGGATTTATAAAACAGCAAATTGTGTGGCAATGAAGTGTCAACCGTGTGTCGAATAACCACCAAACATGCGAAAGAGGAAACACCACTCGACCGGAAAAATTGCACTCACCTTCAGACAACTTTCGTGGGCTTGTACCAATGTCTCTAGACCAGGGGCCGAACTCTGCTCCTTTTGTATTAATTCCTCTGTAGCCATAATCACGTCAAATACTAGGCGGCAGACAATCTCGTTGCCAAGATCCAAGGATAATAGTCTTTGGAATAATAGAACACACGTCTGCAACCCCTTTTTTAACACTAATACGGTGACATATTAAGATACACACCGCTTTGAGGCGAGGATGTCCTTCCGCACAAATTTTCACTAATGAGATCCACAGTATCTGTAGTGATCTGCACGGTAGTGAGTCGTAATTGAACTTCACGTGTCTAATCACGTCTCTGAATCTTAGCAATTTATTGCAAAATCTGAAGACACCGCCCCCTCAAGATCGCTTTTGAGATTTCGCATGGGAGAAGCCTCCAGTAGCACCTAATCAGAACCGCCGAGAAAACCTACTTTCAAGTCCCAACTCTTGGTGAGGTTGTGAGTGGAACCGAGGCGAGATTGCACGTTTTCCGCACTTACACATGGAGCGCGTGTCCTTTTTTCTTAGCGGTGAGGAGCACAAAAAGCGGGTTAGCGAGTGGATGAGAAACACGAGAAGTGTGGATTTCCTTAGAAGATACGCTCCCGGAGGTGGACTACTCAGAAAGCGCCGTGCCCCCCCCCCCCCCGGCTTCGCCTACAGACTCCTCAAAAATTGGGGCTCGAAAACTGGTATTATCGGCGGTTTTGCACGGAACCACATATATCACCGTAACCAGCACAAGTTGGAGATTCTTCTCACATGCAAGAAGCAAAATCATTTGAAGGTGAGACGGTGCCTTTAACAGTAAACATAAAAAGAGGATGTCCTGCTTACAGTAGAGATAGGTAGATTGTAGAACGCCCGTCGGAGATGTCGACGAGGCTGACATGGGAGTCGTAATTGCCAGCTGCTTCACCCAAAGAGAAGGAATTGCCCCCACTTACGAGATCTAAACCACAGAAACAATAAATTTGTCTGAGATGTCTTCGCATACTGTAGATCTAGTAGGAGAATCTAAGTCTCTGTAGCCGAGAGAGAGAGAGAGAGAGAGAGAGAGAGAGAGAGATGAGATGAACAACGGAGAAAACGAGAAGAAGAACTCGTAAAAGTGGCTGAAGGGGAAAGATATTCAATCTGTTGAAATTAGTATCTTACGGGATTTTCCAGATGATTCAGCAGTTGATAAAAGAGCAGTGAATTATAGCTTTAAATGAGTCTTAAAAAATATCTGTCGACTTAATGAATCGGCCCGAGCGGTCCAAAAAACCTGTCAAAACAGCTGAGAACATTGAAAGATAGGGGAGGAACCAGGGCCAAACCAATAACATAGAGAATGCGGAGAAAAACTAACTGGCTAGCTGCATGACTATGTGATTCAAGAACGAGTCCTTGTCCCTGACCAAACCAGCAAGGTGCAGAATTTTCTCTTGCAAAAAGCCTCCAAACTTCGCATTGACAACTATGCTCATGCGAGATCGAATAAATCGAGACATAATCCATTTAATAAAGTCTGCAGAATATCTACTTTAATTTCAAAACCAGCAAACATTGAAGAAACTAGCAGGTTATTATCAAAACCGACTCACCATCAGAAAGCTCTTCAAATTGGTGGCAATGATCCAAACATGTGAAAACAAACATAAGTTGCTGCCTGTGGTCATCGAATGTGGAAGATGTTAGTAATGCATCCGCACGAATCATTTTGTCATATTTGAGATCTATCATCTCATAGATAGTATCCAGAATTTGTTGCAGAAGCCTAAATTCAAGGACGTCGTACATGTGAAGATCATGAATTCCAAACGGATCTTACCTACGACGTGATACCGCATCTGTTGCGTGGTAGAAACGTTCCCCAACTCTCAGAAGCTTTTCTGTACAAGCAATATCTTTGTGCATATCTGCATCCAAGCCATTACTTCGTGGCTCTTCCAGTCCACCCATCTGTAAAACAGTTACTTGCAAGTCATTAACTCTGATTTATATAGGTACACTTACTTCCAGTGACATCGTCAGTGACCGCCAGAAAACATCGAAGACGGGTTCCTCGAATGTGAAAAGTATTGAAAGCTACAAAACAAGCTGAGGTTAGTGTACAATGATCCTGAAAAGAGCTTAGAACTGTAGTAATTATGTCCAGATTGCTGAAACTGAAACAATTAGCAATTTAAAACGGAAACTGAAGGATGAATAAGGCAGGCAAGGCAAAGCGGTAGCCAGATGTTTCGACACCGGGCGACTTTTGTCGCTCACGCTTTTTGCCGACGTGATGCAAAAGTCCGAGAACCGATCCTATGCAGAGTTCCAGCCAAAAATATAGTTGAAATGTTTGGGCCTCCTTGTGCGAAATTCGAAAGTATTCTGTGCGATATTGCAATTGACGTGTAAGCATATATGGTTGCCGTCATACTCCACGTGAAGTATAACACTCTGCGTCGCGGTTGTCGGCGACAGCCTTCAACGCTGGCGATTCGCAGCCGTCAGTGTTGACCAATCGCCGGCAATTGTGAAAGTGCTGACTGTCAGCTCCGGCAGTCACCGTCGCCAGTGACAGCCTTACGAACGGTAGTCCACCGGTATTCGCGATCTGCCATCGCCATCGCCGGCCTGGATGAGCACAGACCGGGGACGTCGAGGCACGAGAAGTTGGAAAAGTGGATCACCCTGAGCTAACTTTCAACACATTTTTGGAATCGCGCAGTGTCCGTTCGTGGTATTCGTAGCCGTCTCTATATTTGCCAACAAATTTGGCGGAGGCGAAAAGGGAGTTGGGGGGGGGCACCCTGTAAAAGGTCATGGGCTTCACCTTGTAAGCCTAAGCCAAAGCACTAGCCTAAGCCTAAGGCTAAGGCTAAGCCTTAGCCTATTCCTGTGCTTAAGCATGGGTTTAAGCCTAAGCCTTCGGCTTGGGCTTCACAGGAATACCTCCCCCCCCCCCAACTCTATTTCCACCTTTGGCGGCTCAATGTTTTTACCAAGCAAGGTAGGCGTAGAGTTGAGGTATAGGCTGTTCCTAAAGGCAACACCCACGGAAGTGTTCATCACTGAGATCCTATCACATTCTGGAGATTAGGAGGATGCAAAATTAATCGAAAAAGCGCAAAACAGAAGCGAAATGCATGGCATAATACGGTCGTTTCCTCTGCTCATGACGGCACGGGCTCGTACTCACCGTGGACTCCTGTGCGTCCCATAACGGAAGAAGAGCCGATAGTCATACAGGAAGCACCAAATGTCCGCAGTCAAGAGGGCGTGGCCACGGCGCGGCTCCTTGATCAGACACAGGCGCTCTCTATGCTGCCTCTGGTTTCTCTGACTCTGCAGACAACCAGTGGCAGCATGCGGAGCGCCTGTGTCTCTGTCTAAAGCCGCGTCGTGGCCACGTCCCTCTTGACTGCGGACATTTGGAGCTTCCTGTATGTTGCGCGCCCTACCAAAATCAACTGAGAGCCGCAAACTGGCGCCTCGTTCGGAGGATTTCCCCAGATTGTTTCTCTTCAGTCACGTTCACATATTTCCGTGAATGAGTGATCATCCCTTTCGTTCTTTCACAATTTCACACTTAACACTATTGATCACAGAAATGAAAACTTCAGTGTATGACGCCTTCAAGGGTAAGAAGCGGAAGAGTAAGCAGTGGATTCGTTCGCTGAAATGTAATATAGCGGTGCTCGCTGCCACTTTTTTTGTTTATCAGACGATTCAGCTCCCATCCAGGAAACAAATTATTATGAAGGTAAACTAGAATGGCATCTACTTCGAGGATGAAAGGTATCCACTAAATTTCACTCAAACTGTTATGAAAGAGGAGTGGAAATGAATGAGAGAGCAGAATGAGGGGAAAATTCGCGCCAAAAACACGAAATCATCACTAGGTCGGGGAAAGGCGCTCGGGGCATCGAAACCACGCATTGTTGAGCACCAGCGCTCGTGTGTGGAGAGGTAAAATTCACATTTGTTCCACGTTATTCTATTTATTTTAAAGAAAGAAGACATTTCTATTGTCTTTCAACTCGTTTTCGCTCTTCCACTCATCCATCCTGTCTTAAGATTACGCAAATGAGACTAATTCATCTATTTATTCATTAATTCGTTACAAAAGTTACCTAATTCTCTACAAAACAAAAAAAATTCTATTCATTACTCCGCAGCCATTCATACCACTACTTTGCAGAGTTGGAATTACTTCGAACATCTGAACCCTCACTCCAAATTTCAACTTCTTTATAAAAACCGAATCAATTGCTTCAGGATGACGAAAGATGTTGAGGAGATTGTGATAGATTCCGACGAAGAAACAACGGCAAAGTGGCAGTCAAAAAGCAGCTCCAAAATTCAGAAGAGCGAGGAAAACACAACAGCTACTTCTAGTAATGGACACAAGAAGGTAGCGTCAACCTCAAAGAACAGTTGGGATTTTTTAATGGTTAGTGGAGCAATTGTTATTTGCTCTTTTCTCTCTTTTCATCAAGTTTTTTTTTTCGGGATAGGCAATATGTATCTGTTCAGAAACCATCAACAAGCAAAGCACAGAATCCTTCCAGCAAAATTCGGTCAAAATCATCAAAGGCTAGCTCTTCAGTCTTGGATTCGTTGAACGGGCCAGATGGCAAACCTGATTCTGAGGAAAAATCTGGAGGTTTGCCGCAATTTGGCCTCTTTTCGTATGTATCCCTAAATTTGAAATTTATGCTTTCAGTTGCACCAAATGATGGAGTAAAGATCATGAAAATAGCCGATTTGGAACGTGAACGTGATAGAGTGTTGAAGGAGGTTTTCGGTCATCCCAAGTTCAAAAGTCCACTTCAGAAAAAAGCAACTAACTGTATCTTGCTGAGTGAGTCCTCATTCTCTTCCGTTCAACTGTTGGAGAACTATACTATCTTCAGGAAAAGCTGACGTATACGTCTCTTTACCGACTGGCGCTGGAAAATCGCTATGCTATCAGGTAAAACAATGCGATTTCGTATGATTTGAGGTCCCACCCGAAATTGGTTATGCTAAGCTTCCCGCAGTTATCCACATGGGCGTCACCATAGTTGTTTCTCCTCTTATCGCTCTAATAACTGATCAGATTGCTGCTCTACGGGTTAGTTTTATACTGTACGTTAGTGATTTTCTGTTTCTTTTGAAGATTGCAAGCCATTCTAGGCAAAGGGCATACCCAGTGAGTCACTGAATTCCAAGCTAAATGCTTCGGAACGATCCCGCATCATAGAGGTGGTGATTTCAGTTTCTTTTACTTTTACGTTCAAAAATTTTACTCTTATAGGATCTGCGCAGTAGAGTACCTACTGTGAAACTACTGTATATAACTCCAGAGGCAGCAGCAACGGATAATATGCGAAGGTATGTCAGTTTATAAAAAAAAAAAAGTTTGACGGACTTCGCTTATGATTAGTGTATTATCTGATTGACTACTGTAATTCTCTCAGCGTTGATCATTTATTACCCAATTTGAGAGTTTTCTCCACATTCGTCATATCGCTATTCTGTTTGCCTGGATTGAGATGCATTTTGCATTCATTCATGTTGCTGCAGCTCCACCGATTAGATAAGCCGTCCTTCAGCTAACGTTTGAACGTCTAGTTGAAATATCGTGTTTTTTTTTGTATTTAAGTTAAGAACCCATGAATCTATGAGCCAAGCAAGACATGAAGTCGAATGCGTGGCGCATCCCGTAATCGAGATTGATTAACGCCGACCACTCTATCCTTTATCCTTTTTCTTATACGATCTAAAATTGAGCAGGATAAGTTTTGACCTCTCACCTCAGAACCTCCGATACAGAGAAAACAGTATTAGTGAACACAATTCGGCATAATTTCCATGAATCCGCTATTTTGTTCAGGATTCTGGCCTCTCTGCACAAGAGAAACTTGCTGAGCTACTTCATTGTCGATGAAGCCCACTGTGTAACACATTGGGGTCATGATTTTCGTCCTGATTATTTGAAGCTCAGTGCTCTAAGAGATGTCTGTCCTGATGTAAGTTAACTGGCCCTCAGTTTTGCAAGGACTTGCTGCAGAAGTTTCGGCGGTCTACTACAGGTGCCATGGGTTGCGCTCACTGCTACAGCCAATGCCAAAGCTCAGGATGACATCATTGCGCAGCTCAAGCTAAAACACGTGGGTACCGTTCCATGCCCTCACTATTTCCACCTTTTCCTCATCTCAAAAGTTTTCCTCGTACTTCCTTTCCTGAGTCTTTAATGCAAGCTGAGTTGTAGGTGGAAAGTTTCAAAGCCTCAACCTTCCGTGGCAATCTGTACTATGACGTCTATATGAAGGATCATCTCAACGTCGCTCCTGAGGTTGTTCTTGCTTTTGTTTCGTATGTTTTGTTCATCCTGTTATAAAATCAATCCTAAATAACTTCGTTTTGATCTTCTTGTATGCTGGAGACATACTATCCGTTGATTATTATTGTAATTTAGAAACATTTGGCCGAATTTATTCTTCGTTGCTTAAAAGTTCCGAAAGAGAAGCCAGGAGAAATGTTAAAGTCCGAGAAGACCGCTCGAACCCAGCGAGAAAGAGTGAGTTTACCCCATGGGTGTGGATACAATTATTACCACAACCTCTCTCTGTAAGCTTTCATCTCATATTTCCACATTTTCGGGTTTATCAAGGAAGTGGCATAATTTACTGTCGAACTCGTGACGAATGCGATCAGGTGGCACAGATGCTGAGCTTCGCTCATATTCGTTGTCTTTCTTATCACGCTGGCCTGTCAAATAAGGTATTTTCATAGCAATATTGCCATCTTTATGAGAAATTCCATCTTTCTCTTGAAGATGCGAGATGAAGTCCAGAACCAGTGGATGAAGAATGAAGTTCCGGTGATCGCGGCTACGATAGCTTTCGGCATGGGTATTGACAAGCCAGATGTGAGGTAGGCGAATTTCTCTGTCATTTCCACTCCTTTGTCCTTGTCTATGGTGTAAATTTGGATTTAGAAATGGAGATGAGTATATCAATAATTCCATGAGCGTTTAGCTTTGGGATTGGTCCTAACTGATTGTTTTATCAAAGTCTATGAACATCTTATGATATTTATTTTGCATGAACATTTATTGGCTTTCAGATTCGTTGTACACTGGACGTGTCCACAGAATTTGGCCGCGTATTACCAAGAGTCAGGAAGAGCCGGTCGTGATGGTCAGCGAAGTTACTGTAGGATCTACTACAGTCAACCTGATAAGGAATTTCTCCATTTCTTGGTCAGAAGGGATTTAGCGTTGTTAAAGGTATGTGGATAACGGTAAGGGGTATTGAGAAAAGAATTTTGATCCGCAGGTGTTCATTTGAAGTGGTTCTCATTAGCGATCAGTTTGTGAGGCTAGGCAAGCATAAATTTGCAGTGCTATTTGATGGGGTTCACAGCCTTTCGAAATTACCCTGTACGTGCCAGCCGTTTATAGGGAAAGAAGATCAGTGAAGCGTCGAAAAAACTGCAAGCAACAGCCATGCAGCATGGATTGGAAAAGATGGTAGAATACGCAGAAATGGCCCAGTGAGTGCAGCATTTTCCTCCCAAAAGCCATACATAGAGGCCATTCACAGTGATTTCGACGTTCTAGTTGTCGTCACGTGTGCTTTGCCAAATATTTTGGAGAAAACGATCTCCCTCCATGTCGACAGCATTGTGATTTTTGTAAGGACCCCAATGGGACTATGAAGAGGGCCTCCCAGTTCCAGGTTGGCTGCGTCTCCTATCCATAAATCCGACAATGTTTGTGAATTTGTTTCTTTTTCAGGCGGCATGCTCATCAACTAAAATTGCAAAGGCTTCGCGAGCAGGTGCAAATGATGGAGAGTTGTATGGTGGAGGAAAACGGTACTCTCTTCTAAAACACACATTTAATGAAAGGAGTTTTTTTTCCCCGCAGATTCCGTGAAGAAGACGATTTCTATTGTGATAGTACAGATGCTAGAGAGAGAATGGAAAGAGAAGAAGCAGCGAGACTCAGAGAAGTTGTGGCGAGTGAGTTCGCCAAGAGGAGAAAGGTGACTTATTGCTCCTTCAATTTCTGATATGTCTGAACGGATGGTTTCAGTAAAGTATTATAGCTCGAGCCAAAACAGCCTGAACTCAATGACGTGTACATTCCCAGCACCGAGTATCCCATTAAGGAGCCGAAAGCTAAATTAGTACCCAACCTGCAGCCACAGGTAAGGGTTCCAAAAGCTCTTATGAATTAAGGGATTTTCGAAGAAAATATCGTAGAAGATTCACCGTGTTCGTAAGTGGTCTGTAATTGCTTGCATTTGCCCAGTGGTGATTTGTAAATGTATGATTGAAATTTTAATTTTGGATTTGTTTTTTTTTTTCGTGCTTTTACTCAGACGCTGTATTTAGCGACGCGAAGCCGTCGTGCGATTAATAAGCTTGGCTTTGGATGAGAACTGGTTATTGTTCGAGCGGCCTTGTACGACGATAGAAGCAGGAACGGCGTTGGAATGGTCTATATATCGAAACACAAAGTCAACGACGGTATATCAGCATAAGACGGCCGCAAAGGTACAATTCTTTATTTGCTTACCGCATAACCTTCCTAATGGTTTCATAATGATTATCTTCAGATAGCAGAGATTAAGAAGTTATCGAAGGAGGGAAGCCAATTTGAATTCGTCCCTGAGGCAAGCGAGTCCGCATCCTTTGTATCAGCTGTCAGCATGATAAATTCGTGAGCTATTACTTGTAATTATCTGATCTTTGCAGACTTCCTAAGTGTTATTTATCCGTACGCTTTCTCATGGTAATTCTATTGTTGTCAAGACTCGGTGTACTAGGTATAGGTACTGGAACAGGTTTTAACTCTGTGACTGATGACTGTTTGACATAATTGTTAAGGATTTTATATATCCAGTCTCTATATATGCGTGTCATTAATTGATGGTCGTTAGCTCCTGCATGAGCTTCATTTATCGCTTTTTTAAGTCCGATTGTTTGTCATTCAATGGTTTTCTGATCTTTTTGTTTTGTTTTAGCGAACATGTTCAAATGTACTACAAAGGTATTACGTGAGTAGAACCAGCACTACAAAAACCAGAAGCAGATTCTGATGCAGTTGGCACGGAAGATTGGTATCAAAAATTTCCAAGAAGTAGCTTGGACTGGATGGGCCCCACACTTGGCAAGAACATCCGATAGGACTTTTGTCGCAGTTGGGCAGTCATGTGTCTTCCTCTTATTTAAATCATGGTAGTGCAACAAAATTTTCTAGAGCGCAGGCGTAGGGGGAATAGCACGTGATCGCACGCTTTAGCCGTGAGCTCATATATAGACTGTGGCTCGCGAGGATGCGCAGCTGATGGGGCATTCGGCCGATCTTTCGTCATAGGTGCATAGACGTGGTGGAAGTCGCGTGCATTCGGGATTTCGCCGTGGGACCAGCGGCTAGCGGTCTCGAGCCCTCCGGGCGAGACAATGTTTATCTTTAAAAAAGCATCATTTTAGCCTGCATACTAGTTTTCATTTTTCTAGTACCTGCGTTACCTTAACACGAGCCACAAAAACCGATATAGAGTAACGGCATAAAAAAGAAGAGCACGGGAAAGCGCGCAGAAATTTGAGAAGAAGAACTAGCATTACTCAACAAGTACTCGTGCGTATTGCCAGTTTTTGTCGTCTAATTTTTTGTAGTGTCTGAAAGAGACTGCACCATGTCAAAGTGGAGGTTCCATCATTGGAACCGGCAAAAACAACTGATTGCAAGGGTATACATGATTTCATGCAAAAATGCCAAAAAACCTGTTCTCGAGTCCCGTGTTCTGGGAACGCTTGGGCGAAGCAAATTGGGTAGTGAGATGTTCCTTTCCACGGTGTCCGCGTTTTAAAATTTTCGCTGGTGGGGCCCCTTTCTTCGCCAGAGACACAGCATTCTCTGCATCAACTCTCACTTCTCACCCCCCCCCCCCCTTCCCACCTCTAAGAAGTGTAGACGACTCTAGCCAGGTGGGCTGGTCCGACAGATATCGTCGCACCTAGCCAACGCATTGATAGAGAGCAAACGTACAATAACCACGTGTATTGAAACAAGCAGTTGTAGCCGTCTGCACGTGAACTTATTATTAGCTTGCTATGAGAATCGACAGAGCGTTTGGAGAAGTATAACGCGAGCATGGGACCTCTCTATGAGATCCCATGCGTATGGGCACCACCTGAGACCCTGTTTTGGACCAATTTTTCCGAGAACAGGCAAAAGTGACGCACAGATGAAAAAGACGAAAAAAATCCTTGAAAAGCAAAAATGTCAAACCATTTATTGTATAGTGGAGACTAGCCAAATCGTTTGGCGAATCCCGTCTAAGTGAACATGTGCGACAGATCTTCTGTCCAAGACCCGTTAACAGCTTGAAAAATAGACAAATAAAATGAAACATAACGAGATGAGAATAGAATTCGTAATAACTCTGTAAGCAGCGTTATCCATCAGAAGCACTGTTGTCGTTTCCACCGGTGGTGGATTGCATGCGCGTTCAACAGCCACACTTTCATTCCACATTTGGTCATAGTTGCGAACCGACGAATCCCGACACGATCGAGGCGGCTGCAATCGGTGTGGTACGGTAGCCTGAGTGCCATACAGTGGGAGAGCTTACGGTGTACTCGCGACAGTTGTCGTCGCAGACGTGACAGAGGGTGATGTGGCAGGAGACGAGCAGCTCGTCGACGCCAGCCTGTCGGATCGACAGCCATCCCACTGAAGCCGCCCTGAGAAACGAGACGTAGGAAGGCGAGTGCAGCAGCGCGGACTCTGCTGTACAGCTGAAAGTGGTTGTGACGTCATCAGAGACTCCAGAACGTGAGAGTCCACTCGTTTCCCACCAGATCGGCTGACCTCCCCTTGGAAAACATTTCGCCACCTTTTTTTGTCTTCTTTTTCAAGAAGACGATAGAACATGGTAGCTAAACTGATGTGAACGCTAGGGTAGAAGAATACAAAATTCAACAGACGACACCTTACCCATCGGGCTTCACCAGGTACACAGGACTCTTTCTCGTTCCAACCCAACAGTTTTGCACTCGCATAGCGTGAAGTGCTGGAAAAAATATCGCTCTGTTCACATGTTGTTGCTATTAGTATTCTAGTAGCCAGTTATGTTGGGATGTTTCTACTGAGAGTCTTTTTCCTTACTTATTTCTCCATGTTGTCTAAGGAACGCAATGGAGATTAAGCATTTTTTTGTTTTTGTTTTTGTTTCGTCCGTTCTGCCAACGTCAAGATGCAGCTTGGCTGTGGTGTTACTGTAGTAATGGTCATCCACCAGTTCACCGCAAATATTGTTTACCTTTATTGTTCAAAAAGTTTCTGAAATGGATCCAAAAAAGACCTTCCCACAAAAAACTCCTTCCGTACCATATATTTTTTGTGTAAATTCTCATTGAGCACATGCATTATTTCGGAGGGCTGTATGACTACCTCCTCATACATGACAAAGCTAAGGACTAGTAAGTTTTGTCAGTCAATATCCAATATTTTCCGCATTCTGGTCCAAAAAACTGCTGCTTCAGAAGTTGAAATTAGACGATGGCGAACGGCAGTCAGCAAAATAACATTAATGTACAGTAACGGCCAAAAAGACTTGATCTTTCGATGTTTCGGCGAGAGAATTTTTTGTTATAACTCACAACTGGATTGAGCTATCCAAAGAGAAATTTAGATATGTACCTTAGATAATTAGGCGCTCTACTAATACAGAATAATAGGATACGGTATTCGGAAGTAATATTTGTTGATGCATTTTTCTATTTAATTGCTGCTTGATCGGCTAGGGAATAACTGGGCCGCGAAAGTCTATTAGTAGAGAGATAGGATGATACATAGAGCTCATGGTTTGTGTAAAATTCTTTTCCAAAGTAAGCGATCAGCGAGATTGTGGGAGTGGCATAGCACAGCTGTGATTGGCTTGTGATGCACACGAGAGATCGTAGGAGAGCAGTGGGTGCTGGAGGCAGGTGATAAGAATGGACGGCACGCTGCTGATTGAGGAGAGGTTAGGGGAAGTGTCTCTGGCAACACAGCAAATTCTTTTCACAACGAAACATAACTTGCAATGAAAGGAGTGGGGAATGTGCATATCCACAGGCGACGAGAGCAATCACAGTTTGGGAGATTTGAAGGCAAACATATTCTGAAGTTGTTTTAGTGTGACATAAATTCGCTTTGAAGACAAGCTTCGGCGCGAACTTCAATGAACGCTCCCTGGTGGATTCCAAGCTTCTCGCAGGAGAGATTAGACTAGCATTAGAGTATGATACGTAGGAATCACGCAGGAATCGGAAGGAACAAAAACGATTTCAAAAGAAAAGTAACGCTTACGGGCATTGCATTTCCAGTTGAAACAGATCCTCGTATGCCATGAAATCGTGTCATTGACTGTTAGAGGCGGATTCTTGCACGATGTCCTGAAAAGTACAACTATGTAGTTAGAGTCTAACTTGAGGTGTTTAGATGTTTTCATTCACAGGGGTACTGAACAAGAATGAGAAGACTGACAGAGATGGGGCCTATGTGGTAGACGAGGGGTGTTCATTGATTATGTTAAGGTTTGTCTTTTTGTTGATTTTGGGAACCGTTGTAAAATGCCGGATTTCTCACTAGTTCCATCATCTTTCTTTCGAACATTTGTTTTCCTTCCATTTTTTTTTGTTCCACTTTTTAGGCTCCTACTCTTACATTCACCCTAGGGGATAGTGACGTTCCACAGTGAAGAACATAGAGGTCCTGACGTGCCGTGGAAGAATTGTACAGTGGCAAAAAGCTAAAGCAGGCATCATTGAGCGGATGCAGACTTTTGAAGAATCTTAACAAAACCTTCAACTTCCAGATGAATGGAGTAGCTAACACTTCCGGAAATTTTAAATGAGCCAGCTGAAAAGCTTCGTGGTTTATTTGTATAGCACATCAGCACAAATTAGAAAGCTAGTTCTATAATGAATGGGTGGTTCGTGTGTTTCATTCATAGTTAAACATTTATGAAAGCATGGGATGAATGATATTATTAAACCACGAATCGAAAAGCGTCTGCTACGGGGTAACCAACATCTCCTTGGTACAGTTTTACATTTAAAAACATTTTTCGAATATTCGGATTTTAGAAATTTCAAAAACCTCCGAGTTTTTGAATTTTTGCAAATCACCGAATTTTCGAATGTTCGAACTTCCGAATTTTCGCACCCATGGAATTTCCGAATTTCTGGGGGATCACCGGATTTTCGAATAATCGAATTTCCGAGTTTTTGCCAACTGCCAAATTTTCGAGTGTTCGGACTTTCGCCATATTCGAATGCTCGAGTATTTGTCCCGAATAGCACTCGAAATGGGAGGAGAATTTTGTAAACATGTATGTAGGTGGACAATGGGACGTGCTTCCCAGTGACAACGAGCATGACAACGAGCATGACAACTAGAATGTTGACCGAATCGAATAATATTCGAATAGTTATTGGAATATCCGAATATTCGTTTATTCGAAACATTCGAATAGTCGAAAAATCAGAATATTCGAGTATTCGAAAAAATTTTTCGAATGCAACACTCTAATGACAACGGACTTTCTAAACTGCTCCTTGTGTGTTGCATTCACATGTTAAAACAACATTGAGAAAGAAGTTGTAGAACTAGATTTCTGAATATGTCCGGACACCAGGAATAATATGTAGGAGGATCGCAGAATATGTACTAAAAAAGAGTTCCAACGAAGCAGTAGTGGGGAATCGGTTAAACATAGAAAAAAATGCAGTGTAAAAGTTTTTAGTTCGCCTTCTAGTTAGTTTTTTAGGGAAAGCTATAAAGGATAAAAGATGAAGTGATCGGGCTTACTCAGGCAAACCCTCGCTTGTTGCGCGCGCCTGTTTGAGGTCTCCACAAAAAGCGAGCCCTGTATCGCTTCGCCCACAGCAGAAGGAAATAGTACAGTTTTTATCAGTAATTCTATTAGATATGTGAAAAAGTTTCCGCCCTTTTTTAAGCGAAATTGAGTGGTTTTTTCGAAATAGGAAAGAAACAGAAAAGCGGAAGAAGGCTTCGTCCTTCGACTCGATCCATTCCCTCACCCATTTTTCGACGTCTCCGAAAGACTGGAAGTGCTGCTCGGAAAGCCCGTGGGCCATCGACCGAAACAAATAGTAGTCTGACGGAGCACAGTCTGGTGAATAAGCCGCATGTGGTAGCACATCCCAGCGAAGTGCTTCAAGCGTCTCCTTTACTGCTTTTGTAACATGTGGACGAGCATTGTCATGCAGCAAAATGACTTTGTGCTGCCTTGTCTGGTGTTCTAGCCGTTTCTGGTGCAATGCTTTGCTCAAACGAATCATTTGCTTTTTATAGAGATCGCCCGTGATCGTCTGGCCTTGTTTAAGCAGCTCATGATAGATGACTCCCTTCTGGTCCCACCAGATACACAGCATTGCCTTCTTCCCATGGATATTGCGCTTTGGCGTCGATTGTGATGGTTGGCCACGGTCGCAAATGGCTTTCCGGCGCTTCGGATTATCAAAATAGATCCACTTTTCGTCTCCAATAACGATACGGTGCAGAAATCCCTTCCTTTTGTGTTTGTCAAGTAGCATTTCACAGATGGTTTTTCTTCTTTCCATGTCGCGTTCTGTCAAGTCGTATGGTACCCATCTGCCTTCCTTATAAACCTTTCCCATGGCTTTGAGACGCTTGGAAATGTTGGATCTATCAGCATTTAGAGAGTTGGCAATCTCTTCTTGTGTTTGGCGTGGATCTGCATCAATTAATGATTGAAGTTCTTTGTCTTCAAAAACTTTTGGCCTTCCACTGCGTTGCTTGTCACCACTACTAAAACGTCGGAACCATTCTTTACATGTTGTTTCTGATGGAGCATGGTCCCCATAAGTTTCCATGAGCACTCGGCAAGATTCGGCAGCAGTTTTCTTCAAATTGAAGCAGAAAAGAAGTGCTTCGCGCAAATGACGCTTACTTGGCTCAAATATCGGCATGATTACCGCCATAAAACACAATGATGTTGATATAAATCGAAACAAATATGTACTAAATATTATTGACAGATGTCAAAGCAACAAAATGAAGTAGGATTTACAGAGTATTTGCAGGGATAGCTAACGATATAACCACTCATCGCTAAAGGGCGGAAACTTTTTCACATACCTAATACGTAGTGGGCCTCTGTTGCTCAACGTTCAACACCTGAGCATCATTCGGTATTGACCGATTGTGACATCGTCGCTGGGCGCGCGCACCAATCTCGCGAGGCGTGCGCGACAAACTCGCTTCTGCCGGGGCCTTACCTGCGCGGCCAGCGAGATTGTCGCGCGCCCAGCGAGCGTTTGTCTGAGTAATCAATTCTACATGTTAGTGAGGTGCGCCATGCATTCTATTTCATGTGAACGTCGTAGATAAGCTGAATGCGTATCTGCCCTATAAATTGGTGTGCAGGTGGCACTTCCATGTACCGAGTCAGTGCTTCATCCTCCCAGACTCCTCCGGTACCAATTCACCGATGGATAGCTTGGCTGGTTAGGAGCGCGATCGAACCAACGACCGTGTGCGTGCGCAGCGAGCCTCTTACCACTGCGCCACACGCGCCAGGAAGGCAATATGATCAGAAATTGAATTGAACATGTTGGTTATTGGGGTGCCCGGATTTATGTGAGATTCACAGGAAACATTCTCGCCGCGAACAGTACACGTAATTCGCGGCAGTGCAGCTCTATGTTTTAAAATGTTGGCGGCTTGTGAATGAGTGCAAACATACCGTAAGTTCTTGGAAAAATTCGGACTGCAGTAATAAATTGGACTGGGATTTCGATTGAACCATTTCCTCAACGAAAAAAATAGAACTTAAAGGCATAGTTGCGAAGCACAAACATTTGAAATATTCGAATTTTTGGCTTCTGAATATTCGCTCCGTCTAATTTCTGAATAGGCTTATCTTCGAATATTCCTACTTTATCGAACTTCCAAGTATTTCATTTTCGAATATTGCAGAGCCGTCGAATTTTCAAATATTTGCATTTATGAATGTTCGAACATTCATTCAAATGTTAGAATTTTATTCGCCTCAGAACAGTCCAAAACGAAGGGCGTGACACAGACAGTACCGCTACCACAATGTCCGGATGTTCGGAATTTTCAAAGTATGTATGACTCCGATAAGGAATTACTCTTTCTCTGATTATGTACATCCAATGCATTGCAACAAAATAATTGATATATCGCTCGCGAACATATCATATGCTCTTAATTTGTGCTCTAAATATGCAGTGGATAAGATTTTCCAGTTTTTTTTCCAAAATACTTCTTTTTTCGTAGCTGTGCGGGGGGAAGGGGGGGGGGGTGGAGAGTGACAGAAGCAAGAAGGAGAGCGCAATTAGAAACAAGTTCAACGGCTGGATTAAAGCTGTAAGAAGGCTAATTTGGAATTGAGATTACTTGCAGTCAGGGCCAAGCGTGTGTTGATAAATTATCAAGGGGGGTCGTATGGTGGTCGGATAGGGGAGAGGGGGGTCGTAGAGGGGAGGGATCGTGGTTGTGGTAGAGAATTCGGGTGCTACTTTTAGTAGTACTGCTGCTAGACCGCCGAGCGAGACTGAATATCGGATGGTCATTTTTGTTCATACGTACCGCCATTCCTGCTCATCCCTGGAAGCCGAAGAAAATCATACTATGGAGACTACCCAACTGTGCTCTGCCTTCAAGTTTCAGCTCTCCAGCATCAATAGAAAAGACTCAGCAGAGGAATTATGGAAATGATGCCTAGTTGATAAAAATGGCTTTTTTTTACTTTTCTTTATCAACTAGATCGAAGCAGGAAGCATGACTACTGCGGAAAAGGGAATCACACTGCCTGAAAGCACAAAACTTCTATTAATCAAAACTGAGAAAAAATAGGAACATCAACAGGTTAGATCTCCTGCTATCCATGTTCAAGTACAATCATGAGACAATCAGTATTACAGTACAATCAGAGCAAACCGAAGTTTCAGGTGAAAAGTTTGCACATTTGTACTGCCAGTTCTACCCAGTCCTGCATAAAAAGTCATTCTATGGATCACACCCAGCTGTGCGTTACCCCCAAGTTTCAGGTCTGCAGGTTCAAGAGAAGATTTAGCACGAGAATCACGGAGATGAGGTTTCGTCGATAAAAATGGCCTTCCTTACATGCTTTTGTCGACGGAGTTGAATCGTGGTGGAGCCAGCTGCAGTAAAAGATCTATGCGCGCTGAAAGCGCAAACCCTCGACATTTAAAATTGAAAAAAAAAACGGTACTCAGCGGGCTAGGTACTCTGCAATGTGTATCCGACTACAACCATGCCTCTGAGCGAGTCAAAATTTTAGGTAAAAATTTTTGCACTCTTGTACTAACAGTCCTACAGAGTTCTGTGAACCGACAAAAAGCCATTCTGTGGAGCCCACCCAATTGTGCTTTATCTCCGAGTTTCAGGTCTTCATGTTCAAAAGGAAAGATTCAGCGCAGGAATCACGGAGATGAGGTTTTATCGATAAAAATAGCATTTTCTACATGTTTTTCATCGACGGAGTTGAATCGCGACGGAGGCAAATGCGGAGAAAGGAGCTGTGCAGCCCGAAAGCGCAAACCTTCGACTATTCAAAACTGGAAAAAGATTGGCACCCCAATGAGCTAGATCTCCTGCTATTCAGGTCCATCTACAACCATCCTCTGAGTGGGCCAAAATTTTAGCTGGACGCTCTTGCACTTTCGTACTGCTCGTCCTGCTCAGTTCTGCAGCTCGATAAAGTGTCCTTTCGTGCACTACTTTCGATTAACCCGAGCCCACTACAAGCTTACGTTATTTGAAGTCGTGCAAAAATTTTAGCCTCGGAGGGGATCGAACCCTTGACTATGTAGGTGACGTATATCGATATTCTTCATGACAAATTTGAAGCAAATCGCTTGAGTGGGTCTGAACTCACGCTTTCAGAGCGATATTCGCCAATCGCGTACATTCCAACTTTTTGCAAAGATTCTGGATAGAAAGGGGATCGAACCCTCGACAGTGTACGCAGTGGCTACTCCTCCTGCTGCTATAACGTTTGAATTTGAAGTCGAGTGCCCGCATCTTCGTTCTCATTTCTTATCTCATTTGAAGTTTGTGTAGGAAAGGGGAGCGGGGAGAGGGTCGTATTTTTGGCTGCTGAGAGGGGGGGGGGGAGGTCGACCTTCTATCATCATAACGCTTGACCCTGCTTGCAATGAACATTTAACAATCATAGTTCAGATAAAGAATTGAAAATGAGTTATTCGAACATTTTCATCCATTTCAAAGGCACTTCTAGACCCGCCCCCCCCCCGCCTCCTTAGTCCCACGTCCGCCACTGCGGATAAGGGGTTGCTGTGGTAGCCTAATAACAGATCTGTCATACGAGAGCCGCACTGTTACTACAAATGACAATGGCTTTGCCGTAAAAACGGCGTCATCCCTCTTTCTGGATTCCTTCCAGGCAGCTTAATTTGTCAAACCGAAGTCGGAAGGCCCAAATAGGAGACAAATATGCTCAAGAGAAAGGAGATAAACAACATGTTAAATGGCTTGTCTCTTCCTCAGCCTACGGAAACAACAATAAAGCCCCAGAGTATGGAACAGTAAAAAAGCAAATCCGAGGGGAACAGTGGAATGAACGTACAGATTCTTACCGTGATTAACAAAAAAAAATGAAATATCCATCCTTGAGGAGCTGAAAGTTGCTATAGAAAATTGCTTAGAATTGATCATACTGTGATATTATCATACTACAGTAACCAGAGTACAGTACGGCTGAGAGCTAAAACGTCAACGCTTGAATTGACCAATCAGAGGCCTCACCTATGGAGTGTCAGGGAGCAATGGGCGTCCACAGGTTCCGTTGAGTTGATCGAAATATTCAGCGGAAGTACTCGGGCTGTGACGTCACTGCGCATGAGGTCCGCGTACTCGTCTGCGCCAGAGGATGACAGCTACAAAGAAGTGATCAAGATAACTTATTAATTTACGTTCCCGAAATATTTGAATATATTGTATATTTGTGCTTAAACTTCCTAATCCTATTCCTGCAAAATTTAAAACGACAAGTTTTTTTCAAAGGGGTCACCATAGGTTTGTCGCAATAGGTTTTTTCACAGCCTGGCTAGATTCCTTCAGCAAATTCAGGATATTTAAGGTTATTTGCTGCATATTGTTTGGCTTCTTCCATCATTGTGAAAGTTTTCGTAGTTAACTGTTAGCAATCTGCTGATCTTCTTCACATTTCTGATTCGCCTTTGATGTGCCTTCGGTGAAATAAGTGAACTACAAATGGGCGGAAGTGACGTCTTAATTTCAAAAAAAAAATCTTAGGAATTTCAAGTAACTCTGTCAATTAAGCTTCTGCCTTTAAGAGTAGTACTTTTAGGAGAAGGGATCGGGAGGGGTTGATGAATGGAGTGAGGACGGTCGTGGTAACTCCTGCAGGTGCGTAAGCTCAGCAGGTAAGTCCCGTTCCTATTGGCTAGGTATCTTCTACTCCACCTTATTTATGCTGGTCATCTGTGGTTATGAGAATCATTCTGGAGCAATCCTGTCGGGTACATTGTGCTCTCAGTACACAGCGAAAATGACTCAAGCATAACATGCTAGTTTTGATCACATTGAAGTGCTAAATAAGGCAGTTCCGAGAGTTTGTTCTTTCTTGGCTTGGAATTTCCTTATGTCTGCAGTCGTTAATGTTATTAGTTACCCAAAGAATGAAAAGAGTATACTTATGTAGAGCAACAAGAGAGCTTCTAATGAATTTCGAATTATTTTATGTTCAACTGCACGCGAGATTAGTAGTCAGTTTATTTAAACGGCCAACGTTTCGGAGCTACTTCCTTCTTCAGGGCCTGAAATTGGTTAAACAAGAAGAAGGAGATAGCTCCGAAACGTTGGCCGTTTAAATAAACTGACTACTAATCTCGCGTGCAGTTGGACATGAAACAATACGAAATTCAAGTCATGCCGAGATACATAAACAGCCGATCCTGGAAGCTTCTTAATGGTTTTACACACCATATCAAAGATTAAGAGATGGAGACTGTTTGTGAGAAAATACGCAACTGATATACATGGCGTGGACGTACATACATACTTGGCAAACCAAAAAATTCTTCTAAAAATTGAGGAGTCTAAAATTGAACAGAAACTGAAAATGATTCTTTATCTAACAACCGTGATTATCAAGCATGGGTGGCCCTTAATTACCTATCCACTTCAATTCCAGTCGGTGCATGATATTTCAGCAACGATGACGCCGAAACCCTGGGTTTCACCTTATGGCCGAAGCCACTATCTTTCTGTCAGAAGTTCGGACAATATTCCCCAAGGGACAAGGAAAGCAGAGGTGTATGCTTAGGAATAGGGAGACATAATAATAGCAAGACCCAGCAGGATCGAAACAAAAGGTCTCCGCAGCAGAGTAGATCGGAATTCGGACCCAGAACATCCTAAGCCCCTGGAATCTTCCAACTCCAACTTCTCGAAGTAAATGAGATATAGCAACTCATGTATGAATTCACGCCGCAGCTTTTGTTCCTGAAAATTGTTCAAATTTTGAAATCTCTTAACTTTCGGCTTCCGTCTCTCCAACTTCATGTAACACTTTTAGGCATCACTGATGGATAGCAAAACAGAGAAATATGACTATATGGGAGTTCTGTTACGTTTCTGCTTAACTGAGAGAAAGAAAAGTTAGAACGTTTCTTGGGCAGGAAAAACAGAAAAAACATTGGCCAGGGTCCTCCATGTTGCCTTCTCTGTGATCCTCATCTTCGATAACGGCAATTTAGATACCAGATGTTTGCGTCAGTCGCTCGTCAAACGCACGCACCCTCGTGCAGGTGATTTTCCTTGATTTTCCTATACCTTATCATATAGACGCACACAGCGAGTAGAACGCGCTCATTCAGTATAAATTGTTCTATAGAGCTACAAGAGCTTACCACAGCTAAGAACACGAGTAGCATTTCCAGTTCAGGACATGTGATTGGAATGGCCTAAAAATGGAGAAGTGAGTTGAGAGGATAAGATTATTGCGAAAAACGAAGATGGTTATAAGATCTTAAAAGAAGTGCAGATAGAAAATGACGTCTGCAGAACAAAAACAGCGCCTTCAGCCCAATAGAACTCGCCGCGTCTGCAGGGCAGTCTGTGAGCCAAATGGTTCTAATGAAGAATTTCTCAAACTTCTAGATATGTCGTTGTTTCCGACGAAGCCGGAGGAACAACGAGAATGACGACCGGAATCGATGTAGCGCGGCGGAAGGATCGTTCTGCGTCCATATATCACACGGACAGCCTGAAGTCTCTGGAGGCATGGCACTCGCATCAAGTCAAACAGCGCCTGCGAGCACGCAGCATCCACCGGATCGGCTCCGGCACCGTTCGCCACTTTTCATTCACTGGCTCAAGGGCAGCGCTGGTGGATTTTCCGGAGATAAATGGCGACAGCGGGGCGCAATAATGGGGATTAGGGCGCGACTCGCTAGGGTGATAATAATGACCGTTTCCAATTATGCAGAGCGGCGGGGAAGGCCGTAAAATTTAAGGCACCGCCCAAGTGAACAAAAGTGCTGTGGGTCATGGGATGGGAAATTAGAGGAGGTCTTCTAAGGAAGTTATTATGCCTGGACCAACAAGAAACCAGTTAAAGTGAAACTTCCCTTTGACAACAAACAATTTAATAGTAAAAATGGAATAACAAGAAATCTCCACCCAAAACTGTTGGGTTTCCGGAGCCCTTTCTTTGTATGAAAAGCTAGAATTTCTTCTAGAACATTCCTATAGAACGTTTGAACCAAAGCTTTATCCAACGAAGCTACGAGAGCCGTATTTCGTAAGGCTGGTGCAGCGTACCCGAAGGGCACTTCCTGAATCTTACTTTAATTTCTGACAACCCAGAAATGCCGGAAGTTATGTGAGCTGCAAGAGCTCTGCCTACATTTATCGTAAGTTGAACCATAAATTTATGGTCAGAAATGTGGCAAACGACAGGGTAACCTATGGGAAACGCTTAAGAAACCCCGAATACATAGGAAACTCAAAGTTCTTTTCAAATTCCCTTGCTTTGATTAGTAGATATACGGTCAGCTAAGAGAATTTTCCGTGACTTCGCTCAATAATTCTATTACTTTTATTTTTATTATCGTTTGTTTTTATTATTTTATCTATTATTTTATTTATTATTTTTATTTATTATGTTTCTATTATTTTTTCACAAGGATAGTTGTGGAATCTTGTTTTTCCTACCTACGATCACCGAGATATGTATGTATGTCCTGCTCCCGCACTCGAAACTGGCAGTATTTACTCCTTTCTGATCAGTAGTCATTTATGTCTGCTCCAGTTTTTTTATCCGACCAAATGTATGGGAATGACTCCCACGGTGGGTTTTCAAAGGTTTGCTTTTATTTTCCTCTTGTTAAATTCAATAATATCCTCCCTACCATGCCATGAAGTCTGGAGGAACACAGTGCCTTTCCTTCATGGCGGTAAGTGAAAAGGGAATGGGACGGGCCAGTTAACAAAGGCGTTAATGAGTAGTCCCATCAGATCTCTCCTAGAGCCTTTGCACCATTGCTATTGAAAAGGGCAATCCATTTGATAAACTGATCCCGGGAGGGCGATAAAAGCGGCCATACGGCTAGCAGAGAGTCAAGTCTATAAAACGGATGACCCATGAATGTGCTTGTCTTAAAGAGAACATACTAGCACGGAAGGCGTAGTTATAAATACTTTGAGACAATCTCTGAGTAGAAAAAGATTGGAGGCATCTGATGGCAAAGAAGTGAGGACTTGTCATGATGAATTCACCACGTACTCAAGAGCGCATTTTCGTGATTTTTCTTCTTCTTTGTCGTGAATGCGTGCAGTCGTCCTTCCGTTAGTTGGAATGTAATGATTTCCCTAGCACATGGTTTTTCGGACCTGAAGGTAACAAAGAACGGCGAATGCAGTATTGTTAGGTCGTCAAGTATGAAATGTCTGATTTTGTGAACGGTCGATTTGACAGTGTCTAGCTTCGAAGTTTTACCAAATCACTTCTCATCTTTCTTTTCATTATGAAGGAGCATCCTCTCTCTTTCAAGATCACTCCCTAGATTCTTCGTCAGTTTTCGAATTTTTGTTTGAAAGAGTTTTTTAGACCTACTCAAAGAGGAAAAATCATGTCACTTTGGAACATAGGTTCCATTTTCCAGCCACTGGAGCTGAGAAAGCTAGAAACATCAGCTGAACAGCGTTTGTTTGGGAAGTTCCGCTCAGGTGACTTGAAGATGCAAAGTGAGCCTCATGATGAATCTGGATATCGATGAGCTGGAAGCCGTAGATGAAGCGTATAGGAGTCAAACTAGGTGGTTAGGTAAACTAATTCTTCCCAGTTTGACCCTCAAAAATGGGTGCCAATTTTTGACCATTTTTCACAAATCCACGCTGCTTAAGGAGAGGAGCAGGAATGAGGATCCACCTGCCACTCACTGTACTGGGCAAACCTTGCTCTGTTCGAGCACAACTCCTTTCAGGGATTAGCTCATCTTGCTGGAGAAAATGTTCAATTTCCAACATGATGTTGGAAACGCCCTTCCCCATTTGATTGCCTCCAACTTTCCAAGCTCCTAAGCTGTTGGCTCAGCAGCTGGCAGCGTTGAGGAGGCAAGGCTATGCCGATAGTAAAGGAGCATATTTGGATGTCTTATACCGCATCTTGCTTTAGAAACTGAACTCGGAATCTTCTCATCCAAACTCAGACATTTTATACTTGACGACCTGATATGTATAATATATACGGTTAAGAAACGTTTCAGTCTTCACACAAACTCATCACTATGAATAAAAAAATGACCCGTAAAAGACGAATTTGAATTACTTACACATTTCATTATTCATTTATTCGTAATAGTGGTTAATATTCACAGAAGGGAACGGAAGCTAACACATATAGAGAAATATTTGAAGAGACCGACGTTGCTCCACAAATTCCAAGGAGGAGAGAGAAGTAAGAGAGGCGAGGTCGACAGCTCGATTCAGAAGTTCAATGGCTCGCCAACATTACAAGTCCTTGGGAGGTGCTGACAAAGAAACCGAGTACCAACTTAACAGGTCCGCAAATTTCCAACGAGTTCCACCAGTCGTCGATATGGGTCAAATATTTGGGATGATAACCAGCTAATTTAGGTGTTGTTGACGAAAAAGGAAACGAGCAAAGAGAGCGTGACGACAATAGAATTTCTACTATAGTATTTATCCAAAATCAAACTAATCCCAAGTTCGATTTTCTTTGAATCTTGGCATTATTCGTACGAATTAGTGAAGTATTCTTTTTCTAGTTTTAGATTTTTAAATTTTAGACTTTAGAACTGTTTTTGTAAATCCACGTTTGCAAGGTATATGAATTATCAGGGAGAAGTCCGGAGCTGATTTTTCACAAGTTTGTTTTAACTCAACACTATCACTCATCCACGGAGGGAGGTAAATAAAAAATAGCCTTCTACGAGCTAAAAGCGCGGTCGTAGCTAAATTATTTACCGTTTGAGCCGGTGCGGCTTTCATTTGCTTGATTAAGACTACTGAGGTCATCGCATCCTTGGCCTCTTTCAAACGGAGAATGGTTAAAGCTTTAGTGAGGACATAGCTTTCCTCATTTTTATGGTCAGAGTCATGTCTATTCTACTTGTTATGTTGCTTTTTTCGACGATTGCCTTATACGTAGGTCGTATTCGAACAAATAAACAAATGAAAAATCTAATGAATTCTTCAGACCCAACTACCTAACTTCCAGTTGGAATGGCTGAATTTCTACTCGATTTTCTTTGCCTGAGAAGACATGACCTGACAGGCACAAGGTAATGAGCATCAAATGAGGCATATACAAAATGTCTAATATTGGGATGAAAAAGTTAGGAAAGGGGCAAGCGAGAAGGGAGTGAGACGAGGTGCGGCTAACAGAACCTCAGCCTAGAATCCTCTTCCCTTTCAGCGCCTGGGTTATAACAGGACCCTATTCATGGCAGCGAGGATACCGTTTGGTTGATAGCTTTTTGAAAAAAGCATGGTGGTCATTGGCGAGCTGTGACGAAACGTTTTTTTAGCGTCCTTTTCCTACTTTGCCACAGAATCGAGGTTCAGACAAGCAAATGCTTATTCTACCGAAAATCACTTGATTCTACCCCGAGTGGGCTCGATAAGGCGTCTCGTCTATTCCTCCTCCCTATGTGGGCCTTACCAAGGAAAAGAAGTGGGAACCACCACTATAAGGGAGGTGTGACAAAAGGGAACTAGTTGAGATAGGCAGCTAATTCCGGCTACACTCCTAACTCCTCGTCGTCGTTCGCCATGCAGCCTAACGATGCCATTCCATGCACTCGATCTATCGAGTTTTTCACTGCTCTTCCTGTTTATGACTAGTCGGTATTGTATTACAGTTCTTGCATCTGCTCAGCACAACCCGTTCACGACGTTGTGCGCGTACCTATTCTCACTATGAGGTAGTAACCAGGCGCTAGTTGCTCTTGTTACGAAGTGGGACCGGGTTTTGTGCTAATGAATATTTCTGTGAATGCTCAGCAAATGAGATTTCGACAGTATCTCCTCAAGGAGCCCGTCTTCAATTACTCCTAATTATGAAGCCTTGCTCAATCATCTTAATAGTTTTCCTTGAAATTTAGTTCTATATTTGAATGCGCATTACGTGCGCCATACAAGTTCAGCAGAAAGAGCAACCAAATAAAAAAAGAACATTCAAAACAATTTCCAGTCCAAAAGCAGACAAGATTCTGGATGAAATGGAAAATAATAAAAAAAAAAGACAGGAAGTCAAACATTCGAACGACATTTCAGTGAACGATTAAAACGGAAGCATTACTACTGCCTTGTGAACCTTAAAAAAACCAAATGAATTTCCGTCATAACAACCTGGTTTGGGTTAAGAAAATTTGAAGAATCTCCCTGACTCCTTGTTCTTGCTTGGGCCCACAGCCAATTACAGCCACCGTCATAGGTGGCCCTTTGGTTCCCTACCGACCAGTTCACTGATGGTGGCATCCGGCCCGGTGTGCAATAAAAGTTGATTGGCGAAATGTAGAGGAGCAGGGTTTCCATCCGGAACCACTTCAAACTGGTGACGCTTAGCCCCCAGTTCATTCCTAGTTGCCCCTTGCGGGAGTGGGAGGTGTTTCGTCTATTTTCTCACCAACGTTACACAATGCTCCGTCTTTGTAACGAAACGTATAAATTATATTCCATGTTTGACTGTCCTTGAATCTTGGCATTATGAATTCAAACTTGTACAGTACTTGTTACAGCTGTTCTCGGCCAAGATTGTTAGTCAGATACTTTTATTCGGCAGTCCAAAAGGCCTACGTTTCGGCGATATCGCCTTCGTCAGAGCCTCGGCAGTCGACGATGTTGGTGCCACACAGACCGCTAACGGTAAACGGACCGCTGAGCGAGAACCATATACGTAGAACCAGTTCGTGGAATACCTTTTCGCTTGTAGTGGTCACAGGCGGGATATCGTGGGAAAGATGAGGTTTCGAAATGGGGTCCTAGGGATCGAAATTCCAAAAATAGCTGTTCGGATATGGTTCCATATCAAAATGGTTAAATACGGATAGTAAAGACTATTGATAAAAGTGAGGCTTCAAGAGATGCAATAAAAAAATTTCATCCATTTTGAACGTCGTCCCTTCAAGTTTGCGGCTGTCACCAATAATTCATCATTTTCATTAATTGTTCTGACCCCGGCCCCTAATTAAGTTCATTGGTGAAAAATGCTCATACTTTTGTCTCCAAAACACTCAAATAACTTCTAGAAAAATTCTTTACAGACACGAGACAAGACAAACAGTACCTCGCTTCTGACATCGTAACTTGCTCATCCAATCATTTCTGTCCCGACATTGGAAGCCACCTACGACCACCCGCGTTCTCTGAAAACCTTCAAAATATGTGTATGAAACGGGAAAAACTATTTAAACAATTTACATTTGTGTGCTTGAGTACAATTTTTTAGAGCAATGCTTCAAACCTAATCAAAAACAGGAAAATGTGTGGAAACATGTAAAACTTCGACACCGATTATTATCCGAGACGCTAGCATATCGTTGCCTTTTCGCGTCCCTCTTGTCTTCAACTTGTCCAGCTTTCGTCTGGGGTGACGACTATCTTGTTTGGGATCTCGATATTTCTCAATTTAAGCCATGTGAAAGATAAACAAATAAGTGAAGCAAAATAAATATCTACATACCAGACACGGAACGAGGGATGTGGAGCAGAGCCTGAGAAAAGGTCGCTAGATGACTCAAGTTTACTCTAACAGATGAACAAAACCCTGGTTCTAGCTCTTTCGAAATTCTTTATTTTTAACTATTTCTACTGTTTTATTATTTTTTGAGCAAGCATTTTTTTTTTGAAATTCAAAAAATCAACCTTTTAGTAGCATTGCATCCGAAGGCGTGGTTGCACAGGTCCCCGAAACCCCAGTTTTCTTTCTACCTCCTCCGTCCTCTGTCTATGTCCTCCAATGATATGTACTAAAAAATTAATGAATGAATAAGTAATAAAATTAAACGGTAAATAAAACAAGGGAAAAACAAGGGCATTGGGGAAACGCAAATTTTTGAAGGTTAGCAAATTTATTAAATGAGCACTTACAATTCCGTAGTATTCTCGCTGAAATGATCAGACCTCAAATCACTTACAAATTTACTCCTACTACCCGACCTCCGTGAGGAACTACACATTTGACCATTACTTTCGTTCATTCTACTCTGTTCATTCGTTCGATACAACAAATTGTTGCTCAAAAATTAATGGCACCCTTCCCTAGTTTTATTACAATGATGGCAATTTCAATTGAAAAAAAGAAACAAGATGAACGAAAAGGTACATCTTGGTCCCTTGGTCCAACTACAGTTGCCGTCACGCTAACTAAATTCTGTTTTCTTCCAGGTGGTTATGGATTCATAAACTCAAAGAGCTGGCGGCGTCATAGGAAGGGGGGGGGGGTAATCTCATACCCATGGATACGATTACCCACAGGTAGTGGCTAGTTATGGATATCACTGCGTATGGATAGAAATGTTTCTGGGTGATGTCAGGTGGAGGGTAACCCGTTTACCGTGTGTAATCCCAAAGTGCCCAAGTGTGAGCCACAGCTGAATTTTGAGAAAAATGGGGTAGAGAGAAAATAGAGAAATAGAGAAAGGCCTTAAAAATTAGGAAAATTCGCCAGTTTCTGTAATTTTCAAATCATGAACTTACCCGAGTTCCCAAATCTGGTTCACGTTAATGAATCCGAACATTTTTTGTAGCTGGGCTTGGTGGGCCATGTCCAGTACTACGTGAACGCTTTGTTCTAAACAGAATACACCTGAGCTTTTGCGACTTCACTTTAGCCTTTTCACCTAGGAACGAGTGAGAAAACCCTCGCCGAGGTCGTTAGCTGCCTAAGGTCCATTAATTTTGAATTGCGCGCCGCTTCATCCATGGGGAACTAGCTGGGATTCTCCCATAAACGGTTCGTTCCATACAACACTCGCACTCGAGTACGACTATTCAATTTTGTGCGCTTCTGCTCTGCACCCTCCGTGATCCCCACGCTCCATGCGCTGTTGTGTGGCCGGCGGCCATCCAGCACAGCCGCTCTCTTCAGCTTCTCGTTTCTTCGCGCCGCATCTGATCCGGATCGTCGCCAAAAAACCACATCATCGATCGCTTTTTCTCGTTAGGATACGCCCCGCCCACCTGACCTTGAGGTGTTATCCAATCGCAACGCGAACTCAGCATATATGTCGATCAGTGCTTTGTCCGGGTTTTATCGATCGATCGTTTTGATCTACCGGATCCGGCGTTCGTTCCAGTGAAGCTGGCCGTCGTCCGACTTTCCTGCTATGCATTTGCAGCGTAAGATCTGGTCGCAGTTGGTCTGCCGCCTGATCGCATCGGCTTTCGCGTTCCAACCGCTTCCACAATTAAGCCAGGATTTCACTCAGCTGTCTGCTGCTGGTTTGAAGTGGTGGCTTACAGCTTTCTAGTGACTCTTCTCTTTCTTTTCCAGAGAAAATCTGAATTCCTTTGAGGTTTCTTGCCTTTTGAAGATTTCGTGCTAGCTTGCTTCTCTACGCAGGATCCTGTAGTATCCCTAACCAATCATTGTTACCCCATTCTCCTCACTAGCTCATGTTTTCCTTTTGGATCACCTGCTCTGAATCGCAGACAAGAAAAATTTACTTCTGATGTATTTATGCAGGCTTTCCCCTCATTTTTCGCCTCCTCTAACCTCTTCAACTCCCGAGAGGCTCTCGCCCTCCGACCCGCCGCCCCCAAAAAACCAGCTTCACAGTCTTGGACTCGCTCCCAAATGTGAAGTCCGTAGTAGGTATTGATTGTTGCAATCAGCAGATCGCTGCGGCTTAGCATCACATCGATGATGTTTCGGTCGGCTAATGAGAAGCCTTAGCACACAAACCGGTCGAACATCACTCAGATGTGTACACACATGCTTGGATAGCGTGAAGACGAAATGACTGACAGACGGATAGGCAGAGAGACAGACAGTTACTTGACAGAAATTGTTCATTACATCAGTAGCAAGCCACCGTTACCTTGAGAGATTTCAGTTTATCCAGGTGAAAACCTGCCTCGTAAGCCTGCAAAATTCCTAGATCGAAGTTAACTATGTATATGACAGGTCCTCAAATTAGCCTATTTTGCATTTGAACAACAAGCAATTCTACATAGTGGCTTATTTATGATAGAACACTTTCCTCTCATCCGATAGCACAATTTTGTTGGTGTTTGATCATCCCATTCTTGCGAGCTTCACCTTCGAAGCTCTGCAAAAGCCAGAGTTGTTAGGACAACCGCTTTCCAACAGCTGCTTCCTTGATGATTTGTGGAAATTTGATCTTTCATCGCCAGGTTTTTCGAGATTTCAGTCAAGAAAACCGAGTTTACTGTGTAAAAGTGGGGAGGGGAGGGATGTACATAACAGGGTGCACTACCTTTCCGGCAAGGTACTTAGTGCACCCTGTTACTTCCGAGGGTGAGCTAAATGCTTCAAGAATAATTCCTGAAAAAAAAAAGCATTACGAGATGAATTTTTTGAATTAATCTGCTTTCGGAATTACGGCAGACTGGGTCAGTTTTTCTATGGGCGACTGGGCTTTTTGGCTTTTTCCGCTATTCTTCCTCACCGTCGCCAAGCACCACACACATATCATCTTTGAGAGGAATCATCACTCGAGAGTGCACTGAACTATTTCCCATCAACTATAATTTAAAAAGGTCTTGTTCGACCACAGCTTTTTCCATTTTTTTCACTTCCATGGTCATTCCCGTCGAATTGTTGATTCCGTGGTGGACCCTTTGCACTCCGTCTTTGACCAGTGTTGACGTCTCTCAGGTAAGAGTCAGCTACATTGGTCTGCAATTCTCGTAGATCAGGGGCTCGAGCTTCTCCAGAGTACGTCATCGCTCTCTGTTCTTTCGAGAACGAGTGGCACATGTAGAGCAAAAAAATCATAGGTTCCCCGTCCCAAAATCCCCCGGATGTAGCAGCTCTGTTCCGAACTGCCATTCCAATCACACTAAGATACCAGCTTGCAACGAATTTCATTAGAGAGGAAGTGCTTGAAGACTTCTTCTTGCGCATCGGACAAGCGCATGTAGGGATGGTCTAGCAGGGCTTTCCTAGTGCGTGAAGTGCGAAACAGTGACGGATTCCTCTGAGGGAGAACAGCGCTGTTTTGAATCCTGAACAATGTTGTCCGTTGGATAAGTGTTGCAGCCTTGTTCCTTCGTGTCATCACACAAATCCCTATTGTCGTTTGCGGATAGTATGAGATCCAGCGTGGACGTATGCTTTGTGTCTGCTGTGATCGCTTTTGGTATACTTGCTTCTTTTCTCCTTTTTTTGCCCTTTTTTTAATTTAGTTGCACGTTCATGTGAGCAATGTCAATTTCCTCGACAAATCTTTCCTCCTGTGTACTAATCGGGGTAGCAACAACTAATCTGCCAGTAGATAGATAGACTTCGAAGTTGAATCTTCACCTCACTTCTGTTTATCGTAGCACTCCCGCATCAAAATCTGCTTTTTCTAAAAGCCATGATGAAATTGAATCCATTCTCTTATGGCTTGGTAACTTCGGACTAGCGCCCCTTAGGGACGCTAGAAAGTGGGGTAGGGCAGCTACTTGAGGTATGTGCAAAAGCTTCACTCGTGAGAAACGCTTAGAAAATCAGCGAAAAAAAAAAACAAATCTAATCATTAGCTGAGCTCAAGTACGAAATTCTCCTTATGAGTTGCGTATACTCTACGGGTTTGGCCTCCTCGCCAACGTCGGGCTTCGAGTCTTCTCGCCATCCTAGCCTTGCCTGCAAATTCCAAATCACGCATCTACTTGTAAAGCTAATTTCCGATACAGTGATACTACTTACTCTTTTTTGTCACATTTCTTACATGCCTATGGGCCCGTTATGAACAGCCAACAGAGAGGAAGAAGAGATGGTCGACTGAGACACGAATGAGCGCGTAGCGTGCCCCTACTCCACCGTCAGACGTGCATCTTAGTTTTTTCCCTACTACTGGGCCAGGGCGGACCCATTCGCCATCAGTGCACCCGTATCCTGGCGCTTATCCCACTGTTGGGCCAGGGCAGACCCATTCTCCATTTGTGGATCTGTATCTTCGCGTTGTTCCCACTACTGGGTCAGCGCAGACCCGATCCCCGGTGCGATTCGTATCCCGGCGCTTCCCCCACTAATCAGCCCCTTGCGGGCCCAGTCTCCATCCGTGGACCCGTATCCTGGCGTTTTCTCAAGTATTGGGCCAGAGCAGACCCAATTCCCATCTGTGGACTCGTCGCCTGGGCTTTCCTCGTTTATGGGCTCCTGCAGACCCAATCTCCATCGGTGGACCCGTATCATGGAGTTTCCCACAGCACTGGGTCACGGCGGACCCTTTCTCCATCAATGGACCCCTATACTGCCGTTTTCCCACAACTGGGCCGTGGCGGACTCTTTCTCGACCTACCATGATGTTTTCCTGGACCATGGGGCCCCGGCTCATCTGTCCGTCATCACTGCAGCCGCACTCTTAACAAATCTCGAAAGTGATGGGACAAAGTTAGGAAATATTTGGAAAGTTTGATCAGCTGCACAAGTTGCACAACTGGTTTCAGAAAGTGTCACAACAGCTCATGATGACGCGTTTTTCATCCTGTGTATTTGATTGTACTTCTAAAAAACAGAGGGATCCTCAAGCTGCATAACCCCCAAGGGACCTTAAAGAGAGGTGCGTAAGGAGCATATCCCAAGTGAGGACAGTGAATCCTTCAATACATCATCCACGTTATGCACACTTCTTTTCGAAGTGGTTATCGTCCACTGTTCCAAAGTCGAGTGAAGTCAACAACAGAGCTCCAGCAGAGGGGCGACTCTGCTCCTACATTGCTGCTACGCATCGTCAAATCGTTGTAAACACTGTCTCGCCTGGAGGGCTCGAGATCGCTAGCCGCTGGTCCCGCCGCGAAATCCCGAATGCACCCGACTTCCACTACGTCTACGCACTTATGACGAAACATCGGCCGAATGTCCCATCAGCTTCGCATCCTCGCCAGGCACAGTCTATAACTGAGTCTCACGGCGACCGCATGCGATCACGTGCTGTCCCCCTACGTCTGCGCTCTAGAAAATTTTGTTGCACTACCATGATTTATATAAGAGGATCAGAGCAAACCCCCCGACAGTAAGCGTCGACGGAAGTGCGTTTTTCGCAGAGTCAGGATGCATCCACTGCTTGCTCTGAAGTCCGCAGCTTGAACATTTTACGGGGTCTTGTTGCCTAGCTAGAAGACGTGCTTGCCTGTTGTCCAGGCACGCAAGAACCGTAAACTGGCCAGGCAACACCCGGAAACTTTCAGGAAATTGAGACTCGGAATCTGATCAGGCAGCCATGAACATCCGGAAACTGTTCAGGCATCACCTTGAAACTGGCCGGCCAACACCCGGAAATTCGATCCGTTCTAGCGCCACCATCATCCAATCGTAGACGACGTTGGCGAGAGTTCTGATTCGTTTCCAGCTGAGCGTTCAGCTGGTCCATCCGTAGTTTGAACACATCAGCCCATCTCGTTGGTGGTCTCCCTCGAGGTCCCTCCCTTCGTTTCTATTGGGATCCATTCCAAAGTTCTTTTTGTCCATCCATCGTCTTCTCATTATATGATCAGCCCATCTATGTTTAGCCTTCGATACATATTCCGCTGGGTCACGAAGGCCAGACATTTGTCGTAGATCAGAGCTGCGAAGCAAGGCCTGGTGTGGGGTACGTCGGTTGTACCTCAAAAGACAACGCTCGAGCGCTCTGCGTATGGTACGTAGCGCCTTCGACGTGGCGGCAGTGTCCACCCAGAGCATTACATAGCCCTGGGAGAACTGTAGAATCGAAAAGATGTCACGGAGGTCGGGGTCCCCTGGTTGGTTTGTGGGTTTGTGGCTTCCTTGAAAGGCCCCAACGCGGCCCACGCCGCTCTTCTTCTTCGATCCGGCCTTTCTATAAGATTGTTCTACATATTCCCGCAATGTTTCGTTTTGGTTTTGTTCTGTTTTGTCTAGAATTCAAATCGTTCTTAGTCATACTAGTTACGTTATGGCACTTTTCTGGCGTTCTATATGTTGAGTCCCCAGTTCTACAACATTGCACTTCTACTTCTCAGACTATTGGTTTACTATTATACAATTTACTAATGGCACACCCCAGCGGTGTATTCAATAAATAAATAGATAAATATTCATTGATGGTCCAAGGCACGCATAGAACGACGCCTCCTCTATATCAGATCCATCCAGTTCTATCCACTCTCCTTCGCAGTACGCATTCTTCATGTACTGGGCCTTCTTCCTATCTATTATTTGTTCGCCGTTAACTACAGTTGCCTGTTAAGGCTACATATACATTTCATCCAGCCTTACAACCATGTCACACCTAACAGGAATTAGAATTAAAGTGTAAAAATCTGAGCTGATACTCAAAACAGAACTACAACCAGTGGTGATTTTACGACTTTGCTGATTCCACTACACCTCCTCCTTCCCCCTCCCCTCCCCCCCCCCCCCACTCGCTCTTACACAGCTGTGGGTTCGCTTCTGTGGTAGCTTTACCACAACTTGGTCCACTGAATTTTTTATTTCTTAGAGCGCACGCGGTCCTGAAGATCTGTTTGGCAAAACTTCAAAAGCAACCAGCATAGTTCAGCCATGTTCTTTTCCTTCATGGGCTGCTTCTTCCGTAAGTCGTTTTCTTAGTGCCCATAAAGCATCCCTTCTTCACCAGTTACGTAATGACTTGCTCTAAATTGTCTTTTATGATCTCTTAGAACCGGTGGTGGCAGTTTGGTCACGCCGGAGTTTCGTTTAACACCTAAGAACCTGACTGCTCCTGCGGATTTCACAAAACGTGACCGTTTAGAAGGAAATCTGGTGTTCTTCCGCACTTGCGGACTTGGAGGCAATCCATGCCGTTCAGAAGTCGATAGATCACGTCACTCCTTCTGATCAGGTTTAGAGTCCGCAAAAGCACACAAAGCAATAATCGCAGCCTGTCAAAACAGACGACATGTATGGCTGAAAGCGAAACATTTACGCAACTCTCCCCGGATCCGGTAGCGTGCATAATTGGACTCGATTCTGGTCCATCTGGATACTGGTATTGTAGCTGTGTTTTATCCGTCACTCGTGGGTGCAAACGTTTCGAGGATTTTCGCTTCGAGATTTTCAGGAATTTTGAGGCTTTCCGGAAATAGTGAAGGTAATTCTGCTGAGGAAATGCGTAGTGATGAAAGGAACCCTGAAAATGTTTATTTCGGCAAATTTTAGAAGCAGAAGTCAACTTTCTGGAAACCCATGCAAATATAAAAAAGAGTAAGATTTCTTTCAGTGATAGAAACCTTTCAAACGCAATAAATTAATATAGAATCAAAATGCTCTTAGTTCATAACACCTCCACTAGATGCTAGAAACTTTTGAAAAATCATTCCAATCCATTTCTTTGTCTCGATCATTTGGTTATTCCTATGGGAAGATGAAAAAAACTATGGCAAGACATCAATTATTCTACCTCTTTAACTTTATTCTGCTGATTATTTCTCGTAATTCTCCTTATAATCTCCTTTGTGTATGTATGTTCAGCGATGTTATCTTTTTTTTTCGAAAAATAACTACATTGTCTCACTGGGCTAGTGTTCAAATCGCTTTTATTAATGTAAAATAACTAGAGACATCATGTTTTACTAGATTTTCTTCTTTTATTTCACTTCAGTTTTCATAAGATACTCACATTTTTCTTTTGTTTAGAGCACCTGTGAGGCGTAATTTATAAATAACTGTGTTGAATAAGTAAACGAATAGTCCTGAAATCATCTGATACTATCCTTGTTATTTTCTTTTGTATTTTATATTTTACATTTTTGTATATTTTCAAAGAAAGACTTGAACGGCTTCCGGCATCCTGAAATAAGTACAAGATAAAAAACGCCGTGGCGCGTTTTTTTAAACAATCTTACTTCCGAATCCGAAATGCTTCTGAGTAATGCTACATCATTGTCATTTCTACCATTTTTCTATCTATGTTCCAAAATTCAGTCTTTCAGAATCAGAAGTTATGTATAACGAGCTTATGGCCTGAACATTCAACGATTTCGTTGCCTTCCGTATATCTTGCATGGGATGAGTAAATCTATAAATATGTAGATGGATAGTTAGGGAAATAGAAAAATAAGTAGTCACCAAACAGGACGAAAATTCTCTTGTGGGTAAGAGGTCTGATAGCAGCTGATACTTTCTGACCTCTAGCAGAAGAAAATTCGCAGTGCAGCAACCGAAAACTCTGATGTAAAACATTCACATTTCATTCATTCATAGTACATGTTTTTGTCCTTTGGCGGATCTCATGGACGTTCAACGAAGCTGCTCAGCCACTAACTCATCTAAAGTGGTCTATCTTCTCAAGCAAAATATGGAAGGTCTTGGAATTTTTACCATGACTTGCTATCGCGAATGGATGAGAGTGGGTCCTTCAAAGCCTATACATTTTTACTCGCTGAACTAGGCCAGGGCTCTGATTTACGAAACGCTAACCTCGCAAACCGGCAATGATTGGCGTGATTGGTTATTCTATAAACAGCATAACGGTAGGAGTCGCTTGACATGAAAGTTCGTAATTCTGGTTTTGCGATCATGAATCCCAATCCAGTCTGAGAAGGTTGCTAGTTCACAGACCATCAGGAACATTGATGAATAACAGCTCTTACCCTCTTATATCTTGGACCAGAGTAATACCCTCATAACAACTACTTTGACTGTTCTGATAGCTGCTCTGGCATCGATAGTGAGACGATTGTTGAAAAAAGGATACCGATGTACCAATATGTGAGTCCCAGTGGTGAGGACGTGTTGTCTGACTTCGAAGTATTTACGTCTCCTTTCCATGTTTTTTTTTTTTTGAGACTAAACCTTCATAAAGTGGACAAAAGCACAGCTGATGGCTACCCTGGAAAAATTAAAGGAATTCTTGAAAGTTGAAAACATCGCCTGCGTTATAGGTCTCTGATAGATACCGTATTTGACTGCTTTGTTCGCGAACGACTGCTTTTTCATTTTTTGGAGATTTCTCATGGATATAGACATCTTTTGTAATGGTATAATGAGCCCCGGCGCAAAATTGAAGGCTTGGGCTTTCCCCAAACCACTTCCTGACGCTTCCTACCCTTTCACCTCGGCTTCCACCTGACTCCGTCCATCCAAAACTCTCCGACGAGCTCATTCAGCCGATCTTCGGTTGCAGCGCCAAAAGCCCAACACGTTTTTGCTCCCTTCCCCCCGGATAAAACCCCCGAAGGTCATGCCTGCCTCCAACAGCTCAAGGATCAGTGAAACGACGAGGAGATCGTCACGCGGCTTTCAGCCGGCGTGCGGCGCTTTGCCAGCTTTCAAGCGCGATGTCATTCAGTTGGCACAACTAGTTCATCTCTCGTCAGTCATTCGTTGCGCAACTCGTCCACTCGCGCCCCAGGGCCGCGTGTGCGCGACGGCTGCGCAACCGGTTCGCGCCCCAGGCGCTGATCCCGCCCGCGCTATTATGTAATTGCTAGCCCGATCGTCTACACCCCGTTTTGGATTTTTTTCGCAGCCGCCTTTCGCGGGCTTATTGTATCGTTTTTGAGGGGTTTCCTGGATTTTTCCACGGTTTTTTCGCTCGCGCTCGTCGATCGCTTTTGTGTTGTTTGGTCTGGATCCAGGGTGTTTTGTGTGTGTTCGAACGAGCAAATATTGCAGACCGGGTCGAAGTGCAATGGCTCTCTTTGACACCAAAGAGACCGTGGCCATGTCCTGAAGGGCAGCAATGTCATCAACTATTCACTTCACAGCTAGTATAACGTAGCTGAAGCTCTCAAGGAACTTTTTTTTCATAAATTCTAGCCCACTGAAGATGCGAGATTTCCCTTTTTTTTTCTCCTTTTTTTTTGCGAAATTATCGCAAAGAGCGTCAGAATGGGACCAATGTTGGGTCTCTCACTGATCGGTAGAACCTATTTTCTCATTGCAGGTTGAAATCTTCTCAGGAATGGTTAATTAGTTCGTTCATCTTAGTGCTGTTCGAGCAAAGATTTTGCGATTCCAACATGATTTTTCTTTGGTATAAAATACCTGAAAACGAAAAAAAAATTCGTGAAGGAATTGAAAGTAAGCACTAGAATCCAAAGCAATGTAGTGAACTATAGCAATATTCAAAGGATCTACAAAAAAGTACGCTTGGTCTCAAAGTTCTCAAACATACATGTAATTCGATTCGAAATTCTAGCTTCTCTTTCTGTAGAATGAACGATTCTCTCAATTTTTTTCAATTCCAAGGGTATTCGTTACCTGTACTTAATACAAGTAGCTGTATAAAGTACAGGCGTCGCTGGCGGCTTCTTAGAATTTTCAAGAACCTGGCTTCCAAAAACGAATTTTCAAGAAAGAAAACTGTGAACATACCTCGTAATACATGTGTCTCTAACCACTATTCACTTGCACCATTTCCACCATTCCCTACTTCGTACATATTTTTCAATGGGCAAGATAAAGATCGAGCAAGTGTGCAAAAAACACAGCTTGGGTATGCCACGCCTTCAAGCGATAAACCGCGACCTTCCCACTGCTGCTCCATCTCAATGCACCACCTTGTACTGCACCCCTCAACTCCCACACTTTAGACCCAAACCCACGGAAGCAACACCGAACGGATCCCACCCCCTTCCATCCTTATCAAGGGATTGTGAAACAGGAAATTTTCACATTCATATCAAACAATGAAATTACTCGTTTTTTTTTTCTTAAATTGGAAATTTTTCACAAATATAAAATTCCATCAAATTTCACCCTCATTCCTCTACTGTCTTTTTCGAACTTGATCAAAAATGCGACTTATATTCACTAAATGATACTCATGCAATAGAAGCGATAAAACCATGCTGTGAGAGTCCTTCCTAATGGTCCAGATCCGACCGCCGCGCCGCATCAGCAGCGTCTTGGCACTCTGATTGTCTACTCATCCACACACCTGATTGATATCAACTCCCTCGCAGTAGAACACTGGAGAATTCTACATATAGCTGCTAATAAAAAAACATTGGACCTCCACAGAATGAATTCTAGTTCCTAATTTACTCATAAGATTTTTATTACTACTACTGGGACTCTCCAGAAAATTTACTCCCAATTCTCCATGGCTGTCGCTTTCTTTCAGCTGTTTTTTTTTCGAATCGTCACACATTAAGAACCGCTCACGCAGCGGAAGCTGATCCTATCGCTTGTTTTTTTTTTGCCCTTGTTTACATCTAATTTTTTTTCTTGTTCTTGTCCCGCGTACCACCTATGTAGTTCCATGGCAAACCGCCAAAAACCCGTTTTGTACGGTACGCGTCACCTTGTTGCCGGTGAGACCTGGCTCATTTATCATCCACAGAATTTGCTCTACCATCATTGCATCTAGTTTACCACATTGAATGCAAAGCAAGATGATTTCATGCTTTTTTGCAGAAGGCATTGTCAGAAATAATTGAAATTTCAACGTGCCAGGCATACGGTTTCGTTTATACTTCGTCGCGAAGCCCATATTCTTCCTTCCATCTCTTTTCGGTTTTTCTCTAGTGTGCCCAGCATGTGCGACTTCCAAGGGCAGCCATCGCGTGCATACAAAACATCATGAATGTGTCACATTTTACTAATCATTTTGCCTGGAGGAACGTTTGGAGGAAAATTCTTAAGAAATTTCCAAGTTCACAAATCTTGTTTTCCGGCGCCTGTACAGTTCTCGTTTTTCCCCATGGCTGCAGTTCTTCGCGCCGTCAAATTTTCAACTTATCCGTGATCAAATACCTTATTCATGAGTGCTGATACCTGCTTTTCTCCGATGTTTCTCCGTGTGTCAGCAAATTTTCTCGGATTCTTTTTTTTATATGTAGTGTCTCTTGAACAATATTTCATGGTAAAATGAACTTCATTTCGGTGTGTCTTCTCTGCAATTGTAGAAGTAGCTAAGGTTCGGAGCTGTAAACAGATTTGCGTCGAAGCTCTTCCCACTTCATTGTCACCACCGAGATATTCACCAATATCAAGATCAACGACAACGTACATAGCTTTTTCGTAACGGTGCAATCTCTGCTGAATCTGCTGAACTCGATTGCTAATTGATCTAGCGAGAATGTCAGCTAGGTTGTCTAGCATGGTCGAGCTACACGTGATCTCCAGCAGGGATGAGCGGAATTCTGGCTTCAAAATTTCATGAATTCTGACGTCGTGCGACCTTCTGATTCTCAGATTTCAGAACGATTGGTAGTAGCTGAATTATTTTACGTCATACATGCTGTTTTTATCCATCCAAATTCTGCATATTTGGAACTCGTGCAGACTTCGAGTACTCCCGCTCATCCCCTAATCTCTAGCAAGGATTCCTCGTCAGAATAGGCATTAACCTGGAATGTTTTTTCTCGTGACATTCCTCAGACTGCAATGAACTATGTACATACTCGTGAATCTCATTTAGCTTGTGAGCGTCTTCTCCATGTGGCCAACGGGGTTACTTCATAGTCGTGATCCCGCTTGAATTCCTAAAATAACAGTAGATCTTTTCGCTTACACCTCGTGAGAGTTCAGTGTGCTTGAAATGAAATGTGATTTCTTGCTGGGGTTTGTGAGAAATTGACGCTTCGTTCATCTTCTGGAAAATATCAGAGAACTTTCAAGAGATTTCGATTGCTTAGATTGCTCCAAGACTGTGTTCCTACGGGATGCAAGATAACATCATCCAGAAGGTGTCAACTGATCCATCGCCCCATAAAAACGTCAGCAGCGCTTATCAAAACGAGATCCCCGCTAGCCGATGACTTCCGAACGAGCAGCGGCGGCGGCTGCTGCTTCGCTCATCCATCACGGAGCGTGGATCGGCTGTGCAGCTTTTCCACACGCAAAAACGTCTATCACAAACATGCGAAAAACCGTATCGCGCCGGACGCGCGCGCGTTCCTGGCGGCGACTCGCGCGCGCGCGGGGCTAACCTTCCCCGATTTGGAAGTTGCAATTCGCGTGCGCATTCCTGGCTTTTTTGATGCGTCGTCCACCGAAGTGTATGTACATATTTGGCGATCGCACACACAAACCCTCATCCACTCTCAATAAGCCCGCGTAGAAACAGAAACTCGGCGCTGTTTGCACAACGAACCAATTGCTAAACTCAAAGTTCATCGGAGGCGTTCACCCCTCTACAGAGGTCATTTGAAGCTCCTTCCAGTCTGCCGCCCTTGTTCGTTCGCTCGCAATCAGAATCGGCTCCGTTCCATCGCGAGTAACCCGTTCACTTTCAGGCTGATGTTGAGGGCAGGTCTGCTGTGGGTAATTTTAGCCACATTCCTAGGTTAGTCGAGTGGGTATCCATGTCCACCCCCGAACGAACGGGGGATATGCTCGACAAACAAGCGCTATTTGCACTGTTTTCAGGATATGTCTCATGCTATGGAGTGGATTTTCTGTCGGCTGCCGATTTTGTCGAGGCCGACAAGCTGACAGCCGGTGAGTACTCAGTGGAATGTGGACAAGAGCGCTACCAAAGCAGCTGCAGATCTCCTTTGTATCAGTGGTTTCGAGATCCTGACCGGATTTGTTCTTTCCAGAGGGGGATCAGAAATATTCAGACGAAAAAAGTGAACAGAATTTGAGAGTGGTCCGCTATTCTACCACCGTGTCCGCAACTAAGGCTCTGACGAAGGCGACATCGCCGAAACGTTAGCCTCAATAAAGATCGATAATCATCTTGGCTAACAGCTCAAAAGAATCCTACTGTATTCCGAAAGCACAGGATTTGAGTCTCTTGTACGTAATTCCGGAAATTCCTGAAAATCCACCAATCGCAAAAACCGGCTAGTCTCCGTATAAAGACAGACCGTTTCTGCTGCTTAAGAGGATCTTCGGCTCTTGCCATTCTGCAAACTCGTGGAAGAAACGAGGAACTGTAAAATCCGGATATATTGAATCGTTTTGGAGGAAGATTGATTTCTGTCTGGATGACCCTTTGAAAAACTTCCAGAGCTTTTCTTGGTTCCCCAAAAGAAGGGAAAATAATAATGACAACCAGCTACAACAAGGGAAAACCTCCAACATGTTACAAAGTTAGAAGTGATAAATAAATAAATAAGCAATCAAAATAAATTAGTGGAATAAAATATCAGTAAAATAAATTTAGAAGTGGTTCCTAGAAGTGTTCGGGTTATAAAATACCAATTGATTCACCTATTTTAACAGGGTAAGCCATATTTGACCAAAGGTCATGAATATCGGATATCACGCACTCCCCATGTGAAACTTGGCTTTGCATCTGCTGCATGTGAAGAATGCATCGATTATGAGTGATTAATGCATCTCGCCTTGAATCTCGTATCGTCTTTCCATCAAAACAGCACAAAATCACAAAAATTCCCTTCAATCGGCTTAAAATCTCGATCAGAGCTAAACTGATCACATTTAGAACAGTTCTGATATGTTTTCGTGAGAGAAACACCACTGGGTCGACCAGATTCTTCTCTTCCGGAAGAGGGATGGCTAAATGATGGCAAGATCGTTATATATAATCCATAGATTATTAAGGCCCCAGGTACTCCTGATTTTTACTCCTATGGTCGTGTTCCTTTCTGAATTCTGCTCCTGTTTCTTTTCGATCTGATTGGATTGATTTTGAAAACTTTGTGCAAAGTATCTATCGTTTCAACGTATAGATGATGTTGAAAGGGCATGATTTCACCTTAAAACTATAATCAGAGATTACAAGGTCAAAATAGTGACGCAGAGTATGAGCAAACCACGTACCAAATAAGTCAAAAAAATGATAGCTTTTGGCAGTATGATTTAGTAAACCACGGTTGTTTTTACACTTACTGGAAAAAAAACCTTATGAATTTTGTTACATGCACTCGGCACTTTCCTCGCCATGTTTTTGTCCCATAAGTTGCTCGTAATGCCAAGCGCACAAATTCTGAGGTATCAACAATGAATAAACAAATAATTCTAATTCCATTTTAGGACTCTTTCTCTCAATTTAAGTCCTAATGTCTAATGGGTGATATAATTCTGTTTGTTGTTTGTTTATTTGTGCATTCACATCGTTTAGAGTTTTTCTATTCTACATGGTTCATCCATGTAACAAATCTGGATCTGAATCTGATCCTCTTATCAGGGAACATTCATTGAGAAATGAATAAATAAACAAATCTTCACCCCGAATATTACGAAAAATGCCTGTTCGAGTAGCTCTACTGATTGTGTGTATACATACATAATTCTTTCAGAAGAAGTCTATGGTAAACATATTCCTGTGGAAGTTGTGAATGACTACCGCTCAGACATCAGGGAGCCACTAGGACGACGAAGGCGTTCAAAGGTGGTTGCTGAGTTCTCTTATACGATTTCAGTTCGCGTTGCAACGCCGTCCATCTGTTTCTCTGTTTTTTTTTTGAACAGTTCAAAGAAGAAGGGGACATCTCCTTTTTGTGGTTTTAGTTCAAATCTTACTAGCCATATCTAAGCAAACATTGTTTTTCTTCCTGTGGGTTTCGCAAAAATACGGATTTTCCTAGAGCATTGAAACCGATCAGGCAGGCTGCGCGAGTTTATGGGAATTTTATTATTAGGTTGGTCCGTACACCAAATTTCATATTTTTTTCAAAGGATGTTAGTGTTGTTGTGAATAGATATCAATCAACAAGATAATCATCATCATAGTCCACGCGGGTTGATCAACACTTCACTAGAGCATCAGTTCCTGAAGTCAAGAACATTGGCAGCTGTTAGTCGAAGAATTTCGGAATTTCTCTTTTCGCTTTGGTCTGATCATTGGATTTGTTTTCTCGTAGATGCAGGTTCAGGGCTCCGAACAAGTGGTATTCAGACGGGGATAAGATAGGAAAATAAGCGGGTGGCGGTAGATCTTCTCAACCTAGTGCGGTATTTCTTTTGGTGGGTAAGCTTGTGGTCATTAAGGGCGTTGTCATTAAGTGGAGCAACATGGTCGATTTTTCTGTGCTTCATGCGAGTTGCGTCTGCTAATCCTGCCAATCTCTGTATTTGAGAAGAGTAGACCTAGGCTGTCACAGTGGTTCAGGTGTCAGCAGCCCTCGATACAGCATTCCCTCGGAATCCCACCAACAACACAGAAAAACTTTCTTCTGTGCACTTCTCATTTTGGCTGTTCTGGAGATAGTTCGCCACACGGGAGTCAACTTTGCTCTCGTGTATGCTTAACAAGCAACACCCAATTTTCAACTTCAGTACTGAGTTGACGGAGAAAGTTCCTCCTGTGTGGACGCAGCAGCAAAGACTGGCACACACTCAGTCTTGCAAAGCACTCATGTCGTGGGGAACACAAGCCGACATCAGTTTTCTGTACCCAGCGCTTGGAAATGTCTGTTGATTATTATACGCCTGCAGACAGATGTACTCTATACTCCACGTATGGTGACATTCTGATTCAAAGTCTATAAAATTCCAAATCATAAAAAATATTTTGGTGCAAAACTTGTGGACCAACCTAACTCTGAAATGAATTCTAAAATTCGGAAATATATTATTACAAATTACAGCACTATTCGATAGCTTGCCCTAAAGCAAAAAACAAATGTGTATTGATGCTATTCATAACTCTCATCGAGGAAATCATACCCATTTTGTACCACAGTCTGAAATTAGTCTAGGATCTTGCTAAGAGTTCTGTGAAAAATTGGAATAAAATGCCAAATTTTGAAGAAAAATGCCGACGGTTTGCAAACCAATGCTCACAGTCTCGATCAGGTCATCCCCTCAGTTTTTGCTTCGCTACTCCTCCTGAAGAATTACTATTGAGGATCTCCTGAAGAATTACTATTGAGGATCCGTAGGTCCCAAGAACCTGATACTCGCAGCTTTTTTTCAAATTCGATTTTTTCTTGGTGTGTTTCTCCAGTATCCTCACGCTCCAATTATTTTTGAATCGGTATTTCTATGAGTCTCTAGGTTCTTCCCCTTATCATGCCTGCAGTTTTCAATTTCAGGGCCAGGTGTCGTAATTATTGTTCGAGTTTACCTGTGATACTCACGACTCCTTTAAAGTTTGCATCTCTCTGGCATTCATCGAAAGTTGATCCCTAGCCCATGTGTAAACCGTATCTGACCATAGGCGACAGCAAAGCTTCACTTTTGCAACTTTACCATTAGGTTGATGCATAATTCGGCTTTTTTCGGCACTCCTTTTCTCGTTGAAAATTAATGCTTCTTGAACGGTTTTTTCACGTAAATGTTCCTCTTCTTTCAATTAGTAACGGTGCTGTCGGAAATCAAAGAAGGAAGAGCTCTACGATCAAATTTTGACGATCAGGAACTTTTGGTAGCCGTGGAAGGGAAGGAGGTTAGATTGACGAGATTCCTCAGATATGGAGCCTGCTCGTTCTGCTACAGGAAATCGGTGGGAATTGAACATTTTTTCTGTCTAAGTGTTCGACTCATTTGGCCGATTTCCATGCCTTTTTGAGCCTTTTGACAGGAAGTACCATGATCGAATATTCCATGTTGAAGAGTTCAGAAGTTCGGACAACATTCTCGCTGTCAAGCTTTCGTCCTCGTCCAGACTGCTTTCCAAGTGTATGGAATCTGACAGCCAACTTTCTCTTTCTTCATCTGTGAAGATCGTACCTTACGAATATGAACAGTCTTTCAAATTACCCTTGCTGATTGGTCCATCTCTTGAGACTACCACGGACTTTACCGCAAAATCCGTTATTTTATGGTAAAACTTCAATACCAGGACCTACATGCATCACTAAGATTACCCAGAGTAAACGGGTTAAGGCGTGAGCTAACCACAGTTAAATTTATATCATGTTCACACATTTAAACTGGGTAATCTCAATGGTGCATGCCGGTCCACTATCGATGAACAACATTCCTGGAATTTCTGGATGTTCTTTTCGGATAGGTGATAAACCTCAGGGGTTGGATGCATCACTGCGGTTAGTCACCCATGTTAGGGATGGATAAGTCTGCGTATTATTAACACGCATATTTGCGTGTTATTAACACGCATAGCCTGGGTAATCTCAACCAAGCACCCTGCTCAAGATGGAGTCTTTATTTTCGCCGATTTTGCTTTGAATGAAACCATCAACACCCATCTACATGTCTACCAGTGGCGGACGCAGGGGGGGTGCCCCCCCCCCGAGAATGGGTCGGCAAATTTTTGAAATTACTTTACAATACATATAAAAATCTTGTATTAGTTTATTTTTATTTGTTTATTTTTAGTATTATTTTTAATATAATTTATATTGATTATTTATTATTATAATTAATATTTCTACTATTTTTATTTTCCGTCTGGGTCGCCAAAACGGCGGAGACCTCACTTTTTTCCCACGCCTCCCTCCCACCCACTTTCTGCCTATGTGTAACATTGTCTATACCCATGTGCTATCCATGGATAATCACATTCGTGGGAGATCAAACATCCTTACAATGATACATCCTGTCGAGCTGTAGCTGCTATAGTCGTAACAAGCGGATTAATATTGCAGCTTGTAGCAGGGTTTTTACAGCGGAACGGCGTCTCCCGGGTGGCGAAGCTGTGGCCGAACGCCAGGATCCCGTACGCGATCTCGCCCCACTATACTCCTCATGAACGAGCGCTACTGGCTCGAGCTGTCAAACAGGTTCGTCTCTCTGGTTTCTTTTATTGCTGCAATATATTATCTAGAGTGCTGAATAGCCTAACTGCACGTGTAATGTAGCCAGGAACTGCACTGAATTTCTTTCTCGAGGGGATTTTTCTACAATTTTCCGTCCTTGAAAAAAAAAACTGTGTAGTCAGTTTAGGTTTGCCCTTCTCTTATCAATAGTCTAACAAGTTCCACTTTGCAGTGAAAAGAAATCCAGAAGCTTGAACAATTCCCTGAAGTGTAGCAACACAATAATTCAATAACAATGATGATTTTGAAAGTGCAAATATTATGAAGAGGAGCTCTTGAGACACCTAGAAGAAGCATATTTGGATCAGCTCTCGTGGGAATTCTAGAACTTTCGGTTTTTTTTAATTGAGTTTTGTTTTTCGAACCAGAGCTTTCATATTGAAGACATGTAATAGCTATTCCTTGTTTAGCAAGCCCACCAAGGATATCGCTGTCAAAGATCCAGAATTCTTCACTGCTACCTATCTAGCGAGTTAAAAAAAAACAGAGACCTCTCATTGGGTCCTATACTTTAACAGGGTCCCATGGTTTTAATTTAATGCATGCTTGAAAGAGGATTAGGTAAGGAGAAAGGTCTTCTTTCAAGTTACATCTGAGAAAAAATGGTGAAATTCCGGGAAAAACAATATTTGTGTCTATGTGCTACAGCGTCTGCCATTGACTTCCAGACTTCCTACATTCATTTTAAAAAAAAGCTGTTGCACTACAACTCACTTCAGCGGGCCTCATCCGTGTCTGCCGTTTCATGTTTGACTTTTTTTTTAAATGTTTGCCGTATTTTAGTGATCATCTGCCTATGTTATTTTCTTTTAGTTAGTTCTAGTGTCTTTCGTTTTGTTGATATGCATGCCCGCCTTTGGCGTAACAAATACATAAAGAAATAATTTTTATCCAAACCGGAAAATTACCTACTTCAGGGCTTTCAGTTCACGAAGTTATCCCTCTCGAGGCGTTGGGGTAGAAATTAAAACATTCAAAATCATGTAGGCTTCAGGAAACGGAAAAGGCTTCTTCAATGTCCTGCATCCAGGATGAAATAAAAAGAGAAGAAAGCGAATGAGGAAAAAATGGCACTCATCAGCCTTTTGGATCATTTATGTCTGTTTCGATTTTAATTCCCTGTTGTGAGAAACAATCGTTTATACTTCGTTCGATGAAAGTTCTCAAATCCTGGACTTTCTGGAAAATCCAAACCTCAAAATCCTGAGAAAAATCGAATCTAGAGCTCAAAACCTCAAAAAAGTTTCCAAAAGTTTTTTTTTACATCAAAATCGTGACAATTCTTTCTACTAGCTCTCTTTCAGTATCATGAGAAGACATGTATTCGGTTTGTTCCGCGGTCCGGAGGAGAGCCCGACTACCTATTTATCGGCAAAGTCGACGGGTAGGGCAACTCAAAGACTTCTGGCTTTTTTTCTAGTTTTCACTTTCCTCTCCTAGAAAAGCATTTCAAAAAAAATTTAGTTGAAATTTTGTAAGGAACGATCAGATATTTAGAAGGCGAGTTACGGTGAATTTGAAGCCTTCTGAAAAAAAAAATGAAACACCAAGGATTTGGCATTACCAACACTTTTTCCAACATGACATAAGACGATGAAAAATGCTTGCCTCAGTTGATAGATCAATCTGTCACAACATTTTCATTTCACAGGTGCTTCTCCGAGGTCGGCAGGACTTCTGGAGTACAGGTGCTGTCCCTGGATAACGGCTGCATGGAATATGCTACCATTATCCATGAAATGATGCATGTCGTTGGCTTCTACCACGAACATGGTGAGCGGGGGTGTGGACCAATCACCTCATATTCGAATTTCAACCTAAATCTTGCCGTACGGGCAACACTGAGGTTTTAGAGCGATGGGATCGCGACAACTTCATCGACATCATCTGGCAGAACATCGACCGAGGTAACTTGATTATTTAACGTCAGCTAATTTTCGGATGCGTGATCATTCATTCTTCTGGAACTGTTCAACAGGGTGGAAAGATTCGGTGGCAATGTCTCACCTCATTTTCATACTCAAAGTAATGTTATTGGCTGGAGTCAGGAGGAGATGCTGACCCATTCTGGAACACAATCATTCCCTTGAAGCTGCTCAAAAGTCCGTTTTCCAACCCTTTATTTTAGTAGAGGTAAGAGCGGACCTCCCAAACTACATATGTTTGATTTCTGCCACACTCGCCCCTGTACCGGCAGCACTAGGAAAGAGCGGCCAGTAAAAAAGGGCGTGCCTTCGAGATTAGAGCCATAAAATGGGCTAGTTTTAGGGCTAGATTAGTGGAAGTAAACAGTGAAAATTTAGAATCAAAATAAGTAATATGTAGGTAGTCACCTAATAGGGCATTCTTACCTATTTCAAAAAGCATTCTTGAAAAATTTGTCCTCCCATTCTTGGTGTAGGAGCCCCCCCCCCCTCTCCCCTTTCCCTCTCTCTCTAAGTTCGCAAGTGGGACGTACTATACGCAAAAGTTCCGCCAGAACTTCTGCGTGAACTCTTGCTAGACCTTTCATGACTAATAATACGTAACATATGCAACTTTGGCAACCAATTTAATTTTGTTTCGAATACTTATTAATCTTTTCCAACAGGGAAGTGTACAAACCTAAGCTGCCAACCCAAGACGAGACCCATATGGTTAAAGGGCTTGTCCGACGTGATGTTACAGGCTGTACCTGAGATCTGCTGAGTGGTTTACAGAAGCTCAAAAATGGCAGCGTCATGCAAAATCATGTTGGAATTCGTTATCAGCGCCTAAATTACCCTTCTGTGCAAAAATTGGGAGGATTCTATGAGATACTTTAAGTACCCTATTTCCATTGCTCCGTCGTAACTGTGCACCCCACACATGCGCTACCCTGCCAAGTGTACTTGCAAAAAACGGGCGTAACTCTCGATAGAGACAACGTTCGGGGGGGGGGGGGGTACACGATAACAGATTTGAAATCATCGTCGCGAGGTACCAAAGCATTTCTGGATTTGCTACGAAAGGTGCGGAAGGTACGCCACACTGCTAAACTATCCTTCCCATGCTATAGTGTTGTAGGTGGAAATGTGATCTTCCATGGACCAGCAGAATTTAGCAGAATTCAAAAACAGCCTGTAGCAGTACGTTCGGCACGCTCTGTGACCATATAGGTCTCGTCATGGATTAGCAACTTAATTTCGTGCATTTCCCTTGTAAGATATATAGTATTTCTTTATCAAGCTGTACTTGTATTAGATATATGCCGCAATGTTATCGTGACATTCTTTGCAATTGAACCGTCTTTAGCGAAATTTGGTCGTGCTGTCCACTCCCACTTTTACAAAATGAACACGAAGAAAATTCAACAGATTTTTCCCAACAAGAGATAATTTGAAATACATTGCATATGTAGTTTCCCTTCCGTTCCTATTGTTGCACGAAAATTATATAAGAGATGCAGCCTTGCCTTACCTTCGTTTTGATCTTCAAAAAGGCTCTTGTATTTGCTAGTTTACAAATTTTCAATTTTCTGATGGCTCCGTGTCGAATCCATAGTACTTATATAGCTAGGTTACAGAAGACGTTGTTGGAGCATATGATATCTGGTCATAGGACTCCTGAGATGCTTGCTTGAATATCTGATTCCTCCTAGTGCTTCCAGGAATTTCTGCTAAAATGTGGTTTTGATGGAAATGTGGAAATGAGTCGGAACTCCGTAAAACAATGTAATGTAACCGCAGAATCCCAAGAAATTTGTAGCTGCAAGCGGAATTCTCTCAAAATCTACCATTTCCAGGTGCTTTGGATCAGTTCGGCAAAGTTGACCTCAGCAAAACGTCGTACTACGGTCAACCGTACGACTACAAGTCTATTCTACACTATGACAGCTTGGCATTCAGTAAAAACGGCTTTCCGACAATGTTACCCAAGCAAAAGTGTGAGTGACCATGCTTGCCTGGCCCAGCCAATCAGATTCTCACAATGCGGTTCATGTTACCAACAAATCATCTGTGTTTCAGCAGCCACCATTGGAAACGCGAAGGACTTCAGCGAGGTGGATCTCGCTAAAATCAACCGAATGTACAATTGCCCTGCAGAAAACAAGCTGCAAACAGCGCCTTTTGCTAGGGCACAGGTGAGTTTCCACTACACGAATGAGTGTTGCGCCAAACTATTGTCTTGTATCCACCTTTTTTGAAATTTTGGTTCTTTTGCTTTTTTTCTTCTTTTAATTATGATTTTTTGACTCTCACTGTGCAAAATGCTGTATAGAATGGAAGTGGAGCACTTCATTTTTTTTTTCGCATCTAAAGGGAACCCAGGCGAAAATTTCGAAGACGCATAGCGCATTTTCCTGGGATAGCAAAAATTTTCAGCACAGCCCCATCTACTCGGCCATCAACAAGTACGACGACCGGCCCAAGCTCCCCGCGCAGTACTACGATGGCATGCAAAACTCGTACTCGAGCAATAAACCACAGCGTGAGACATCGCCTCTTCCCACTGGACCTCCACCCAATCGCGGGCTTTTCAGGCTGCGAGGACAAGATCACGGTGTGCTGGTGGACGGCGGACCGATGTCGAGCGCCGCCGATCTACGCGATGATGACGTCGTTGTGCGCGAAGACGTGCGGGTTCTGCTAGCGCCACCGGCGACGACGTGCTCCTCTCGGCTCCAAGTCCCCCATTCCATGTCAAAGTGACCATCTCTCCGTGCATCACTCTAATCGTCCTCCCCCGATGAACTCACAACACCTCTCTTTCTCTGTATATACAGTGCCTTTCGGCTGTTTTCCGTCTTTCTTTGTGTGTTAACGTCAAGTGTTCTTGTACGGGTTGTCAATTTTTGTTTTTTTTTCCTTTGTGTCACCAGTTTCAGTAGAGTAAAACTCGAATCGCTAGCTAGTGATGATAAAGTGATTTAGAATGGCTTTGTTGCACGAGAATGGGACTTGTTTTTTTTTACTGGCGAGAACCCAAACAAAGGAGAGGAGGGATTCTCGAGGCTTTGCCAGTTTCCAGGAAAAACCAGACGAACCGATCACGAACTCTCTTAGTGTCCACAAACTCAATAATATATGTGCACGCTTTTAAACAAGTCACGGGGCAGAAGAAAAAAACCTAGAAGGGGAAGGGAGGGAGGGGAGGTCAGTTATCGGTGCAGCTGGAATTAAGGTGAAATGAAGCAAGTAGCAATTGCAACTTAGCTGACGCCAGGACCATTAATTTCAGAAGCTGAGATTCCTTACCAAAAAGCAGGAATTGCTCTATTAACAATGTTAGCTAAAACTCTAGCGCAGACAAACCCTTCATTGTAACCCATCATATTCTCAGAGGTTCCCCAAACCATTGCGTAACAGCGCATCCACGATTTAAGGGATGAGGAATGTCCTCTATCTTTTTTTAACAAATTCTAGTAAAAAAAACCGAAAATCGGAGGAGGGGGTGAACAATTCTATGTTCCGTTCCTCGTTTATAAAGAGTAAAACGGAGTAAGTGAAAATCAGATAACTCCCTGTCGTCAGGATATGGGGAAGATTTTTCGATGTTGAGCATACTTGCATTTGCTGGTCAAACACGAAAACTTATCAAAACCACGTGAAGACAGAGTCTCAGCTTGTTTGATTTTGAGATACTAACAGATTCTGGACCAGCTCAACATCAGGGATGAGCAGATACGAGATTTTCCACGACCCGGATGACTAATAGGCCAAAAATGACCGGATAACGGATAAGTGATCCACATTCTACAATATTAAAGTGATAAAAGTGAGAAACGGTATGAATACTGTGAAGAAGAGTTCGCACAAATTCTTCATCCTGTTAGTCATCAAAATTCGCCATTCTGAGCGCGACGCTGAGCACGGAGCCATTATGAGGAGGTGTGACTATATGTAGTAAATAAAGTTTGCCATAAAAACAACAGTTTCCAGTAACATTTGGATGTTTGTTAATTTGATTGGGACACTATAATAGCTGCTTGAGACGGTACGTGACCGTGTCTTTTCAGAACAAAGATGAGGTATCCAAAGGTTTTGTATCCGAGGTTCTGCTTTTGGGTGGGGGAGCTGAAGGGGGCTGAAATTTTGCCTCATATATCTTTTCTGGAGTTCTATCGATCTTCTAGTACTGACTGACAACTATGAACGTACCGACCTCCAAACGCTATCTGATCAACACATTCAAAAATTGATAGAAACAGTCGGGTTCAAGAGTAGTCGAAACAAACGTTGCGAGGAAGGGGACAAACGTTGCGAGGAAGGGTCAGTGGGCTGCGAGGTCACTAATTCCGACGTTGTTAACGGCCAACGTCGATAATTTTGCAAATGGTGGTTTCAAGGTTATTGCCTGACTTTTGTCGGACGAGTCAGAAAACATGAGCAAGAGCATTTCTTTCTGGGCAGGAACAAGTCTTTATTACCTTCTTCGACCTTGCTACAAAAATGTAAATCACTGACGCACCAGATCGAGTAATACTTCGAGGAGTAGAGGTTATCCCCTTTTGAGAACGTACGAAATGAAGCTACTATTTCCTTATCCGCACTGTTATCCGGCTCCGAAAGCTCGGATAACGGTGCGAATAACGGATAGGCCAAAACCTACAGATAACGGCAAAACGGATAAGCGGATACGGACCATCGCTCATCCCCGCTCGACATGCTGATTTCAGTGAGTGAATGTGAAATGCTACAAAATGACTGATAAACCGTTCTACGGAGGCCCAATCGATTGTGAGCTAGTAGTGCGTGTAACGGACGCATGTTACCAACTCGGAAACAACATAGTGGCTACAGCTTATATATGACTAGGCACCAATTATCTCCGAGTTTTGGAATTCCTGGCGAAAAACGTAGCAAAACATAGAACTCCAGATAATTTTGAGCCTTTCCATGTAGCATTTTGTACAGATCCCAAAGAGTATTCCTGAAACGTGACTCTGCTTTCAAGCTGATCATAGTTCTGCGAAATCCGTATCCCAGCCTGCACTTGGAGCGCTAACCATAGCCAGATAATTCGATTAGCAAACACTAAAACTTGTCTCGGTGCGAGCCGAGAGATCTGCAAAATCTGACAGGAATTCCCGGCCACTTCCCTGTTAACATTTTCCAGACCCACCCAAAAAACGATGCTGTATATCACTTCAATTTCCTCATTTTGACAAGTAATTCGCTTCTTCGTCACATTGTCAAAGCTGGGAAATCTAGCGAGACATCGAAATGACAGAACTTCCGCGTTTTCACTTCGCGGAGAAGAAAAGCGTGAACCGAGTTGTATCCACAGTTACATTGTCAGCTTCATCTACATAGATAACCGAGGATACAATTCCAGCTCCAGTGGTTGTGCTCTTACTTCGGCGAAAAACTAATCCAAAGAACAACTAAAACTAACAATATGTGCAGGATACTGGTTGGATATATGCCTAACTGGATAGAAGTTACAAATGCTGCAAGTGGCAAATACGCGAGACCATGACTTCTATAGCATTAGTTTGCCATTATTAGCCATTATTCCTGGTCGTATAGTATTTTGAACGTGATCACACATACTCACCACCGAATTTACCAAAAACCTTGGCATTTATGTTGAACCACGCATAACATTTCAATTAAAACTCATAGCGAACCGTACATATAGCTGGGTGATGATTCTCGCCCGCATAATATAATCAGGCATATCGACTTGCAACATGGACAACTAGGGAGGAGAAGGTGAAACAGATTTGGACGCAATGATACAGCCGTAATTTCTCGCATGCATGAGAAAATCAAAAAAAATACTGGAAGAGATGAGTATGATACGTTAGTGATGAGCAATAGTACCAACATTTCGCAAAAAAGAGAACAGCTGCCGTTTCCAGCTGGGTGGGAAGTAAGACGACATGCAATCACGCCGAGAACCGAGATGAACAGATCATAGGGACCGTGAGTACTGATTATGCCACACGAAAATAAAGTTATGAAGAATTTCAAAGATCATGGAAGGGGTGAAACTGGACAAACGACCGCTAGCACCGAGAGTAAACAACGAATGAACGAATACTCGAATATTTACATGTGAACCGAGGCGCTGTAGCGAACATGACTACTTGGCACTCTCCAACGAGACGGACGGTACTGAAAAGGGAAGATTTGAAACGGCAAAAAATTCCAGCCCATGTATGTAGCATCTACGAGCGATTCGACCGCTTTGGAGACAGCAACAGTCCAAAGGGGAGAACAGAGCATAAACACAGCGAATTTAAAATTAATAGCACCAGAATGTACTCGAACTCCAACGAACCTTTATGAGCAGCTGGCCACTTGTGGTGTGCGGGTTATAATACGCGTACGCCAACCATCCAACCAAACACAAAGAACAACCAAGTATAAAAACGAGCGCTGCGTAACCACCACCATCTGTTCTACCTGCAAATGATCCGAAAGATGCATTAATTGCAGACCAACATCAATCGTAAAAGGGACTGTGGCCGAAAAAAAACTTTGTTCCCCGACCAAACCATACTGTTACAGCGCAGTACGTACAAAAATCAGGGTCAACTGGACCAGGTGAATACTGCGTGCTGCTACGTCATTCGTTTCACAGCTACGAAAGTGCCATTTATCAGCAGCTGCAGGTGCAGCAACAGGGAAGAACTGCCACAAAAAGGCGAGAATGTGACCTATATCAATAAAGGATACCATTCATATAATCTAGGAACTGATATGAGCTCGGTACATGACCTGTCATTACATGATTGCGCTGTAGGGAAGCATAATTGAGAGTTTGCAAAGTTTCAGAGCTTATATGCATATAGGAGAAACCTAAGCAGAAGGATAACCGCCCGATAGGATACGGGAAGAAACCCAGGATGGATTCAGAAAAAAAGTTGGCACAACATCAATGCAGCAACAATGTTAAATAGAGTGCCTTATTTCAACAAAAAAAAATCAAATGGTTGACGAGATCTCATGACAACCATTAACTCACTTTTAGCTTTTTCTGTTTTCCTTTCCTTGTTCAGCGGTATAACATCATCCAGTGAAGATGGTCGCTCTGATGCAGGGGTCGAACTAAAACTATCATTTTGATGTTCAACTTCAACATAAGATTCTAAATTTAGATTGTCCATGTACCTGTCATCTTCCAATTCTTCTTCATCTGTAGCAGAATTGCAGTACATGTTCTTCCCTTGATTTTTGCAGTTATTTTCAGCCCAATGTTGGCGGCGACGATGAATTCTGCAAAAGAATAGAAAAAGGTATTGAACAACATGAGCAGCAGCGCACGCTTACCCTGCCTGATCAGTGCAAAATGGTCCTCCATGAGACTTCTTCGCGTGACACCATGAGCATGTGAAGTGTTTCAGAGTCGCGTTGGAACAAGCTTCGCATGTTGCGAATTGGATGCACGCTTCAAAATCGTGTTTCATCAACAAAGATGCCAGAAAATAAACATTTGAAAAAAAAAAAGAAACTACTGAGGGTGATAGTAATTTAGCCGAGACCGTAAGGTAACCGTGATGTGAAGCTCGTAGTCACCTTGCTGTTTCACACTGAGACCATGACCTGACCTCAAGATGACCAAGCTGAAACCGCGAAATGGCTAATTTTAATTATACAAATCGTTTCGTCTCGGGAGGATTCGAACTCGCGACGGTTTGACTCGGAGACAGCTCACATCGCACTCGGCCATTTGTATTATACTTTGTCGGCATTGAGTTGTTTCAGGGCTATACGAAACTTATCAAATATATCAAAAAGCTATCATCATTAGCATTGGATGTCAGAGTATCCACTATATAGAGGACGACCAAGCGGTGGTGTACTCTTTTCGACTTGAACAGGTATGATCCCCTCATGAACTCGTTGTAAAGCTCACTTGACACAATTCACTCAACAATTCTGGACAAAACATTGTTAGCTTTACAGATGGAATTGCTGATTATCCTCGAACGTCGCATCCTTTAAAGAAATGTGAAGCAAGAAGTCCCCACCGTACTATTTCACGCAACCAGAACTTCATAAAATTGAAATACCGCTCCAATGACAGTCATTTGGACTGGGTTACTAGCAGGCATGAGCGGAAGTAAAATTTTAAATCCCGAAAAACGTAAAACGGAGAAAGGGAGGCCCAAAATGGGCGGGAAACGGAAAGCGTAAGACGGAAAACGGAAAATTCACCCCTGGCTACTGGTCTACTGTCACCGAAATTTGGAGAGGATATGAAAGAACCTTGGGCAATTTTAAAAAGGCAATGGGTACCACAACATTTTCACGTTTGATTCAGTTACGAATAAGTAGCAACCTGCAATTGCATTGCAGGTTCCTACTGGTGTGAGGTGTTGCGCTGCATATTCATTTTCACAGTTCACTCTATACTGGGGTATGGTGTGATGCGCTGACAATGTATTCCACTGTTAGCGATTCAACTCGGGGCCGAGGATTTCGAAGGGTGCTGCCTTTAATATAGATTGTTCAGTGTACGGTGAAGCACACACTTGTCCATACCTTTCTAGAGGCGGGAAACGGACAGAGGAAGTCAACAAATCGATATTCCAAAAAAATGGTTGCCATTTTCGTGTTCAGAGTATTAAGATACTCCCATTGATATGTACTCACCGCCCCACGGGCAAGAAAAGCAAAATATCAATAGAATCGACAAATCGACATTTCGTGCAAAACAAATATCATATCCATGTTTCGTGTGTTCGAAAATCGTAGTGGACATGTCCTTGCCCGTCCCCGAGCGAAAACGGAAAAAAAATCAATAAATCGAAATTTCGTGCAAAATGGTTGTTATATTCGGATTCAGTCTAATAAGAAACACAGTAGACATGCTTTCAGCGATCTCCGCGCAAATATAGCGAAGAACCAGTAATATGATATGATTGATACATCAATCGATAATTTGAAGCGGAAAGTAGCCTAAAACCCTCGCCGGTGCTTGGACAAAAAGGGTGCAAAGTTTAGATCGAAAGTTCTGGAACTTTCGAAGAAAATCGGCTCAACACTTCCTTACCAACCTAATAGGTCTGAAAGATCCCTGAATTTCTTCCATCTATGGAGTAACCAACTGTCTGCCTCTGTAAGAGAGCGACCGTGATGTTTGAGTGAAAGAATAGCTAAGAAGTCCTCTAAACATGAGAAGAACCACTCAACTTAGAAGGTTCCTTTAGAGCTCAAGTACCTACAGGTCAGAATGAAAAAGTATTCCCGAGTACTTTTTCGTGACCGAAAAGTATTCCCGAGCACTTTTTCGTGACCGGTCTGCGTCCCTTGCCTCATGATACTATTTCCACAAAGATGTGTGATTAGATAAGAGGATCACGGTGTCAGCTCTGTTACCGTGAGGTCGAGACCAGAGTGAGACTTCAAAGTGACCGGTTGGTTACATCGAGGTAACCTTCGACGGTTACGTCACGGTTTCGGCCAAATTACTACCACCCCGAAAAGTTTTACGAAACCAAGTCAAATAAAAGAAAATAAGCTAACGTACCTGGCTGAGCCTCAAGATAAACAACTGTATTGGGCACTACCTTTTCCAGAGGGACCTCTATCCGATGATACTCGTAAATTACACGTTTCGGACTCACTGCAAGAATGATAGAACTTTGATTTAAATTGAACTTTCTAACGAGGAGCAAATCCGAAGAAGGGCTACAAAATTCTAATAGTCTAGTTTGATATTCAAATATATTTCTAGGGATTCCGGATAGTTACGTAAGTGATTAAAGATTGATGAAGGCAACAAGAAAGCAACTAACTTGTTCCGTGAGACATAAGCATGTGATTATACAGGTAAGCATCGCTAATTCCACATTTCACAGGATGCTGTTCGTCACTTATATTTGATACATTCATTGGCACCTAAAAATAGCAAACTCAATTCTTCGTAACTTACTGCCTTCAGTTTCTTGTAAAAAGAATGTCGAATAAATGTACGGCCAGAAATATCAGGGAAAAATAAGCAGTGTCTTCCGCTATATATTATTGTTCTGTTTCCATCACAGCAAAAACATTAACTTCCTACAACTTCAAGAGCTAGCGGACACTGTATATGGAGTTCTAGTAAACACATAAATAACCCTAAACCAACAGCAGAAACTTAGAGGATATGATCAAGACCAAGAAAAGGAGAATCGTCAATGAATTATATGTAGTATAAACTAGTGAAACTAATGGTAACCTCGTCAAAGAAACACAATCTTTTTCGAACTAGTTAACAGAGGGTGCATACAGCTCCACAGCGTCGATTAAGGCGGCGGGATGTAGTCGACACAATCACATGGAGCATAGGCTCATATCGCAATCGTCATCCCAATGCTGTGGAACCGCGTGCACCATTTGCCAACTAGTTTGACCATCATGAGTGAGACCGCATACGCGCTCACACTCATGAAAAAAAGTTAACCCCAGTATGTATCCAAGCGCATTCCACAAAAAAGGAAATGCATAATTTCGCAAATAATAAACTCCCACAAAAAGAAATGGAAGTATGGGAAAAATGGAACACTTTCAAATTCAGGAAAAATCATGAGAAGAAAACGAGAACACTTGTCACGAAATGACAAAACGAAGATGCATGATTTGTATATAAAACCACCTCATCAGAACTCACATTTTTGTAAACAAATGCGATGGAGCCGTTTTTGAACAATGATGTTTGGAACGTGAACGAGCCTGCTGGAAAATCAAAAGATTAAAACTAGCTCATGTGCAAGGTTATGATAAAAAGAGCACCTTGATGTTGTTCCCTCAACTGTACTTTCCTCCATTCTACCACAAAGCGCTCACCATCATCGGCATAAACAATACTCGAACCCTGAACGATGACTACATACAGCAGATGTTTAACCTGCGTAAAGTAATAACACTGACGTCTAGAGTTGTGTCAAAATTCGCCATGAGAGGTGCAATGTACTGCGTAGCAGCCAGCCAATTGTGGGTTTGATCACCAACGTAGAGGAATCCTTAAACGTAAAAGTTCTGGGGAAATAAGCAGAAAGAAAGCTCAAACTAGATAACCTCCAGTAGCAATGGTGAGGTTTGTCATCATATGACCATAGAAAGGGAATTTGAAGGTAAGCTTGGCACCCTGAAGGAAACACATCAGAATGGGAAAGCTGAAATTAGGATCAAATCTTGCAGCAGAAAAAAACTAACGACAGCTCTCCTATATGTTCCAGACAAAAGTGGATGGCTTGCGTTCCCGACTACTCCCGGTTTCTTCAACATAGCATCGATATCAACCCAATAGTTGTTCATTTGTTCGGAACGATTCGAGTAGATGGTCATCAGATAATACTGGTGATCAACCTGAAATGTGTACTCTCTTATTCGAAAAAGAGTACGACATTACTGGAGACCAAAAAGAAACAGAAGAAAGGAAAGATCCAGTGAACACTCAATCTTACGATATGGCAACAGGATAGTTTTGAGTAGAAAGAGAGTCCGGTTTCCAAATTTCTACTTTTTTGGAATGACCTCTTGCTCTGCTGTAAGGACGGTTGTCAACACTAGAATATATAGGCTGTGGAAGAATAAATGCGCTTGAGAAGACTGGAGAAAACCTCCAGAGGTGGCTGGGATTTAGCAAGTTTGTCCACTGCATATTAAAATATACTGAGAACAAAATGCAACTGAATTATCTCTGTTATCTGTTCAACTACGTATATCACATCGCCATATATAGATGGTATGGCTGTATATGTAGACAATCTCTTACAATAAAAATAATGGGGTAACTAAGACAGAAGACGTCAGTGCTGTGCCGCAGGTTATCAAGGCCGATATTACATCATGGCTTCCCCAAACAAGCTCTCATCGAGCCCAACCTGTGGTGAGGTGTGACACATGTTTGCACTTCATAGAATTAAGCAAATCTAACAATTTTCTATCTATACTGTTGCCCTGATCTTACGAAATGGAACCTCTTCTTTTGTTTGTCTTCGATTTCCTACATATTTTGGGTTTTCACGAGGTTTTCCACGCGGACCGTAGTTCGCGCACGTAGGAAAGATAGTCGAAGAGTGAGATTTGAGCCCGTGAAGCCTATGAAACACAGAATCGAATGCATACATTCTTTAGGTTAAGTTGTAGCTCCAAAAAATGAGGGGCGCATTCAGGAGGTGACCCTGAAAATGTCCCACTACCAATAAGGTAGCCTCTCACACATTTTTTTTTCATTCTATTCTATTTCTTTACTTTTTCTAAGACTGCTAAGAGGAACCTGTCCAAGACAAAGAATGGCAAAGTCAATGGTGAGGTTAAAATCGCATGCATTGCTGTACGATCAGCATTAATTCTCACGTTCTTTCTTTGATGGCACTTGTAGCTATAGGAACATGAATCATGCTTGCAAGCACTTGCAATCATGATCGCAGTCAGCGCGGATCCCCAGATTGCTTGTGGTAGTGGACAAATAACGAACTTGTACAACAATTGAACCATAATAGGTAGTAAACCTACTGTGCTGTTTTCCTTTTCTTCTTCGACATCATCTGGTATGTGCGTGTTCCACATTTCCGGTCCTTCTTGTTCCACGGCAGCTTTTTGCTGTGGTAACGTATAGGAAGCGCGCTTCACTCGCAATTTGGATTGCGGAAGAAGGTCAAACATTGGTGACGAATCTTCGTACCGGAGAATCAGTGGCAGATCACGGTGCTCTAGAAAACTATTTTACAGGCTACACTAGAAAAAAGAAACTACAGGGTGGGCCATAAATACGGTAACACCGAAAAGTGTACGCTGAAAAAGCACTTATACGTAATTTGAAACATAGTTGTAGGATTTATGCTTAATAGGTCACATCTAACATAAGGCGACCCTCCATCTTGGGATATCCGCTATCAGTTTCGATAGAGGTCCAACATGCTGAGGGAAGTCGTTGAACGCGGCGCGCAAGTGGTGGTGGTTCAGCTCAGCTAACATTTCTTAGAGTGCATGCTCAATTAATCCGAATTGCGGAGAGGTTATGAACACGCCCAGCTCTCACGTATCACCAAAGCCTATTAACCCTACTGATTGAGACCCAAGCAAATGAGTGGTCAATCGATGAAACCAATAGGACCTAGAATACATTGGGACCCAAGCTAATGAGTGGTCAATCGATGAAACCAATAGGATCTAGAATACATTTTTGGCTGAGTTCTGAATCAAATATGACTTGTGAACCGGAGCATGCTCCGGTATAACGTTACGAAAGGGCATCCCAACTGAGTTTAACTTCGAGGTACACGAGCGTTGTTATCGTATTTATGGCCCACCCTGTACAAGAGGACAGAAATAAAGTCGAACTAAACAGTAAGAGTTATGATTTAGCTTTGGAAAAGTAATCCATGACAGGAATTAGCAATGACGCGGAAGCAGAATTTATAGTCATACGAAAAAACAACTCCGCGCAGATAAGATTGGGAGGTAAAAACCCTCATAGTATACATGTACACCAGGGCTGTGCGTTAGAAAAATTTCGGATTTCGTTAATCCGTTAATTCGTTACGTTAAGCCTAAAAATGGCCGTTACGCGTTAATGCGTTAATTCGTTAGAAGACGGATTTGTGGATATTTTGATAAGCTCCATCAGCTGTAACAAGAATCAAGATCCCTGACTGATATTCAGAGCAAACAAGCTGTAGATTCAACAAAAAAAATTGAAGCGAATGCCAACATTGGTTACTTCTGGCTCTGAAAAAAATGGCATAGCAAGTTGAAAAGATTTGGAAATAAGAGTTTCTCAGATTTAAAAATGATAGTTTCTCTTCAATGCATACAGAAAACAAACACAGGCAATGGTCAGACGACTGAAAAAAAAGACAAGTGGTAGAGATGCCTTCGGTTAAGAGTTGCGGTATTTTGCCTCACAATTTTCACAATAGATCTTTGGCAAAAGGAAAGGATGGGAACTCTTAAGATCTTAGGCTTCATAGAGAAGGTGAGAGATTCAAAGCAGGAGGCGCGCAAGCATACCTCAGAATCCTAGTATAAGAATGTTATGGTGCAAAAAGAGCAGCTTTTTTTTCAAATTTCTACAGTCAAGCTGGTTCTTAAATCCGACACAAACCTGCTACTGAGAAGAGATGCTCGCACTCATTTGCCGGTGGGGAAAAACATCTATGTGCCAACATTTTGATATGAGGGAATTTCGAGGTGTCAATATCGCTGCTCTAATATTCAGAAGGATCAATCGAGAATGACGGCTTATGCGCAAGGTATTTGTCTACTTCCTTAAATAGTTGCAGGTTTATGAAAGTTCTCATTCGTACATCTATCCTCAACAATAATACAGCTATACACGCCGCCATGGCTTTAGCTCATGAAAGCTAAGATGATAATAATTCAATGGAAGCAGATTTTTTTTCGGGTGCCTTACTGCAAATCATTTTACACAATCGTCGTGGTCATGCGTATCATCTGCTGCATATTATGAGAAAGTTGTGTAGCGCGAGAAAAGTACGCATTTCAGATACTATTTGGCCTTCTAACGGAATCGATTCTAGCGGATTTTCGGTGGTTTTCGTTAATTAGTTACCTTAGGCCAAAAATGGCCGTTACGCGTTGATGCGTTAATTCGTTACGTTAGTAACGCACAGCCCTGATGTACACCTCTTCGTGATTTTAGATTATACACATCAAAGCTCTATGAAACTGAACCACATCATATTCCCATTCAATACCCAAAACACTGTGTTAGGCAGAATTCTAGCGATAAGGTAAGGGACTGGCAGATGAAACTTTGAAAGATTTTCGAAAAAAAAAAGATCAGCTAAAGAAGGATGCTGTCTAGTTGAATGGAAAAAAATTCGTAGGAACTCCTATACAGGTGGCAAGATCTGTATTTGATTAAAAAGCGACGCAAAAACACTAGAAGGCAGAGAAAAAAACCAGAACAAAAGAAACTCAAGAAAGAAGCAAAGTCGTTCCCACCTGTGAATGCGTCAGCAAGAATGTCGACAAAATAAGTTAGTAAAAGTAGCCTCAAAATCATAGCTCCCAGCATTGGATCGTCCACAAAGAGTGCAATATAGTTGCAAGAACTAAAACTGCAATTGTTTACAGGGGATAAGTATAAGCCTGAAAACGATATCATTGTCAGAAGAAAGGAGACGGCAAAAAAAAACTAGAGAATCTGCAGCTAAACAAGAGCAGAGAGGTAATGATCGAGTTTAGTTCCACTCTGAAGCGAAATTATTGTGTAAAACTGTGACAATTCGCAACATTTACTCAAACCGGTTACATGAATTGTCCAGATTCACAATGCATTAGCTAGGCTACTGGTACACTGAACAAAACAACCTATGACAGGAACAAGTGGTAAGGAAAATGAAAAATAAACATCTTTAGTCATCAGATCTCGCAAAAATGACACAGTCGACTCAATGGGTCAATCTCCTCTGCATCCAAAAGTGAGACTGACGTCAGTGTTGAACTCTGAAACAGCATTACATAAATTAAACATGAAGTCTTGAAAGCTAAGAAAAATCTAATGGATGCACGTCAGCGCATTCGAGCGAACAATGGTTGAGTCAAGCATGTGATGCAAAACTGCTCATATTGTGGTTTCTAGGCCGAAAACACAAATACTGACTGCTATAAAATGCAAAATGCTGCACAAGAATTAGAAATGCTAAGCACGGTAACACAGCGACGCAAGTGAAACTGGTCCTATGAACGCGAATGACATTAAATTGAAGAACATTCCACTTTTTAACAGCGCTAGAGAACTAGGAAAACGTGTCAAAATGGCTGTCACGATGCATTGCAAACTGTGGAACTGCGGGACGCCGATTTCGTGGAACACAGACGAATGGCAAAACACAATAGAACTTCACCAAGATGAACATATGCAGAGCATGTAACGACTACAATATCAATTACCCGTCTCATCTCAGGGCTATTGGGTCACAACTGCTCACAATTTTCGATCGCAACAAAAACCGAGTCGAAAGTTCAGAAAAAAAGAACAATTAAAAAGCAAGTTCGACTGAGCTCGAGCATTTGAACAATTTTTTTTCGGTAGATGAGCATAAAAGTGAGAGAAAATGCAGTTATTGCCAGAATGCTACATGGCAACGAGGAGACTATCACATTTATCACTTGGACGAACTCTACCTCGACCATAACATCCTCAATTTACTCATGTCAACGAATCAGGTGCTCACTGCTGGTTGTCGCGCTCGAATATAGATAAAACGTGTCGGCATATGAATTAATGCGTCAGGAGTTTGTCAGAGAAAAGGAGGTATTCAATGAGACTTATCCATTGCAATAACACAATCGCAGTTCCTCATCTTGAGAAATCGCATGGATTCCCGAGAGAAATCACAGATGCAAGAAAGCTTGTGTTAGAGACAGTGAAAAATGGTAGTGCTATACTCCATTTTCAGTAGAACATTTTAAAGTCTAGAATATCAGTACCGTTTCTTCTTTTCGAATGGTTGGCCTGATTTGGAAAAAAAAACATGACTTCGAGCTTCACCGGGTAAATTTCAAAAAAAAACGATCTTCGTTTGGAGCTGAGATCAAGTTTCACAAAAGCAAGCACAAAAACAACAAAGGCATGAATGAAGCAACCAAAGAATGTGACAACACCACTGGGTGGAGAGCGATTGTCCTTCAACAATGAAAGAGCAGAATGAAGTGAGAGATAGGAGCATAAAGGTAAATGCAGAATCTGAAAGTTCTACTCAGAATATGCAGAAGTGCTTCAACAGGTATATATTATATAATAGTACTAGATGGTATACTCGGCTTGTGTTCAACTTCTCCCGGCCATTTTAGGCAACACTTGTTGAATCAAAAAATCCTTTGTTCATTATTTGGTGATCGACTTAAGTGACCCCACTTCCCTCAGAAAATGGGGTGAAGTTGCTCGATTGGTAAACAAATCCTTCAAAAATGCTTGCTTTATCCACGTTCAGCGTTTCGGAAAACCCCAGAAGGCACGCTTTCACCGACCGGTGTGCAAGAACGCCGAAAAATCAATAAAAGCGATAAAACGATATTTCGCCCAAAATGGTTATCATATTCAGCGTATTGAGATACCCTAATAGACATGTCTTTACCACCCCATGGTCAAGAATAGAGAAGAATCAATAAAATCAATAAATCGGTAATTTGGCGCAAAATGGTTATCATATTCGTGTTCAACGCACTGAGGAATCTCAGTAGGCATGCTCTCGCCAGTCCCTGGGCAAAAATAGCGAAAAATCAATAAAATCGATATAATCGATAAACCAATCGATAATCCCAGGTGCAAAGTAGCCTATAACCTCCGCCGGCTCTTGTTGGACCTGCATGCAAAATTTGGTTCGGATCGGACAATCCTCCGCGATTTCTATTCCGAACATATATATATGTATACCTACAAACACAAAAACTTTCACTTATATATATATATATATATATATATATATATATATATATATATAATCAAGTTTACTGTTAGAAGCGGAAAAGTTAATACGAGTACTTTTAGCTACTTCAAGACAACACGTTTCAGTATATTAAGATAGGCAGCTGAACGAAGCAACAATAACACGGAAAAAATTACGGAGCGAAATTTCTAGTTGCATTTGTTATCTTACTGAAACAAAAAGCACTGAAAGCAACTTCCGAGCCCATCTAACCAGAGAAGAATTACATTACGCAGTTTGAGAGCGAGCTTAGCCATGTATCTATACTATCGGTTAGAGCAAGGAAGCACAACGAACCTCGTGCGCCGTTATCGCCTTCAAACTCTGTAGCACTCCATAGAAATCAGTAAGTAGCTTCATTCCCTTGCACTACGTATCGCCTTTTTACTCAAGAATCTTGCAAGAAGCTCATGGAACCTGAACATAAAATAAGAACGCAGTTAAAACAAGGATCATTAACTAGTAAACAAAAAAACTGATGAATAAAAATACTGAAGAAAAAAGGAGGCTGAAAAAAGGAACAGACCTGTATTGTTCTGCCAAAACAGTGTTGAATAGGTTTACCCTTGCCAAGGAACCAGAGTGAAGCCAGAAAAGACAAAGACTCCCAAACCAAGAGTTAAATCAACGAAGCTGAGCATCATAAATAAGAACTGAAATTTTCATGACAGTTGCGAGCTTAATACTTTTGGAATTAATGAACATAGGCACATGCAATCGCAAACGGGAAGATACTATCACGGAGTTTAATTCCACTCTTCAACGAAATGACAGAATCGAACAGCGAAGATCTTTCATATTTAATCTAACCGGTTTAATTCTTTGTGCAAAGTCACAAATTAAACGTACACTACATAAAGGGAATGTGTTGAGGATTCAAATAAAACAGACAACAGAGAATTTTGCTACGACTAACATGTATGCAAACAAATTCACGTAACCAGTATCAGATGTAGTGGTGTGAACACTGTGGAACAAAATTATAATAAATAATCACTGAAGGCAATAGGTAATGAATTATTACATCTGTTATTACGCTTTTAAAAAGAAAAGAATCATAATAAACATAAAAAGAATGGGAGAGTCTCTCAGTCGTGGGGTTTTTTAAAAATAACGCGGTCAACCTTCACTTGATCGTCGATAAGTCGATACATATACGTCACAACACAATCTGCTTGAACATCCAGCAATGCAAACGACGCTATAATCGGGCTGAAACAAAACATTGCTAGGAGAAATGAATTAGAAATCGAGCAGCACATTTCTTTCCCAGCTGACTTATTAGCAATAAATCAGCTCCAGGAGAGCACCAATGTTTGGCTGGGATTTGCTGCACAGAAGCAAGTAACAGAAAATTTTTTGTAAGGAAAATAGTCCTCTAAGTCGAAGCCATGTAGAAACTGTACAAGGAGATAAAGAGATGAGAGGAATAAGACCTTCTGGGAATGTTGAAGTGAGCGATAGCGATCTCAGCGCAACTTGGCATATATCAGTCCGCAACCACACAATGTCAGGCCAAGTACAGAAAAGGAAAATGGCGGATATTTTGCTGCCAACTTCGCGCCTTTGAAACTATTTTTGACACAATGTTCTGTCCTCTGAATCGTCCTTCATGTATAGCAAATAGAAACAAGAACAAAATACGTGTCTTCGGAGAAGTCCTACTGTGATTTGTGCACCGCCCATAAGTATCTGCATCAATTTTGAATACTGAAGAAAAAGGGAAGGCATCTTAAACTACGATGCAGAAAGTTTCTGCAACGAAGAAAAGAAGAAACACTTGATAAAATATACCGAACAGGTTTGCAAGTTTTTGCTGAACTATGACAAATTAATGCGACACTCTAACCCGACAACTCATATTGCAGTTACAGCGAACAATTCAAAGTGAAATTTATAAAGAAACTCGCATAATTAATGACGACTATGAAATGAAGAGAATAATGTTCACTTCTATTCTTAGTGTTAATGAAGTTCACAAATTCGCAGACTTGAGGGCTCACAGCGGCACGAGCGCTATGCGCACTCAAGTCACTATCATGTGGTTGGGTAAAACCATCAAGTACAGGAAACGTCGGATCAGACCGCTTGCAAAACGGGCAGCACATATCACCAGTTAACGCACGTTGACAAGCATTACCCGTTATAAAGTTGAGTCAACGCGTATCAATGTGGTTTAACGAGTAATATAGCGCTGTTACCGATGCGATGGGAGCAATCAGGATTGGCGCTTCCTGCACGATGAGCAGACACTAGGGTGAAAAAGAGAGTACACGTCGACCACAACCGCCTCTATATCCCGACGGTATGTGGTGTGGGAAAAAGGTGAACTTCTTGACAAAAAAAAAAAAGAAAGATCAAAGGAAAAGTTCCTGAAAGGCTCGTAACAGAGTTGAAAATCACAAGTACTGGAGTTCACAGATGCCATGCGGAAACTGATCGTCCGCTGGCGATAAATAAACGCATGATCTTAACGTCGATATCCATCGACCTGTATCAAATGAAGGCACGTGCGCATGAACTATGATGGAAGCCAAAAACGTTTTGCAAATGGTTTTTGAGTGAATTCACTAAGGGAGAAGGATCAATTTATACTCCCATTGCGTGCATGAGAATTGAACTGCGGCGCGAAAATTTCTCGAGACGCATGCAGAACCTCTCGCCCAGCCGTGGGCTCTGATCCAAATTTCATCGAGTTTTTCTAGACGGCGAGAGACTGCCACTTTTTGCAAAGGCCTAGTGAGACTTAGAAATGGTAGTATAGTATAACTATGATTATCATGGGAACTTCGAAATAGGATTCTTCCTTCATGCAAACTGGATGAAAAAAAACTACTGAAATGTAAAGAGCGCAATGAAGAACATCTTCATCTATCGCGGTGTTTCATGGTTGTGAATGTCTATGATAAGAAAATGCGCGAAGGGCAGAATCAACACAGCAACTCGGAGTTAACGTCTTCTAAAAAATATTCACATAAAAATTTGAGAAAAACAGTATAATAATGCCAGAGTTTGCGGATATGCTGTGAGTGTTCACAATGCGACATGTGCCAGCTATGAAATCACAAGCATCACAGATATTTGGCACTAATCCCCCGGGGTTCTGAAGCGACAACCCGCTTCCTAACTAAATCTGCGAGATGAGGAAGCATACCCGTCATGTGTGACCGAGAAAGCTCCAGTAGCGCTTCCAGGATTAACATAGAAGCGTCCTCCACTCTCTCTAGCGCTACATTCGTGGGAATGTCCACTAACAAGAACATCCACATCCAGCTGTCGTGCCAGCTGCTCCAGCATCTGGAAGTTCTACTGATAGTCAAGTGAAGAAAGACAATGAAACAGAACTGCAGATATCTCCAGCTATTCTGTTGATCAGTTGAAGCACGCTCAAACACATATGCATTCACCGAACAAGAAGGTCGAGTCAATTATTCATCTGCGGCAACGTTTCATTATTGTGTCAGTCCTCTCCATTATATTTTAATGCTTTTGATGAAGAGAAAAAAAAACATACCGCCTCATCTCCCCATGGAATAATCTGATGGCCATGTATGAGACCAAGGCGAAATTGTCCCACGGTAACTACTTTCGTATCAGGATATTTCAATGATTCATCATCAAAATCTCCTCGAACAACATGAACATCTGACGAAAGAGATCTAAAGAACCAGTAATCCATCACAAAGTCAAGAACAATCAGCTGGCCGAGCATCTCACCTCAAATAATCGACGCTTTCTCTGTTGCACAGGTTTCCAGTACACAAAACATGCTGCATCTTGTTGGGAACAAGGAGCTTCCGGAACTTGGCGGAAAGGTTGTGCTCTCTGTGCGGGATATGCAAATCTCCAATCAACAGGACCAACTGAAAAGCAGGCAACAATCAAACAGTTGTTTCGATACGTTGATGCCGAATGAAAAGAGCAACACTCGTTACAGAATGCCATTCTTGTGCATTTTGATTCCTCAAACGCATCACAGATTTTCGGTCAACCGTAAACTCACGCAAGTTTCTAGAGCTAAAAAAAAACATTTTCGCACTGGCTCTCTAAATTTTTCATGCATCATGTCTCTGCGAATGCGTGTTCTATACAACATCGCAACTGAACTGGAAACAAGCAGCCCCTTGGTAACAGACGAATATGTGCACTCCAATGCAGCTGCAAAGCCAATGACAACAGAGCCATACAAGGCATATGAAGGATGCCAGTGTAAGCAAGCAGAAACAATGTGCTAATCAATGACTTACGCACGTTTACCTAAGTGCAACTAGCTGCCACTCGTTTGAGTGAGGCTATGAACGCGCCATGCGAGAAATTTACGATCCCCTCAAACTCCATGTAAATCTGAGGTAATTTTTCACAGCCGCCTCCTTCGTTGGACACATTGCGCAAGTCGTGCATAATGAGGACAAGATGAGGACAACTAGAGTAGTACTGAGCAGTGAGGTGGAGGAATTAAAGGCAGAGTCTTGCCCAATCATCGAGTTCGAGATCTCTATATGTTAGAAATCGACAGAAGCCTTGATCACTATGCAAGAACCACACCTCCCCCCCCCTCTCTCCTTCCCCCTCCCCATGAAGACGGTTTGGAACTCCTCATTTTGGAAAGAGTCCGGTTTGGAACTCCTCATTTTGGAAAGAGTCGAAGCGCTTTCATCATTTTGTATGATACTTCAACAAAATGCGGTATTTTTGCTGTGGATGGATCTTGAACCAAACAAGAAGTGTTGGATTTCTGAGACCCACGCGAGAAAAACTTGGACAAAAAAAAATGAGGTAAGACTACTTGTAAACATATATGATGGCGACAATGATGGCATAGTTTTAAATGCCAGTAAGTTAGGAGAAGGGTATGATGGTACATCCGTTAGAGTTACAATGACTACAGCATGTGGTTGCAGGTAAAATACGTAATGGATTCTTCAGAAAAAGACGTAACCTTTGCACTTTTGATTCCTCGAGGCTTCATTAACACATCCACAAACGTGAGCACAGCTGCTTGTATAAGGGATGTCAATGGCCACAATAGTAATTTTGCGAGGCTTTTCAACAACAACAAATTGACTATTATCTGCAGGGAGAACATGGGCAGCGCAGATCTTCCCTCATCATTGGTCTTAAAGCATGTTAGAGTGCGAAAATGGTTCGTCCTGGATGTATTAAATCATATTAGTATCAAAGATACAATGGATAACAATGAGAAATAATCGAGCAACAAATGGAGTCTAAAAGCTAGCAGTAAGATCAGTTCACCTGGAGCGCAATACAAAACAAAACAGCCATTTCAACGATATCAAATAGCTTCTGCAACTCCAAACCCTCTACGGTCGCAGCCTCTCAACAGAACAGTGTGAAATATAAAACTCAAAACTGCATTCATCGAGATCTAAATGAAAATGGATCGCTCCCGAATAGCTGCCACATGCATGAGTAGTGCCAGCCGTCTCGTGCAAGGCATCACAGAAGCTGGTTTGGATCAGAAACATCGTCTATTTTCTTGCAGCAATTAGGACGAAAAGAAACTCCCGACACTTGTAGAATTATACCCAAAGATACCAACTCGTTATAAAATTCTATTATAAAATGGGCTTACCATTCTTGAACACCAGTCTGGAAGACCAACAGTCTAGCCTCCCTAGGGACAAGAACCAGAAATTCTGAAAGAAGCAGTCTCGTCAAATGTGTGGGGCGGGTAAGAAAGAATAGCGACAAAAATGCTGTACCCAAGGAAATGAGAAGAAAACAAGAAAGAGAGACTGAAGAGATGAGGAAGACAATAGCAAAAAGTGCAAAATTGTTAAAATGAAGACGAAGGAAAGCAAGGAAAGCCACAGAATATTAAATGAAATGACGAACGAATGAATGGGTGGAGGGACGAATGGGGCCACGAAAATGAAAAATAGGATAAAACTGCACCTGAAATCACATGCATAACTACTTAGACAAAGTGCCGTGTGAGCGGGCTGGGTAAAACGGGTTGCAGTCATGTCGCGGCCCGCTCGCATGGTTGTCGTAGCCCGCTCTCACGGTTGGCGTGGCCCACTCGCACGGTGTTGCGGCCAATTCGCACTGTGCCGCGTCCCGCTCGCACGGGATTTTCCGTGCGAGCGAGCGCGATAATCGTGCGCGCGGGCTGCGACAACCGTGCGAGCGGGCCGCAAAATGTGTCCGCGACCCGGTCTACCGGGGCCCGCTCGAACGGCACTTTTGTCTGAGTATGTATATGCATAAAATGCCGCAGAAGACAAAAAACAACGGTGAAAATATTCGATAGCGTAAACATGCTCTTCACCAAAGATTTACGTAAAGTATAATCAACTATTTATTTTTATGAGCAAAGAAACAATCGAAGGCACATACCACTACCTATCACAATAGTGTGACTTTCTACGCAGTCTCTCATAATAGCGATGATGAGAATGACCTCGGGCTTAGAATGCAGTGGAAAATGGCTCATCCTAGTATGAACTGAGAGATTTTGAAAAATTACGCTTTACTGCTAATGGTGCCCACATATAGAATTCTTCACCTAACGCCAAATCAAGGAGATAAGAAGTGAAAACTTAAAGGAACTTCATCTCTTCAACAATCAAGTGAAACAAAGGAACGACGAGACCAAGTAGTCAAAACGAAAGCTCTCACAGTTTTTCTGTACCTGTAGTTTAGTAACAAAATAATAATGTCAAACGAAATCTATCCCAATGTGCACAACTATACAAAAACTGCTTACACTGCTAAGCTAGTAAGGTCACTCAACCGCGGCTGAAGACGTTGTACATCTAAAGCCCTTCTTGTCAAGGCCCATGACGGCCAACCACTTGCTGATGGTTTCCATGCAACTAAATATAATTGCAGAATTAAAACTCATTACCACTGGATAGCTTAGGACTGAATACCTGACGATTTTGCGATGTTGGCGTGCAGAGTTGAGTGCAATAGCCCTAACCGTCACAGCAGCTTCTATCATGCATGCTGACATTAGCTCTACATCGCAAAAGGTCGTACCACGAGCCCAGTACTCCTGCAACAAATACCTTAGGGTGACCGAGTAGAATATCGTTGTTTGCTTGCACATTCGGAAAACTGACCGTTCCGTTCGCTTCCACGTGATGTACAAATCCTGTGAGTTGAAGAGTGTAAAAATCAGAAAGAGTAGTCGCAGAAGAATCGATCAACTCGAGCAGTATTACATCCGTGAGAACTGGCCTTAAAACCCATGAGATCAAAGAATATTTCAGCTATCACACGAAAACGGAATAATCCTACTCACTTCCTCAGGATTCCTAAGAGTGGGTGCCTTTGATATAGTTCGCAGTCCGAGCTATAAGAGCGTAATTTTACTTGATCCAAAAAGGATTGGACAAAAAGGTTTTTTTTTTGCGATAAGTCATCAGCATTAGTGTGATATATGTACACTCATAGCTGGAATAGTGGGGGGACAGCCTTCGCAAAAGTGAAGGTTGTCGTGAAGAGTGTCTCACACACAGGTGAGGGACAACCTGATGAGGACAGGGAGGGGGGTATTTACTTTTTAGTTTGCTTTTTATTGATGTAGCCACACGAGGTTGGTATCAACTTTATTCTCGGCTTACGTTTCGGCGAGATCGCCTTCTTCAGAGCCTGAAAGGGTGAAATCGGTTGCGATCTATCCGGACAAACGTCTATCTACCCTACAGACAGAATTCTAAGCCTACTTTTTGGACAACATGGTAAGAAGCGAGGGTGGAAACCGTACCTCAGACTTGATCCACTGAGTGGATAATAGCGGCCACTGCGAGCTAGAGTAGTAGGGTTAGTGCCTAGCGCAGATCAGAAGAGCAGCCTTAAGTACGGATAGAGTTCCCGCGTAATCGAGAGGCATTCTTCTTTGCGGTTCATCTTTGGATTCTTGGCATGGATCCAGAATGCCTCCAGGGCTTTGCGCGCCGCAATTTGAATCTTTTGCGCCAGAATTTTGATCTTAACCTCAAAATCGGCTCCGTTATGACATCTTACCCTATGGTTACCCAGAGGGGTTGCGGGACGCGACTTAGCCTTCCCATCCAGATGTTCCTTAATTCGGACGCAGAGTGGCCTACCCGTTTCCCCGACGTACTCATCCCCGCATTCATTGCACGAAATCAGGTAAACCGCACCTGAGGTCATGCAATCGCCGCCTCTGCCTTCCGGACAGATTTTGCAATCCGGAGTGGTGCAGGTGCGGTCGTATAGTCGATTGCGGATGAGCCTCTGCTTGAGGTTACTAGGTGGAAGCTCCACAACTGCTACAGAACTTTCTAAGCCAGCTTTATTAGGATTTACTTTTTAATTTTGAGAAAATGTTAATTTAATAGTTGTATTTATTTATGTACTTTTTATTTCAAGTTAAGTTCATGACCTCGTTTGAGGATTCCAAACGTAAAACGGATAGAATTTTGATGCACCGTTGCATGAACTGTGAAATGGTATAAAACATGTGCTCATAAGTTTGTTCCTGGCATGTGTCGATTTTCTGCCGAAGTACTGGAAAAAGGAAAAATGCTGTTCGGTTGGGAGGCCGTCATGGACGAAAGGATGGGGATGAAAAAAAAAAAGTACAGTCTAATTGTTATAGGCAAAGGTTTGCTCTTTGCGGCAGTGCAGAGCGGACCTCTCGGAATGATCTGCACCCACCTGCCATTTTTGCCAAAGTTGACGAACTTTTCGCTACATTGATTTTTGTCACCCTACCATCGGCTCCAGGAAGAAGCATCCACTAAACTGAAGCCTTTTTGAGATTCTCCTCTTTCGTGAAATCAGGAAAAAAATTTAAGGTATGCTAACTTGCGCGCCTACCGAGTTCAGGTGAAGCAGCCAGGCTGGAAAGTACGGTCCTTACATGATAGCCCATCACTGAGCTATTAGGAAATATACAACTTGTTGCCTGAAGGAGCCTCTATCCCGCTGCCATTTTCGTCAAAGTTCCGCATTTTCAAATTTTGGGGCCATTTTCAGGATTCTCCGGAAAGTTCCTGGAATGGTAGGGTTATATGCGTACTCAGCTCGTCATTCTGCGTCGATTCGTATCTAACTTTCCTACATTTGATTGTATGAAACCCGATTTCTGAAAGGGGGAAGATGGCATAACGGACCGTCTCCCCCATGGTGGCGAAATAGTGTGCAGAATGAGGAGAGTTTTCTCTGACAGGGAAGACGGCCCGTTATGGCGTCTCACCCCTCTCCGAAATCGGGATTCCAGCAACCAAATGTAGGAATGTTATATACGAATCCACGCAGAATGACGAGCTTAGTACGCCTATAACCGTACCATTTCACGAGCTTTCCGGAGAATCCTGAAAAATGGCCCCAAATTTCGAAAATCCGGAATTTTGACGGAAACGGCAGAGGCATAGAGGCTCTTTCAGACAGCAAGTTGTACATCTTCTGGAAGCCCAGGTTATGGGCTATTCTGTGAGGACCGCAATTCCAAGCCAGGCTGGTTCGCCTGAACTCGGTAGGCGCGCAAACTTGGCATACCTTGAATTTTTTACTGACTTCACGAGGATCTATAGGCTCGGGAAGAGAACTTTTCTTGGGACATTAAATACAACATAAGACTACTTAAAGAGGAGAATCTCGGGAATTCTTCAGAATCAGTGGGTGCTTCTTCCTGGAGCCGGTGGCAGAGCGACAAAAATCAATGTAGCGGAATGTTTGTCAACTTTGGCGAGAATGGCAGAGGATGCAGGTCATCTCGGGACTCCTGCTCTGCACTGCCGTAAAGAGCAAACCCTACGCTATAACCGTAGGATCGTACTTTTTTCCGTCCTCATCCTTTCGTCCATGACGGCCCAACAACCGAAATCTACGTTTCCATTCTCCAGTACTTCGGCAGAAAATGGACCCATGCCAGGAACAAACTTGTGAACACATATAGCTCATGCAACGGTGCATCCAGATTCTATCCGTTTCACGTTCAGAAGAGACAGAGACGAAAAATAATCGAAGAAGTGCTATAGTTTTTAGGGCTTTGCCCCGCCCCTCCCTTCCCAAAGTGATGGTCCCCATTGGGTCCAGCATGAAAGTGAAGGTGGGCGGAGTCTCTATGTCGGGGTATTCCACCTATGTGTACACTGATAAAGTCGGGCAGTTTTTCTAAGGAATGTCGGTCCCCCTATTACAAAACAGCACTCATGGGAGATTGAGAATCCCATGTGAGATGCGTGTTCAGCTCCTTACTCGTTTGCCGCAGGTGATCAGCCCCTTTTGTTGCACTGCAGCTTTCGACTGGGAAGCGATCTGCAGGGCATGCCTCAAGTAAACAGAATACACGTGTAAAAGGCCAAATTCTTCATCCAAATGTGATCGGCTGATGGGTATTGATCGAAGCAACTAGGTGTTTCCTACCAAAGTAGTACAACACACATAGCGTGTAAGCAATGTGGGACCCACTAAGATTGCTTTGACGAACATTACGTGTAGTTCACCACTGGCTACATTTTAATCGAATATTCGCATAGGGTCACTGACTTGTTTATTTCAGTTCAGTTACTCTGATAAGAACCCGTGATAAGTCGAACATCTAAAAAAATTTGTTTGAGTATTGCCTTCGAAAATGAATATTTTTCATAAAACCTTAGATACTATATTCCAGTTTTTGTAAATTAGCAAAGTTATAAAAAAGCATAGGCCATTACACTTAGAATTCATTTGAAAAGTTTTAGCAAAGTACCAAAAGTTTTCTCTCCCACTCTCCTCCTTCGGTTATTCGCTTTACAAAAACGTACAATTTACGGCCATTGACGTAGATGTGGAATATTCTTGCAACAAGAGTCCCATCAGCAAGGGATGTGACACCGGTCTCACAACGAAGCACAGGAGCGCCTAGCTCATTGGGCTTCTGCGGATACCTATACAGGCTGAATTCCTGAGAAAATTACTATTCGAAATTTGATTTATCTTGACCACAGTCAAAAGATTGAAAAAAGTGGAAAATGATCACCTGGTAAAGACTATCGTATGACGATCTACACGAGTAGCACTCATCGTTGTGAGGAGTTTCCTTCTAAAAATTGATTTCTTTTCATAAAAAGTCAGCATCTCCAAAATTAAGAAAAAAAAACGGAAGGAAGTTGATGACGTACAACAAGATCTGGATTTCGCTTTCTCCTCGCACCAGGTGGTGGACTTCCTACAGCAAGAAATCGTCTCAATTGTGGTGGAACGGAAGCTTTCCAAGCACCGTAAAGTTTACACTTAATGTCACCAGCACGTACAACCCTTCCTTCCTCAGAAGCAGGATGAGCGTTGTTCCACTCCGCCTGGTCCTGAAATTTGAACCTTTTATGCAACCACAGTCGACTTGTGGAAGAACTGTCGCATGATGCATCTTGAAGAGTATGAGATTTAAAAACTACGTTCTCATAGTCCTCTCCCAAATAAGCCGCAAACGCCGTAGCACTTTTCACATCCTCATTCGAAATGTGCTTATTATCCGACAGCATTTCGAGAGCTACATAACACGCGTAACAACTTTTGTCAGAACACAGTGCAGAAGCCTGAAATCTCAACTGTTAGAGATTAGAGAAAATTCCGCTCTACAACATCTGCACGATGAAATCGCTTAGTGAACCATCTACACGATGAGAGGTTGAAATCGCTTAGTGAACAACTCCCTGCAGGTGAAGACCAGGGAATGTTTATTTGCAAAGAAAAACTGGGCTGCTCGTTAAAAAAGGGACCCAGAAGGCCGCAATTTCGAAAATTAGGTTGTTGAAAAGACCAATTATGGACTCAAGTTGCTAGACCAAAAAAAAGTCAGAAAAAATAACAGTAAAGAAGGAAAAGTAGGTTGATATCATGTTAGAAGCAAATTTCTTGAAATTTGCCGGAACGTTTTGGGATGGGGGCGGGTATTACAGTTTGTACAACCATGTCTTGTGATGCTCACTTCACAACCAATTTAAAAGAAAAACCCCAGCTAAGAGAAAGGTCACGACGATCTAACATATAAACATTAGAAGTAAACTGCTACGAAGAAAACCTCGTGAGTGAATAGATTTAATTTCAATATAAGAGTGGTGCGGATGAACTATGTGCTATTTACTGTTGGTAATTTTTGAAAGATCTCAAGAGATAAGAAAGGGTTGGAGAGAAGGTAGTAATGTTCGTTAAGACAATCTATTCAGATTTTGTATCTTATACATGTTGAACTCACAATCGGTGAAGGTAACGCACCATCACGAAATAAATTGATGAGATGTCTTCGGGTGCGAGACTCCACGTCAGAGGGCTAGAAATAACGAACAAATTAAACGATGGGAGTGATCAGAGAGAGAGATGAAGCAGACTTACTTTCTCTGGCAGCATCTTCGCCAGATGCTGAGCAAGCATCGCTTCCCATGCGGCAATCTCTGCATCATTAACGTTATGTTAAATGAAATCCAACGAAACAAACAAGTATAGGACAACGACTCTGTTGAAGAACAAGGAGATATAGATGTTGTTTTATAATTTGTTGCTTTAAACGACACAAATAAATATGACATACAAAGGTGACATAAAGAAACGCAGATTATAATAAATATAACGTCAACTACTGTGATCCTATAGCCTAGTACTTTGTAACGTTGCCTAAGTGTTCTCAACTGATGCAGACTGACGAGGAAGCGCAAATCCCGCAGGCCCTCCTCGTTTTTCCAAAATTCCAGTAAGCGTCTTCGGGAAGATAGACATTGCTAGAAATCGTTCACCCATGTCGCCCATCAGAAAATTGTAGGACTCTGTAAAGCATCCATGCAACAAATAAATACTGGTGACAAATTGTGTTAATTCTACACTACTGTCGGCAAATGAAAGTATACTCGGAATAGAGTTGTTTAGCCAAACAGCTAAGAAAACAGCTAAATCAATTAATTTGATCTAATATTTGGCTGCGGAGGAGTGATGATCTTTGCTTCCTTCTCAATAAAATCAGATCCAATTATGGGAACAGGGAGAATTATCAACTAAGTAACTACTGGGGTGGTAAATAGGGAATGCACACTGAAAATTCGACATCTTTATGAACCGGAACTCCTCTCGTCAGACATTTGATACTATCTGAAAGAGCCATTCACAGCAAATTTCGGACATACTCCTAACCAGATAGTCCCTCTTTCCTGAATTTTTTTTTAAATTATAAGAAGGCGGAGTGCTAAATCCTGCAGGAGAGCGGTCACTCTCTATCTGGAACATGTCAAAAGTCCAACAATACTAATTCTGAATGAAATTTGGACAGAGGTGTTGTAGCTTCGTTTTCAGAAAATATCTGGTTCCATGCAAAAATCCGCATTCCCAGTTATGAAGCAGAAAAGCATATCAGGTTAGAGAAGATGCAGCACGGCGTTCTTTGAGGTCATTTTCGGAAATGCAGTATATGAAGAGCATAGACGAGAATATAAAGAGGAAGCTATAGAGAATTTTGAGGGAGAACCTAATAATCCGTTGAATATAGTCAACAGAATGCAGCCGAAAACTCTGAAACAATGGATGAAGACTGAATCGTGGATCGTCCACAGCCTCTACAGCATTTTGGAAGAATTTCAACGAAGAAGAATGCCTAAGCGAAAAGTTCCTCGCTACTATTGTGTCTGAAAGACTGACTTATTAGGATTTCCTGCTTTTCCCGATCGTCGCAAGATTTCAGCAGCCTTCGTAGACGTATTTCGGCCCCCAGCTGTGCGAGAAATTCACTGGAACAACGGATTTTATTTCATCTCTCATTTAAAATATCTGAGTAACACCTTACACCAGGTTTTGCTTTTTTAGGGAGGAAAAGGACCGGGTGCTACACAGAGCATAAAAAAAAACAACTCGTTGAACTTAAATAGAAATTCGGTAAATTTGGCATGGAAGTAGCGAGTTCAAGGTCTTGTCACGTCAACGAGTTGGCAATGATTTAGTGGTAGTTGCTCGAAATGTACAGGGTGGTCCAAAATTACGGAGACAAACGCGCGATGCGCGTTTTTCGACTTATCTTGAGTTTTAGCGTTTTGCATCCAGTCTTCTGCTGCTCATTTGTTCAATTGCACAGCTTCTTCCAAAACATTACCTAACACTATGATTTTTAGGACCATCTAGACCGTCAGTCAAGCTTATTTTTGCCACCCAATTACATTTTTTGTGCAGGCTTGGCGCGCATGTTGTGCTAGTGTGTAAAATTTTACAAAAGGCACACTAAGCAGTACATCGAAAAGTACAAGGTGTGAGAAACAGAAAAACGTTAAAGTCATTGTGAATGGCCACCTACGTTGGTTATGAGATCCACAATTTCGTGCGGATACGCCGAAATTCAACGCGGGCTGAGGATGCTTTTTAATTCTAATCGCCATCATTTAATTGTATTATGAGAGAAATACTTCTCAGATCTTTGAGATTGGAAGTTGATGGGCCCAATAAGTTCCAGTCCCCTCCCTAAACAGTGAAAAAAGTACCAGAAACAGAACTAAAGTACATTTTTGCTCTGTTTTTGCACAGAAAGTCATGTCCGCTTCCTTATAAATCTTATTTTCAGTATTCATTCGAGAAGATTTCTCGTTATGATATTCAGTCGGGGTCAAAAACTGACTTCACTCTCATAAAAATTGTTTTGTTCTTGGAGCACTCGCTTTTAGAAAGGGCAGATTCTCTAGGAAGACTACACTTTCGCGCCACAGCAGGCGACTAGTTCGAATTCTTCATGTGTTTTCTCGCCGGTGGTAGGAGAAATCGTCAGATGTGATGGTAGATTTTTTTCGTTGTAGAGTGAAAAATATCGCATTGGAAACAAAACTGCCAACTCGTTTTCCAACGTTAGATATGAACCTTTTAGCGTGTCACCGTAATTTTGGACCACCCTGTAGTTGATCTCATAGAAAACGAAAGAAAAGCTTGAAAGTACACGAAAACACAAGATGTTTCAAAAACATCTGCAATATTTGGAGCAGCAAGAAAACAGAAGAAAACCTCTAACAAAGCAAGAAAGGAAACGAACCGTTGTGTGTTGGGACCGAAAACAGCTGCTCGGTCGACAACCAGCGATTTTAGATAACCGAAATTCACGTCAGCAGTCAAATCAATAGCACCTGGCTTGCTTAGAGGATTTACCTGAATGAACAAGCAAGTCAAGAGGCCAGCCTATTGTTACACTAACCAATTACCAGTTGATGCCTTTCGTACGCCCTGAAAGAAAGGTCTTTTCGTGAGCCATCGTGTCCATAATCGATTATGATGCCGAACCCGCCATTGTAAACAATCCTGAAAACTGACTCCAATATAACATGTGAGTCAACACGATATATAAAACAAAAACGGAAAATGACCTCTCAGTGATTTCATTGATAAAGGTTCCAGCTTCGGGACTGCATTCCCAATGCTTTCGCTCCTTATCACTTCGAATTTTCTCGGGTAGCAAACCTCTTCAAATTTTGAAACCATTTTTTACCATTTCTGGAGCATGATGACATACTGATCTCACCTGGTGTGCAAGTTTTCACCTTTGGAGTTCATGAAACATAGTTCATTGCTTTCGTCGATGTTGACGTACACCTGAGCAAGTGACATCGAAAATTATTGCAATAAAACTGATGATATTAGGATGTTAGGTTGTTAGGTACAAAAGGCGGCGAAAGAACGACCGAAGCAAGGACTCGAAGAAGAAAATTATGGAGCACAAGGTTCCACCACGAAAAAGTAGACAAATGTGATCGACATCTGTTGCAGGACTCAGGACTTCCTCTCAACAGATGTGCTAGTTAAACCCATAGTTTAAACATAACCACAAGTCCAGATACCGCAACAGAAATAAAACATTACGAAAGTGCAATGAATGTCTCTACCTCGTGCCACATTCCGTCAGCACAACGGCTGAACTGGTGCACTGGTAGAGCATCCAGGAATTCGTTGGCTACGAATATGGAGAACTGAAACATCAGATCATTCTAAGAGTACATGAAGCACACGTAGTGTCAAACATACCGCTTCCGGGACATCAGCTAAGGTTTTGTACCAGAAGATAGGAACACCAGATTTTGTAGTGTTTTCTCTCACGAAAGCTTCCTTTCCTGAATATTCCACAGTACTAGGAAAAAATGAAAGCGAGTTGCACAAAACCTAACCATCGTTGCATGAGCCAGCAGAAGTAGAAGGACCATCACAAAGCAATTTTTCCTGTTGTAGGATCAAGGCATCAGAAGTTTCCACTAAGTGAACTGACATATTTTTCTCCTGAAAGGATTGAAAGAAGTAGGCAACCACAGAATTGTGTATAAAAAATATAACTTTTGTGGAGAAAAGACATCCAGGTTCCTATAGGGTATCAGTAACCTAACACTCTAAAAACGTATGATTAGTGAATTTTGGAATCTGCATCGAAGATGGACAGAGACAAGAGGAACAGGCGCAACCTTATCAAAGCTTAACAAACTAGTACATTATGTTACTAAACACTGCACATTATTTCGTTCTACATCTTATACCCTACCTAAAAAATCATCGAACCTGGAACTTCTCCATCGCAGAAAGAAGATCATTCATAAGCTGGCCTGTGCCAGGACCGCATTCAACAAGTTGCCAAGGACCTAAATAACTATAACCTGTTTTATTGGAGAAGACAATTGGAAAAAAGCTGCAGAGGAGATTGGCGCGGGAAAGTGCGCATAAACTGGAGAGGCTGAAGATAAAGATAAGCAATGTGCGCGAGACTCTGGAAGACTTTAAATGTACACTGTACTCAAAACTTAGGGGCCTAGTCGTTGCATTGAAGCAAACGGACCTCGATGTCCCGTATTCGCCAACTCATGATAGCACCAAACTCCAAGAAGCTCTCCAAAAAGCTGCGTAAGTTCCGGGGCGGTGATGAAATCGCCTTCTTTACCGAAAACCTTAATAAAAGAATTGAGGAGAAGATAATGTAACGATTCATAACACTGTTTACTCTCTTCAATCAATGTTAGGTTCAACTCTGCACAGAAATTGAACTTGTAAGAAGGAAACAACTGCAGCCACTTATGATGCAATGATGGAGACTTCGACAAAACAAGGACAAAGGAATCACTAGAAGGGTGCCCGGAAATGGCGAGGTTGTTTTCGGTATGGAAAGATACATATCTCATCGAATACTACCAAGCTCCGCATAATACAGTAGGACCGTTCCGTATAGTGGACACGCTTGCACCCGCCACACCATCTGTTCGGACAGATCAAAGCACGAAGCTGGAGGATCGATCGTGAATGGGAACGATAATATCAAAAGAATGCAGACAGTCATAACCTCACATCGGACGCGGTGCAGTGCGAGCAGGTCCACATCACTGGAATCACGCATTCAACAAGATTTCGTGAGCTTGTTGTCAAAACTGGCGTTATTTTCCACAGTTTCTTCTACGGTCGCTACCGTAGAGTTTTGTGGGATTTGAAAGATGCTCATAGAATACCACCAATGCTTTTTTCTTGCGCACGTCATATAGGCCTTCTCGACGCAGTGCCGGCAGAATTTTTCGCTTCGTTGTTCTTAAAAAATGTGACAATGGAATAACCCCGTACCAACAAATTTCACGATGCAAAATACATAGCTCTGAGCAAAGTTGGACAAGACTTGGCAGTTCTGCATACAGGGAAATTTATACTAGATGTATGCGTTAGTGATGCGTGCGCATACATCAAGACGGCTAAGGTAAAATCCACCTCTGACGAGGAGCAGAAGCAAGTGAGTCTCACGTTAGTGGTGTTACAGCTACTCGCTGCGGCCGCACGGTGTTTTCAGTCAGGATGTACACGTACTAGCGTTGATAAGTCTTCACGGAAAATCGTTCTCAAATAGATGCTTGCAACAGAAAGGGTCCCGGAAATGATGAGGGAGTACGTGGAACACATGTCTCTGAAGAGCGGCATACCGACTCCTCGGTGAATGGCCTGTATACATATGTAGTACAGATTGGCCTTACCGGAAGAGTTATCGTGATTGAGCTTTTAACAGATTCTGAATCTAGACAATGTGTTATGAATACGCTGAATTCAGTGGTATAGCCTGTCCGAAACGACGAGTCCGCTCACGCACGCGGGGATCGAGAGGTGGCGCGTCTGGGAGGGATGCTGTTGGCTGCGACGTCGTCCACGTCACAGCCAAATCATTGGTCAATACCATGAAGATAACGATGAAACGTGATACGCAGAACAGGGATGATGGCGTGGAGCGCTGGCAAACGTGGCAGCTTCTCGATCCCCGCGTGCGTGGACGGACTTGTCGTTTCGGACCGACTATATTCATAACACATTGCAAAACGGTCTTTGAACGCGTCTTTGAAATGTTTTTTTTGGGACGTGTAGCACTCAGAGACCGTTCCGATCAAGTGCCCCACAATATCAACACATGAGACCCTCGCAAAAACCGAGTTTTCGTTACTTTTATGACTGTTGATGTATATTTTTGAAATCAGCGTAGCAAGGAGATGAAGGACCTGTTGATACCTTCAAGATGCGAAAAGAGATGGGAAACTGCATTTAACGCTACATGCGTGTGCTTGTGCCCGCGCATTTCGTATAAATTACCCTCTTAGGATTTGTTTTGCTCGTATGAGGTTCAGTTACGAAACGTAAACTAAAACCTGGAAAAAAAACTAGGCCTGAAAACATGAATCTGAAACTAGAGTCCTAACAGAAACCAGACATATGTACCTTTTGCGAATCGGAATAGCGTCCATAGTAACCGACTGAAGGTGCACTGACGGCAGTCTTCATATATTCAGCAACTGTTATTGGACCAGTCGCTCTAATCTTGTCAATAATGAATTTTTTCAGAGCATCAGTGCTATTCTGTAAAAACAAAACTTCTGAAAGCGCAAATGAAAGAGTAGAAAGTTACGAAGCAACCCTAACCTTCTTTAAATCCACATTTGTAGCAGGTATTCCACTCGAGAACCTTTTCAGCAGCAGTGGCAGGGACCGTGAACATCGCAGCGACTTTGGAAGTGATGCGTTCATCAGAAATTGGAGCGCCGAGCACTGTGCGAGCGGACGTTCGATGAAGGAGTCGCAAGTCTGCGATTGCGTCCGTGAGTTTCCTCGATTCTCGAAGCGTTTCAAGGTCACTTTATTTTCTTTTTTCTCTGTTGTTTTGCTTTTCTTATCTCTCTTACATCAGAAGAGGAAAAAGGCGGACAACAAAGGGTGTTTCCTCGAGAGGATTCCTCTTCTGACCTTTTCATCTAGTTCTGTTCGAAGACCAAAACTTTACATTTCTTGTTGGGAGTTGGTTTGACTCGCAGTTGTAGGGATTGTAAACCGTTTGTAAGAAGATCAATTTGGATTTTGGATTTGTTCGGCTTTTTTTCTCTTGGACATGGTCTTTCCTCCTAAATTTGCCTGAAAAAGATCTCGAAACAACTTCGACAAGAATGTCTTGAAATTTCGAAGGTAGCACTTGTCAAAACCCTCGTCTACGAGTGACACACATTGTCAGCACATTACAAGTGTTTGTTCGAGGAACAAAAAGAATTATGACTTACCTGCGAATAAATCCAAATCGAAGACGCGAACGCAGCTGCCTTCCATGTGCCAGCGCACACGGGCCGCTGCCATTCGTGTAAGTGCGTGTGAATTCCGCGTGGCGGGACCCATGCGCTTCAAACGGGGCGCGTTTAGTCGTTGGACATGAGTTTTAGTTATCTCAAAGCCCCACAATCTAGCGAAATCTCAAACATAAAAACTTGGGCGGGTGCTACCTTCAACGGTCCGCGTTAACCACTGTGGTTAATGTTCCGGTTGAAGGAAGTGCGTCACCTTGTTTTGCACGTTGGAGTTATCAACAGATCCTAGACCTTCTTACCATGCTGATCTCGGTAATGTACACCAATATTCACAAAAATGACGAAAACCCACTCAGTGAGGGGATCAATATGCAGATTCTCCTTTGTGCGGGGGTTGAGTCTACGGATGTCCGCAACGAATGCCACCATTCCATATCACTATTTCTAGCCTTCGTGTCATGGCCGGACGTCATCCTTGTCTGTAGTGTCATGTGTCTGTCGTCCTTAGTGTGGAATAGGAGGTAGAAAAAAAAGGTAGAAAAAACGGAAGAAGTGGGACACTGAATTATCCATACACAGAATTTGTTTTGACGTGATTAAACGACTTTAACCGTTTGATTTGAATAGTGAGAAGTGGGGGTTATAGGCTGAAATTTTCGCACGTCCGTACTGAAAGTCCTACCCAGTCCTGTAGGCCGGTAAAAAGTCATTTTATGGACCCTACCCAATAGTGCTTTACCCCCAAGTTTCAGGTCTCCAGCTTCAAGAGGAAAGATTCAGCACGGGAATTACGGAGATGAGGTTTCGTCGATAAAAATGGCCTTTTTTCCATGTTTTTATTGTTGTTCGATGTTCGACGGAGTTGAATCGCGGTGGAAGCAGCTGCGGAAAAACGAGCTGTACAGCCTGAAAGCGCAAACCTTCGACTATTAAAAACCTGAAAAAAAAATTGGGACCTCAACGGGCCAGATCTTCTGATATTCGTGTCCGACTACAACCATGTCTCTGAACGAGTCAAAATTTTAGGCTGAAATTTTCCGTACTAAACGTCCTACCCAGTCTTCCACCCCTATAAACAGTTATTTTGTGCTTTACGGTCGATCATCTCGAACCCACTACAAGCGCGTGTCATTTTACGCCATGCAAAAATTCTAGCCTCGGAGGGGATCGAACCCTTGACCATGTCGATGATGTGTATGGTTGTTTTTCGTGACGAATACGAAGGTATTTCGTTTAGAAAGTCTGTACGGACGCTTTCAGACTGAAATTCGCTCACCGCACACGCTTTAACCCTCAGCAAAAATTTTAGCCCCGGTAGGGATCGAACCCTTCACCATGTAGATGATGTATATAGATGTTTTTTCTTGATTTGTTCGAGCCTCATTAGTTACGTAAGCAACATTGCATAGTTGATGCACGTTTTTTGTCCACCGCGTAAATTTCAACGTTTTCCAAAAAACTTCCAAACAACTAGTTAGATACAAAAGAGCCTCCTTCTCCTTCCTATGCTCTGGCTCCACCACACCTCTCGCAGCACGAACACCTGAAATGGGATATCTAAACATCTAAATTCTGCAAGCATAGAAGGAAATTTGTGTGCAAAGGAGGGGAGTCGTATTTGTGGTGGCTCAGAGGGGGGGGGGTCGTATGGGGATCGACTTTTTACCATCATCACGCTTGACCCTGCATATACATTGGACATCAGTGGTGGTGGCCCATCCGCGGCCTCGAGAAGGACGCCGCGCAACCGCGCAGCGTGCGCCATAGCCGATGTCTTCGGCTGCTTTTATACTATTTTTCCGGCAATTTCCCTACCCGTTTTCCAGATTTCCAGAATCGGGTAGAAATTCGCATAGGAATAGCGCTCCGGCCACAGAAGATACCGATCCCGATGCGCGCGGCGCGTTTGCGCGGCGTCGTTCTCGAGGCCGCGCATTGGCCACCGTCATTGACGTCCGCTATATACATACATACATCAGGTTTAAGGAATGATGTGGCTAACTATGCGAGGAGTGCAATCAGGACTGACATTCCCTGTATCCTTGCTCGTGAAGCTTATCCTTCCTCGTCAAGCTGACTTTATAACCTCTCATAGAGACTTCTTATTTCCAGGTACCTATGGAAAATCAGAACGATTTCCCTTTGGATCGTCGGAAGCCCAAGTTTTATTTAGCCCCAATGGTGCGTTATTCCAAGTAAGTCGCTTACTGATTATTTGCGTTAAAATTTCTTTTCCATAAAAGTCTAGTAGAAGTGTTCTTCTTTGTGTGACCCCTGGTTAAGGTGAACACGCTGTTAAAAGCGAACAACGATACATCTGTATATGTAGGGTACGGCAAAAGTATTGTCCGCTTGAAATGGCTCGTAAAAACCTCAGTATTTGGAATAGATGTGACGAGTTTCTTCATAACATACAGAACACAATATAGCGAAGAATATGACACTATCTCCAGTCAATTTTATCTCCATTCTTAAAAGCAGCTCTGACGAAAACACAAGTAAAGATGAGTGATGCGATTTAGGGACCGTCATCGATTTCATGCTCTGTTTCTTATAAACGATTAACACGCAAGCCCATACTGTGGTGCGGTGTAGCACATGCTCCTTCGGAGCGCCCATGTGGCACAACCCAATTGTTCGAAAATGGAGGAGTACGGTGGCCGCTGATTTGGAACAAGAGAGCTCACAAATGATTTCCTGTGCAAAACCCCTTCGCTGTCTTTACGTTGTAAGCTGGAGAAAAATCTTCTCAGGAAAGAAACGGCACACTTCTGAATCCATTATCGATCCTACGGGAAGTGCGCTTCTGCCGAATATCGTTTCTCGGTCATGCGGTGATTTTAACGCGAGAACCAAAGGAAATGGGGGCCGTCGTATGGCGCGACTCTTCGGGTGGCACTATAGACAAGCTGAGCCTGGGACGTGCTGCTACCAGCCGATTACGGTCATGCGTCGCGGTTTGCCTGGATTTGCCTGACGGAGCAACTCGTCCATCCACTCATCATCCGACCGAAGAGGAGAACGTTGAACAAGCTGTAGTAATGAGTTTTAGGGTATGGATAGCGTATACGGAACTACAGCTTATCTGAATACGCAGGTGAATGTATCTTTAAAACAAAGGAAGCCCTATGAATACTCTGTTAGAATAGGAACCTTTCTGGAACATCCGAACAAACACTTCTAATATGTAGATTTTTTGAACTGCTACAGATAGCACACATTCTAGCTAGCTATCGCAGCGATAGTTGAATTACGCGGACTATGGCTTACTGAAGTTCTTGAACATTTCAGGACTGCTAGGAATGACTCCTATTAAAGTTGAATACCTGACGTCAAGTTGATCTACATAAAGATTAATTTCGTCAAAGCCCTATCAGTCCTATATATAAGTGCAGCGCTTATAGAAGTGAAACCTAATTCCTCAAGGGGATTGTTACGCAGAGGAATCTGCAACTCTGTACGCTCTTCTCCATGGTATGACAGTGGCGGAAAGCTGGACGACTTACTCCGTTAGGCAGAGCCAGGCAAACCTCGACGCATAACCATAATCGGGTGGTAGCAGCACGCCCCAGACTCATCCTGTCTGTAGTGCCACCCGAAGAATAGCGCCTTACGACCTACACCCAAAGGAAATGACATGAAGCTCCTCTGCTCCGTAAACAAATATGGAAACAAAGTCAAATCATAGCATAGACAGGAGCAGTCTGTACATTTCGTTAGCAGATTTGTGGAAGGCTTAACATATGCTATTTTTTAGCACTGTTCCCATTCCAAAAAAAAACATCTCAGAAAAAACTCTTGATCAAATCAAAGATGAGTACCAGAGTCGCAGTTGTGAAGCCTTCTCCCGTCTTGTCTGTTGACGACTGGCAAAATTAGGGAAAAAATGGTTCGAATACATGTGTGTCTTAGTTTAACATTATTCTCAGCATTCCAGGCAGCAAAACGGTCACACTTGGTCTTCCATCCAATTTCGATTTTCTACATAATTTATGTGTCTCAAAAGGCGGTCAGTACTTTTGCTGCACCCTGTATACAGTCCTTCTCAAAAATACTTGCCTCATGCTGCACCGCCTATCTGCTAAATCGCGTCGCATCACCTACGCATTATCAGACGTGGTGTGACGTGCATAGGTGCGATAGTCCGAGCCAAGGCTCAGACCCCTTTCACTTTGGAAGGGGGCCAATAGACCCCTTCACCAAACCAGTTACAGAAGACAAGGAAGTGAAGAAATCAAAAGTTTAGTAAAGTGAAACTGAACAAATTCAATGATAGAGGATCGATTCCATTGCTGTCCATGTGAATAAAGGAGTCAAGAATCGAAATGACGTTAGTGTTGATTGGAGTGCGCAATGTGACCATTGCCGCAGACAGGGAAAATGACGAGCGAATTTCTATGTGAAGGATAAAGAATTAGATATGAGTGAAGGGTATCTAATTGAAGCTTAAACCTAGTAGAGTTTACATGTTAGAAGTGGGAAGCGATAAATAGCATGTTTGCGGAGAAATTTTTGAACACATAAGGGTATGAAAAACATAGCATGTATGTTTCTAAGATCATTATGGAAAAGTTCGTGAAATAACCGGAAAGAGGATAGTCCTCCACAATTTGCAAAGATTTTCTCTTCAATTTCGTGTATGAGTTGTGATAGTTAGTGTAAGATGAGCAGGCAAAAAAGTGATACCAACAGGACGGTCGAAAACTCTACAAATTAGCTGTTTTTCAAAGGATTTCGTCTTGTGTTTCCGAGAAAGTGGTAAGTATTTACATGTATACATACTAGAAAGGGTGCGCTTTCCGCCCATATACAAATGTATGGGGGAAACCCTTTTCTGGTTGAAAAATAGGGTGGGTGAGCCGAAACAACGGGGCATTCTCGTGCCCGTTGCTAGACAAATGGCGAGATAGTGCGATGAGGGAAGAGAGGCGCGCGCATGGGGTGAGAATGGCTTCAGAAACATTCTCACCCCCCTTCACAGAAGAAGACACGCAACCGCATGAAATGAGATGTGGTTTATCAGTTAGGAGATTGGAGGAGGAGAACATAGGTACCCTTCACTCCTAGGTTTCATTTCCGAATAAAGCTGTAATAAGCAAAAATAGCTCAAAAGCAGGTGTAATTTCAGTGTCAAATTTTTATATGTAGGAGAGAAGAAATGTTGTGCAGTTGTGTATGTATGAGTGGACCATATCATGAAGGTGTGCTGAGGACTATCTTCATTCATGTAATCAATGGCTGTTTCCTTATTCGAAAGCAGTATCCTAGAGCATCCCGCAGCACGATAGCGATGACTCATCGCTATCGTACGGTCTCATGAAACTGTTGAACGGTGTGTTTGCAGAAATATATTGCAAGATTTGCTCAGTTTCCATGGCATGTGGAGACATGTTGTGTATTACATCAATGGATAGGGCATTGACACTTACTTACCAATACCACAACTCTTACTAAAAGGAAGCAGAAAGGCCCCCCCCCCCCGGTCGACACCGTTCACTTTTTGCCCGGTAACCCCCTTCACTTTGGCAGAGGCGTTCTCACCCCTATCGCACCTATGGTGACGTGGCTCTGACGGGCGGTTCAGCGTGAGGCAAGAATTCTTGAGAAAGACTGTAGCTATTCTTACCCATGGGGCCGTGAGGACCCACCTACTGGGGTCCCTCAATGTGCTTAACACGAATATGACAATCACTTTGCACTAATACATCGACTCAGTCGTTTTATCTGTTCTTTTCCCGCTTATAAAAAAGTAGGGTAAGAATGTACAACTGTATCAACCGAACACACTAAACACTTCGGTACCAATATGGCAACTGCTTTCCATCGAAATAACTTTGCTGATGTTTAGCGTACGGGTCGCAAGAAAAGGGTCACTTGAGCACGCTATTATGCTGATCACCGGAACTATAGGGGGTTGCCTGGCCGCAGTCGGGTGAGTCGCCTAGCAGTGAATGGGGTTGAGTGCCTTCGCATTGCTCTGCACCTTCGTCGGCGCTCTTCGCAGCCGTGAGTTCTTCGCGATCCCCTGTGTTTCTGAGCATAAGAGAATCGCGTATTGCAATGCTGCTCAATTTTCGCGACTAATACCAGCGAGGGATCAAAACCGGGGCCGTATGCATGATTGAGATCACCTATGGTGGATGTGTTGATGTATTCAAACTTACCCCTTAGCTGACACACATGAACATGTTTACCATGCGTTACGTCTGTACACAACTACCCGTTGGGTATGAGATTACTCGTGATGAACGCGTCAACTTACCCGGATTTAACCTTGACCTGGACCCGAATCCATCACTGGAAGGAAGAATAATCTCATACCAGTGGCGGACGCAGGGCTGAGGTTGCCCCCCTCCCCGAGAATGGGTTGGCAAATTTTTGAGATTACGTTACAATAGATATAAAAATCTTGCATTAGTTTAATTTCACTTGTTTATTTTCAATATTAATTTTAATATACTCTTATTAGTTATTTGTTATTATAGTTAATATTTTTACTAATCTTATTTTCCGTCTGGGTCTCCAAAACAGCGGAGACCCCACTTTTTCCCACGCCCCTCCCCCCCCCCTCCTCCCGCCCACTTCCTGCGTCCGGCACTGTCTCATACCCCTGGTTACAATTACCCATGGGTAGCGGCTGAGTATAGGCAATGTCACGAATGGGTAAACATGTCAATGGGTGGCAGGGATGTGTAAACTAGGGATCGTTAAGACGTTTAAGGATAAAGTGGTCGGCGTTAATCAATCCCGTCACGAGGGATGCGCCACGCATTCGACTTCATCTGAACATCGTAGAGGCGTTGAATTCGTATATATGTGCCCTATATAGTGACTTGCGGGGGGCATCCGATGTACCAAGTCAGTGCTTCATCCTCCCAAATTCCTCTGGTACCAATTTACCGACCCTGGAGGGATGAATGGTTTGATTGGCCAGCGGCACCATCGAACCATCGACCGTGTGCATGCGCAGCAGCCTCTTACCACTGCGCCACACGCGCCCTGCTAAGATGTTTACCATGCGTAATCCCAAAGATGCTCATGGGTATGAGGTTATCCACCCTTCCTTTCCAAACTGAATCTGTGCCATGCCGGACTGGTTATGTTCACACATCCACAGCAGAAAGAGCTATTGTTGAAGATTCGGCATGAGTAATGTTTTTGCGACCTCAGAAATCCGTGGGCTCCTGTATAAATTATCCTTGAACTTCGCATAGGTTCAAGTTTAATTTCCAGATTAGCATTCCGTCAACTTGTTCGTCTCTATGATGTCGACTGTTGTTACACACCGATGATCTATGCGAAAAATTTCTTGGAATCTGAGCCTTGCAGGTTCAGCGAATTCTCTACCTCGTCAGGTTCCATTTTAGCTTGAAAAATTGGCTTATCCTTAGATGAGACAAACACTATTCAATCAATTGTTCCAGAGGACCGGCCTTTGATAGTTCAGTTCGCCTCGGACGATCCTTTCATTTTTGGCTCTGCAGCGGAGTTAGTATACAAGTAAGGCTTACATTCCGCGTTACTCTGCTTTTTCCTTGCTGATGCTCCCCCATAGCTGCTTACAGGTACGCAACTGGTGTCGATCTAAACTGTGGTTGCCCTAAAAGTGATGTTCGAGCGAAAGGATTTGGAAGCTTCCTCCTAAATCGACCCGATCTCTTAGCAGATATCGTTAAGCAGTGTAGGGCTCGCATATCCGATCCAGATTTTACGGTTGGTACGACTTTTATTTGGCATAGCTCTGAGCTACCTGTTTGATGTTCAGTCTGTTTTGGCACTACTGCTGCTTTAAAATATGTCAGTAGACAAGATAAGACGTTTGCAGATCTCGCTGAAGATTCGCGTACAGTACCCGTTGGAGAGGACTATTGATTTGTGCAGAAAAGTACTGATGAGTGTTTTTTTTCTGTATTATTTCACGCATTGAATATCCTTAGGCCGAGAGAGCGGGTGTGTCTCATCTTACCGTACATGGGCGAACGCCTCAAATGCGTAGTGAGCCTGTCGATTACGATGCTATCCGGTTAGTTAAGGTATGATACACATGTGATTGACAATAATCACCACCTACACATATAATATATTATTAATTGAAGTGCAACATTTCAGGAATCCGTAGGTGTGCCTGTGATAGCAAATGGGGACGTTACTCAGAAATCGCAGGCTTTGGAGATTGCTGAGAAGACGGGAGTTGACGGTGACCTTTTTAAAATTATACATTCTACTGAGGAAAAATTACAAAGCTATCCAGTGTTCGCAGAATTGACAGTCGAGTTCATAGTTCTAAATTTCAGGTGTAATGGCGGCCAACGGACTTCTATATAACCCAGCGCTATTTGCTGGCTATGAGTACACTCCAGCTAGCTGCATTCGAGACTTTGTGAGTGCTTGTTTTCGTGCGTTTTCTCGGATTATTCGGGAGTCGTTGATGGTAATGGAGTTTCTAGCTACGTCTCTCAGCTGATCACGGGTTGTCATTGCACTTGTTCCAACAGCATCTGATCTACATGCTCAGAGATCTCACCACTCCATGCCAACGACGTGTGCTCCACGAGCTGTCAAGTCGTCCAGCAATAGAGCAATTCCTTGAAGATGTTCTATTAATAAATGATATAGATTATTCGAATGCCTCAGATCTTTTGAAGTACGAGCCGCTAAGATGATTAATGGAGTCTTAGTCGGCTCGGAACACGGTGACTGCCGTGGTATTGCTTAGTGAAAGAGGCAGAGTAGCTCAGGAGAAATCGTACACGCTCCAACATGTGAGTCGTGGGGATGTTTAGCTGCGTAGGATGTTAAAACGGCTCCAGAAGTAGTGTGCAAATACGTGAAACGTATACATTCGAGCAGTGCAATCTCAGGTGAATGGGTACACACCCAGAACAAGTAGTTTCGTCGCAATAGTAGTCATTAAAATTGGCGAGGTAGCATCGTCTAACCTTTTCGAAGAATATGCCAAAGTTCGAGCGTTACTTCCACTGTCCGATTATTCGTATATAAGTTTGTCTTTCCGGATAATTGCGATTTCCAGACCTTCTATGATGCTCTATTCGCATGCATACTTCACACTAATTTGAAACGAAAACGATGTAGACAGGTATAGAGAACCTTTCAGTGAACATACAAACAACCTCTTATTTGGAGCCAATGCTTTCGTACTAACTCCTTGGACCCGTCACCAGCAGCTTCCTCCAAATTCGGCTAAGTAATGACGCTTGGTTGTCTGTGGTTTTTGTGTGAGGAAGAGCTGGGAGATTTGAAACGAGCAATGGTATTTGGTTCTCTTTGGAATATGAATTGAAAAACGAATAAACCAAAAAAGTTTCTTTGAAAGTATGACTTCTTTTATGAACACATGTTTATTACTACAATAAATAGCGTCATCAATAAATAATAGACGTGATATGAAAATCCAAATAACTAGGACGAAATAGCAAAATATGTGATTAAAAACACAGCCGCTTACATCATTTGGTGAAATGAGGGGAATTTTATTTATAGAAACTAACCTTTAATGCGTAATTTCCACACTAGGCTCTTTGTCGCGAATTAAGGAACTAAGGCATTTTGTGAAAAATTAACTTCTAGTGACCTGTTAAACTGTTGATTTGTGTATGTACACGATTGGTTAGCACTCTCAACCAGCGCTTGTATCATAAGTAATGGTGGAAACGGCCAGGATATAGCAGAAATTTCAAATAGCAGTAACAGAACATAAGATAACATAAAATGATGATAAGTAGCAAAGATGCTAAGGTACACAAAATGAAAAATCTAAAATTGGTGCAGAAAAGTACAAGGAATCAAAGAAAAACTCGTAAATCTGTAAAGGAAAGACATTTGTAAGCAAATAAGCAGAAAACCTAAAATCATAGTGGTGGTTCTTTGACTATCCGTCGCTTCTCAGCTGCATTTGCTTTATTTGCTTCCGCCGCGTCACTTTCTGTTGTTGCAGATGTCTCGTTTGGTTCTGTGAAGACCAAGTAAAATCGAGTAAAATAAAGGAAAATGTCTCCATAGCGACATACCAGGCTCGACCGTGAGAGCAAATTCCTGTGAAGAACGACTTTCTCTCCCATGTTTCAAGCCAGAAATCTTCATCCGATAACTGGAACATGAGTTATCCACCACTCTTAATCTTGTTGCTTATTTTCTATATTTTCGACATTTGAATTTGGAAGAAATTTCGCTCATAGATTTTGGCGGGCCATCCTTTCTTCCTCGACCCTCCCCCCTATCTCTGCTATTACCATCGTTCTGATCGAAGAATCGGTGTTATCAAAATTTTCGGCGAAGAGTGACAATCAGTTCAGGTTGATGCATGGATTAGATTATAAAAGATACTCATTTGTGATACTTTCGGTTAACAATAACCAAGGATTATCTAATCACTCACGGACCAGAAAATGCACCATTCTTTGCGCGATATTTTGGCGACATGCGCCTGCCTTTGCCCCGAAATCCATAGAAGAAACCTGTACAATCAGCCCGGACGGGCTCTCTGCTGGTCACAAAAATCATACATAGTGATTTCGTGTCGTGACCCCTTTTTTCCAGGATTTTGATAGCTATATACAGTAGCAGAGGCGTTCGCTTCCCAAGAGAATGGGTCGCCAAGTTTTTGAAATTACAATACAAATAAATATCTTGCATTAGTTTATTTTTTGATCGTTTGTTTTTATTATTGTTTTCAAAACAATTTTATTTTTGTTTGCTTTTATTCTTGATTATTTGCTATTTTAAAAAGTAATTTTATTAATTTTATTTTCCATCTAAGCCCCCAAAGCGGCGGAGACCCCACCTTTTTTCACGCCTCCTTCCCGCCCACTTTCTGCGTCCGGCAGTGCTATACAGTACCTACAACATCTCACAAAATCTTTGGAAACTCCACACAGTGGCGTTATTCGATACGATAATCACTAATGTCAGAATTATTTCTCACCCATTGGTATTTTCTTGGCAAAATTGATATTTTCTTGAAATTTCTAGCGATGGTTTCACCGTACCGTGCAGTAGTAAGGTTAGGGTACCAAATGGATACACTATTCGTGGTCAATGTATAATTTGAACCTCCTGTGCAGAGTTCCATAAGATTCTGTACACCATTTCTACAGCGACAGTGCAGAAACGAGATTACAGCGTAAAATGCGTGATTTTCACGAATAATGGAGAAGACAACCCCCGGGCAGAAGTGGCCACATACTGCCGGCTTTGCTCACTTGTCGTTCTTATCCAAGGGGAAATGCTGGATCACAAGAGTCTCCTGTGTATCTGTCACGTTTATTGCCTCATACTTCCAGTACTGCTCACTGTACTCTGGGCGAACGTATATGACGTAATTCTGAAAATGGTGAATAAGTGTCTTGCTGATCTTCACAGTGCTATTTCACCTGGTAGGTGTGTTTCAGTGGAATATGCACAACAAGTGACGTATTCCTGAGGTAAGCCGTCACATTCTCTGGAGCTGGAAGATCCTCGCCAATGTTGATGTAGGTGTCAAACCACGATATCTTAAAATTTGGACATTCAAGCAGTAGGAGTGCACGTATTTGCTCCAGAATACCTCCGAAGCCGGGCCCTCATGTCTCTCATTCGTAGCCGAAATCTTCATCTTGTAGTGAGAATCTTCCTCCAGTCCCACCGATTCGTCTATGGTGAAGTTTGTCCTGTTAGCGTTCACCTGCACGTATTGCCACGGCTGATTCTCCGCTTCGTGATTCTTCTTGAAGTAGATTGTGTAACCCTAGAAAGCTGACTGTGGTTGTCGCTGACCAGCTGTTTCCAAATTCTCTTGCCTGCCTTGATCTCCCCGTTTGGTTGCGTCGGAGGCAGCCACGACATGGTCACCTTCATATCCTTGGACAATAGGGACGTCAGTGATGGGGCGTTCCGCGGTCCTGAAAGACAAAAAAAACTTTCTGATACAGAAAAGAAGTGTTGTATAGGTAGTCACTAACCACCGTGAGGTGTTAAGAAAGTGATTGGATCCGACTTCTCCCCCTCACCCCACTCGTTTTCGGCGGAAATTTGTAGAGTCACATTGACGTTGTATGGGACCTGTGGTATACGAACTGGCGGTCCTGCGACGCGGTCGACGAAATTAGAAAGGTATAGAATGTAGGTCTAAATCAGGACGAGCTATCTTAATGTGTGAATATATTTGTATGGGAAACTTCATTGCTACGGACCCGCTCACCGCATCAGCCACATGCCAGGATCGGTTAGAATTAAAGAATGGTGATATGGATGGGATGTGCGGACGCGCGGGCGCTCAGAGTGCCAAGACACTGCTGATGTGACGCGGCATGCGGGTCCAGACCACTGAAGTCTCCTCTTTGCCACATAAGACTAACCACATTGCCGTTCGGATACTGAATTCTACTCCAGTCAATGAACAAGCTATCATTTTCGTCAAAACTCCAAGTGATATTTGTTGGTACATCTCCTGGTTCTGAAACGAGATATCTGGCAAATTCGACAATGTCATTCACTCCTAATCCACCGGTAATTCGTGTTTGTCAGTCGTTAAATGGCAGAATCCCTGCCCACCTAATTTGTCGAACAATTCTCTATAGACACATCTTAGCTAACGCGGATCACAAAATGACATACACGAGTTGCTGTGGCTCTGGATTTCGAACGGTAAAAGAGTTGGCAAGACAATGCTCCTATATGAAAGCTGCTAAGGGTCCAGATTTTTTTAGCGTCGGACCACGAGAGTATTGCGGAAACCTGCAGTCGCGGCCAAAAAGATGTGATCAGCGTCATTTTCGTAAGATAATTTTTTTTGCTATAGCTCACCTCTGCATTGAGCTATCCAGATGAAATTTGAATATATATTGAAGCTCTTTGGGTTCTTCCTAACGGCGGCTTATCTGAGCAGAAACTCAGTTCTTGTAGTTTTACTAAGCTGGAGTTAAGGGTGGAGGAGTCAAGCAAGCAAAATTTATGCAAAAAAAAATCCGGAGTCGTTCACCCGCCTAATAGGTTGCAAAGGTTCCTGTCTATTTCATGAATACCACTTTTTACCCACAGTACTTGCAGTCTTAAGTCGGGGAGGCTAAAACTTTCCGAGAAGCGCACATGAATACGAGCACTGCGCCTGGAAGCATCATTGTAAAGAGGGCTAATCTCATACCCATTTTTTTCCAAATACTGCGAAAATGGAGTAATTGTGTATATTGTGCATAATGCCTGCTTCTTTTAGCACTCATTGTAACTTCTGCACACTTTCGAAAATTCTTTTCCTCTCTGACGTCAATACAACTATTTTTTCCGGTAAAACACTATAGCAGCTGGGTATGAACCAGGGATGAGCGGAAGTCAGATTTAAAATTTCGGAACTCGGAAGTCGGAATTCCGCTCATCCCTGGTATGAACACAGGCATCAGTAAGCGTGTTGATAGGTGCCTGGTAAAGCGAAAACTCGGATATGTGAACACTTTTACCATGGGTAAACTCAGTGATGCATCTGGGTCCTCGGCCTGCGCTAGGATTCATGAACCCACAACCAAACGAGACAAGGTTAGCAAACCAACTTTCGCGTCCTACGTCTCTTAGCATTATGTAGTCTATACGGTAACCAATCACGCCAACCATCGTTCGTTTGATTGGTTATCGCTTGATGAATCCCAGCCCTGGATGCATTATTAATATTATCTAGTGCAAACGTGTTGACGCCCGCGTGAACGATGGATAAATTTAGAGGATGTTAGCGCGTTCGCCATGGGTAATTTCAATGATACATCTGGGTCCTGGATTCTTAGAAATTACCCTCTAGAAGATGTAGGTTGATGATTCGAATGAAAAAAAAAACTCCAGAAGAAACAGGTGAAGCGTGAACGTCAACACAAAAAATCCCACCATATACGACCCAATTACGTTGGTACAAAAACCACTTACTCCGTATAATGAGCACTTTCCTGACGTCCACACTCTCATGCTTATTCTCCGCACGACAAATCACAGTTTGGTTGGTGAGGGCGCTTCTTTCGAAGAGTCCGCTGATATGGAAGGTGCTTTCGGTGATCAGTACGTCCGTGATTTCGTTCTCCTGTTGATCATCCCATGCATAGAATATTCGCGGAATGGGTTGTCCCTAAATGCTCGGTTTATTTCATTTTCATAGGAAACAACTGGCTCTGCTTTACTTGTGCACTGCATCTCAGAACAACGGTCTGGTTCGGCTCTGCTTCGAAGTTGTCCACGTTGGTGGAGACCAGATTCACAACGATCGCTTGGTCTAGAAAAGTTTTTCTGCTCTACTCATTATACTATCCAACAGCCATATTCCGAGCTTCACTGGGTCAATCATGCATGGCCTGCAATCGATGATATGATTAATTCTACATATAAAGCAGTAATTTTTCTGCCTAGGACGACTAAAAGTAGCGGTCCATGTGTGACTCCACATTGTAACCGTAAAATTAAACACATTGCTCCTGAAACACCAGAGCATCTCCTGCACCTGGCCCAGAAGGCCACGTATGGCTCTGAGTCGGAATATGGCTACAGAATGAGATAGAGGTAACAAACAGTGTTTGTCACTGAAGCACTCCACGGAATCCGAAATGATGCCCGGACCATCGGCTGTCGCTGCTTGCACTCGTACGAGGTAGCGGGTTTCGGGAGACATTACGGGGACTTGGATCTCTGTCACATCCGTCTCAAGTTTTTCCCAGTCAGATAGGTCTGCTGCATCGCGTACAGCGTAGTAGACGATGTACTTCTGCAAAATATCATCGATTCATGTCTAAAATTTGCAAAATATTTGAAATGTATGGTTAGAAATGCTATAGATGTGAGAAATGAATGAGATCTTACGCTTTCGTGAATCGCATTAATACATATGTACTCCTACCTACCAGTGGCGGACGCAGAAAGTGTGCTGGAGGGGGGGGGGAAGGTGGAGAAAAGGGGGGGGGTCTTCGCAGGACGGAAAATAAGAGTGACAGAAATATTAATCTAAAGATTAATTAATTCACAATAATTATTCAAAAAAAATGAAAACAATTTAAAGCAAGATTTTTATTTTATTTCCAAAGTAGTTTTCGAATTTTTCTTAGACCCCCCTCCTCTTGCGTTCGTTGTTAACTACCTATAAACAACATCGAGAAGCTGCAAAATTTCAACAAGACAGTAGACCATGAGACGATGGTCGCGTAGTTTTCTATTTATTCCTAATATGTGACTAAATACGTACCATAATCACTCCGTTTGCTATCAGGGGCTCCTGCCAGGTGACATTGATCTGATTCCTCCAGCCAACAGCGCGCACATCCCTTGGGGCACTGCCCGGTCCCAAAACCCGGACCTCAACCTGCGCGGTTGCGTTGCTGTCTTCGTTACCGGCTACGCACAGCGCTAGTCCTGATTCGCGTACGCTGCTCCGGGCCAAAGTGGACCTGAAGTGCTAACCTCAAGTTATCCTTTCAATTGGTACAGGCTTTGCTCAACTGACACTGTAACTCTTTCTGACTGCTCCTGTTGCACGGTCCAGCCCTCTTTCTCGGATTCAATTAGGTCATCATTCCAGTACCAGGTTACTTCCGGAACAGGGCTGCCCTCAGCGCGACATACGAGCTGCAGCGTCTCGAACAGATTCGGCTCCTTCTCTATCACGGGGCCGCCCTCGATCTCCGCTCTAGTTCTGAGCCCTAAACTGTAGAACTGTTCAAGAGAGGTGCAAACATAGAGCTAATCCATTCTTTGCTAAGCGAGACTCCGTCAAATAGTGCTTACTCCCATCTCCCGTACGAAACCACCGTGGCTTGGAAGCCTGAACAAATCTAGTGGGGTTGTCCAGCGACGCAGTGATCTTCACCCAGTACATACTGCTTCGAGCGAGAAGTGAACCATCAATACCAATAGTAACCTGAAAAGAACAGCTTGTCCAAGGTTGCTTCGGGAAAGCAGAGAAATGGAATTTGCCTGGGAGGTCATATCGTCAATCGAAGAACTGCTTGCGTTAACTGGATGCCAATTCGCATTGAGAACGTCATCAGACTGAGCCAGCTCAATTTTGTAGCGCTGAACAAACGGTTAGTGCACGCTTCAGTCCACATGAATCCAAAAGAAGTAACCTGGATGGCACTAGAGTGGTCGTCGGGATCTCTAACAGCCGAAAAAGTAATTGTCAAGGTGTTGTCCTCGGCCACACTTGTCCTAATATCCGTAGGGATAGGCAATTCTACAAAATTAGAGCATTTCAAACCGAAAACCTGATGAATGTCGAGACTGAAATGCAGACTCCACTAAACTGACCGGAATGAGCGGTTTCGAATTCCTTTGTTTCGCTGACAGGTCCTTCCGCGACGTCGTTTTTCGCGCTCACACGCACTCGGTAGAAAGTCTTCGGTTTTAGTCCGACCTGGTGGTCAAATTTGAATCTAAACAAGGTCGAAAATGGTCTTGAGTGACAAAGATTCGTTTTTGCTTGAAGCCACCTTCCTACCCCGGAATCGCTCTTGAGATTCTTTCAAGTAAAGGATATCCAATAGCTGCTGATCAGAATGCTATAAGTAATTCTGTGCAGATGTACCAAAAAGCGCCTTTTCGAGCAGATACTTCTAGGGCTATTGTGGGATTACAATGTTTCCGCATATAGGCGAGTGGGTGATGAACTCTCACGAGGGAGGGGGATTTCCTGGGAAGGTGCGCTCCTGGGAGTGAATTATTCAGAAAGCGACCTGGCCCCCCCCCCCCCCCCCCCCCTTCTTCCCTGCACCGTCTTCGCCCAGGCTCCCCAGGAATTGGGGATCGGAAACGGGGTTTTTCAGCATCTTTGCAAGGTATGGCTTATACTACTCTAACCAACAGCTTCTGGAGTTTCTTTTTACATAAAAATCTCAAACGCAGTTTTGAAGTGGGGTGCCTTTTTTGAGACATACCCACATCAAAATCGTTCTCCACCTTTTTTTATTGAAATTTTATTATATACGACTGAAGTAGTCGCCGATCACATTTATGTACATAATTTCGTTCAAATGTGGGGAAAATCTAGTTTTCAAGCCCCGTTTATGAAGCGATTAGGAGGAGCCAGCACAGGAGTACGAGATTTCCTCACCATCCACATCGCTGGAAGCTCACCACCCATAGGTTGGCAGGAGCAAAGGGGTGAGGGATTTTGAAAACGAGTAATCATTCACTCGCTTGCTGAGCTCATCCGAGAGACAATGGCTTCTTTCAGCTTGCAGGTTAGATGCAGGAACCTCGTACTACGGCCTCTGCTCCTCCTAAATGTCTCCCTTTTCAACATTTTCCACCTATAGTTACCTATACCACTGTGATCAGCAGATAATAGCCACTCCAGTCATACAAGAATTTTAAGAATAGTTCTGAAATAGGATTCTGTCTTCAAGTAAATGATGATATAGTAAATTTTACTACTCTTTCAGTTCGTTTGAACTACAAAGAGTCAAAGAGGATGAAGTCCAACGTTCCAGTAAAGTAAATGATGATACAGTTACTGGAACGCTGGACTTCATCCTCTTTGACTCTTTGTAGTTGAAACGAACTGAAAGAGTAGTAAAATTCACTATGCAACTAACTGTGTCTCAGTAGCCGGCACCTCTACCGTCTGCCATTCACGGTAATCTTCATTCGAGATCCCTAGGTCTCTCGTGAAGTAGATGACGTAGTTCTGAAAGAGAAGCGTTTCCATTCAATGGAAAGGTACTGGTCCCGAAGCCTCTTTCACTCACAAGGATTTCCGTGGTACAGTTCGGTTTGTTCCACCGCATCACTGCTATGTTGGCCTCGTTAATATCAACGCTCACTTGTGAAGGGGGATTTTCCGGACCTAAATTCATCTTAAATGAAATGCTGGCTTCAATGCATAAGTGAGATTCACCTCCATTTGGAGTGGTGAATTCTATGGGCTCTGAGAGTGGTCCTGCTCCGGCTTGGTTGATAGCACGTACGCGAACGTAGTACTGGTACGATGGCTTCAGCTGTTCTGTTGGTAACGACAACCTGAAATAAACAAGGACAAGAATATCCACGTGCTCACAGCCCGTTTCATTCAGGAGGATAGGTGGAGAGACACTACGTCGAAAAAGAACGTGATAGAATGTGCAGTAATTACAGAGAGCGTTGAGAAAGGCTAGTAGTATGCTCAAATGCTCAACCACCTATTCATTTTATTTTTTATTTATTCACTTGTAGGGTCTCATTTTTATTCATTTTTTTTATTCAGCTTTGCTCTGAAATAAGTCATACCGTCCAAAGGGGTTGCCCGCGTGTCAGCAACGCCAGTGATGATTCGCTTCAGGCCGTAATCCCATCTCAGATTCAGTCACAAGATTTCCGTACGGAAGGGATCGCCAGGAGCTGCTGATTACAATGGTATACGTGTTCCCGCTCAGAGCTGCCGAAAACACGTTTTTGAGCCCGAACTCTAATGGGGCTTTTGGGCGAGGTCAAGGAGGGAGTGCGAGTTTCCCGCACTATGTATTATGCTTAATCTGCGGTCACACCAGCAGCGCACTACTTTTCTACAAGGTGGTGAATACTCGGGAGATTCCAGGAGGAATACCGAAATTTCATCATGAGGCTTGTTGGTGCACTCCGTGACAGATTAGGAAATTCCACCAAGGGAGAAACATGCACTTTCTGTCCTGTTATTTTACCACTTCAAAACATTTTTTCCAGCTTCTCTTCATCGCTGGTGAAGCACACCACGTAACTTTAGAAAAACGGAATGTTTTTCAAATCATCGATAACTAGACGATGGTCCTACCGTGTCATCGGCACAGAGTTGTCCCTTGTCGTGGTTAGATACTTCTGCCAGTATTCGGCGTCCTCACTAACATCCTCGTTAAGAAGTAGCTCGTAAGACTGAAAACTATGGAAATTGTCCGATAATTCGCGCCGCAGTGCTGCGACACCGGTTTTGATACGTATCGATCGTTCGCGAGGCGTCGCTGGCGCTGTTTCTGCCGACGTCGTTATCGCACCAATCGATACATACTGAAGTCACAGTGTGCTCGGCAGCGACTGGCAGCGCTCTGCTTCTTGGGTGTATAGTAGCAGCCCAAGTGTATACCGCGAACATCTGCCCACCTCGATGTTCATATTTGGAAATTTGGGCGCTTTCCACACAATGACGACGTCGCGAGCATCTATGGAGAGCACCTGGACATCGTGGGGAGCATCGCCTGGCTCTAAAGAGTATGTCCCGCGTTGTCTGAAGTTGTCCTGCGCCTTATGAAAACGTAACGACCAACTTCTCACAACGAATGTCAGCGACGACGAGTTCGAGCCAGCCGTGTTCTTCGCCTTGCAATGCAGCACCTTCGACGACAGCGTCGTGAATTCCACATCTCCGACGACATTGTCGTTCTCGATGGTTGTGTCGAGTATAGTCCATACATCTTCCTGAAAATGATCATGATGCAATTATGGAAGCTACAACTATGTTGCTGGAGATGTGCTCACCTCAGCTTCAGGGTCATCGTTTTCCTCTACGATTACGTATAGCAGTTGAGGACGTGGTTTTCCACGAGCGCTGCAGCGGACGTTAATCTGAGAGGAATAGCGTTACTTAGGCTGCTGCCTGACTTCTCGAAAAGTATAGCTTTTTCGGCCGGGATAATAGCTTTGATACGTATCGATCATGCCACTGAAGCGCCGCCCACAATCGATATGTGACAAAACTAGTGCCTCGCGCCGCAGCGACCGAAGACGCCATACCCTTTGAAAAGTAGAGCGCGAGCCTTGGAGGGAAAATAGTCTACAAGTACGGCTCAACACACCTTCTCACCAGGCTCGATTAGCAGATGTTCCTGGTCAGGAGGATCTTCATAATGGAGTGAGACCGAAATAGGAACTGCTGAAAGAAATTAACTACGCATGTCAATAAAATATGTGAGGAGCTGTCATTTCCTGCGAGCCTCTCCTACAAGATTAAACAAGAAAAATCTGCTGCTATACTTCACGCAAAGTATACCAGCCTGCATCCGTGTCGCTCAGGCGACATCGATTCTGATACGTATTGATTGGCGGCGGGTCGCGTTGCAGCGGTATCCCTCGCGGAACTGATACCTGGCTCAGTGTCGCTTGCGTTAGCGGCGAAGGGTGCTATATTTCGCGGGAGTGCAACAGCATCCAGATGTACTATTGTAAAGCACGCTGGTAACTGACTATCTTTCTCAATAGCGACAATGTCCGAAATGACGCCCGGCCCGCTATCGGCGGCTGCTTGCACCCGCACGTAGAACGCGTCCTCGGCTTCTGATAAAATCCTGGAACGAAGAAATGAAGTCACTCAGGAACCCAGCATCAATCACTAGCTGAAAGTTGCACCTGACTGTGTTTTCAGTACCGTCCAGTACCAGCTTCTGCCAGTCCGACAGTGGGTCCTCTTTGTTGGAGCTGTGATACACTACGTATTTCTGAAACTCACTGCATGTCCTATATCAGGAAGCAAGCAACAACGTGAATTTACTGTGATGTTTCCATTGGGGTGTGTAGGAGGTGCCCAAGAGACCGTGTACCCTCCCCGCTCGCTCTGCAGGGTCACAGCCGATGGCGGGCTACCGGGACCGCGGATGCGAACTGCTACTGAGCTGGACACCTGTCCAGCCGGGTTCGCCGCCACGCAGGTCAGGTTATCATTCCGAGTCCTGGAACGAGGTACTGCTGCACTTACAATGCTTGAGAAAGATCTACTCTTCTAAGGGTAGAACCTCGACTTGATGTGAATAGATGACGTGGTTTTCTTGTCGTCCACGGGCGAGTTTGTCACTGTGTAGAAAGAATGCTCAGCTTGAATGGGTTGACCTGAAATGTTAGTGCGCCTTTTCCATACCCCACTTTCGATAAACATTAAAAATAATGCAGCAAAATGTGTACAAGGAAGATAACTGAAAAAAAACCTCAAAAACAGCTAAAAGGTAGTGAACTAAAAGGAATAAGATATGCTTGGAAAGCAACGTAAAGTAGCAGCTTGCACGGCGATACGGAGACTGGAGTGGCGGATGCCGAAAGTGAGCAGGAGGGCGGGGAAAACGGGGTGCCTTTGCCGCTGTGGGGATCCCGATGGAAAAACGGAATTTCAAGGAATATTAATTCCGGTATTTAGCAATAGAAATGAATGTTGAAATGGTAAAGTAATGAGCAAAAATGAACTTATGAAGTCACTTCGACCAGCAGATGAAGAGAGTCCGATTTGTGGGGTGTCCCCTGACAAGAACCAGTTTACGGTGTACTCAGTCATAAGTCACAGATCAGCTACGAAATAGTCTCCTTTTCAAACAATATCTGGGATTAGTATGTTCTCTTGTGTAGGCCCGTTTTGGAAAACATTAATTATTATCCAGTTTTCGCAGTAGATTCATCGCTAAAAGACTTTCGAGTCATTGCGAACAGAAGCAGGAAAAAAGGTAAATGGTCCAGCGAATTGTAAAGTGGGAGGTGTGGAGAAAAAAAAACTTGATGAGTCGCATCGAATGGTCCAAGTATTCTTAAAGTTTGTTCAGTCCTATTCTCGGAATTATCTTGTCACTGGTTTTAGCTATGAGTGGTCAAAATGTCCAAGTAGAAAAATTTCCGCGGTCGGTGTGTGGTAAATTCATAATCTTGAGTATTACGCGATAAACTTCCACCGTCAAATGGATTTCTCACCATCAACTAGCCAGTGAATATTGGATGGCGGCGACGACACCACATGACAGTTCACCTCCAGCGGCAGTGTGACGTCGGGATCCAGGACAATCTCCTCCTCCGGATCCAGCGAAATCTCGGGCAGCTGAGCTAAAAAACTTATGCGCACACAGTTTAATTTCTCACACTCCCCTTCGTTGCGTAGTCTCATATAAAGGAGCAGGTGCTAACAAGTGGTATTTGCAGATATTACCAGTGTTATTGGTATGAAATGGCACAGTCCTCGAGCGGTGTCCGTGGACCACGTTCCCGTTCGCGAACAGCCGTGCTTCGTACGTTCTGTTGGGCAGAAGGCCGGTCAGAAGGACTTCATTTGACGAGTCCGATTCGAACTCAAAACCCGTCCAAGTGGGGTCGGGACTGGACACTTCGCGGTACTCCAGCGTGTAGTTCTGTAACTCGAACCTCGTTTGCTAGCTTCTACTTCTCGAACCCTAAAGGATGAATGAACATTACAGTTACGACGTCGGCGTCTTCTGCCGGTATAAATTGGAAAATTGCACTTCCGTTCACCAGCACGTTGACTGACTGGATCGCTGGTGATTTGGCAGCTTCAATATCAGGATTAGAAATACATATGTTGACGAGAAGATGACCAGTAGAGGGAGCAAAAATGCTTACCAGCTTGTTTGGTGTTAACTAGTATCAGTTTTGAAGGGGAGCTCTCGACCTGGTTGATCAGAACTGTGGCTCGCAACCGGTACATTGTGGCTGGCCTGATGTCGTAGTTGTGAGCTGGAATGTCGCCTTCTCAGGCTAATTTATGCATTTATAATATACTAAATTCATTCAAAATTTATCCAGTGTCCTACTTTGGAAAAAAGGGCAACATTTCCGCAGGATCAAAAAGCTCTGGAAAACGGATTTTCTTGTGGTTTTTGGCACCGGTGATCTATCTATGGGAGAAGATGATGGTAGTAAGAAAAGGATTCAAAGGCACCGTCCCACTTCAGCATCGTCCTTGAGATTTTCCCATGAAAGGGAATCCCCAGCGGCTTCTGATCGAAGTGGTATACAGGATTATGTGCAACACCGCCGAAAAACCCGCCTTCGAGGCAGAACATTTGGGGAGCTTATGGGCGGAGTCAGAACGGTCAGTTTCCGCATCATACACCCGTTTGCAGCTTACACATGGGGCAGACTTCCTATCCCGTCAGCAATGGCTGACGCATGGGGGGCGTCCCCCCCCCCCCGAGAATGGGTCGCCAAATTTTCGGAATTACTTTACAATAAAAATCTTGTATTAGTTTATTTTTAATTGTTTATTTCTATTATTATTTTTAATGCAATTTTTATTTATTATTTGTTGTTTTAATTAATAAAGTGGATAAAGTGGTCGGCGTTAATCAATCCCGTCACGAGAGATGCGCCACGCATTCGACTTCATCTGAGCATCGTAGAGGCGATGAATGCGTATGTGCCCTGTACAATGACTGCGGGGGGCACCCGATGTACCAAGTCAGTGCTTCATCCTCCCAGACTCCTCTGGTACCAATTTACCGACCCCGGAGAGATGGAAGGCTTGGTTGGCCTCGGGCGGGATCAAACCATCGATCATGATCGTGCGCAGCGAGCCTCTTACCACTGCGCCACACGCCCCCCTTATTAATATTTATATTAATTTTATTTTCCATCTGGGTCCCCAAAGTGGCGGAGACCCGACTTTTTTTCCAACCACCCCCCTCCCGCCCACTTTCTGCGTCACTGCCCGTCAGGAAATGCATGATAAGGAACTCCTGCGGGAGTACGACCCTTTTCAGAAGGTGCGTTCCCAGGAATGCATTATTCAGCTCCGCCCATAATCCCCCGAAGAATTTGGTCCGGAAAATCTTCGGCAGTTTTACATCGGATCACGTGTACTATTGTGATCAAGAGCTACTGAAGACTCTTTTCATGTGAGAATGTCAAAAACGATTACGGGGTGGCATGGTCTCTTTAATAGCCTAGCTAGCGTCTAACTGTTCCCAGAGCAAAAAAGGCGGCTTCCAAACCTCCACTTTCCTTGGTTTGATTTGTTTCAGTTCACCTCGGTGAAAATTTCACTTATTTCCTTAAATGTTTATCCGTTTACCCACAAACTCTTATGAACAATACCGATCATAGTAATGAATCTCAAAATATCGGAAAAAAACTACTGATGAGGAAAAACCCGAAAAAACGGGGTGGGAGGGGGACGTGCCGAAAAGGGTGCGATCGTCAAATGAATTGAAATGTCGACTGACTACATGGATCCTCTTTTTGAAGCAGTTCTCATTTTTTTTTCTCAATCCCCCCCCCCCCACTCGTAAGATTTGACATCGCCATTGCTTTTGTTCTCGATCGTTTCTCATTATTTGCAAGTTGAAATTTTAGCATCCCGATGCTGCTTCGTTTCGTTGCTACATTTGGTTAGCTACAACTGTGAAAAGCATGAGAATAAAACCGTACTGTTTTTCTTGTGTTTGTCTTGACGATGTGTTCCACTGCCACTGGTGATCAATCAAAGTGACGCAGGTAAATTGACCGATGGGTACAAACAACAGCAGTCAACACTGAGTTATCGCAGCAATCAAGCGGTGACGTCGCCTGTGGTCACCCGGATCACGAGCTAACTCACAGAGACCTCAGGGTTCGAATGAGGTGGTTAGCGGTGAGTGCAGAGGTCGCACCTCAGGTGTCAGGGAGGACAGCACCGAACTGCCTCGAAACGAGCGCTGTAACCCGCAGGAATGCGCGTCGCACAACACTTCCGCAAAAACGCCGATTTAACGGAGCAAACGCGGCGACTCACCGTCCAGTCGAATGCAGTACTGCGGCTCGGACGTGAGAACCTCGACGTTCTGCCATTGCCTGAACTTCTCGCCCGACACTATGGAGTTTCGTGTGAAATAAATTTTGAAACCCTGAAAAATTGCTTGATCTGTGGTCACCAGGAAGTACATATGTATAGTACAAGTTTAATATTAGGTTGTTCCGGATGTCGTACCAACATTTATTTTTCGATTCAGAATGTCTTCTTGAATTGAAATTCTTTGGCTGTAGAATGTTCCATCCAGAATAATGTTGATTGTTTGAAGAAAAAATGCAGAATTTGATGTAGGAGTTCCAGATCAGATTTATAATTGTTTTTTCTAGTATCTTTCGAAGTCAACTAGAGAACAAAGGAGAGTAATCAAAAAATAGTAATCAAAAACTTATACAAGCAGGATTTCAATGAAAAAGAAGGCGGTAGCGACAGAAAAACAGGTATTTTTGCAGAGCATCTGCAGAACAAGATATTACTACAACATCCATACAGTAATATTCCAACCATTTTCATAGAGAATAAAAATTTCGCTAAATCTACAGTGGACGGCAATGGCGCCAATCTGCGGTCTCGAGAAGGACGCCGCGCAACCGCACCACGCGCGCTGGAATCGGTGTCGTCTGCCGTCGGAATGCTATTTCTAAGCTTTTTTCTTCCCAATTTGGTCGAAAATCCTTGAAATCGGGTAGAAGAGCTGCCAGAAATGGAGTGACAGCAGCAGAAAAAATCGGTTATGGCACACGCGGCGCGGTTGCGCGGCGTCCTTCTCGGGGCCGCAAATGGGCCACCGCCATTGCCGTCCACTGTATTAGATTGGTGCACAATTAATGCGGCATTTTTTCGCGAATCCTTTTCTTGTTGAAAACCAACGCTTCTTAAATGGCTTTTTCATGTAAATAATCCTTTCCTTTCATTCGGTAACGGTACTACCGAAAATCGTATCCACATCCACCATCTCATGCTCTACCAATTCGGGAAGGGTTGGAATGCAACACAGTCATTGCACGACCTCAACGAAATTTTAGCTGAAGAAAAATGGGAAAAGCCGAGTCGAAAAACATTGAAGAAGTTCAAATAGGAAGGTACAATCCTAAAAATAAAGAAGGAAGAGCTCTACGACCAAATCTCAACGAGCAGGAACTCTTGGCAGCCATTGAGGGGAAGGACGTTCGATTGACGAGACTCCTCAGAAATGGAGCCTATTCGTTTTGCTACGGAAAATTGGTGAAAATTCGAACATCGTTCTTGCCTAGAGTTCGAGTGAACCCATTTGGCTTATTTATGCTTTTCTAAGCCTTTTGAGAGGAAGAACCATGGTCGAATAATCCATATTGAACAGTCCGGACAGCATTCTCGTCATCATGAATTCGTCATGCTCCCCTCTACCAGGCTGCCGCTGCCCAAAATTCTTGATGATCGGAATTTAATGGCCAACTTCTTCTTTCTTCAGGTGTGAAGCTCTTACCTTACGAATATGAACAATCTTTTATTTCAGCCTTGCTGATTGGTCCATCTTTGAAAGATTTGCAGAGGCTGCGGAATGACTGTGCTGCATACTATGCTTTTCCGAAGTAAAAGCCGCATTAATATATAAATGTTCACGATGAAGTTCTCAACTTTGTAAATTGAATGGTTGTTCTTCTAGAAAAAATGTGAAATTAATCAAATCGAAGCATCCGTCGCTATTTGCGGGGAATGGAGAAACGTGCCTCTTCCGTTCTCTTAAAAAAATATTACCTATTTTCGATGAGTCAGAAACTGCCCACTTTTAATGGATCAGAAACAGCATGAGATGAATATTCTCTACAAAAAATTGTGTTCCAGTCACTCTGCTTCATTCCTTTTCGGCTTATATTGAGCATGTTGAAATGAATGAAAGCTATATTTCAAAAAAATATCCAGTATTAAATGCCACTAAGCAATGCTAAAGCTATACGGAGTTTTGAGTGAATAATGTCTCAGCAACTTGGGGAAAAACTAACGGAAACATTGGATTCCGTTCTATTTCGTTACTCAATTTTCTGAAAATTCCTGAAACTACGTACATACAATACCCGCACTAACTTCGTTAAAAATGAACGTTCAGAACGCGGATTTGCGTTCTTTTCGTTCCAAGGCTGTAACTCATCACAGTGAAATGATCTACGGACCAAACCAGGTGTAAGGTGTAACAGGGTGCTGGACTATCGGCCCTAACGAAATCATCTCCGAATCTCCAATTTGAACCTTGGATTTCTGAAGTTTTTCATTTTGCCCCTATTTTGCCGCTGATCGCGCGCGACAAGGTGCGCGACGAGCCTTGCGACGTCTTGGAAACCGACTAGAATAGGGAAATTTTCGATAAATTTTACAAGAACTCGTTACAGTTTCGTGCCTAGTATCTTGTTATGAGCTTCCGAGAAATCCTGGCGAATTCGAGGATTTTTGACTTTTAACCACGTGCCACGAATGAGCATATCATAACATTAGAAGTGGGGCACATGAGTGAGATGCAATAACAATTTCGCGACTACTCTTCATGCTCATTTAGCCCTTCGATCGGTGCTATTGCAGATCTATTGGTTTTCATTTTATTCCTGTTCAAAATGCGGACTTTTCGTTGCGCGATGCGAAAATCTCAGTATTGAGCGTACTTTAGCTCAACAACGAGACGATCTTTTGCCCTCCCAGAATAAAATGGGAAAATGTACAACTTGTTCTTGCAAAAATTATTGGTATGTCTGTCCTAGCTGTCCTCATTTCTTGGCTGAGACTCCCCCATTTTCGTAGGATTTTTCTCCAGTTTTCGAAAAAACATCTGTGACAGGCTTGGAAGAGCGCTGGGACAGCTGATACCTGCGCATTCCGAATGATCTTATGAAGGCGCATGTCGTCTATCAAAATGGTGGGTTTTGGAGGGATTCGATTTTTTGGTCCTACTCGCTGTGCTGGGCTTTCTGGCAGAGGCCACGTGGGTGGTAACATGACACATGTGGGGGGTGGTTCCCGAGTTCAATTCCTCACCACCGTAGTCCTTTTGCAAAATGTTCAACTTGAAGAAAACATACACAAAATGCCAGGCAGCTGATAATCGCGAGCAGAATTTAGGTAAGAAATCCAATATCAAACCGAAACTGGGAGAATGTCATGTGGCGCTCATCGTTACTGGTCGAAATACTCATTGTGCCAGCTTCATACATAGTTCCCTCATCAAGATGAACATTTTGCAAAAGGACTACGGTGGTGAGGAATTGAACTCGGGACCCACCCCCTCTCCCCCACATGTGTCATGTTAACACCCACATGGCCTCTGTCAGAAAGCCCAGCACCGAGAAGGACCAAAAAATCGAATCTCTGCAAAACCCACCATTTTGATAGACGACATGCGCCTTCATAAGATCATTCGGAATGCGCAGGTATCAGCTGTCCCAGCGCTCTTCCAAGCCTGTCACAGATGTTTTTTCGAAAACTGGAGAAAAATCCTACGAAAATGGGGGAGTCTCAGCCAAGAAATGAGGACAGCTAGGACAGAGATACCAATAATTTTTGCAAGAACAAGTTGTACATTTTCCCATTTTATTCTGGGAGGGCAAAAGATCGTCTCGTTGTTGAGCTAAAGTACGCTCAATACTGAGATTTTCGCATCGCGCAACGAAAAGTCCGCATTTTGAACAGGAATAAAATGAAAACCAATAGATCTGCAATAGCACCGATCGAAGGGCTAAATGAGCATGAAGAGTAGTCGCGAAATTGTTATTGCATCTCACTCTTGTGCCCCACTTCTAATGTTATGGTATGCTCATTCGTAGCACGTGGTTAAAAGTCAAAAATCCTCGAATTCGCCAGGATTTCTCGGAAGCTCATAACAAGATACTAGGCACGAAACTGTAACGAGTTCTTGTAAAATTTATCGAAAATTTCCCTATTCTAGTCGGTTTCCAAGACGTCGCAAGGCTCGTCGCGCACCTTGTCGCGCGCGATCAGCGGCAAAATATGGGCAAAATGAAAAACTTCAGAAATCCAAGGTTCAAATTGGAGATTTGGAGATGATTTCGTTAGGGTCGATAGTCCAGCACCCTGTTACACCTTACACCTGGTTTGGTCCGTAGACCATTTCATTGTGATGAGTTATAGCCTTGGAACGAAAAGAACGCAAATCCGCGTTCTGAACGTTCATTTTTAACGAAGTTAGTGCGGGTATTGTATGTACCTATGAGATCCCCAATTGTAAGGGTAAAAAAACGTTAGAGAACTAATGCAACTTTAAAACTCAGGAAGTCTGTTTAGCAGCAATTGTTACGAAGGTCCATGAGTGGAGGATAAATGCTGCGCCTTCATTTTTTTTCATATATTTTTTGCATTTTTTAAACATATTTTTTGCATCTTATTTTTTGCAGTGTTTTCCTGATTATAAGCTGACAATAAGAAAGCACTGTGGTTATCAGTTTCGGCTAATTTCATGTATGAAACAAAAATTCAATACAAATGTATGCTGATGTCAATTAATGGACCCAAAGTTTGGATCGATTGGAGTATGAGGTTTATTCAAGTCTGAATATTCGATTCCGAATAAGTCGATTTCGAATAAGTCGATGAACGAGAAAGCGATACGGCCTTGGGAAAAGGATAAAACGAGCTCACACTTTTGCGAATATCCAAATGTGTGAATTACTCTCCAAAATATTAATGTGATCAACCAACTTATATAAATTTTAATCGGTTTTCTAAATGATAGATACACCAGGAAACTCATTGAGAAAAAATTGCAGAGAAAAAAACGTGGAGAAAAAAATTAACACGTGGAATGACAGTGAAGCAGAGGTTGAATCGATCGACCCGAGTTTGGATTGAATATACATATAATATAATAAATGTCTTGCACATAAGGTCAGGTTTCTCAGGTCGATCCTCCACAGGGCCCTGGCAACCTTACTGTAGCTTCAGGTGCCACTACATGGCAGTAATGATGAAAAATATTGCAGAGCATGACATCCACATTTTACTGATTACTACACTATTAACGTTCTTACCGTTATAGAGGAAGGTGACTGTATTGAAGAGTTGGTCTTCATACAAACATCAATAGAAAGTGAGGGGTCAACGGTGGCATTGAGCGAGACTGGGGGCAAATCAGCCTCTAAAAAACTAATTTCACTGAGGTCAGCCTCAATCCTGATAGATATGAGCTAAGGTACACAGGACACCAGACCCAGCCGATCATTAAGAAGTCACCTGCGTGAATTAGCCATGCATGTGATATGGCGATTAGCGCCAGAATAAGACGGAATCTGACCATCCAGAATATGTGGGGACGCAATGACGGCGGCTAGTCGAGTCGAGGGCAGAATCCGCGCTTCAAACTCCGCTTTCCTTGTGATCCAACAGCGGCTGAACTATCGATTGAGGCGCTGTCTGATTATTACAACGAAAGATTTGCATAGAAGCGCAGTCGCACGAACTCGGCCTCAACTCACCAGTACGAGGCGGTGTGACGGTGGACGGCTTCGGATGCCAGGGATATTCTGGAGAATCGACCGGAACGCAGGAGTGACGCAGCAGCTTTGACTGCTGGGGGCGGCGCCGGCGATCACCTGTCCCTCACATGTTTCTACGATGTTTTCAACGGGATCGCCTTGCGCTTCCCTCGAGGTCCTGTAGCCTTGTCATAAGGACTCTAGGTTCACCCTGTTCATTGGAGGACACATCGGCAGCGAGTACGAGCAAGAAATAAGCAGAAGGGAGACAAAAAGAAGGCGCAGGTGACATGGAAAGGGTAAAGGTAGGGAACATGTAGGTGTGGGAACCCTAAGAAACATCCAGAGCTTGGAACTAAGAAGTTTCATGCTACAAATTTTTCAATGAATTTGTATCAAGCACTTTGCAGCGATTCTCCGCTGCAGAACTTATCAACAATTTTTCGAAAAAAACTGACATTATCCATGAACCATGTGCCATTTTCTGCAGCGAATTGTATTGATATGACCAGCTACCCCCAATTTCAGATGTTCTTGTGCAGTACAGTCGAATAAAAAGTCTCAGTCAACTTTGTCTACTCTTAAAGAAAGCTGAATATAAGGGAAGTGTAGATGACTCAATCTGTGATTTGTTCCATGAAGAGGATGGTGAAAAAATCATATTTATATGTATATTTATATTTGGAAAGTAATCTATAGCACTGCAAATTATGAAAAAAAAACATAAAGCTAACAGCTTATTGTACAACAACATCTCTATTAACACGTTCGACTTTCACTGTTTGTTTGTTTGTTTGTTTTGTTTTTGTTTATTTCACTGTTTCACTTTCGCTTCACTATTACTTTGGAGAGATTACCACATTAGTCTAAGAAATTTTATGTTGCTATATCTATAGACATGGAAGCATGACTCAGCCACCTCACAATTTCGGTCATTTAAATAAATAATGAATAAGTAAACAAATCTCAAGCAATAAATAGATAGCGAGGGTCATTGGTCATCTTCAAGTAATCACAGAGAATGATTCAATGAGCGCTTACTCATATTTGTCAGATTCTTCCATGCGAAAAACTATTTGTCGCGGATAACGCCCTGGAAGAGGTGGATGAATCCGATCCAGCCTTGGCTGACCATGAAGATGAGAAACTTAACGTTGATCGGTCAACAGTGTCCCGTCAATTAAAGAAAATTGGCAAGATGAAGGAGGCGGAATGCTGGGTTCCAAGTGAGTTGTCAGGAGAACCGCAATGTCGATTCTTGAAAATCTGCTTCTCTTTGCCCACAAGTGTTCAATCCTTCTCTTGAATCGGATTACTGTTGACCGAAAATGAGTCAAGCGTCTCACAGAGATGAGGTCGACCCAGTGACTAGACCCAGCGAGCTTCCAAAAAAAATGGTCGCAGCGCAGCTTCACCCATAAACAGCTATTTTCGTCATTTCTTAGTCAACTGCATTCATCCACTAGGAGTTTCTTCTAAGTAGGCATACTACATACTGTAATAATGTCGCGGGACTGCGAAAACCGACGGTCGCTCCGAGGAGTCACCGTCGCCTTGGCATAACTTTCTTAGAACTGCCCAATCATAGCGTATTGGTCACCACTCGATTTGTCTTAAGGAGGTCTTTCAGATCGACAGTTCATGGATATCTAATGCGTATAATGATACAGAATGGGAAAGAAAGGACTAGTAATTAATCGAAATGTTCATCTGTTCGCCCAAATAAAGACTTTTTGATCTAATCGGGCATTTCGTAAAAAGAATTCCTTGGGTGGGCATTGGACCGGGAGCAATCGCGGACGCGACATGCTCCTTCGCTCAGGGTCCGCTGGGATCAGGGGTGAGCGGGAGTGTTGCGTACGACCAGAAGTCGGAAGTCCGAAGTTTGAGGAAGTTTAAAATCTGGCGGTATTTGGAGAAATAAAAACAGCCTGCATGAATTCAACTATCTCAGCCACTGCCAATCCTCCAAAAATCTTGAAGTTAGGAGCTCGCACAACACCAGGATTCAAGAACTTCCGAAACTGGAATTCCGCTCATCCCTGGCTGGGATGTCTTGCAGCGGCTAAAAGTGCTAAAAATCGTATCTCTTAAAAACATTTCGTTTGCACCGATTAGCCACCCCCTCCCCGCCCCCAAATTAATGCAATCCCAACTGATAAATGACGACAGCTAGAACTGCTTTAACTACATTTGCTTACCTTCTTGAAAGTACACATAGTGTTCCTCATTAGGTTTCATAAGAAGATCAGCAGCTCATCTCACTAGCGAACTGCAGCTCCCTCAATGAGTTCGACCGCTGAAATAGTGTGCTCTATCAGCAATTTCGTCAAAAATCGAATGTCTTCGAAATAGTGTAGAGTTTGCCCAGTTCTGTGCCTAGATGTTTGATCCTGGAAGGTTTCGCCTCAGTTTCGCCGAACTAATCAAATTTGAGCATGAGATCCGGTTCATCACAACGGGTTCCGCCATTACTAATCTGATCCACTACACGGCATCAGTCGATATATCGATTACTTGGAGGAAACCAGTAAATCAAAAGTTCACTTCAAGAGGATATCTGAAAGATTTCCCTAAGGCGAATCGAATGGTGACGAAAACGCTCTGATTGGGGCAGTTATAAGAAATTTGTGACAAGGGAACGGTGAGCGACTGTATGTATTCGACATCCGGTGAGCAATATTTTATTATACAAGCACAGAGAACTATTGTCCTAGGAGCGGTTGAGTATAAAATATTGAAAATAAGGTTAACACCGGTAAAGTGGCTCGGCTCACTTCTGCAACGAAACGATAACACTCATGTTGCAGTGCCGACCCGTGCAAAAAAATCGGCTAATTGGGGTTCGAGCTTCTGACTCACTCTGCGTGCTTTTCAGACCTGCCCCAACAGATTCCCATCTACTCAGCTATCTAGCACTAGTATGCAACATTGCAGATTGCCAGGTTGTGTGTTTTAACACCCCAGATCTAACTATCGTTAACACATGAGGGTAATCTCAGTTGTTCATGCTGGCCTAGGGCTTTACACGAGCGATAAACATTTTCATAAGACTCTACTACATAGTCAGGCAACAACACCGTGCGACCCGACGGCCAAATCGGCCCGAGCGGGCCACCCGAGCTACCAAATTTGTGGCTGCGTGACAAGAGGTAGTACGTAGTGCTGGTCTGTGATTGCTCGCTTCATGTGCGCGTCGCAGCTGCAGCCTTCTAGGGTACGAGAAGTTCTGCGTGGATATGGACTACTTTTCTAAGCTTGAGTGAGACAGATGAGTGTTTTCGGAACCCAGAAACTGTGAGAAGGTGACCACTGATGTCGTTTAGTGCGTCGAATTTGAAAAAACAACCTGAACTTGAAAAGCGTACGCGTGCGGCACGGTCGCGTCGCGGCGTACGTCATGACCGCCACCCCAAATTTGTGGGCGTGGCCTGTTACCGGGCGACCCGAGGGAATTACGTGAAACATCGGGAGAGCCGAAGGCATGATAGGAACCCACCGGGTGAGCCGAGGGAATGCTGAAAATTACCTGGCGACCGGATGCCAAAGCTTGCAGAATTCAAAGCATGTAAAGAAAGCATCTTCAAATTGCATTAGGGAACCGATTTTCATGTCAATGTGATACAAGGCCGTGCCTGCTTTTCTCTCATTCCTCTCCAACTGCTGCACACTTTCCCGCGTTCTTTATCTCTCTGCTGTCTTCCCAACTATTGTCAGTTGTGGAACGCACTATAGTTATGGACGCTTTTCTTGTAGGCAGATTCGCAAGAAATTTGGATGACTCGGAATGAAAATACTTGTCAGCTATTCTTTTGTATGTTTCCAAAGAGTGGTTTCTGGGAGACCAGTCAATTTTTTAAACGCCTCCGACAAAAAAATTCACTGGTTGCTCACGGAATTTGAATAAGGATTATGCATATTATGATAAAAACTCGTGAAATCCCAGGAAAAAGTCAACAAGGAATTGATCCCTAATGAAGCCGTAGGAGGGTTCAGTGGTCCGGAACCGCTCTCTGCGCAGCAACTTGCTCTTCCTGGTCTTCTGATTGTCTGCGCACCCGTACATTTCACTGACGTCACCGTTCTCATTTTTGACTCATGGTGCGGGGTGGTCGGCGATTCCGGACTATTGGTGTCTCATTCACATACTACATTTGACTGAGGAGATGCAATGAGCAGAAAAAAATTCAGAATGCCAACGAATAGCACGTGATTGACATCTTTTCAACAATATAGATAAGTGATTCGGCCGCTTCCTTTGTGTGCAGAAGAAGTGTGGTTAAGGATCTTTATTGAGAACCCTCAACCACAGTAGCACAAGCGAAATGAATGCTACCCTACTCTTACAATGCCTTAAATATACACTTGTTTACAATAACAGTGATAGGATAGCAAATCACATCGTTGTATCCCTCATTCTTCGAATGCTTCATTCTTCACATGCCTCTCCTACAAGGAGAGTCGTCTCGACTCCTTCTTCTTTCTTTGTGTTGGATGTTTCTCATGTGGGTTGTGCTTGGCCTCCCATCTTTTTTTTGTCCTTGGTTCCTTTCTTGATCCTGATTCTTCGGATCGGCCTCGGGACACTGGCGTCTGAATCGGGGAGGTGTACCTCTGCGACACTCCCTTTTACGGAACGAGATATTCTGTTGATGGCGTTGCCTATTAGGATCTTCTATCACATAGAAGTTCGGCATTCTTTCTTCACAACGCCTCTTCGCTCTCGCAATTTTCTCCTTCCGTCTTCTCTCTTTCAGTTCTTGAGAGGCGAAATCAAATGGGCGTAGCTTGATCAGATCGTCCACAGTGAGACGGAGTTTTTCAAGAAAGAGAAGAATTTGGCGACCCACGAAAGGGGATCGTTTAAATCTGGGATCTGCCCCAAGGCATAGTGCCGGATGCGTATATGGCGCTTTTTCGAGGACATCGCTATAGTGGTCTCTCACAATCGCTTCGAAGTTTCGTGTGGGTCCAGTGAGGTAGTTCACAAACTCCGAACACACCTCTCCCATTTTCTTCCACCCAGCCTCATTGCTGTCCTCGTAGGGGCTCGGGAAAAATGCAAGAGCTCCACCACACTGGAGATGGCGCTCAAGTCCGATCAGCGTCTGGCGCATTGCTCGACTTTCTGGCATCCTGTCAGGCCAGACAACGATGATTGACGTGACGAGTGGAATAGACAGAAACTTCTGAGCTAGTGTAGACCAGTCGGCATATACATACATTGTGATGCTCTCATCGTAGTCGATTTCCTGATCGACTCTCGAGAACGCTGATGGTAGTGCAATGAACACATTTTGTCCCACACTTTTCATGGAACCGGGCAGCTCGATGCGATCCAACATGGCCAACGCTGTGGTTAAGCATTCTCCAACATCCAGTTGGATTTTCCAAGAGAAGACTGCCGAGTGTTCGTAGCGTTTTCCTTTAGCTTCTTCAACAGCTTTTGCGTATTCGTGACATCGCCGACGGTGAGCATCAATTGCGAGGGCTAGCCCATATGCTGTCAGGTGGAACGAATTCTTTTTCCTTAGCTCGTCCTCTTTTCTTCCGTCTCCCCAGCACTCCATCTCGGAAATTGATGCGACGTTCGCCAGTTGGAACATATCCTGAACTTTCTTGGAACGTGCTAGTGGGTGCTTCAGTGCTGGGATTGCCACATGTGCCATTTGGCCGAAAAGGCCACACTCGCATTGACGACGAAGATGCATCGGGTGTTCTATTCCGATCAGGATCCTGCAACATATGACATTAATTTTTAGACGTTCACTTTTTGATGTCTTGTCTCTTTTTGGTCTGCCCCTCTTTCTTCGAGTTTTCTTAGTCAAAAGAGGCTCATCAGGAATTCCCCTTGGTAGTTTCCTGAGCATGTCAAACGGCACTCTCACAGGTTCCCTATCTTCATGTATGAGGGTTACTAGAGCACTGTTATCACTAATATCTATTACGCGGTATGGTCCTTCCCACGGATTGGTTAGTTTTGGATGGGTCGATGTCTGTTTCTCGGTAGGGATTCTCATATACACCCTGTCACCAATCTTGATAGGGTTTGTAGAAACGCGTTTTCTACGATCATAGTAGACTTTCATACGTTTACGCATTCTGGCGTTGACCTCACTAGCATACTCTCGGGCGAGTTTTGTGCCAACCGCCACTTCCTGAGCATAGCTTTCGATGTCAACCATGTATTTGCTAATTTCTGGAACTGTAACGGACTCCCAGGGTATGTGTGCATCGAATCCATGTAGCAAGAAAAAGGGGGATTCCCCTGTTGAATCATGTACTGCTGTATTATATGCGAAGACACAATAAGGAAGAATCTTGTCCCACTCTGCGGGCACATCAACTTTCTTCCTCAACATGCCGATAAGAGTTTCATTGAACCTCTCCGTCACCCCATTTTCGCGTGGGTTGTATCCTTTTGTATAGACGTGTTCAATGCCCATTAATGACTTCAATTCAGTCATCAGTTGATTGTTGAATTCTCCTCCTTGATCCGAGAGGACACATTTCGGCATTCTACAGCCTTCCATGATCCAGCGTTCGAAGAAGACGCGGGCAACAACCGGCGCTGCCTTTGATGGAAGCGCATAGGCTCCGCCATATTTAGTGAAATGGTCGATAATGCTGAGTACATATCTATTTCCATTCTCGGTCAGACCCATTTCAAGTATGTCGATACCTACCAATTCATACGGTCTCATTGTGACAATGGGTTTTAATGGTGGTGTCAGAGGATGTCGCTTATTGTGACACAGACACTCTCTACACTCTTCAGACCACTTTGTTATGTCTCGGCTCAGCGTTTCCCAAAAAAACTGTTTCGACAACTGCTTGATTATCTTTTTTGGTCCAAAGTGGCCGGCTAGAAGACCTGAATGTGCATCTTCAAAGACTGCTTTTCGTCTTGAGGAAGGAACCACCCTCCTGCGCACTGCGCTATCCAGTAATGTTAGAAATCCTTGATCCATGATGAAATCGGCTACTTTGAGCTTCTTAGTAGTGCCCGGAAGCACTATTTCTTTCTTTACATTCCCCTGTTCCAGGTCAAAGATCACTTGTCCATAAAACGGATCTTTGCGGAGCTCTTCAGTCCAATCGGGCTCCTTTTCTAGGGTTGCCACTATCACTTCAGCAGGAAAGGACTCTTTAGACGACTGGCCCTCTGTTGGTACCGGTCCTCTGCTCAGGGCATCAGCTACCCTATTTGCGGCTCCTTTCACATAGATTATTCTCAGGTTATATTTCTGTAGTTCCAGAGCCCACCTTAGCACTCGATTAGACACGTTAGTTCTCTCGAAAAGTGCCGTGAGTGCCTGATGGTCGGTGAAGACCTCGACAGGAAGACCGTAGATAAACATGTGGAACTTTCTCAACGCGAAAACCACAGCTAAAGCCTCTAAATCAGTGACGTGGTAGTTCTTTTCACATTTCGACAAGCTTTTCGATGCAAAGAATACAGGGTGAAGGAAACCGTCGTCACCCTCCTGGCTCAGCACTGCACCTAGTCCTAGCTGACTAGCATCTGTATGTATCTTGAATGGCTTTATTCCTTTTCGAGCACCCTCAATATCAGATTGTGCCAAAACTGGAGCTTCCGTGATGATTCGTTTGAGCCTTCCAAACGCTTGCTCTCTTGCGTGATTCCATTGGAACAACACTTTTTCGGAAGTCATCTCATGTAGAGGGCCTGCTGTCTTAGAGAAACCGAGAACAAATTTACGATAGTACGAGCACATTCCCAGAAATGTGCGCAAATCTGCACGTGACTGTGGCAATGGGTACTTCACTATGGCTTCTACTTTGGCAGGATCCATGTGTATCCCTTCTTGGTCTAAAATGTGGCCTAAAAATTCCACTTTCTCTTCCATTAGGACACACTTCTTCGGATTCAACTTTAGACCGGCCTTCCTCATTGCCTCGAGCACCCTCTCGAGCATCTGAAGATGTTCCTCCACTGTCTCTGTGGCTATCATAATGTCATCCAGGTAGCAAAACACATTATCATCGGGGAGATCTCTCAACGCGACATGCATGAGTCGTTGGAAAACTGCTGGGGAAGATGACAAACCGAAAGGAAGAACTCGAAACTGGTACAGTCCTTCCGTAGTTGTGAAGGCTGACTTCTCCCTAGCGTCCGGAGAAAGGCTTATTTGCCAATAACCCGAAGATAGATCAAGGGTGGAGAAGAATTTCTTTCCCTTGAGTCTCTGTAAGATTGTGTCAATCTGGGGCAAAGGATAACTGTCCATCTTTGTCACTTGGTTCACCTTCCTGTAATCTACACACAGTCTGAGGGAACCGTCCTTTTTCTGAACCAGTACAATCGGAGAAGCCCAACTCGATGTACTTGGCTCAATGATTTTCCTCTCTTGGAGATCTGTGAGAATGCGCCGTAGCTCTGTTCTCGTGGACAGTGGTATAGGCCGTGCCTTTTGGCGTATGGGCTGCGCATCTCCTGTATTTATTGAATGTTGGACCAAAGATGTCTGGGTCAGTTCCTGCTCGGTGACTGCAAAGACATCTGAAAACTTTTTCACTACCTCCACTGTCCTCGCGTTTTCTATATCACACTTTTTGTTCTTGCTCAAGAGTCCGAGCAATGTCGCTTCCCTATCTGGAGTTTCCGTAGTGGTTCGCTCGAGCATAGTAGCCCGGCACTGAATGGATTCTCCTACTCCGACGTCTAATGGCTCACATTTTCCCACCGCCTCCCCCACTTTAAAAATTTTTGCTCCTGCAAAAGTGTTAGATATGGGTAAGTTGACGGTGTCTCTTTCGCCACTGTAAACTACGTCGGGTATCAGATTGCAGTCAGACCAGATGATTCCTTGCTTGTTCATCTTCCTTAGACGAATTGGAACAATTTTTGTTTCTCCTGATCTTATGTACACTCTTCTGGCTACAGTCGCATTGCAATCTTGTTCTACGATCATTTCTTCTTTTTGATGTGTTTTCATTTTTTTGCACGCTGTGCCTGCGGCTCGTGAGGGCTGGTTGTGTTTAAGGCGAGTATTGCTGCTGGGTTGTATAGAGAGGCTCATACCTAGTTTCTGAAGTGCATTTGTACCCAGTACCAGCATACCATCTCCGCCTGCCATCACGAAAAACGCAATCCTGTGTGTAGCGCACCCTGGCAGCCTCAGCGAGAGTTTGATTGCGCCTTTGAATGACATTTTGTTTCCTGACGCATCATAGATTGGAACCTGTTGTGCCAATTCTATTTGTTCCACGTCAGAATCAAGATCGAAGCCTGCTGCTTGGCTAGCAAGTAGCGTTTCAAGGGGGATGATACTGATTTGAGAGCCAGTATCTAGAAGTGCTTTTCTTGTGAGACCTAGCAAGTGTACATCTGTAACTGTTCGTTCTCCCATCAACTCTTGTTCGTTGATGGCCACTCCAACTGCGTTACAGACCCACCTACTCAATGATGCCGTGAACACTTTTGGTGCGGTCGAGTTCTTTTCTTCTGACTGGTTCTTCTCTTCAATATTGCGAGCAAACTTCTTTTTGCAATCCCTTCGGAAATGCCCGTAGTTGTTGCAGTTGTAGCATTTTGGTAGTTTTCCCACAGTTCCAGGGGTTTGCGTTTTCTTTGCTTGTATCTCTGTTTCTGGATCCTTTCTCTTCTCGACCGAAAGTTTCTCCGCGTAGTCTGGTCTCCTATTCTGTCTGTTTTCTTGCACAGATCGTGGCTTTGAGGTTTCCGTCAGGCTTCTCATCGCTTTGGCGACCTCCTTGCTACGCTCACATCGTTGAGCCATTGTTTTGACCATTTCATACGCTGCTTCCTTAGGAGCGATTTCCATGGTCGTGTATAGTTGCAGATATTCTGGCCAGTCCACCAGCTGTGCAATTAATTCGCCCGCTCTTGTGCGCGATAGTTCGCTTTCTGAAGCATCTGGAAATGCTACCTGCGTCAAGTTTTCCAGTTCGACGCAGTAGCTAGAGATATCTCCTACCATACTGAGACGCTTCAGCTTCATGTATGCCCTCATTTGGGAGGCAGAATCACTCTCTCCAAACCTCCTTCGAAGCGCGTCTACCACAGCTTCAAGGCTGCTTTCCTTGATTTTTGTGGGCAGCGCTTGCAAAATCGACTTTGGGTGTCCACTCAGTTTTGAGGCGAAGAGATGTACAAGCATTTCTTCACTCAACCCGAGACTCTCATATTTCATCCTAAACTTTGTCACGAAACTTTCGAAGTTTTCCCCTTTTTGGTCACTATATACCTCTACATCTGGTAGGGCCATAGCAGCGACCATGCGAGCTACGTTTACCTCAGATGGGTTTGGTGTTCGGTCTTTCAGATCCTCACCTTGGGAGTTGATTTGTGTTGCTGAGGATTGGCTCAATGCCTTCCTCCTCGGCGAAAGCTCGTTCTTCTTTTCTTGCTGAAACGGAGCCGTTCCAACTTTCTGTTGTATTCCGTAAGTTGAATTCTGGTCATATGTGGATGTGTTCCTACCTTCTGCGGCAGCGATTGGGTCAAATGTAGCGTGATATTCTACGCTATCGAAGTCTCCTCTGTTCAACTGCACGCAGTGAGGTTCATTTCTTGTAGCCGATGTCTCTTGCAGTGGTGCCTGAAAGTACGGGCTTTGTTCTCGGTTGGACATGGCTATCAATCGTTTTGTCTCTTCCAGAACTTCGCTCGTGTTCACTTTTAACAATCGAGCTAGTTCCTTCATGCACAAATCATCGTACTCTGCTTGCTGTACCTGCTCCTGTATGATGGAGCTTCCCTTCTGCTCCATAAATCTTGCCAAGGTGGCCAATTTGTGCCCCACCTTTTTGAGCTTAGCAAGCTGCGCGTACATGACTTTGCATTCAGCATCGAGAAGCGAAAAGGCTGCTCTTCCTGTCTCTTTGCGCTTCTTGGCTGAGTTTTCTAAGAACGAGTCAGGTATGGTTTGGATAGTCTTGATTTTGCTGCTCATGACCTCGCAAACTGAATTTACCTGTGCTGCGTTGTTTTCTGCCAGCTTTTGTACTGTCCCGATTAGGCGGTCGATCGAAGCTTTCATCGTAGCAATCTGCTCCGCCGCCGTGGGGTCATCTAACAGTAGGCGCTCGAGGTCGAGGTCGTCCATACTGTCGTTATTCGTCATCCTGTTGAAAGGCGAATTAGGCGAGGTCACCTCCACGCAGGATGCGGATTGAAACAGAAACCTTACGTTCTTGACTCCGCAGGTTCCTTCACTCTCTGCCGGCTTGGCAGGGTCCACGCCTTAGTACTGCAACTGAGTGCAGTACTTCCAGGCGGTAGAGGCGTTCGGCCCCCAAGTGATTCGGCCGCTTCCTTTGTGTGCAGAAGAAGTGTGGTTAAGGATCTTTATTGAGAACCCTCAACCACAGTAGCACAAGCGAAATGAATGCTACCCTACTCTTACAATGCCTTAAATATACACTTGTTTACAATAACAGTGATAGGATAGCAAATCACATCGTTGTATCCCTCATTCTTCGAATGCTTCATTCTTCACAGATAGAGCATACGGTAATTTCCTCACCGGATGCGAGTACAATGTACAGTAACGGACTGCCCTTATCAACGAGTTCCTCCTTACCCGACCAGCCAGCAATCTCAACAGGACTGTTGCAAACTGTAGAGAGGGCGCGGAGAAACAAGCAATATCTGTACGTCGCAGATCCTACTCCGACATTTGTCTCAACACTTACTCCGCTCCTCGGCCTCACTCAACTCCGAATCATCAAGCACATGCAAAACCAGTGACCAACTCGCAAGTTGACTCACTATCATTCCACATGACTCATGTTCTTTTATTTAATGAGAAACGATTTCACCAATGTAGAGAACTCAATGCGTATAGCAAGACCCCTGACGTTCTAGAATGGGTCTTCTCAAGACAAATAGCGATGTGTCACCTCAATGTAGCAAAAAATGCATGCGCTGACTATACTGCTTACACGCGAACATCGATCGGAGCCGTGCGGACAACAATGCGTTGCATATTTATAGGGCTTGAATGCTTGGATATCTTTAATCACATAAACACAGTTAGCTCACCACTGAAAAAAGGCATGTATAACCCATAAAAGCGAACATTATCACAGACATAAATGATATGGACGTTAGATTGCATGAAAGAATTGCGAAGACAGCTCATCTATAGACGAGCAGACTCGTGGTTCTTCACAAACCAGTCAACAGATTCCTTGATGGCTTGCTCGAAAGGCGTAAAACGGAAGTCAGGCAGATATCGCCGCAGCTTGGCGTTGGAGGCCGTTTTCTTCAACTGACCATCTGCTTTCGAAGTGTCAAACTTAACTTCGCCCTTAAAAATGGGATAATTAATCCAGGGACTTCAATTCTCAAACGATAAGAATGAATGCAGCTGTATGAGATGATATAGAAGGGAGTATTTGGCGTTAACCAATCCATCCCTTCTTAGAGTGCACCACAAAATTGACTTTATTCAGAACCGTATAGGCATTAATTTGAGTGATTGTATTTGCATGGTTTTATTTAAACTGAACATACAAAGAGCGAAGTTTACCTGGAAATCAAATGCTTTGACGATAGCTTTTACTGCATCAGCAATTGACACTTCATCCTCCTCAGATACTGACAAAATGATTGGGTCTATTTCCTCAAATTAAAAGTTATACAGAAGAAAACGGTGGAAATGAAAAGAATAGCACTCAGCTAACCTCGTAGCTGCGAAGCACCCATACGAAAAGTCGTGCCAAATCAAGCGAATAAATAAACTGGCGAAGAGGGCGACCCGTACCAAACACCTAAATATATTGTTATTAAAATGTGCTAGTTTTCCACCTATAGATGTAATCGTTCATACCTCCAGAGGCCTCCCCTCCTTTTTCGCGATGTAAGTTTTGCGGATTAGTGCAGGAAGTACATGGCTTGACTGCAGGTTATAATTGTCATGAGGCCCAAAAACATTACAAGGCACAACCGACGTGTACCTAGAAATAAAAAGATGAGATGGAAGAACCAGCACACCTATGAAGAGCAACTAAGAAAAGCAAAACTCACTTTCGACCGTAATCTTGAGCATAAGCTCTATTTAGAACGTCTATCATTCTCTTAGCATAAGAGTAGCCGAAGTTTGAGTCATGAGGAGGGCCCAGATGTACCTAAAATAAGCCACTTAGCCTCAGATGGTTAAGGGAGCTCATGGCTACTGAATTACCGCATTGATTTGATAGAAGTACAGGCAAAAGCAAAATAAGGTCCTACCATAGTCTCATCAATAGGATATGTTGTTTTGTCAGGGAAGATACATGTGGAAAGGCATGAAACACACTTCACAACGTCGAATTCATGGCACATTGCGAGCACATTGTCGTTGATGGCCTAAAATCTATTGAGAGGTGACCGGAATAGCGAGCTTTTCTTAGAGGATAGAACTACACTTAAAATAATATGTAAGCATATAGGCGAAAGCAGCTTTTTAATTATACCCGGAATTCACTTCGATCTCGAAACCAATTCGAAACCGAAAAGAGAACACTAATGAAAATAAAGTACCATATTTTTCCTGAAGAACTGCAAGTTGTGTGCCAAGTTGTGGAATAGTCCTCCGACCATAGCAGCCAAGTGAATAACATGGGTGGGTCGAACATCTTCGAACAATTTCCTTAATGAAGAAGAGCATTTTCATACGCAGTTCACTGGCAGGCGATGCAAACCTTGTAGCCTGCAGGTCGCTGAGATCGCAGTCTTTGCTTCCGATGAACAACCACTTCTCATTGGGTCGTTGCTCTTCGGTGTTAACGATCTTGAAGAAACAAAAGCATAAGATATTAGGAAGTCGAGGAAGTCGTACACCCGAGGAACACGTTGGCAAGTCAGATTTCTCAGAACTCACTGTCATACACAATTATCAAAGATGTTATGTGCACAACAAGGCCTGCCGCTATACTCTACGTGAAGTATGGCCCACTGCGACGCCGTCGTCCACGCAACACCAATTTTGATACGCATCAATCTTTTTTTTAGTTGGCGGCTCCTACAGCAGCGAAATTAGCGAGCGAATTAGCGAAATTAGCGAGCGCGGTGCATTCCTTACAATTTCGGGCTTAGAATATAGAGAATGTGTGGCGTACCATTAGATCTCTAACATACTTTTCTCTGATGAGGCATAGCCGTACCGCGAACGCATCGTTAGCGCCAACGTAAGGAACGATGTTTTACTAGAATGTTCTGCACAAACCTGCTCTATTGCTTTGCCCACTAAACCCGTTCCGCCTGTGACAAGAACCACCATCTCCTCTGAATCTCCGGCTGCCATCTTCCGAAAACTCGCGAAGACCTATAGTAACACGAACAAAACACGAACAATCAGTTATCATTCAAGAACAAATCAGACGCAAACAGAATAGCGAAAGGTTTTTTGGGCAGATAGTAACAAGTTTCTGTACACCATGAACATGGGACCAAAGAACGCCATGAAAGCTTGATGAATCGCTTGCATGCAATTAACAGGTTTTATACTGAGAAAGGTCAGGCGATGGTGTAAACCAACACATGGATGAACAAAATATCTGCAGATTGGCAGGAGATTATTCGTAAAACCGGACTCCATACATTGCCCTTTCAGCCCCTGCCAAGCGCCAATCTTTTCTTACAAATATAAAAACCTCAAGATGAAGGTCTCTTCCTGTATCTTATCTATCTTTTCCAAATAGCTGCATCAATTCAGGGTTTCATTAACAACTCAATACTTCAGGAAACTTTTTTTTGCCAACACTTCGAATCAGTATAAATCGCAACAGTGTAACGAGGCTCCTTGCAAAATTTAGAAACAAGTAGATATTGGAATGAAATGTAGCGCTAACGCAAGGATGGATCTACGGCTGAAACTGCAAGCATTCGCAGCGCCAGGCCGCATTGGATAACTACGCCACGTTGTTTCGATTCACAATAGTGCATCCGTTCAAATCACGACTGCTCCGAAAAATACGAAATGGTCAATACCACGCACACAATTGAACCAGCTGGAACCAGCACTCCCATTGCGAAAAATTCCAAAACCATCGGATTGACGCTTCTCTAACTTTATTTTGAAGCCACAAAACGCAAAAACGATTGGTTGGGCTGAGGAACCCGATCTATATGCACAAAAATCACACTGCCCAAACCAGATAATAGTTAGCATTTCAACTAGAAACATCTCTTGAACGATGAAAAATGAGAGGGTGACTGTGGTAACAGTAATACAGTGAGGAGAGATATCGATAAGCACAACACCTCAAGTGATAAATGAAGCAAATTTTCGTACAAAAGGGTTAGATGTTAACATGAGAATGAACATAACGATGACAGAAACGGCAAATTACGCCAAATAAAATGCAGCCCCAACGACTGAACGAATGATGGTCTATGGAAGGCAGATGGAACCAATTGAAAGAGTGATGATGCTTAAGGTCTATTCGGGCCGCTTCTCTGCGTGCTTCTTCGTGAATTCCTCCGCAGTTTTGTTGAACTTCTTGCGGTCTTTGTTGAATTCTTCAGCCAAATCAGCTCGAAGCGCATGGTCAGGTTCTGGCTCTTGGATCAGTGCGAGCAGTGCCATCATGACTGAAAAAGAAGCTATGAGTGATAATAAGAATGAAAACATCAAACCATTTTCTAATAGAGATTCAAATACAATCACACCTCATATTGTAAGGTATCATTGTATAGTAGACTACAACTGTAAAAATTGAAGTGGTAATACTTTGCCCTCAACTTGCATGCTTGTAGGAAAAGCAAAACATTAGTTGGAAAGCCTTTATAGTGGGACAGGTTCACACGCAAACGCTACCAAGATCTTCGGCGACACAAAGAGAAGCTTCACTCCACTAATCGCAGAAGGAAGACTTGCACTTTGTCGAGTTTTTCAGCGCCATACAACGACTATTTTGATTTGGACAAGTCTTCAGCGCACAACTATGAATGATACGCGTTGAAATGGAGCAATGAATTTCTTGGTTCATCGCGGATGGAAGGGTGGCGAACAGAGTCTCAAGCATCACACAAGAGATAAGGGAGAAATTTCTTTTGATGCTGGTCGGTTGCGCCTGAATTGGTGCTGGATATGCAAATTGGGATCCAGCGGCGACCACTATCCTCATCCAGTAACGAGACTGGTTAAGAGATGCGTCTGAGTTCGCCCAGATGTTCATGAGTGCACTCGATTTCTCTATCCCTGTTCGCATGGGCCAAATTATGCAGCACGTACCGACTCGGCAGGCTGGCATAACCAATTCTTTGCAGTCGAGCTACTATGGTTAGTTGAAAGTACGACAAAGGCTGTGCCAAATAGCGAGAGATTTTCTGGATGCACTGCAACTGTGCCTTCAGAAACTCAAAATCTGAGCATCCCAAAGTGATATTTCTTGAAGTCCATGAACCCCGAAAGAGAACATCAAATCAATTCATCATAATTTTCTTTTTACAATAGGGCCTCCCCAACATCCTCGGTACATATATACAAGTTATTTCAATGCCAGCATTAAACTAGAGCAGTTAAAGGTGGCGCAGCTCCCATCAACGTTTACGTAGCGCTTTTTCAAAGTACAAAACGAGATTAATAGCATATAATGTAAATACACGTCACAATATGACGTGTATACATATATGGATAGAACATGTAAATCAATCTAATACATGCAGTGAGAACATCGCACACAAAATAAAATGTAGCTGATGTCAAATGGGTTACTGTTATTGAGAATAAAGAACACGTTGAGACACCATTTACCTTGTTCTGTTCGTGTTGCGGGCTTCCAGTTGTTAGGATCCACAATCGGAAGGCATATCTAAACACAACATTTGATGGCAAAATACACACCGATACCGTTTGCACGACGAAATAAAGATGGCTTGAAGGCAGCATTCACGGAGAATTTCGCCTCTGAGATAAGCCGTGTTCCGAATAATCGGTTGCTAGTGAACCATTGCAGTGAGCAGAACACAAACAGTCCTCACCCACTTATGGAGACACTGAGGACCGCACATTCAAACAGGCAAAAATAACCCGTTTCTCGGTATCTCACCACTGAGTATGAGTTTCACGACCCTCACAAGACAGGAATCCGGCGGAATATCAAATGCTACGATATTCGTAGAAGCTGTCCTGGCACTTCCACGGCCGAAGGACTAAATTTTTGAAGTGCTGATGATTGCCGGGCTCTATAGTTACATTTACTTTCATGTCCAATGCGATGATGATGACAACGCACAGTTCGCAGCCAACTCACAATCACTCGGTGTCACCACTACAAGCCAGCTTCTTTGTTTTTTCCAATTTCGACCTTATCAAGAACTTGTAAGCCATCATTGTTCACAGAGTCTATATTAGTAGAGATCAGCATATCACATGCAAGACCTCAAGCAAAGGGTTTTCTGTGACTGTGGATCGAACTTAGTGGGTGACTTCATGGTCACCATTAAGAGGGTGCAACAATTTCACGCGGGAAAGAACAAAGTGGGATCTAAGAAATAGTGCTCACATTAGCCTATTTTTGTCTTAGCAAAGAGACTTTTTGAATGGCGTTAGTGGAAGCTTGAACCCTTGCACTTTCTTTTTGAAATAAATTTTAAAAATCAAAGGATTTTTTTTTGAAAGAACAGTTTTGTGAAAGTCCTCGGGGTTCCTCAACAAGCTGAAAACGATAGTAAACTGCAGGAACTTTGATCCGCCTCCAAGATGGCACATTTTAGGATGATCGTAAAGTTTGGACGTGCACTGTAATTCTGAGAAAGTTGCAGCGCCGCAGGCATTCTCAAGACATAAGAGATTAGACGCGTTTTAATGTCACAGCTTGATGAGTTGCAGCGTGAAATGAGTGGGTGCCTTTTTTTTTCAACCTCACCCTCTCCACTTCCAAACCCCACAACTGGATGCAGTTATACTCATCGAAGAGTGCACCCAGCATCGCCATCGCAGTGGCGACATCATTTTCAGTACTTATCGATTGCGACCGGTCAGTCGCAGACATCTTACAATCAACTCGCATCAAAAATGAAGGCGCCCAAGCAAAAGTGGTGACAGGTGCTACACCCCTCGAGGAGTATACCAGCAGCGACTCAGCCATACTCCCCTAACGGCCAAACTGGAAGCAACCAAAAAATGACTTTTGAGGATTGACAAAATAACCCACTGCGTCCTCAACTTGTCGCCAAACCTAGCACTACTCCAATCTGAGAAAACAACATTACCGTGAGTGCTGCCTTCAAAGGTACAAAGATTTAAGGGACTCACTCGTCCTTTATCGTCGATATTGGGATGGTATATCTTAGTGGCAAGTGTGAGTTTTGGTGGTTTGAATGGATAGTCAGCGGGGAAATCGATGTTCACCTTGAAGGCACCTTTGTTGTAGGGTTCCTTGTCCTGTAAGTGTTAACATATAATCCATTGCGAACAAATTACTTAAAACGTTGACCAGACATAGGGCAGGCACAAATGTCGTACAAATGGTGTATATGTCCAATGTACTTACAGGTACCAGCAGCACTGTCCAATGGAGAAAATTCGATTCGTCATACTCTACACTTTCGTATGCCTTGACTCCGCATGACTTCAAGTCGCTAAGCTCCTGAAACCCGACCTCACTGCATCGTTGTCAGATCAATGCATGAGAAGCGAACTCACCTTTTGAAGTCGCCTCGACGAGGACATTCTCGAAACCACACCTACCTGAAAGATAAGCACCTAATAAACGGAATGCAGGAGTAAACACGCAGGAGACGCTACCAATCCAGAGTTTATATAAGCGAGACCAATTACATCTCCAAAGAATGGGAAACAGAACCATTACCAGTTCAAAACCAAGCGAGTCAAACAGATATCGACAGCGAAACGAGTGATGACGAATTACGCGAGCACCTGAGCACGCAACTGACAGCCGCCCTGGCGTCAAATGAAATGCACGGTCCGTGGGGGAAAGGACGAACTTTTGCGGTCTCGATTTGAATTTGAATTTGAAAATTCGGTTGCACTTTCTCTTCTTCTCCTTTTCTTTCTGAGCGCAGGATTAGCTAGTTCATCCTTTGGATTTCCACGTAGATTCAAATGTCAAAGTAACCACATTACTAAAAAGGAGCAGTGATTGATTGTAATTTCCCCTGGAGCTGCAGTTATGACGCTCATCGTTCAAATTCCTACAGGGAAACAAGGGTTCAAATGAAAATGTTGTTGTTTCTCAAAAGCTGAATTCGATGTCTCATATAACAGCAAAGCCGAAGTGAGGATGGAAGTGCAGTAGGAGTTCCCACACTGCAGTTCAAAAAGATGTAATAATCTTAATATGGACCTTTTCATAGAAAAATATTAATCGGGAAATGAGATTAGATTCCCTCTGACACATTTCCTTCATGGGAAATATGGACAACGGACAATTGAAGTGAGGAAATAGTACTTCATCCGAGATATGTCGTGCCCCAGTGAGAATCTAAGTCCCAATTGTAAACGTGACCAGGCGCGAAAGTCAATATTTCAAAGTAGTTCGAAACAATTCCGCTTCTACATAGAGCTGTTAATTAGTCCTGCACCAATTCTCAAGAAGTTTTACTTTCATCTATGCAATGGTCTGGCTTTGAAGTTTGAGGATGTACTTTTGATGCATGCTAAATGAGCTTTCAAGGCCTACGATAAGCTGGGGTCTGTATGAGGTCATAAAATTAGCCTTTCGTTTGATTCCACCGGGGTCATTCAACACTGTTTGTGGCGAAAATAGAGTTAGGGCGGATCACTCCTGTGATGCCCAGAGGATTAGGCTTAGGCTTACAAGGTGAAACCTATGATCTTTTTTAAGATGCCCACACCCCCTCCCATCTCCCTTTTCGCCCTGTTTGTATACCATCGTCCGGCTAACGCCGGACTCTCAGGCTTCTTTTAGGCTCGCTTCGCTCGCCACGCTTTGTAGTGATACGTCCTCCACTACTGGCCGGCGCACCACTCTCGCAGCTGTGGACCCATCCAGTGGCATCTTACCCACAACTGGACCCCGGTACATCAAACTCGCATCTGTGGACCCGTACAGTGGCATCTTTCCCACTACAGGAAACGGCGCAGCTCTTCCATAGCAGCAGCCCGTTTCCCCTAATTTCCCCGCCGTCCTTGCTGTTTCACGTCTATTTGGCTCGACCCCTTCTCTCTAAACCATACTCAACCGCATGTTACCGTTCACTTGACTTGATAAACATAGACAAATAAATACCGAGGTTCATTCATTTTACGGTGATGTAAACAACTGTAGGTCTTCCAACCAACGAAACGTGGACCAAAACACCTGTCAATTAAGGTGAAAATGAAAATTTGCACACTTTTCTTGCATAAATTGACCCGCTGAACGTTGTGATGCATTCAGATTTTTCCGGTAGGGGCTGGTTCTCCTGTACACCCACACACACACACACTGACATAAAATGCCAATTAATATTAACTATGATGGCCCTAGAGGGTGAGCTTTGATGGTTTTAGCAGCGCTTGCCTTCATTCGTTTCCTAGCGATGAGTAAGGATAATGATGGACCATGATGCGCGGACCAGAGAGAACTATGTATGTGAAGCGATGGTAAGAGCTGCGGAAATCGGCGCGGCTTTTCCAACGAGATCATAAATGTTTCTTGTTCCCTGTGGATGCACGATTACGATCACATCTGTCTTGATTCGTTCATACTCCTTCATTTTCAGTATGTCTGGTGACATGGAGGTCGAAACGAAGAAGAAGGAGGCGTTGTTGTTTTGGGTCTGTTGCAACGAAATTTGATTACAGTTACTTCCCAACATTGATGTTTATTTTTTCTGTTTTTGCAGATGAATACTTATGGGGAATCTTTGAAACTCGATCAGGTGGAGTCACTGCAGCAACTCTGGCGTTATCACGTCCCATCGCTTTTGAACTGTTTGTGAGTGTTCTTTTTGCACCTGATTGTGGATTCTGTTATTTATCCATGGTTTTGTTTCCCTCGAAAGCAGGTATTATATATTCACTGTTTTTAGAACTTCATACTGATACTCAAATTGAGCCTTTATAGAAAAACAGATAACAACAAAAGAGTTGTTGCACAAACTGCAGTGGAGACCTACCAGGAGCTGCTCTCATATCTGCTTACTTCGAATGGTCAAGAGAAATTCACAGCCTCTTTGTCCGCTGACATAGCTGCTGCAGGGAACGAATTGGAGATTGCGAAGGTTAGAATGACACTCAAGCTTCGTTGTTCGAAACTTAACAGGGTTCCCTAGTTTTGTCCAAGTTTTTTTTCTTTGTTTAGTTTCTGGCAGTTCTTCTGAATGAGTTCCGAATAGCCAAGGCTGATGTCATTACCGCAAGTGTTGCAGTAATGGAGGATCGCGGTTATGATATACCGCTGAGGGAAATTGTTAGTTTGATAACATTGTTTACTTGCGGTGATATAAGCATTATTTTCGAATTGCAGTTGGATGCCTTCGATGAGGAGCAGAACGAATGGTGGTCGGTGATGGTCATTCGTTCTCCATCGACTTCTCCAGCTGATCGCACATTGCAGTTTGTTACACCTCGTCGGCCCACTTATCAAGCAGAAGAGTTCACTGGCATGTCAGGTACTGTTTTGAAGCTTCTAAAGTCTTGTTCCATATTTATTGCATTGTTTAGTCAATCGTGCGTCGTTCATAACTCCTCGCTGCCCCTCGAGACGTTCTGAGCCTAACGCTCACACCGTGGCACGTTGCGATGGAAGTCCGCTCATGGAAGCCCTCAACTCACCCAAAGTTAGGTACGGGTTCCCATTCGCATTGCTTTTGGTCCTTTCTATAACAGAATCAGATTTGTTTTCTCATTCTCTATCCCCGTAAGAGTTCTGTGACGTTTGTTCATAACTTTCATCGATACACCTCATTCCTGCGATTATCTCTTTACATTTTGTGGAATCTCTCCGCTGTTGTAGAAGCTTCAGCACCTAGTTTTGCAATTTACAATTTTAGACCACATCTTCTGCATCTGCGCATCTTCATTAGTCTATGAGTCACGTTCCTCAAAGGCAGCATAGACAGAAATATTGTTCTCATAGTATATTTTGCTCTTATCCTAGGTTTAGCACTATTTGGTGGAGAGCGAATGCACCCGTTCATTTTACGACATACTTCACCCGGCTGAGACACTCGGATGCCCTATACCTTGAGAATGCTGCTGTCTACGGTGGTACAACTTTCGTAGAATTGTCGGGACAACTACTAAGTGTCCGCAACGATCAAAATCTCGGACCCGAAAATTTCGGGGGGATTACTTCAAGAATGTCCCCGACAATCACTGCGGTAGCCATAATTGGATCTACGGGATGCAACGTCACTGTCAATGCGCATCATTTCCACTCATTATTTTCATCTCGGGCTCGTTTTGATTCATGCTGTGCTGGTGAAGTCTGCGAATACAACTAACACTTGAGTTCCATCTAACGGCAAGCCCTTTTTCTTTGCGGCTTCTTTTGGATGGAAAGATACCCGCTCACGAAGATATCGGTCCTGGTGCATATTAAGAATGTTGTTGCGAAGAATTCATGTAATGGAGCCTGCTCGTTTCGAAATGAAATTTTTTCGAAAAAAAAAGTGCAGAAAATCGGAAGAAATTCAGCTTTATTCCTCTCCGAAAGTTCGTGGAGATCCGTTTAGCCAATCTCCATGCTTTCCAGAGCTTTTTAGAGAATGAATGATAGTCGAATGGTCCATATTGAAGTCTTCGGCCAGCATTCTCGTTGTTGAGCTTTCGTCCTCTTCCACTGCTCTCCAAAGTTCCTGGTGCTTGTGATTTGATGAGCAACCTCTTCCTTCTTCGTCGGCGAAGCTTGTACATTACAAAAACGGTCCATCTTCTAACAGCTTCGCTGACTGTTTCTTCACTTAAAGGGTCGCTGAGATCACAAAATGACTGTTCTGCCTTCCAGTATTTCCCCAATTGTTAGCGTATATGATGACGATTGTGGGTGCGGTTTTCGAAAGTTCCTGTATTAAATAGAAAAAGGGTTTGTTTTCATGCAAAAAGCACTTAAGAAGCGTTGATTTTTAACACATTAATTATGCACCAACCTAATAATTTCGGAGGCGTTGATGATCACATAAGAAAATGACGTTGTCCTAAAGGCGTCACATTTCTTCACACTTTAATTTCGTGTTGTTGAAAACCATTGGTTTCTAAAGTCGAATGAATGAATAATTCAAAAGTGCCACTTTATCTTCACCCCGAATGAACGAATACTTGGAATGCCATTTTTCAGAACACCCAAATGAATGAATTATTCAATATTGTTTTCTTTATAGAGAAATCCGACGTGATAGAGAGATTAGGTCACTTCGAAAGCAAGTAAGTGAGTTGGAAGACCAGCTGGCGATGGCTGACAAGCAATCTACCGACTCGAGGCGCCAGATCGAATCGCTTGTTCAAGAGTAAGGATTTGATAATCTCACAGTTGCACATCCATCACTCAGCCACTAAACATTTGATTTTCAGAGTACTCAACAAAAAATCTCGTATACGGGAATTGGAATCGGAGCGAAAAATACTGCAGCAAGCTCGGGATGAATTAGAACACAATTACAGTTTACTGGCGAAACAACTAGATATGTGCCAGCGGCAAAACGAGAGCCAGAAAGAAAGGGTGAGTAAGGCATGGCATCTCTTGCAATTTATCTGTACTGTTATGTTATTCCACCATATGTTTCAGTTGGTAACTTTCAAAGCGTCAGCGGAAAAATGGGAGGACACACGAATTGAACTGACAGAGCAGCTGAAAGCAAAGGAAGACACCTTGATCGGCCTGGAAAGAGAGATGCGTGATGTGAAGGACGAGCTGTACAGAACGGTTCAGGTATCAAGATTTACTTTTCCAAGTTTCCTGATTTATCTTACTTCTTATTAATTGGCAGTTCATGTGTGTGTGTGTGTGCGTGTGTGCACGAGAACCAGCCATCAAAAATGGAAAATACCTGTACCATCGTGTTCAGCGCGTCGAGTTATGTATGAAAATGTGGTAAATTTTGATTTTTACCTTGATTTACAGGAGTTTCGGGCCACTTTCGTCATGTTCAGACATGTTAATGGCCGACAGTTGTTTTGATCACGGCCGGAATGAATGAGATAGGCTTTTGATTACAGGACCGTATAAAAGGAAAGAGAAGGGTAGGACACCTCTATAACGAAGAGGAGGAATGAGGCGAACGAAGGATGACACGGATGAGGGTTACGCCTTAGGATGGTGTTAGAGGTGGGCTGGCGATGTGATAAGGATCCTCCGGCATCCAAAAGCGGGGAAACGCTAGGAGTCGGGTCCAACGGCATGATAAGGGTACGCCGGCGTCCAATTGCGGGGAAACACCTGGACTCGGGTCCAACGGCGTGACAAGGATGCTACGGCGTCCAAAAGCGGGGAAACGCCTAGAGTCGGGTCCAACGGCGTGATAAGGGTGCGCCGGCGTCCAAAAACGGGGAAACGCCTGGAGTCGGGTCCAACGGCGTGATAAGGGTGCGCCGGCGTCCAAAAGCGGGGAAACGCCTAGAGTCGGGTCCAACGGCGTGATAAGGGTGCGCCGGCGTCCAAAAGCGGGGAAACGCCTGGAGTCGGGTCCAACGGCGTGATAAGGGTGCGCCGGCGTCCAAAAGCGGGGAAACGCCTAGAGTCGGGTCCAACGGCGTGATAAGGGTGCGCCGGCGTCCAAAAGCGGGGAAACGCCTAGAGTCGGGTCCAACGGCGTGATAAGGGTGCGCCGGCATCCAAAAGCGGGGAAACGCCGTTGCCAGAAATTGTTGAAAGGAGCTGTCTATAGTGGGTCAGTGGTTCCATGAACTGCGATAAAGAATACTTCTCTGTGGATAGTGTCTGTTCATCCACCTGCACCAATCTTATCTGAGGACAGTGAAAATATGCGAGCGAAGCGAGCACGAAAAGAAGCCTGAGAGTCCGGCGTTAGCCGGACGATCAGGCTGGTTCTATATAATAACGGGCTTAGTCTGTTTACATGTGTGTCTGTATGTATGTATATAAGTATGTAAGTATGTGTTTCAGACCGTTACGAAATTCTACGATTGGTCAATGATCGTGATTGTGATTATATAAAAGGCTAGGAACGGGTGTGGTGTGGTGTAGTGGGGTAGGGATGAGATCGAACAGAAGGTCGGATGGTGTACAACGGGTCCGTCAATGGAGTCCATGGAGAAGGGCTGCCCCGGCGCCCAATGTGGGGGAGACGGGTCCACCACTGTGATAAGGCTGCGCCGGCGCCCAATGTGGGGGGAGACGGGTCCATCACTGTGATAAGGCTGCGCCGGCGCCCAAAGTGGGGAGAGACGGGTCCATCACAGTGATAAGGCTGCACCGGCGCCCAATGTGGAGGGAGACGGGTCCATCACTGTGATAAGGCTGCGCCGGCGCCCAAAGTGGGGAGAGACGGGTCCACCACTGTGATAAGGGTGCGCCGGCGCCCAAAATGGGGGGAGACGGGTCCACCACTGTGATAGGGGTGCGTCGGCGCCCAAACTGGGGGTGGACGGGACCACCACTGTGATAAGGCCTAGGCGGCGCCCAATGTGGCGGAGACGAGTCCATCGCTGTGATAAGGGTGTGGCAGTTTCTAACAGTTTGAAAGCGTCAAGAGGGGGAGAGGGAGATCACATGAAATCCACTTATCACACAGCTGAACCCATCAGCCGGCAAATATCCACTTCTGTACGCCGGCGCACCTCTATCCGATACAGCGCATAGCAGTCAGTATAGCATCAAAGGCACCTATCAGGGTCTAATGTTATTGGAGGAGTGCACCTACACCAGTTAGAAAAAAAGCAGTACATGACGAGTTCTACCTGCAAGTGAGGGCCGTAACAGAGGGCAATATTGGTGAGTGTCAAACGATGGCACCCTGTAATAGGTGTATAATGTGCAGTTGTATCCTTTGCTCCATCTCACACCATCTCCACTGTTGATTCCCTCTCATTTGTACCTGTATTATTTGTAACCATACCCCATCGCCCTCTTTTATACGCATGCCAACTCTAATCATTTTTCCAACCATAACATGCAAGAACTGGCAACCATTTTCTGTCATCATCCTATGGTAAATCGGTCGTATGTAGCTGCTCAGTTAGTGGTTGCAGCTCAGTGGTTGCAATCAACGAAGAGCTGCAGGTGAAACAGGACGGGAGGTTAGCGTCGTCGGCTAGATTACTGCTCTGTAGCGGATTTCTTAGCGTAGAGGAAAGAGCACAAGAGAAAGCAGTGCGATGCTGTATTTTCCGTCCTTTTTCCATTAGAGAAATTGGTATGACAATAAGTTATATTAGTTTGGTTACAAGATGAGTTAATGCGAGCGAAGCGAGCATTAGGAGAAGTCTGGAAGTCCGGCGGTAGCCGGACGGCCAGACTGGTGTTTACTTGAATTGATTGTGTTCAGGCATCGAGAAATTTCGAAACTGAGCGGAATAACTTGACCAGACTCTTAGACGAATTGAAGAAGGCTGCTGAATCAGAACGTGAGCAGTACCAGGCGGCGATTTCCGACTGCAGGAAACGATATGATGACGAGGTATGATCTGGGTAATTCAGTGATACACTGTTTATTCTGAGTTTTCAAGGCTTTAACTTCAGATTTCGAAAAACATGGCTTTGTATTCGGAAGAAATGGAGAAGAATGCGGTGTTGCAACGAGAAACACGTGACAAATCTGAAATAATAGAGGAGTTGCAGCGAAAATATGAAGATGACAAAGACGCACTGCAGCGCAGTTTCGATGATCTCAAGAAGAGTTCCCAGGAAAAATGTGAAATTGTACGTCTTACTTTTCTCGTCGCAGTTACGCCATGCTTATTTTGTGATGATTTAGCTCACCAAAAGACTCACTGAAACGCAGGCGGAGTTACGAAATTTGCAAGAGCGCAATCGAAATATGAAGCAGGAACACGGAGAAGCACTGCGCCAACTAGAAAGCGTCCATTTAGCAGAAACAGAACAACAAAATGCCCAATTGAGTGCTGCACGTGCTCACATTCTGGAGGTGCGTTTCCATTTCCTCCAATTCCAGCATTTTTTTTTCGTTATATAGAGCCCACCAAGCTACCATCGCCAGAGCCTGACGTTATCAACATACTGGGACAATGGAGAGTGCTAGCTGTGGTATCACTATTTGGCTGACCGTAGCCAACTCAGTGGTCGACCAAAAATTAAGCGCGATCGGCAAGATATCAGTGCGCGTTCAGCCCGTTTAATTATGTTTTGGCGTGCTGATAACGGCGATTTGAAAAATATAAAGTCCAACATTGAGAAATTTACTCGGTGCTCCCCCATGCTAACCTTAGGTGTGTACGTTTGACTGGCCTGCTTCTAATGCCCTCTGTAGTGCGAATTTCCTCTTCAGGCCGCCACAATCTAATCAAAGTCAAGTTAAGTAACTTAATTTACGAGTAGGACAAAAGCAATGTTGTATTTAACTTTTTCTCGCAAACAAGTCGCCCGTTAGAACACCTTGAACTTCAGGACTTTTAGTCCGAGCTGTTTGAAAGTGAAAGCAATGGTTTGAGCCGCTTCTCCAGACGTTTTTGCTGTTTTTTTCTGACATTCCTCTCTTCTTCCATTCTGGCAGCCATCCTCTGCAGCATGTGGCCCTTCGCAGCTATTTGTATTTCAGTCGTGATTGTAAGAACAATTTTGAAGCTGTTTTCTTGAGAAGTAAGCGGACACCGATATTGACACGACCGACAACACTTGCGCAGTCACTGTAGAATGGTTTTTTAAGTAAAATTCTAGTATTAGTCACGGTTCACCCATAGATTCTCCACAAACAGTTGATGGCGAGAATGAACACAACAACAATGATAGATAAGAAAACTAGGGGGAAATCTAGCTAAAAGCTGGTTTATTAAAGGGTTGATTGGTGACTTAACAATATTCCCTCCAGTCACCCGGTACTTCATGTATACATCAGGTGGCCCGGTGTTGTGGCACAACCACAAAAAGCTCCCTCGACTGACCGATCGAGACATGAATTCGCTCAGGTCGCCCGGTAGAAGGCCATGCCCCAAAAGGTTTCTCTCGGGCGGCTCGATTCGACTGAAAATCACCTCGGGTCACGAAGTGTTAGTGCCTGAGATGCAGCCGTACACTGTACATAACATCGGAAGTTAAACTCATAGTGGGAGCTTCATTCCAAAAAATGTTTGAGCCGTGACCTATTATTTGTATGCTATGCTTGTTCCTTCTTGTTTCCCCATAATTTGAATACATCAGTTTAATGTTTTCTTTCAGTTGGAGGAGGAACTAGCCAAACGAGAGCAAGCAATACTTGATCATCGGAAGGAATACGCACACTTGACTGCAGAAAAGGATGCGCTTGAAGTAATTCACAAGAAGGCAGTGGCGGAAATTAAGATGAAGGATAATGAGCTTGATGAGGCCAGAGGACTAATTGAGAAATCATCAGCAGAAATGCAATCGCTGAAGATGAAGCACCTCGAAGTCATACGCTCGTTCGAATGTTTGCAAGCAGAAACGACAAAGCTCGAGAACAGCATGCAAGAAAAGGAGGCTAAATTGATCGAACTGCATAAAAGCGTCGAGGAGTTGAAAACGTTGAAGGAAGTTTATAGTGAAACCTCGGAAGCTTTGAAAAATGCTCGCGAAGAGCATGAATCCCAAAAGAAACAGTTCGAGCAAGTCGAGCATGGAATGTTGGAGACGATAGAAGATTTGAAGCTCAAGGTACTGTTTTATTAACATTGTAGTGGAGCAACCATAGCAGCCGTTTCCTTCAATTTCTTAACGCCAAGAGTAATTTACTTTGAGATTTGAGTGGATAGGATTTCATATTGTAGATGTGTAGCGCAGAACAAGCGAAGGCAGATGCACACGAAATGATCGCGTGCCTGAAACAAGAATGGAGCTCGAAAGAACGCGAACTTTTGGATCACAACGTTCGGACCAAAGAGGAGGTACTAATCATCTTGATTAGTTACTATTTTTATGTTATGGTATTATTCGTTTTGTTTCGTTAGTCAGATTCTTTGTAGAATGAGCAGCTCATCAGTCGAATTTCGGAACTGGAGGAGAATTTAGTCACGGAACATACCGCGAAAATGGAACTGGAAGGGGAGGTGTCTGAATGCCGTGCAGAGTTAGCCTCAAAACGGAGCGAACTGAAGGAACTATCTCAGAGCGTAAGCATATCGGTGCAATTGTTTTAGCGTGAAATATTCAATTAAAATGTACAATGCAATGCGTGCATTGTTTTCAGCTGGACACCGCTCAATCAAGCAGTCGAGAACTGTCCGAGTCGATATCAGCTTTGAAGGAAGAGCTAGAAGCTGCTCAAACAGAAGAGGTGAACTATCTTTTCTTTAGTGTTGGTTTGACACCGAAAATGTTTTCACGTACATATTTTGTCTGTTTTTATTTATTCCTTATCATATTGCTGTAATCGTAGGCACGATTAAATGATGACTGTGAGAGGTTGCGCGAGAAGGACTTGGTGAGAAGCAAACAACTATTTGATCTCAAGGAGAAGCTGCAGTTCATTGAGGTAGTACGGGCTGCGTGCCATCTGTTGTGCAACCATATAGTCTGTACAATTTTTTTTAGAATAGTATTAACTTCTGTAATGAGAGGAGCAGCAAGCTGGAAGCAGAGAATTTGAGTTTGAAGGAACTGATAGAAATGTACGACATGGCCTTCATGCAATCAACACGTGCAGAGAAACGGAAATCGGTGAGGGCCTGCAAGAACATATTCGTTAAATCATCACGTTCTTTAAATATATGAAGCCTCATTCCTAATAGTTCTTCGTATCATTTTCATGCAGGTGTTATCATGCCATAAATTTTGAGTTTTTGCATGCATATTTAAATTCCGATAGCATCAGCATTTTTTACAATTAGAATCATTTTAATCTTCGACAACAGGTGCCATGGCTGTTCTATATCTCCGAAGTTTTATTTTGTCACGTCTCGTTTTTTTTCTTCTATTGTGAAGTAGAGTCAATTCGAACCGTTGGGGCGGATGATGCCGAAGGGAGTTCCAGAGGTTGAGCTGCTGCGACGGGGCCTTCTTGGCAGCATACGCTGTTTCCCTCAGTTTAACTTACGGACGCCTCCACTCACATCTACCTACCATATCTACCCATCTCCATCAGGTGAATGTGAGTGGAGCATTAGCTGAGAGAAACATCGTCTGCTGCCAAGAAGGCCCCGTCGCCGTCGCACTGCCTCTACAACTCCTACCTGCCCCATCCGCCTCAATGGTTCGGATAGAGTATACATGCTCTACCTCTGAAAAAATACTTTCTTGATTTCTGAGACGCTCGCAAATTTTGTTTGAGAGCCAATCTTTTGAACCAGATGAGACCCAAAAGCATAGCTATTGTCGTTACCATAGTATTTGGAGTTGTAGTGGTTGGAGGCACACTCGATTTTTTTCCTTATCGATAGTTCTTTTCCCTTTTATGCTATATATTTTTTAGCTTGCCTCATCGCTTGAAAGGTCCGCTTCTCTCCCAGCAAAGAGACTTCAAATTGAGCAGCAAATATTACCTCTATGTATGTGATTCCTTCTCTACCGAATACTCGGGTGTAATGGTAAATTCTAACCGCGTCTCATGCTTTCGCTTGCAGTCACGACCAGCCTGGACGAGCCATCGATGATGGAGACGAGAAGTCTCCTTGGATCTTCAGACGCAGTAATTTTATCGAATTACAATTTTTTATTGTTGGCAAAAAAAAAAGGAAAAAAATGCTTCAGAAAGAGTTCTTGAAGGCATTATTAACGAAAATCTTCAAGATTTGGAAAAAGAAGAGCTTTTTGCGAGCATCGAGACTCGCATCCAAAGTACGCTCATTTTTTACGGGTGCTAGTTCTATTCCTATAGGGCAATTTATACTGAATGCGTGCGACTGATGCGCGTGTGTCTATATGATGAAGAATAGGGCCCAGTCGCATTGCAGTCGCACCGCAGTCGCAGCTCAGACGCATGCGTTTCTGGCCTCGCGGCATCCGCGCGATCTTTTCATTGAGGATGTACAAGCCATGTTGACCGGTCTTCGTGGAAAGTCTCTCGTAAATGGATGCGTGCGACTGATGCGCGACTGACGCACGCATCTAGTATAAATTACCCTTATTGGCGCGTTTTGTTTGGTTTCGCAGTAGAGTCTAAGTTTACTTTAGCTTAGAAATGCTAATATCATGAAGCATGGCAGCTAATAATGAGTCCTCACTTTATGCTGCTCTATTTTTGTGTCGTCGAAGTGTTTGCTTGTTACAAATTGCAGCATCAAGATTTCTTGAAGGCAGCCCCCACCGGAAATTTTCTTGATCGAGATTTTGATCGTTTTGGAAAGTTAGCAATTTTCTCAAGAATTCCACGAAAGTTGAACCGCCGTAGACATCTGCATTCCCAAGATAAAGAAAGATTAGATGCATCCCAATGTTTTGACTTGGTGAAATAAACAAGTGTTTTCGTTTTCAATCACTCTGCTTATAATAAAACAAGTTTTCATTCCCACCTCCTTCCATTCCTTCCCCCGGGCAAATCGGCCATCCTTTTCTAATGGGCCAAGCTGGGACTAAGCAAACCGCCTTTTCCGTAGCATGACAATATTCATCAATGCATTCGTATTCACTATAGTTCCCAACCTAGGAATATAGCGAAATTTGTGAGAGCAAAATTACCGTGAGTGCTGCCTTTAACAAGAGCTTAGTTTTGATGCATTTACAAGTATATATCTCTTTCTGAGATGAATACCTTCTAATTGCCTAACCTATGAAGCGGCCTTTGCTCATGTATTCCTCCAGTTTCGTTGAGACATTCGAACACTTCCTGCTCAATGATTATTATGTCTTAAAGACGCTAGCTAATTTTTTGATATCAATGTTTGGAGAATGCCTCCAGTTCATAATTGACGCCAAATGCTATTAGGTTTTACATAAGTTTCCGCTGTTTTGAAATTTTTGACAAAAAAGTTTTATAAAATATTTGGTAACAATAGGTGACAATCGAGATATGCACAACAAGAGTCGCTAGACTTTTGCCGTTTTCACTGCAAGAGCTCGACTCCGCTGGTCTAGAAATCCATGAACTACAAGGAAAAGAATTGAGTCGGGCAGTGCTGGAGGTCACTGACTTTGGTGGCAAATCGGTTCTCGCATAGTAGACCTTCTGGTGATCCGATAACCGACGCTCTGTTAGTGCCAGATTTGTGCTACATAATGCGCAATTAAAAATTCCTCTGCGTGCTCTTACCTTTTCAGAGAGTTCGACAAACAAAATTAATATGCCCGAAACAGTGTGGCAAAGCGGTGTGATTTCAACTGAACGCTTAAAACTTTCCATGAAATACTACCGATTAATGTTCTCAAATGGTTGATGTTCCCACTTACAGTAGAAAAATCCCACTTCAATTCGCCTCAATTCCGGAGAGAAAAACGGCTTAATTAAAATTTCGGGTTACCAAGTTCGTTGCCTCTGCTTGAGACTGCTCGACAATAAAATGTGGAGAGAAAGTATCAGGTGAATGGGAATGGCCTCAAGATTACTGAACCCAAATTTGGTTAGAATCAAATAACGTTATGGTCCACTTATTATCCGTGCAAGTGCTGTTACCAAATTTCCATTCTTGAATGGTTCACTCCGAAATTAATTACATTTTCAAAACATGACGAAGAAATATGACTCACAATGCCAGATGTTCGCGAGATCACGCCCTTTAAAATGGTATCTAGATATGCGCGAAATCTAATCGGTATTCATTTATTAGGAACGTTTGAAAACGCCTATGCGAAAACAGCAGAAACTTATGTAACAACCCAATATTTGTTTGCCGTTTGCCAAATTTTCTTCTGCTCAGGTGCTTTGATTTTGGTTAAAATCTTGTTATTATGGTAAATCGGAGGGTTACTTTGTTTTGAACTTGACACATGATATTTCGGATTGGACATTTTAAATTGTTATTCGGTTGCCGTGCACTTCCGAAGGAATTAGCCACTACATCATTTTTTACTTATCGAACTATCAGTTTGCCCTGGTAGGGCTCATAAAGGAAACTGTTCATTCTGTTCTCTGTATATATTTTTCATTCATTTGATTCATCCATATTCATTTGATTGAGGGTGTTTTCAGATTGAGGTACCAGCACCTTCCGCGTTTGACGACAAGGACTTTCTCTTGAAGAAAATTGTGCAGAAATGTGACGCTGCTACGTCCGTATCTGACCTCGCTCTTATATCTTCTACCCAAGCCGCATCCGAGTCTAATCTAACCAGTGTAATAACTGGAAGTGATCTGAGTCTCGCGACAACTACCGTCAGCCAGGGCCGCCAGTCGTTCGCTAGGTCGGAGTTCTCCAGACCATCCATATCGGGACTGTCACGTGAGTCACCACCTTTATGTAATGTCGTCGTAGATTATAGATAGATCCACCTCACATAGATTTTGCGAATTGTATACGTTCATTTTAATTCCGTGTAGAGCTTTTGAGAAGTTTAATTTCGAAGTGGGCATTTTTGGAAGGAGTGTCCTGTGACTTAGTATTGGTGGGCCAGTACTATTTGTCCACTTTCTGTACTGTAACTACCAAGTATTGTGTGTATTGCCGCATTAGATATGGGGCTAGTTCATCGCGTTTGTTTCGTAGAGCAGTGTTCAGCAATCTGATGACCAGAAACTGAAGTTGCTAACAGCCCACCTTTATCAGCCGCTTGATTTAATCTCACATGCTTTGCCTAGTTCTCAATAATGGTGTTGCAATTTATTTGCTTTATCATAGTGTCCGATTGTTTCAGTTGACTCGAAAAGACGAGATGATATTTCTTCGTCTACGGACCGATCCAGACTTGATGAACTACAAAAAAGGAATGCGTAAGTCTTGAGACTGAGTTCTGACCATACCGTTTCAGCTCAGCTAAAGACAAAGGGTTTCAGAATGTTGCCACCTTCTATGCGATGTGCGTACGCTACTGAAGTACTCGGCTATGGGTCACCTTCAGGCAGTGAAAACATAGTCAAGCATGGAACCCAGAGCACTAGAAGAAAGGGCAAGAAGGTAATTAAGGAGTCATCATTTTGATATGTTAGTGTTCTCATTATTGGAATACCCTTTCAGTTGATGGAGCGAGCTGCATCTTATGTCAAGAAGAAGCTGCCTCTATCGGAGTCCACTAACTCAATTCAATAAGTGCACTCGTTAAAATTTTTATTTTTTTTTTGCTAAGTATGAAAGCTATATTTACATTGTAATGAGAAAGTTACAATATTCGCATATTGTCATTGGATCTGTAAATACGTACTTGGTCTCTTTATATGATCTAATCACAAGCACATTAATTGGGTTTCTGTACAATGCATGTTTATTGATCGAGAAATAGAATAAACTACTAAAGCCTTTGTTGTTCTGATCATTGGATGTAATTATAAGGGGTTTTCAACCCATCTGTGTAATTTTGCCGCTATTGCTTCGCTTATTGCCTACGTAATGTAATGACTGAACAAAAATCTTGAGTCGGTTTTTGGGGAGATGAGTTACCAAATCATCTTCTCGTTGCCTTGAAATAATTAAAGCAGGGTCAGGATGTTGTTTGCAAGACTTTAACTCTTGTGATCGTTCTAGAAATTGCTCTGTAGTGACTGTTAAAGTAGGGTCAAACGTCCGATGGGAATTTCCCACGAGGGGGTCGTTTTGGAGGGGGGGATCGTATTGGAGAGGTGGGGGTGGGGTAAGTAGAGGGGTGGTTTGGCCATTGAATGCATATTCATGATTGTTTTATGACATTATAACAAATGACGGTCCGCCCTTACCAGCAAGTATATACAATCACTTCATTACGTAAACAGGACTTATTAGCAGCGTATGAGAAAAATCGGCTTCAGCGCAGGCACAGGTTCGATTCCCGACACCTCCAAGAAATTTTTGCACGTGCCGGAATCACTTCAGAATCAAGCGTGGAGTGAAGAGAGTGGAAATGTTAAAAAATGAGGTGTCGGTGGCGAGATCGATGGATTGCACATGCGAGAATTCGCCTGCAGGGCCGCCAGAACGTGGAAAAGTTGGGTGAATTAGACCTCGTGCTGAAGTTCTCTGACTTGAAATCAGCAAATGCTTTTCAACATAGCCATAGAGGGCAACCAGAAATATCTCTTGTCACTCTCATCTCTTACTTTCCAGCTACATACCTTTCGTGGTGAAATTGCCTAATAAGTTCACGCGATTTTTTCTTAATTTATTGGTTTTGCTTCCCATGTTCAGTGTCTAATCGAGCTTTAATAGTCATTCGAAAGCGTCATTAAATGTGAAAAAAGTCATCCTGTTATGTTGTTTCCTGAAAGTACCTCACAGACCAGAATTCTTGATGGAACACTGCTATCTGTCTATAGTACGCCCGTGCTAGAACTAGTGCGATTGTAATGAAGATCTACGCTCCATTTCGCTAGGAAGGATATTTGGAGAAAAAACTAGGGAAAAATAGCGCTGGAAAGAATGCGGTATTCCTATAGGAGTCCTTCTATAAAAGCAGCCGATGAGCTCATAAAAGCTTGTTCAATAGTTCCATGTCTCTTAACCTGTCTCAACCCTACATAATTTGCCAAGGGGAAAAACTGAATAGAACCGAAATTCCACGTTCAGCCACGAAAATATCTTCCGGAAAAATTCTTTTTTTTTGTATTATCTATGTCTATCTACTAATTTTGCATCAACCGAAGCTGGATATGTCCTCTGCTCAGCTTCAAATTATCGCTATACGAGAGGAGTTTTATTTCTCGGAGCTCGTCGTTGCAGGGACAGAGATTTCTATACCTAGCTGTTTGCTGCTGAAGGCGACGTCTGAAAACCTTTACGTCGTATGACTCCAACTGCTTTGGCTCAACAGACTTGTCGAGCACAATCAGGTGTGTTTTCCACCAGTTTGCTGTGGATAATCAAGTTCTATAGATTTTATAGACAATTGAGTAGTTTTTTTTTTCATTCGTTCCAGCTGTTCTGTTTATGTGCTCATATTAGCATACATTTTTTCTACAATGTTTCGATTTTGGTCTAGGGAGACTGCTCCGGTGTACTCCGAAGGCAGCTGAACAGTTCCGAAGTCCTCTTTCAGGTCGTCAGGTGGATCCAAACGATGGCGGTGAGCAGAAATAGCTTCACGATTAACTTACTTTTGAGCCAGCTTTAATACTACACCTAATTGTCAATCTCTTGCTTTGATTGAAGAGAGATTGAAAGGGTCTCATCCTGTTGATTTCTGGTTTTTTAGATATCTTCTTCCATGACTACAATTATTGTTTCGCGCTGTTGAAGACTTTATTATTATGGGCGTTGTCCGTAGTTAGACCCCCGCATTAATTGCTACCACCCACCCAAAGGAATTGGCGCTATAGCTGCGCAGAACTTCGTGCAGCTGCTGATAGGGTCAGCGGCCCTTTGCACTGCGTATTCTGTAAGCCCCTCTCATTTCGGTCACTGCCAAAAAGTACCGGACCTAATTCGCATCAGATGAGCTCATCAACGGCATAAGAGGCCAGCCGCACAATGCATGTAACAAGTTCGGCGTAGTCCATCGTTGGGCTGACGAACTGTATGATCCACCCACGGATCAATGGTAGTATTTGGTGAGCTGGACTTGTATGGGGTTAGATTTGAACTTCCTTTTTTGAAAACCCGGCTCTTCATCCCTCCAGTATACACACGTTCGACTAACCAAGGGCGGTTATCGGCTAGGTTTTGCAGAGCAGCGTAAGCTCGCCTCAAAATAAGAAGAGCTTAGAGCAGGGACATCGCAGGAACCCGCTGACGTCGTCATCCGCCATGCAGCACTGTTATGATAATTTACTGACAGCCACCTAGCCTTCGCATGGATGGTGTTAACTACGCCTGGTACCTCTTGACCGTTTCCCCCTCTCATTAGCGACTGTGATAATCAGCTTGCATCACAACATAAAAGGTGGAGACGGCTTGTAACTTTCCACATTTGAGGAACGAGAGTCGAAATAGAGTGGAATTGGATCTTGTAATAAATCGGGAGAATACGAACTATCTACGTTCATTTTTCCTACGCGCTGTTAAGCATGAATAACGTTATTGATGATCACTATCCAAACATTCTGAAGTTCATATAATTAACCCACTCTTCGAAAGCAGCGTAAAAATTACAGTCGTAAAGCCGAACAGCCCAACAGCTTCTGGGCGGCGAAGGAGTAATCGAATGAAGAAGAGGCGATCGGACGTACCCATCACACCCTTGCGAAAAGAGACCGAGGGCATCACGAGTGGGGCTACGCCTCGGAGATCTGCACCGATATCGGTAAGGAAGACAAGCATGAACATTTATTGATGTACTGTTTCGAATAATGTCGAACTTCGATGCAGATGCGCGACCTTGCTCGCCCTCTGCTTAATATGGAATCTCAAGACGATTTTAATCTATGTGGTTTACCCAAAGCCGCGAGGGACACTTATACTGAGAAGAGAGGTATCAAAAAGTTATACGGTGAGTGATAATTCTGCTGTGAACAGTCATAACTGAGGCTCACATTCATACCGATCACCGTTCAGATTGGCAAAAACAGTGTCTTTCGGACCAAAGACTGTTACGAGGGTCGAATTGCATAGTTTCCTTACCAACTGGAGCTGGTAAGACACTTATTGCCGAGGTGTGCATTTGTTTCCTACGACATATTTATAATGTTGTTCCATTGGTTTCCGCTATTTTTCCTAGGGATTTACGCCTGCATTGGATGGCTTCCACTGCGATTCCCCCTGTTGATATAACACCTTAAAATGCATACAAATAGGTAGAATTCTCAGGCAATCGGCTATTTGAAATCACGCATTTTCCCGTTTCCTCGTCTCGTTCTTTGAACTCTTCGGAAAGCAGAAGAGTTTGCCGAAAATTTTTTGAAATCAGTACGGAACTGGCCCCAACATAGCGTTAGTTCTCAGATCACAGGAGCATTTGTTTGCAGTGGCTCCTACCAGGAAGGTGGCAGAAGACCTCTATTTGTTGTTGCCGAAACACTGATTAATAGGTTGATTGTTTATGGTCAGGTTCAAAAGTCAGGGAACAGGAAACTGATTGACAGCTGTTGCCGTTAGTTTTTTTTAAGAAATATTCTTTGCTGAAGATTCCCTTACCAGCGGCAGCCTCCTTGACAACCACATAGATCTATCGACAATTCTAGAAAATTGCCGTATAGGTACTGATGCTGCGGGAAGCTGTCGTCAACAAGAAGAGTTCGATCCTTGTTCTACCATACGTGGCCATAGTCCAAGAAAAGGTATGTGAGCTCTAGAGCTGTTTCATGCATTCCTTCTGTTCTTTTGTTTTGTTTCCTTTTGGTCTTACTTACGAGCGGCTACACTTATTTATTCATTTGTACGCGGCTGTACCACGTTAGTTTATAGACACTATCTTAAAAATAGAATCACATTACATAAGAAGACATCAAAGCGATATAAGTAGTTGCCTGGAAGGCAGAATTGTCTCAATAATGTTAGTAATGTTGCAATACATATATGACAGTTCAATAAGCAGTTTTGCAGATTGCTTCTCTGTCGTTTTTTGAGGAAGCGTTTGGAATTCGAATAGAGGAGTATGCTGCTAATAAAGGTAGGCGTTGTCACATTGTGTGGGGATGGAACACAATTAGAGTTTTGTGGCAATTTTTATCAAATAATACATCCTGGTGCCTATTGTCCTCAATCTCGTTCTTCTTGGATGCTATAATCTTAACAGATTTCTGGATCAAACACAATGGCAATGGACAAACACAGTACCAAATCGAAAAAAATTTATATTTCTAAAATTTATTTATTTAGTCATTTATTTATTCGTTTACCATGCGGATAAGCGCATGTGCACAATAAAATTTGAGCTCCTCTAGGTGAGGGGAAAGGGGCATTATGAAGCTACTGTAGTTGACGCATTCAATAGATGCGCCAACCGTGGCCTAATAGCGCCCCAATTTCCCCTCACGTTGTTGCACACCCGTGTTGCCATTTAAGGAACTTCAGCATGTGTGACACCCTAAAATTAGTGTAGATATCATTTTTCGACGATAACTCTTTAAGCCCTTTTTCCACGGTGGTCAGCGTAACGTTCTATGTATTCCTCTTCAGTTACCGTGCTACTCTCTTCAAAGGCATTTTCGAGTTGTTTGATTCGAATAATCGAATCTCTCCGAGAATATGTGCTATCGAAAAGTGGAATAACTTTCATAAGCACTGCTCTATTTGATGTGGGAATGCTTCAATCAAACTCATGATATGGTCTGTTCCACTAAAGAATGAATAGTTGGGGAGATATTAGGGCAGAAGAGTACGCGGTGAAGGGTGTAGTGTCCGTAGAGACTGGAGAGAAGGGGGGGGGGGGGTATATAGGAAGACTTTCGAGACTTTTATGCGGCCAGCTAACCTTCGACGATAGGTTTGCTGGCTGTCGGTGAGGTAAACCGAGTGCATCTCACGGAGTGACAATGCTCATCTGAAACTCTATAACCGATCAATTATTCTAATCCTGTATTTTTCTGTCTCTGAGCTTCATTGTTTACTTGTTTGGTTGATAAAGTGAAGACTCTCCAACTTCTTTATTCGTTAGCTTTCGGCGATAACGACTTCATCAGACCTTAAACCTCACAATCAATTGCACCTCATCACAAGCATATAAATGTTCGGAAATACTAACAATACCAATGGGCAGTCAGTGATTATGTCCTGAGACTTCGGGCCAAATGGTATTCCTTCACCTACACATCGATAACTTAGCCACATGAACGCATGTTAACACGTAAAGCAAACCTCACCCCTATGGTTTTAACTACAGAATGAGACTAGCACCAAGTAAGAAAGAAAGAGATAGGAGGGTCGCTTATAGTTTCTATCACGCGATTAGTCGTAGCACCTCCCTTAGCTCTTCTTCATTATTAATTTCTGGGCTGTGTCTCCTTATTTTGACTGCCTCCATGATTTTTCTCTCTAGAGTCCGTGTCAAGTGCCGATGGAGGATGACAACTCTGAATTTGGGGGCGCGCTCGTTGGTATGTCTCAAGGTACGGTGCCTTGAGAAACTTTCTGACGGATAGGAGGAGGGGTTTACTAATGCTCTACGGTGCTCATCCAGTCTTCTTCGTAGTGGTCTCATTGTTTCACCCACATATCTCTCTCCGCAACCGTCACACCTGATAAGGTAGACCGTACCCCGTAGCTGGCAAATCTTCTCCTCTTCGGTACAGCACTGGCAGTCCAGTCCGGGGCATTTACTTTCATAGATGCGTGTCGAGGCCAATAGTTGTTTTAGCGTCGGTGGCGGGCGAAACATTAGTCGAATGGGTAAGCCTGACTGCTTCACCACTTCGTTCACTGCTCGTGCCAGATGGTCTCCCACATAAGGAAGGATGAGCGGCAATCCATCCGATGTTGTATGTGGGAGCCACGTCGTGGTGGGATTTCCATCATATCCATTTTCCTCAAGTATGCGTGATATTGTCCTTTCAACTTCCGTATCCTTTCTCGTGCACAACTTGTCCTTCGTCCTTATCAAATTCCGCACCACGTTCGCTTTGATAAATTGAGGATGAGCGCTTCTTGCATGAACTAAAATGTTGGCTGAAGCTGCCTTCTTGTACCATACGTACTCCTTTCGACCCTGGATAATTCTGACTTCAACGTTTAGAAAGGGGAGATAACCTTCGTTGTCAGGCCTTTCTATCGTGAATGACACCTGGGGATTGAAAGCGTTCAGTCTTTCGAGTGTTGATTCAACTTCCATTTCAGTTGTGCCCATCACAAATACATCATCAATATATCTTTGATATAGCAAGATCCCGGAAGTCAATGACATCTTCTCAAGGTGGTCCAAAAATATTATTGTCAGCAGAGGAGCGATCCTGTTTCCCATCGATAAGCCTCGTATTTGCTCGTAGAATTTATTCTCGAAGCGAAACACGTTACAGGAGAGTACAGCATCTATCATAGTCTTGACGTCATCTGCACTAAAGCCCATATCCGGTATTAGGCTTCGATGTTGCTCGTACAGGGAAACAACAGCTTTGGTCGCGCCTTCGTTGTCTACATTGGTGTACAGTGACACCGCATCGAAGCTGGCATAAGCTGCCGTCGGTGGAATTTGACATTCAGAGAGCGATGACAAAAAGGTCTCCACGTTAACTATATGCGCTCCAACAAACTGGAGCAAAGGTGAAAGGAGTTGCACTAGGAGCCAACTCAATCGGTCCGAAGGCCCGCCGCATGATGCCACAATAGGACGGGTTTTGATTTCGCTGGCAGAGAGTTGTGAAGGTGCAACTGAAGATGGTAATTTGTGTGTTTTCACCAGACAATAGAACGCGGGAACAACAGGATGTAAGTCGAGGAGCGCTCTTGCGATGCTTGAGCCGAGTCTTTGCTTAACTACTGTTGATATCGTCTCTCTAACTTTTTGACATGCTCTTTGAAACGCAGCAGCTGTAGTCTCGGCGTAAGTCGTGGAATCGGATAGCGTATGGTTGATGATCTCTTTGTCCAGCGACTGGGGTACAACAACAAAGGAGCCACACTTGTCTCCAACCAGGTATCGCAATTTGTTCTTGAGCCGAAGAAGCTTCCTGAGTCCTTCCTGCTCACTCCTTGTTAAGTTACTTCGGTAGGTCTGTGCTGCCCTTTCAATCAAGAAGGATTCGGCTACCAGATCCCATTTCTAATGTCGATTCACGGATTGCCAGTCTAGAACTGGCAATACAAAGAATCTACCAAAACGAGACAGCACAGACCTACCGAAGTAACTTAACAAGGAGTGAGCAGGAAGGACTCAGGAAGCTTCTTCGGCTCAAGAACAAATTGCGATACCTGGTTGGAGACAAGTGTGGCTCCTTTGTTGTTGTACCCCAGTCGCTGGACAAAGAGATCATCAACCATACGCTATCCGATTCCACGACTTACGCCGAGACTACAGCTGCTGCGTTTCAAAGAGCATGTCAAAAAGTTAGAGAGACGATATCAACAGTAGTTAAGCAAAGACTCGGCTCAAGCATCGCAAGAGCGCTCCTCGACTTACATCCTGTTGTTCCCGCGTTCTATTGTCTGGTGAAAACACACAAATTACCATCTTCAGTTGCACCTTCACAACTCTCTGCCAGCGAAATCAAAACCCGTCCTATTGTGGCATCGTGTGGCGGGCCTTCGGACCGATTGAGTTGGCTCCTAGTGCAACTTCTTTCACCTTTGCTCCAGTTTGTTGGAGCGCATATAGTTAACGTGGAGACCTTTTTGTCATCGCTCTCTGAATGTCAAATTCCACCGACGGCAGCTTATGCCAGCTTCGATGCGGTGTCACTGTACACCAATGTAGACAACGAAGGCGCGACCAAAGCTGTTGTTTCCCTGTACGAGCAACATCGAAGCCTAATACCGGATATGGGCTTTAGTGCAGATGACGTCAAGACTATGATAGATGCTGTACTCTCCTGTAACGTGTTTCGCTTCGAGAATAAATTCTACGAGCAAATACGAGGCTTATCGATGGGAAACAGGATCGCTCCTCTGCTGGCAATAATATTTTTGGACCACCTTGAGAAGATGTCATTGACTTCCGGGATCTTGCTATATCAAAGATATATTGATGATGTATTTGTGATGGGCACAACTGAAATGGAAGTTGAATCAACACTCGAAAGACTGAACGCTTTCAATCCCCAGGTGTCATTCACGATAGAAAGGCCTGACAACGAAGGTTATCTCCCCTTTCTAAACGTTGAAGTCAGAATTATCCAGGGTCGAAAGGAGTACGTATGGTACAAGAAGGCAGCTTCAGCCAACATTTTAGTTCATGCAAGAAGCGCTCATCCTCAATTTATCAAAGCGAACGTGGTGCGGAATTTGATAAGGACGAAGGACAAGTTGTGCACGAGAAAGGATACGGAAGTTGAAAGGACAATATCACGCATACTTGAGGAAAATGGATATGATGGAAATCCCACCACGACGTGGCTCCCACATACAACATCGGATGGATTGCCGCTCATCCTTCCTTATGTGGGAGACCATCTGGCACGAGCAGTGAACGAAGTGGTGAAGCAGTCAGGCTTACCCATTCGACTAATGTTTCGCCCGCCACCGACGCTAAAACAACTATTGGCCTCGACACGCATCTATGAAAGTAAATGCCCCGGACTGGACTGCCAGTACTGTACCGAAGAGGAGAAGATTTGCCAGCTACGGGGTACGGTCTACCTTATCAGGTGTGACGGTTGCGGAGAGAAATATGTGGGTGAAACAATGAGACCACTACGAAGAAGACTGGATGAGCACCGTAGAGCATTAGCAAACCCCTCCTCCTATCCGTCAGAAAGTTTCTCAAGGCACCGTACCTTGAGACATACCAACGAGCGCGCCCCCAAATTCAGAGTTGTCATCCTCCATCGGCACTTGACACGGACTCTAGAGAGAAAAATCATGGAGGCAGTCGAAATAAGGAGACACAGCCAGAAATTAATAATGAAGAAGAGCTAAGGGAGGTGCTACGACTAATCGCGTGATAGAAACTATAAGCGACCCTCCTATCTCTTTCTTTCTTACTTGGTGCTAGTCTCATTCTGTAGTTAAAACCATAGGGGTGAGGTTTGCTTTACGTGTTAACATGCGTTCATGTGGCTAAGTTATCGATGTGTAGGTGAAGGAATACCATTTGGCCCGAAGTCTCAGGACTTAATCACTGACTGCCCATTGGTATTGTTAGTATTTCGAATATTTATATGCTTGTGATGAGGTGCAATTGATTGTGAGGTTTAAGGTCTGATGAAGGCGTTATCGCCGAAAGCTAACGAATAAAGAAGTTGGAGAGTCTTCACTTTATCAACCAAACAAGTGTTCTAGTCCTTTTTACATACTGCTCCTCATTTTCTTGTGAAATATAAATTGCTAAAATCAGGCGCATTTCAGTGCGTTTTAATATCACTTGTCTGTATGTCCAAAAAGATTGATAAGACACGGCTGCAATGCTCTGTTCGGAATCTCTCGCTGTGGAATCTTTGCATATCTTGACTATTGTTTAGGCCGAATCCCTCCCATTAAACGAAGAAAAGACGTATCTATATATGTGGCGACAATAGAGAAGGTACCGTTACAATCATTCATTTTGTGGCAGCATGTGAAAGCACGTTCCTTTTTCAGGCAAACAGTTTGCTGAACTCCTTTATTGAGACATCGGAGTTAGATCGTATCGGTCTCGTTGTGGTTGACGAGGTGAGTTTTTTCTGTCTTTCGCTACTTATCCGTTCATTTTGCTCTAATTTTATGGGTTTTTTCCTGCTGCCTCAGCAGTCCTATTCGTCGTTTTCCTGTACAGTCGTCTGAGAGGCCCACATCCTCTTTAACGTATGTGCGTTTTCTACAGAAATCATGCTAGATGCGTGGAGCGTCAAGCTGACTGCAGCAATGTTTTTTACGGCGCTTTTTAATTCCGTCAAAATTACGAAATTTCTTACACGCAACATGCTCTGTTATATAGATTCTTTCTTGAACCATGGTGCTTCAGCTTCATATGATTGGAGATGGAAGTCGTGGAACGATAATCGAGCAACTTTTGTGTAAATACTTGACCAAAGGTAAGAACTAGGTTTGTTTATTTGTTTATTTTGGCTTCACATTCTCCTTGCAATCTATGAGAGATATTCTGGTGATTCCTTCGTCTGCTGATCAAGAAAAGCGGATTTTGACTTGCCACTTCTTTCTTACAGTTTTCTGGAAAATATTTTCGAGCTCCCCTCTTCTTCTATTAGATAGTGGTCCAGGAATTTCGAAGTGATCTACAATGTTTCTCTTTACTTTGTTCTCCTCTTATTCAGTAATTATAAAAGGAAAAACGTTATTGAATATGTTTTAGGATTTGGCCAGATTATTGGAATGTCAGCTACTCTATCCAATATTGACGAGTTGGCTGGTTTTCTTCGGGCATATGTTTTCTCTACAACTTTTCGGCCTGTGAGTTTCCTGCTTTTGTTTCTGTAGTTCTGCTTTCGCTCACATACTCTTTTTTCTGCTTCTGCATAGAGCATTGATCACTTTTCAGCTCAAATGGTTTTTTTAGGTTGAACTTCATGAATTTGTTCGGATCGGTCAAACAATGTGGAAGGTGACACCTTCAGGAGAGTTGGAGCTGAACGCGGAATTACCACCAAATGTGTGTTTTGCAACTATTTTTGCACGTATGTTTCAATGCAAAATCCAAAGTTGTGAGGCTGCAGCGGAAGCATCAGAGATACCCACTTTTCAATAGTATGTCATTTCGGTTGCCTTTTGTACTCTTCAGTTTTCAAACTTGCGAAATAATCATTGACATTTTCAATTTCAACCTACTACTACAATATTTCGTATTTTAATAGAAATTTCCTTTCTTACGCCTAGATTTGCAGCGACTGTCCAAAGCCGACCCAGATGGGCTGTGCCAGCTGCTGATTGGAGTAATACCACAACGCTCAGTTCTGATCTTCTGCCCGACGAAGAAAAATTGTGAAAGTGTGGCGACCTTGATAGCAAAATGTGTGCCGGAGTGAGCCTAACTTGCATTGATAGATTACAAGCTTTTTTGACTGGAATAAAAGCGACTTCCTTTTTTTTTCCTCAGTCCTTGAAACGGAATGATCACGTTCAAGTCCTATTTTCTTAGAGATGTCCGCAAGAGGAAGCTGGAAGAAAAGAAAAAAGTTCTCGCGGCTATGAAGGAAGATTGCGAGGGACAGGTGAACTTTTTTGTTATGAGATTGCTGATTGATTTGGATGTTTTACAGTCTATTAGCTCACAGAGAGCGCCCGATCCGACTTTGTCCGCAATTACGACTTCACCATTTTTAGGCTAACCGATCTATTTTTGCACTTTTTTGATCTCCATATGGTGTGGTTCCTTCCATTCTTATGTTTCCCCACTGCCATCCGCTAAAATATCCTTCCAGACGCATTCTGCAGGCGAAGTCGTAATTGCAGACAATGTCAGATCAGGCGCCATCTGTGAGCTAATAGACCATACACTTTTTTCAGTTGTCACCAGCACTGGAGAATACCATACTGGCAGGAATTGCTTACCATCATTCAGGTCTAACACATGAAGAACGGAAGCATATCGAGGCTGCCTACAGTGTATGCGTGGTTAACTTACCGTGTTTATAGATAGTGTGCTTCACTGGGGAACATAGTTCTGAAGATACTAGAAAAGGAGAGAACGGGAGAGACAATGCCGTATTCGGAGCGGCGGGCGAGATATGCCGATCATAGACACAAATACTCAACTATCGTCGTTTTTAAAATGGATTGTAGAAGAATGGTTAGAACAATGGGGTGTAGTGCAAGTGCAAGCCTGTAGCCGTAGTCAGTAACAGTTTTACCTTCCATTTACTTTCAAGAATAGTTTCAAACCACAGTTTAGGCGATCTCATAATTTTTTTGCTAGATACAATAAGGTGACACCGCCACTCTAAGGTATTTAAGGAAATTGTGGAATGGTACTTTTACAAAGAGGCGGGGCGGCAGGGAATGAGTGTATGAAGCGGTATCTACATTCCATTTCACTGAAGGAGATAGAAAAATGTCGGAAAAAAAGAGCGTGGAAAGTGCGCGGAAATTCGGCGGGTGAAGAGGAATATAGGCAATACACCCGGATACCCAATTATGCTTGCATTTGGAAAAGACTTTAGCAATAGATTACGTAGGGACTGATTTATGCGGCATCATCTGAACGAATAAAAAGATACCCTAGAGGAATTTTTTAAGATTTCCATTTCTTGACGTACCACTGAAATTAATAACATTTAAGGAAGGCATACTTTGTGTTGTATGTGCGACATCAACACTTGCAGCTGGTGTGAATATGCCTGCCAGGAGGGTTATTATCAAAGTTTGTTCTTTTGGCATTCCTTCTGGTTCATTGGTCTTTTTTCCTACATGGTAAAAATTCAGTCTCCGACAGTCGGCTGTAGTCCGCTGGGGAAGGCACAGTACTTGCAAATGATAGGACGAGCTGGGAGAGCCGGCTTTGACCAGAAGGGAGATAGCATCACTATAATTAGGCCAGGACTCGAAGAGAGGCAGGTCGTTCTTTCTTTCTTTCAAGTTGTACTTGTCTAGCCTTGATCTCTTTGGAGTCGTTTATGGATGGTTTCAGTTTCGCGCCATGCTTTCCTCCCCGATGATCTCCTGTTCAAGCGGGCTTGCAAGCTTGGAATATCTTTCCTCATTTGTCATGGATCTAGTGACATTGAAGGTGCGTAGGATACCACTTACTTTTTTTAGTCTCGTATTTAGAAAATAGTTCTGCATGTGATGTTCTCCAAAATAAAATCGTTGAATAGCGGAATAGTTCCATTTTTTTCTGTTTGGAAAGCTAGTTGAAGAAGTATAGTATCTTTTTTATTGTTTGTCGCTTGTCATGAATTCATTTTACTATATTCCATTCGTTTTTCCTTGAGGACTGACTCACTGAAAAGCTTCCCTCATTTTTCAAATCACTTTGCCTGAAAAGCAGACATACTCACAGCCAAAATGTGCTTATCGAGCAATTTTGACTCATTCAAAAGTAATACCATATCAGCATTTCTTAGAAGTTTCTCTGATTCAACTTGGTTGTTTTGAATGGAGCAAGACTCGCTTCAATATGATCATTGGCTTTCAAAACTTTCAAAATAAAAATTTTTGAAGTAATCTTTCTACTTTTACTTCCCTACTAATCCACCAAAGTTAACAGCTGAAGGTTCTTTAAGCAGTGGTTTGCAATGCTATCAGAATGTTTTTCTTTTCTATTCGCTTGCTGAGGAAATAATAGCTGATGTTGTCTTTTTCACTCTCCACAAACTTTGCTTTTCCTTTTAGCAGCAATCTTTGTTCAGCTCTTAGTTATCGCATACTATAATACTATATATTTCTGATTTTTTTGAAAGTTTTAGTTGAATTGTTCTACTCTTCAGCGCATCTGAGCTTGCAAGGCATAAATAAATAAATAAAAAATAAACAAAATTCTCGGAACTTGCTTTGTTTTAGGTTGCTAATTCAGTCGACTCCCTTTGCGAAGCTCTGACGCACTCGTTGCTATATGCCCAAGTTGGATATGCTGCCGTTAGGAATGCGGTTGTTGAAGCAGTGGAAAAGCTCAAAACAGAAGCACTAATAGTCGAGGACAGTGAGGTATCTTTGTTTTATTGGTTTTATAATATTCGATCTCCTCCAGTATGTCTATCTCTATGAACTAAATGAATTTCAGGGTACTCTGACTTCCTCGCAGCTTGGTGCCGCAACGTTTGTCGCAAATCTTTCACCGCTTGAAGCGCAGCGTTTGGCAACAGATCTTTCGGCCAGCCTTAACAATGGATTGGTGTTCTCTTCACATTTTCATCTGTTGTTTACCATAGCTCCGTACGATGCCGCCTGCGCTGTAGATTGGGATCTGTTCCATACTTTGGTAGGTGGAGAGTTGCTCGTTCCATCAGTACTTTGAATTTTCTCTTCGAAATGGTTATATTAGTTCTTAAAGATGGTTTCTAGTTATCAGCGTCTAACTGCTCATCTGAACATCGTTCGTCTTTTAATTTTAGTATCTCGCTCTGTCGGACAGTGAAAAGAAGTTGTTGTCGTCCTATGGTATTCCAGAGCATGTCATTATACAATATATAGTGAAGAAAAAGCGATTGGTTTGTCCGGATACTTAGTGATTCTACTTGACAAATTTGTCCTCGTTTCGATATTGTTGATTTTAAGGAAGCTGGAGATGCCGCAATGCGGCTTTACATTGGACTACTTCTTCAGGAAATTTGGAAACAACAGCCACATGCCGCTGTTGCTGAAAGGTACAACACCATCGATGTTGGCTATATTAAAGTTGTTCCATGATGTTAGTTAAGAAAATATTGTAAAATAAATTGATTACTGTAGGAAGCTAAAGAAAAATGTGCATAGCGCTCAATTCCACTGAATTACTCGATTCTTATCACTGCCGATTTTCCTGCTAAATGTTACTGCCCATCACCGCTTCCTTCATATTCTACTATTTATATTTATCCATCCATTTATTTGATTTATCAACTGCGCCAAATAAAAATCGACAGTACATGACAAGGATGAGGAAATAGTGTATGGGATGCATATCGATCAAGTAAATAAACAAGTTATAGTTTCGTGTACAGTATTGTGGAAAAGCGAATAGGATTTTCAATTCTCATTTTTTCTCATGCACTGTATCCTTGCGACCTTCACGTAACTGGAGTGATTTCAAGGTTTGGTGTTGATCGAGGATGGTTGCAAAACACGCTGCAGAACGCAACTTCCCAAGCGGCTGCGATTGCGAAGTTTTCAGAAGTAACGTTTCTTCGTTTTTCTCTGAATTTTTCTAGTAACTTTCTAACAACTCTTCCAGCTATCTTGCTCTGAGATTTTTTTTCAGAAAATTCCATCTCTCTGGCCTCTTCGATTACTCCTTCCCGAGCTGGTGCAACGGCTTTCCGACTGTGTAGTGGCTGAGCTCATCCCACTGATGGCCATAGACGGTGTGAAGCGCGGTCGGGCGAGACAACTCTACGCAGCTGGCTATAAGACTGTTGCGAAGGTGAACACGTGTTTCCCTCCAAGAGATGAAAATTTGATGTTTGAACCTCTAGACTAGCATGATTGAGTAGCTGTGTTATTTATGTTTATCTTGCAGGTCGCTAGAGCAAACTACAAAGATCTTCTAAGGGATATTGCGAATCTTAGTAGATTCAATGCAATAAAGATGGTCAACTCAGCTAAGGTGAGCACAGTAAAGCTGTTTGAGCTCCATGGAATTTGTGGGGATCTTCTCATCTTCTGCATATTGTTGTTTATTCCTAATTATTTGAATTTGAAACCTTTTTTGCGTGGCCATATTCGCAGAACTGCGACAATCCGGGTCCCCATAACGACGGAGACAGTTCCATCTCTTTCAACCCCCCCCCCCCGCTCCTCGTCTGCGTCCGTCACTACTCTACAATTACCCCGTCCTCTTTGCCCTCTACCTATCCCACTGCTTCTTCTTTTACATCTTTACATCTACCTCTCGTTCTAACACTTTGATACCGTAGTGACGTGTTTCCAATACGCCCTTTCGCAAAGTTTATGCCATCCCATGTACGTGTGCATGCACTTTTTTCCTCCTTCCGCAAACCAGTTCCGAGAATTTGACTAATAATTGCCATTCCTACTTTGCTGGCTGCTCTGGTCGTTGGGCAAAAATGCAGGCGACGTGGTGATTTCTACATAATTATACCGTTGGGTGATTTAGTTACTTTACTTATTGTTTGGTTCAGGCCATTCTTCGTGACCAGTTGGATGAAAAAATGGAAGAACTGGACGCGTTTGGCATTGAGTTTTCTGAGATTGAAGAGCGAGTGAGAAGTTACCAGCGAGGTGATGCTGCCGCTGGAGTGGCAGCTGCACTTTGAAGACTGTCTTTTCACTCAACTTTTTTGTGTCTCATCATCCACATCGTTCTCAGCCTTACTTTGAAGTTTTGCGTACTGCCGCTTATTTCTTATTTATTGGCATTCTAATTTTTAGTTTTCTAAAATAATTAGTTGGATATTTGTCCAACATGAGTTTCGTCTGCACTCCCCTTTAGTTCAATTTTCCTTTTAACAAGTTGGAAGGCGAGCTTTCTGAGTTTCTGACTGCCAGCAGCTCACACGAGCAATTGTCATTCAATGTCCCTTAGCGTTACGTCTTTCCGGGAGCTAGCCAATTTCATTCAATTTGTGTAGTGGAAAATAAGCGAGTATGGACCTGCAACAATTTCACGGCGCTATTGTTACTAGGATGTAATTGTAATGATATAAATAATTGTATAGCACTCTTTCTATTATTTGATGTGGTGGATTTAGGACTGGGCGGGATTTCAAGTGTTTAAGAGAGTACGGTTTTTTTTTGTGATCTTCAGTCGCTGTTTCTAACCCCCCAATAATCAGTTTCTAGGTTTTTTTTCATTTTCTTCGCATGTCCTTTTTCTGATTCGAGTCATGTTATCTTTCATCTTATAAAGGGCTTTTATTTATTTTCTGTTCGGACTTGACTAAAACAAGTAAAAATCACTAAGTAATGAAGTGATAAGTTGTAGATATATACATATAGACTTATATAGACTATGTAAGGTAGTCGTGAAGCCGCGCGGTATTTCCTTTCATATTGTATGTACATGTCGCGTTGGCCGATCTTCATGGGAAATCCTCAATGAATTGGTGCGTCTTACGAGCGACTGATTCACAGAGTATAAATTGCCTTGTTGTCGCTGTAGTCGATCGATGTCATCTAATATGTCGATCATGAAGGATGGCAGTCAGCACAGATGCGTATGTGGCAGAAATCCGGGTGGTCTCCAACTGGTAGAAGCACACAAGCAGCCGTTTCCACTTGTTTTTTGCCTTCGGTGGGTCTGCCCATGGCGAAGAACTCAAATTGCGGCCTATTTAAGCTCACAATCTGGATTGGGCGACGATTGACATATAACGGTGTGGCTTTGGATAGTTGTCCGAAAAACAACGCCAATAGACGGCAGATGCTTCGACTAGCTCTGTGGAGCGCTCCCATCTATGGTTATGAGGCCTAGTACTACTTATTTGTTTATCCATTTATTTATACAACACAAAAAAAAACGCGCGAGACGCGTAAGAAAGGAGGTAGTAGAATAAAAATGCGAAATAACAGACAAAGTATGTGCATTGAACTCCTCTAGATAAAGGTAACATGAGTAATTTATGTGCCTTAATACTACTACGCTCATTGTCAGATGAAAAAACTGATACAATCTGTTTTCAAAGCCTTGTTCACATGGAGCTCTGTGCGAGTTCTGAAATTAGTGGTTCTACAAATATTTCTTACTGTTCTTTTAGGTTTAGAGAGCAAAATTTTGAGTCAACTCGTTGTCGAAGAATTGTGTGTCGCAGAAATCCCAAATTTTTACACTAGAGTGCCTATTTATGTAGTAATTAGTCCAGAGTTAAATGAAAATTGATACCTTGACCTTTTGTTGCTGGCATAATTGCGGTATCGTCTGCTCCTTTGTTCGTGATTTGCAGGGTAAAGGAAAATTTTCTGGATGTCCCGTGAAGTCATTGTTATTTCTGAGTGATGAGCGCTGGTGGGCAGCCTTGCAACTCTAGGATGGAATTTTTTTTGCTTATTCTGCGATTGTCCCTGGTACACGAACTGTATTAACGAGGTAAGAATTTCAGGGGAAAACTTTTGTAGAGCAGGAGTAACCTATAATTTGACGGAAATATGATAGAAAAACGGTCGCTTCTCAGAGCTCCAAGAACAAGTTTCGGCCACATTCGGCTCTAAAAGAACTTGCAAACAACATTTTAAACAGCAAATCATTGTCGACAAGTTTGACGTCATCATGCCAACCAGAAACAGTCAGCATCCTTCTTTTCCCGACAACTTGTCCACAAGAGAACACAAAGGTAACTTGTCGACAAGCTTTGGGGTGAACAAGTTTCAGTTGCTGTCAGGAAGTTGTTCGCCAGATGCTTGTCAGCAAATTATTTTTGATGGTCTCACTGGAAGCTTTCTTTGTAGGTAAGTTTTCACTCGGTGAACACATCTGTCTCTGTCATTTTATTGGCCTTGTCTTTAGCAGATTTTAGTCGGGTCCTGCGGCTGAACACATCTGCACGACCTGCACAGCCTATTTATGGAGTAGATTTCTCTTTCCAGAGCGTGCTCATTGAACTACTTTCCCCCACATTAATGGAGGACGTTCGCTGACTCGTTGACCCACAAACTGCACGCTTTCATCGTGGAACATGGTTATGAGTTCTCTATTATAATAGTGTTTCGGGCAAATTCAAACAGATAGGATGTGAAAAGTTGAATTTCAAGGTGATCAGTTGTGGTTTCTATTTTCACGGTGTCTGAAGTTGTGTTTGAACTTCCATGGAATGACGAAGAAGCCTTATTTTGCCCGGGAGCTTGTGGAAAAAGGTGGTTTTTCGCAGAACAAATTCAATGCTGAAAAAGCTTCTGCCGGTTGAACTGCGAAATTCGTCCGTGACCCGAGTGTGTTGGTCGCGTCGAATCAAGTGAGGATAGTTATTACAGCAATTATGGCACGGGCAACGCATTGGATTCAATGGACACTCGCACGCAAGAGAAGCGGAACACTCGCCGGCCGACGCCGAGTCGTCGCCGACTTCCCGGATTACCGCTCTACTCTTTTACAGCCCGGCGATTATCTGCTGGGAGGCGTTCAAAGCTGAGATAAGCTCGGTTCTGATTCCTTCTGCCGATCTAATTCCGATGCTCGGCAGCTTCCTTTGCAACTTCTGGTGCAAGTAAGAATTACGACGCCTATTCCTGAGCTTGATTCGTTCACCTTAAACTGTTGTGGAGTCGTCGATTCATTTATTCCTGCTCACATGTTCATACGTTACTTTTGGCTTGTTGTTATCTAGTCGAAGTTGACGCGCACAAGAGTTGCTTTAGCTTCTCTCGAATGTAGCACCATTTTGACCATAAATTTTGCTTTTATGGGCTGCTACCTTCTCAGCAAGTGGCGTTGGCCTCTCCTCTTTTGATCATGCTTGCGAAAGAACAAACAAGTGAGACACACATAATCATTCTAGGGCCCCATTGATTGCCAAAGACTAAAGCTCAGCTGTTTTTTCAAGTAACTTCTCTCTACATTTCTTACCGCGACTGTATGTTGTGAACTCCCATGATCCATTTCTTGTGCTTGTGGAAAAAATATACAGTACCGGTCAATCACTCTTTAGTCACTCTCATAGACTACCGACCGCCTGATTTCCGCGCCGCACCGCACCCTCTCCGCGGCACGGACCACATTGACGCTGTCGTGGTCAGGCAGCACCAGCACTTTCCACCGTCTTCGTTGTGACTTTGTCATCATCCCGGAATTCTCGGGTAAAAACATAGACGAAACATTAGTACCAGCAGTGCCCGACAACAACAGCACCGAGATGGTCTGCCGCATCGCGTGGGTGGTGCCGCGCGGCAGACAAACGAGACAACTATACAAGAGCCATTGACCGGTGTTGTAAGTACGAGACTCTTTGCACAGGGAACAGTTTGTGAAAAGCTTCGTGTTTGTGTTGAACGAAAAATTAGATTTTTTTATCCCCTACATTTAATGATTGCGTACGTTATGACGCCTTGAACTTTCATGTTACTGCACAATATCGTTGTTGACATTTTTATTAAAAAAACCAGTGATAAATTCGCTCAATTTTCTTCAGTGAAATTTTCGAAATTCTTCGAGTTTTGCTTTGATGCTTGCTATTTTGTCCAGTAGACCTCTAGAAATGAACTCACGTGTTGGAAAGTTGTGTGAGTCACCGGGAGGAGATTTCTGCGTGTTCATGTTGTTGAAGAGTTCTTGACACGTTTCTTCTGCTCCGCTCGACGATCCCTTGCATTGTTCCGAGTTGTCTCTCCCGTAAGGTGTTTCTAACGAAACGAATTCACAGCACCGCCACCATCCAGGTAACTTTACGAGACGCTTTGTTTTTATGTAAAAATTCGTCCGTAATTCCGGAATTTTCACTTTTCTAGCACTTCTTGCACAACTTCTCTTGCACTGATTTAATTTCTCAGAAAACTCGCCTATTGCTTCTGTGTTACCTTTGCACAACCCTCGCTTGGAATTTTTAGGAATTTGCAAGAAATTTGCTTTTGGTTTAATACTTTATGAGGGTGTGGCTGGTTTAATACTTGGTGAGGGTATGTGAATGTGAGGATCTACCATTTTTGAAACTGCATTGCCGTTTGTATTAGACATTACACGTATGCCTTATGTTAATCTGCAGAAATTCGGGTGGTTTAACAGGTACATATTTATAACAACTGTGTCTTTGCACACAGAAATACTTCATATCAAATTGTTTCTAAATGGGAATGTTTTGTTGACGTGATACTTAAATTTCCTCAACACGCTAGACGTTGCTCTATTCTACTTTTTTTCTTATTTGTGGATGTCTCTTTGGAATTTCTACATATGTAGTTTCCAATCGTTTTCATTGATTTCCAACTTTACCTGCACTTCCGGGATTACTTTGCACTCACAGTTAGGTTAACAGTGCTTCGATTTATTAAATTTTCGGGTCATAGCATAAACTAGTACTAGCTACCTCATGGTTAAATAAATTTTCGCAGAAAACCTTACGCGTCGTTGATTACAAGTGATATTTTTCTTCAAATGAAAAAAGAAAAAGAGGTACAAGCCTTGAAATAAATGGTGGGTTTGCAACAGCCCTATGAGCGACATGAACAAGTAACCCGAACAGTGTATAGGCAAACGTACCCTGCTTTTTTGCATTGCGAAGCGACTGAAATCTTCCCTGCTAACATTCCTTTCCTGCCTCGTGTATCAACTGACAACTCTACCACTGACCCTCAGGAAAATGTTCCTCCACCTCAAATTTCTGCGAAATGGAGTGTATGCCAGGAAGAACGATAGCTGGCAATAACTGGCTTCTATGAATCCGTGTGTCAATATCCCATGCAATTGTAACACCCCCCCCCCCCCCAAGTAGATATAGAGATCTTAAGGTTGCATATGTGTTAATTATCTTCCACCGTTGAAGGTAGATACGACTCACTTGAACGAAATTTAGCAGGGAGAAAGCAGATAAAGCTTAATTCTCGTTGAAATGTGACAAATATTCCCAACTAGACGGCATATCCGGTTTCACTCGGGTGTTTTACTACCCCGGCTACCTAACACTGCTGAGGACAATTTCTAATGCCGATACATTTATTGAAAATGCCAATAATTTTGATGATCAGCACATTAGCGAAGCTCAAGTGACTCTTTTCTTTTCCTTTTCCCGTAGGCGAAAAGCCAGCAAAGTTATTTCGTTGAGACAGAATTGATGTATTGGTGCACAATGATTGTCATACTCATATTCAACTTAATAAGGAACCCCAGTAGGGATGTTTTCACCACCTCAGTGGGTAAAACAGCGAGAAATCAATAAAATCGAAAAATTAATATTTCATGCGAGACGATCATCACTTTCGTTTTCAGCCTACAGGGAAACTGCATTAGGCATGTCCTTCCCCATCCCCAAACAAAAAGAGAAAAATCGATAAAATCAATAAATCGATACTTTGTGCAAAATAGTTGTCATATTCATATTCATACTATTGAGGAACACCAGCAGACATGACTTTACCTCCCCATGGTGCAGATTAGCGAATAATCAATTAAATCGGTAGATCAATACTCCGTACAAAACGGTTATCATATTCGTGTTCAGCGAACTGGGAAACCATTGTAGACATGTCCTTGCCTGTCCCCGAACGAAAATGGAAAAAAATCGATGAAATCAATAAATACATACTGCCGCTAGAAAAGGTTGCCATATTCGTGTTCAGCGTATCGAGTAAGCCTAGCATACATATCCTCATCGAACTCCGGGCAAAAATAGCGGAAAATCAATAAAATCGATATGATCGATAGGCCAGTCGGTACTCTCCAGCGAAAAGTAGCCTATATCCTCCACCAGCCCCTAAACAACCTACATACAAAGTTTTGTCCTGATCGGTTTATCCTCCCCGTTTTCTACAAGGAACACACACAAACACACAAACAAGCTTCCACTTTTATAGATACAGACAGGCCTCGGCACGAGCCTGTATTAGGGTCGTAGCCAAAACGAAGCCCCCTTTGAAAAATGCAGATTTTACGAAGCCCCCTCTGAAAATAACAATAAATAGAAGGGAATTACCGCATCCAATGATAACAACTCTACAAGCATTCTCCGTGATTGCAATTAAAGCAATTAGTAGCAATTAAAGGACGATAACCCATTGTGAAACCACAGAACATAACTGCAATAACCAGTGTAAACCGACAAAACATAACTATAATTCTTTACCAAGAGCAATCAATGAATGGACCATTCCACACTGCGGCAGAATTTATACTGATGGAATCAGGAAACGATAAGGTCGACATTGGTCGCCAAAAGCCGAACAGAACAACAAACTAATCAAGAATAAAGGAATAAAAACTCTGGAAAAAATAGAGACCAAACTAATGACAGTAGCCTTTGTAGAAAAAAAAAGGACCGGGGCTTTCAAAGGGGCTTTCAAATGATTTCAGTTCCCACGCACGCTCGACTGGGTCGGCGTTCCGCTTTGGAGTGCGGCTAAACGGCTTGCGATAGTGCCTTGGAGCGAGCGGAGAAGGGCAAATACTCACAAGATAGGAGATGATAAGTGATAGTATGTGAGGCGTATGATAGCACATACCTACAAGTATAGGGGCATGGTAGGAGGTTGGAAACTTATGTGTTTGAATAGGGACATTATGCCCCCGACAGGCTCAGCTTGTACCCCAGCCTGTCTGAAACAGGCTGGCCCCTTTACCGAGCATACAATTCCTGGATTCACATAAGTTTTGTGATCTGATAGCATACATTTATTTTGAGTGCTATGACGCTTCTTCACCCCAAATTTAGTGTCAATCGGTTAAGCCTCGAGTTAACGGGAGAGCCTTGCAATCACTCAGACTCAGAATGTGAGCGTATACTTTTCTAGTTCACATAAGTTTGGATTGTCTCTCCCAAAATCTTCTAGTGTTCCCTTAGTTCTTATCTCACTGAAGGTTCCAGCTCAATCCATGCAGATTCCGCAGGAGTCGTTTAAGTCCTCCGGATTATGGGAACCTGTACATGATCTGCTCCAATCGAACTTTTCAACATCGATTGCCGCAATTGCTCTGCTAAAGCTACGAGCAGTTCTTTTGCGAGCCTTTTTCGTCTTTATCTTCATCAACGCATTTCTTTTCTTTGGACCAACGAACACCTCAAAGTTTTTCTGGGGCTCGGCCCCGAACCCGTACGAAGCCCCTTTTGCTTTTCGACCCTTTTACGAAGCCCAACTTGCCCACCGACAAGCTGCGCTGTGGCCTGGATACAGATGGGCTGTTATGTTTTTCCAAAAATTCACATTCAGTCTAGTCGTGAAACCTTTCGGTCCTTTGTACAGAGCTAGCATGCGTATCGTACGAGATGGACGTGATAACCTTTAAATGGGATACGCGGTGGAGCTGGCTGCTGTCACGACCAATAGTTCTTCTTGGCCGCCACCCAGGGCTTATCGGCAAACATAATCTCTCACCAACTGTGTAGCCACTGAACATCAGAATGATGGGGCGATTATTAGAAAAGGCTAGTACTGGCGAATATGTCACGTGGATAAAAACTCCCTTGCCAAGAACCTTAGTCTTTTGCCGACTGATTGCTCACAATTCGCAGACGACTATTTCATGTAGGAAGTAGGCATTTTCTCGTTAAATTTGTCTCCTGTCAATTCGGGCAGGTGAGTACTGTTGGATAGAACAGATTTGCCCGTAATGTGATGGGGCTATCCATCAATACGTAATGCAACTTTCCATGTGAATCCCGAGAAAATGTCTTCTTTTCCTAAATGGCTGCTTTGTAACGCTTCAGAGGTGCTCCTCCGCAAATAAGCCATTGGTGAAAGCATTGCTCTGCAAATAAACCATTTGTGCGACATAGAGACGGATCTGCGACACTTTACTCACATGATTTGTCAGAGTCTCAGAGCTCACAAAGTTCCCACTTCTGGGGGGGATATATCTAACACTTAGTTGTCTTTCTACGCGGTCATCTATGTATCTTTCATGCTATATCTTCGTTTTGTAGCACGGGCATGTCGGCTCTCAGATGAACCTGAACAGATTTTCGTTCTTACAATTAGCTCCATCGAAAAATGTAATTCCTCTCATAATAGTGGGGAGCTAGCGACAAGAGCCATTCCAACGGTGTACATATTTATGTACTATTCAGTTTTCTTCTCTTTTTGAGCGCCAGAGATGGCTGGTGTACTGAATAAATAGATAAATAAATTATGTAAGTATTCGAAGATGGACGGCTGGTCATCCAACTGTCTGAAGATAAAATCACAAGTGCAGTCTACATTCCGGTCTCTATGAACTCTCATCCTATCACACTGTTGACGTAAGCACTTCGGCAGTAAGCGTATACCACACCGGAAAGGGAATTGTTGTGTATTTCATCCTTTCCTAGGGAATAGAAGATCGACTTTGTAATAAATAAAATTGGGTTGGCGAACATGTTTGTTCTTCTTCAACAATGTAGACAACAATTCAACGGTTTCTTCAACATGATTTTTCTATTGTGATTTGAACTTAGTTTGATTGCTTGTCATTAACCAATTTGTGGTTTGTTTTTGCTCTTTACGAATACTATAATCAATTTCCTCTTTTCTCGCTTCACCTTGTTTTTTACATACTCATGGAATATGCCACAATAATGAAGACATCCAATACCTAATATGTACTTTTCCACTTCCATCATGAATCAAATGCAGCGCTGTTTACTAGAGACACCAACAACGTCCATAGAAAAAGCTTTGCTGCTGAAAAGACAGCACAGATGTGACGTGCTCGCTTTACAGGGAATAATTTTGGCCTGGAATCTGCCTCTATCCCTCTCGAACATCCAGTTTATAGGAGATAGTGACGATTTTCCCTAGGATCTGTTCTATTAGGTTCACACAAACGTTTCCCACTATTTTCAGACATTCCTTTCAAAGTGTTTTTTTCTTTTTCAATGCGCTAACAATTGTGCAATATATGTACCCACCAGTGGCGGACGCAGGCCCCCCCCCTCTTCCACGAATGGGTCGCCAAATTTTTGGAATTATTTTACCACACAAACAAAAATCCTGTACTACGTAGTTTATTTTTGATTGTTTATTTTTATCATTATTTTAAATACAGTTTTTATTAATTATTATTATGTGAATTAATATTTTTATTAATTTTATTTCTCGTCTGGGTCCCCAAAACGACGGAGACCCCACTTGTTTCCCACGCCGCCCTCCCTCTCCCTCCCGCACACTTTCTGCGTCAGCCACTGGTACCCACCACTACTGACGAGAACTTTTGCGGTAGCAGCAGGGATGTTGGCAGTAAAGTCCGATGAACGGTTCTCTTGTGGTTCATTCAAACACTGAGCACCTCATTCTGAGGAAGTAGTTCTCGTTTTGGAGGTGGATTCCAAGATTGCTGGTGTCCGACATATTTCCTTGTGAGCAAGTCGGTGAGAGGAGCGAAGATTCGTCGAAATTCCTGAGTTTGTAAAGCAAGAGCAGCCGAACATGCTTGTAATTTACGACAATTTTTTTTCAGTTGTAATCACAACGGAATCGACAAATTGGGTGTACGTAGACTGTTGACTTACTCTTATATATGTCTTGGATCGGAAGCTCTAGAACAACTCCGAAAAACTAGGCGATACACAAACGTAAGTGGCGGGAAATTTCCGCGACAACCTAGTAGATGTAAGCGAAATCACCACTGATGTTACTTCGCAGCAGCAGGAAGGTCTAGCTGAGGCATTTGTGCAAAACATCTGAGTGCTCGATACGGGGTAATTCTGCCATGCTCAACTCCTCTGCACCGATACGAACATCGAGAATGCAGATCGAGACCAGTTTTATGTACTTTTACCGACTCTACAGACCTTAAGCGCTCGCTCACCACTTATTTTGTTACAGTTCCAACGCATTTCACGGAACTCCATTTAAGAGTTGCAGTAGAGATCGTGAAATTGAGTCACCTCAAAAAATGCGGCTTTTTTAAGACATGGGATTGGAAAATTGCCTCGCCTCTGGCAATATTAGTGGAACAGGAAAGAAGCTATGTATGTATATAATCTTTTAGTTGTAATTGATCTTTAAGAAGTAATAGTTTCGATGCCAATGAAGAAACCGTAGAATTTTATCCTGCAACCTAGTATAAGCTTATGATGAAAGTGGCAATAGCTCCTTTTCTCTGGAAGAGAAAATTACTCATTTGCTTCAAATGTGTATTTCTTTGAGTGGTAGAGCCATCGACGGAACGTGTACATTTCAAATCTTCCAGTTAGGAAAACACTATGTTTTGTTATCTCTACTATAATAAATGTAAAAATGCCGCTTTGTTTCCGTAATTTTAGGACTTTATTCATGGATTCACCCATAAATTTACAGCTTTTTGCAGAAATACCGCGAGAAAATTATTGTGACATTTCCTGACCTGTTTCTTTTCTGTGATGTATCATTTATTCGCACAGATGAAGGCTCCGTTTTTCAGCTTCTACTTCACCAGGGTGGTGTTACAACATTAACTCCTCCTTTCTATGACCTCTCCGAACCGCAACCTTAACGGATGCCCGACAAACCCAGGACCTTCGGTCAGGGAAATTTCAGCTTATGTAGTTTCACTAAGATCTTATTTATATAGTTAGTTACGAATTGCTTCCCCTGCTTTTCAAAAGTTCTGAAGCATTTCAGAGTCCTTCATCTTTGCCCAGCAGTGGTCGAATCCGACTTTTTTCGCCGGAAGGAGACCGAAGTGCGCTGGCGACCATTTCGCTCGACACGACAGCTGTCGACCTTGCCAAGGCGTACGAGGTGGACTCAATCTATCTTCAGATCGGAAACCTTCACATACGGTCCGTTTTTGCTGCGTTATTGCTCGGCTAATAGCCTTCACTTGAACCAGCTTCCACTCGTCAAACTCGCTTGTTGCTTACTTGTACCGACTACGACAGTTTTCCTAGACATTTCATCTTCCCCATAATGAATCACTGCTGAAATTGCTGCTATTTTGTGTCATGTCATGTCGAGTTTTCGAAGTGACGTGGACGAGTGAGTGGGCCATTTTGACGGAAAGGTGAACTGACTACAGTAAGGCTCAAAATTACTGACAAATTAACAAATAGAATGGGTTTCTAAGAGTGAGGCAGGTATTCAAAATAGGTGGAAGATGCAGAGCCATGTATGGAGTTGAAATAATTCCGGACGGCCCTGGTTTTCTTCATTCATGTGGAACATGACGACGAGCAGGCGAGCTGTAAAATGTCACCTCGGACAGCGATAATTTTTTCTCTGATGGTCTGTGCATCCGCACTTTCCATTGACGTTGCCATCCTCATTTTCTCTCGATCTTGCAGCGGGCAGTCTAGATCACTGAAGGCTCCTATACATACATGTACATTAGGTAGGGATTAATGAAGCAATTGCCCATGCAAATACAAAGGAGAGTGCAGATTCAGTCGTTCTTCTTCTTCGGAAGTAGAGGCAGTTTTAGAAAATAATGATCAATTCCTGAAATATATGAGAGAATAGAGGGGGAAACCACGAAATTATTGAGGAAGTGCACTGGTTGTCCGAAAAATCCTTCGAAAAATTTTCTCAAAATTCTCTCAAAAAATTCACAAGAGCTCTGCATTTTCTTTGGATAAGATATGGAAAACTCTAATAAAGTGTGCGTACACGCTCTTTACAACCAGTTTGGACAGGGAACAGGGACCAGAATGTTTCGACATGAATGAGAGCAGTTATGTCAGTGGAATGTGTGGATGCGCAGACAATCAGAGTACTATGCAGCATGCGGTGTGGCGTGCGTGACTCCACAGAATTTTGGATCTCCGCCATTTTCATTACAGAGTTCAGGGCAGTTCGAAGTGGGATCTGAAGCTGACTTCTAGAGCCAGTGAAGATCCGTTGTCGGAATAGGAATTAGTCATAACTTTCGTTTCTTTAGAAAAAAGACGTCTTTTCATTCAATACAACAGGCATTTGCTACATTAAAAAAAGAGCTGTTTTGCAAAAATTTCATTCAGGAACCTTTCACCGCGAGCTCGACCTCTGTTCATCCTCAGAGAGTTCCTCGCCTCTCTGGGCCACTCGGAAGCCGCGATTCGAACGCGAGGGACTGATCTCAAGTTTCGCCACCTCATAGCGTTCTTCCTCGGTGCGTTCATAGTCTGCCAAACTGTCACCAGTATTGGAGTAGCCCGAACTGGTCCCTCAAAGCGCACTTATTTTTTCCGACGTAATTTGCCCACTGCTCAGACTAGTTTTGATGTTATGGATGCTGAAAAAATACGCGTCATTCCACTGACCCAGTCCGACTGGTTACGCGTCCACTACTGTCAATTTTCGTACGAAATTATTCAATCAAAGCTGAAAAATGCGCGAGGATAGTGGTTGACGCAGTATTTTTTCAGATATTTTTTCATGACGTCATCATTTAAGGGCGTCCGGTGGTGCAGCCAAACAGCGTCGTGCGGTCGGAAATTTTGGTAGCCGCGTGTGACGTCCGAAGGGGGAAGCTTGTGCATCGATGGAGTCGTCACAAGTGTTTGCTGTACAATGGATGCCTTCGGATACAAAAAGGTGCGTGTCAGGGTTGGGGTCGATATTTATCTACGTTATTATTTAGTAAACACCTCCAGAAAATGAAAACTCTCAACCAAGAAGTAAGTGTATAGCAAATTCTGGGCAGAACAAAAGCGTAAAAAAGGCAAATTTGAATGGAGCTTGACTTGGTCCTATACATGGTGAATCTGTTTTACACGAGAAACCTTGTCGCTGATATGAGTAAACCATTGACACAGAGCATCACAAATGCTCAATAATTGAGAAATATTCTAAATTTCGTATCTGACAACCGTACATATAAGAACCCAGTTCTCAGTCGGACGTCTGGCCTGGCAGTAATAGAGCGCATATTTTGCTTTAGAAGTGTTTTTCTCCTAACTACTCTCTCATTTTCATTCGCCCACTTTCCCCGGGACACTTACAGTTTTGAAATCCACACACAATTAGAGTTATTCTGTTCAGAAACTGGAGAAGACGACGTAGTGAGTCTCGCCAGATGCCGAGTGGACGTATGTGAAACGCGGCGGGGTCGTTGTCTGCGGCTACAGAACTCCAACTCGGTAGTATTGTTGCGATTCGACGATCCTGAGACACTGGCAATGTGGTCCACGAGGTGTCGCCAGGTAGGAATTATTTCAATCTGAAAATTTAATTTGGTTCAAGTGCGCCTCGAGGGCACGCCAAAAAATGCATCAAATGTAAAATGAACAAAATAACTAAGAATAGGCGCCCCTTTACGGGAAGTAGTTAGTAAGGCAACAAAGCAAACACGAAACTGGAACTGAAGGTTGGAAACAACTCGATATCAAACTTAAAAAGGTTAGTATGTAATTAAAAGAGCATATAGCCATGCAGCGCCATGTTTCTAGCACCAATTGAGAGTGATGGATTGGGGAGGTCCTTCGGTGAAACTGGCAAATGAGCGCTGGGAGGAGTCACTTCTCACGTAAACTGTAGTTGCGTGAGAAATCTGGCTTTGGGTATTGGTTCTGTTAGGTATTCCTACCCTAACAACCCAAATACCAGACTTACCATGGTGAGCAAAACACGGCATTCAGAAATAAGGGGTAACATCGGTAGGAAACATGAGCTGCTGCAGTTGGCGAATCGTCCAGATGTCAATGTGAAAAAGAAAGAGACATACTCTAGTAGGGAAAATATACTATACTTATATGCCGAGCAATCTTCCTCTGGTCATTTTCCAGTAACTCTCCCAAATCAGAAGGTACAGCAAGATAGAGCGTGGGGTTAGAAAGACCAAACAACTAGAAAACCACATTGATGTGGCCACAAAATTTAATGTTGAAAAGTCGCCCGACGCAGAAAAAAGCGTGATCCAGATCTAAATGTCAGAAATTTTTGGAACGGCTAGAACATCAAATTTTTTCATGCTACTACGGAAAGTCTTTGAGTTGGAGCAAGTTACCACATCACCAGGTAAAAAATGAAACCACCTTGCTGTTCTGTAGAAAAACGAATTGTAGCAAATGGTGAAGTTGTGTTTCTTAATATTACGACAGTGAAGCGCCAATGCACTATTCCTACCAAAGGTAGGACGCAAGCTCCAGTATTTGCTGGCTTGCAAACGGACTCCTCTTCGTAATATGCAGGAACAGAATACCAAATCATTAATTATACTCCTATAAAACAAACTTTTGAGTTTCAATCTTTTCAGGCTTTCCTTGTAAGCAGGGAGGGTCACAGGATAATTCGGATCAGGAAACGCTCGGTAAAACAAGTTCCTTGTGAAAATCTGTCGAACTCTTTCAATTTTGCGGATAAATTTTTTGACGTGGCGACTCCAAAACACACTGCTGTACTCAAGACGAGGTAGTACATGTGTTTTATACAAGCGCAGTAATGTATTCGGATCTTTTGTGTGCACATTCCTGAAAATACGTAGTGAATCAAACTGTTAGTGCTCTTCCTACAACTTGGTCTAACTGCTGGTGGAACTTCAGACAACTGTCAACTATAACTTCAAGATCTCGAGCTGTCCGAACTTCTTGTAATTGCACATCGTTAAAGCGAAAGCCGGGTCTGGGACCATTCTCTATATGCATAACTACAGAGTTCAACAGATTTAGGGGAAAGTCCCATGTTTTAGACCATGTCAATATTTATTCAATGGAAATCTTCAAGGCATTCTGTGCTACAACATAATTTCGATCGTTGTAGCGACAGTATACCTTAATGTCATCTGCGTAAATTTGCACTTTAACCAAATGAATTGTCTTCAAAACATTGGGAAGATCGAAAGCATAGGCGAGAAATAACAGCGGTGATAGTACGCCACCTGGGGAACCCCGCTAGGGCAGGTATAACGCTCAGAGTAGCTAATACCAACTCTCACTGTCATGTACCTCTCGTGTAGATATGGTTCAAGCCACGTCAGTAACTGCCCACGAATACCATATTGGTCAAATTTCGAAATAAGTTTGGAGCGATTGACTCTATCAAATGCTTTCGATAAATCGAAAAACAAACTGCATTATTCTGTGTGCGTTATGTGTTGCATCGAATTTATTGTTACTTATCCGGTTGTCGGGTGAGAAGCGCACGGGAGCGCTTAGAGCGCTTACAGAATTCACTGACTCCGATTTCAGTAGATTTAATGACTTTAGATTTGATTTTAAACATGACTATTCAATACAACTTAGAAGATTCAATTCACCTCTTCCAGAGTGGCCACCATCACGTCTGCGACCTCAGTGACAGGAAACTGACTCTACTGCCAGAAGCTCTGCTTTGCACTGACTCCAGCGATATCCAGCAGCTGAACCTCAGACGGAATTCGCTGTCCGCGAGGAGCACTAGGTGTACGGTACGAGTGTCATAATTGCCATAAAATTAGGGTTTATCTGCTAAAGCACGATTTTTAGCCTTCAACTGCTCAAGTTGGCTGGCTGGACGACTTGGCCCGTCTAGTTTCGCTCACCACCCTGGATCTGTCCTCAAACCGACTATCGACTTTTCCTACCTCAGCCACTCAACTGATGAATCTGCGGAAGTTGAATCTGGCATCCAACTGTATCCAGACAGTCCCGTCTAATGTGAAGCTTCTCAAGAGGTTTGTGGCAGTTTCAGTGACGCTATCCTGGAATGTAAACAACCAAACAAACACATTACTAAGTAGAAGAATAAATAAATATACAGATAAATAAGAGATTAAATAACTATGTTAACAATTCTGTAAATCATTAAGTAAAGAAATAGATGATATTTTTATCAGATTTATGAGACCAGGTTTTCTACAAGATTACCTTTCTTAGATCTTGGGAGAGCGAGAACGTTGCCTATCCGAAATCTCCTCTCATTTAACCTCATACCAGCCTTCTTGGTGATTTAAGGTTAAAGCAGTACAGCAGCTGGCGCTACTGTTCGGGGACCTAAATACGCGTTTGAATCTAATAGCATTCTTAGCACTTTTTAACGGATAAAATAGACCTCTCTCCAGAATTTTGGCCTTGCTCATCTGCCTATCATTGCAGTTTCTGCCCAAATTCGCTCAATTTCTTCCAGGTTAACTTCTCTCGATCTGGAAAACAACTGGATCAGCATATTGCCAGCACAGCTTGCAGAGTGCGATCAGTTGATGTGGTTAAATCTGAAATTCAACAGAATCAAGCAGGTCGTTTGCCGTTCCCTCTGGTTCTTTAAAGGATTCTAGCAAATTCTTCCGAGTTTAGATGCCTGAAGAGGTCCTGCTAAAGCTGCCTCACCTTGTTGAGTGGTGTTTGGCAGGGAATTACATCGAAACCATAAGCATCGACCAGCCGACGCCCATTGGCAGGGTGAGGAAAACTAGTACTGCAGCAGTGTTCTTCTATGAAGCCAGGACTTTCAGTTCGACCTCAGGCGGACGTCGCTGTGCGGCTGCTTCCGTCTGCCGAGCTCCTGCTTCGACCATCTGACCTTTCTGGATATTCGCGATAACTGTTCCGTATCCACTGTTCATCTCACCAACATGCCATCGTTACAGGTGCCTATTTTTCTTTACATAACGGAGTTTTTTCTCTGTAGGAAATACTTCAAGAAGGACCCATCAGTCCATCAAATCGTAACATTGCACCAGTGCCTGCCGCGCGCCTCTTGTTGTCTGCGTCTCCGATCACGAAAGAGCTCCTGTACCACTTCCACCCACCCTCCCCCTGTCTATGCTCTACCCCCCCCCCCCCCCAAAATAGATAAAACTTACTTATTCTAAGTTTCTCATTTCATTATTATTTATCAAACGTATCTTCCAGATTCTAGACTTCAACTGTTTGGATTGAGAATTAACTTTATAAAAACCGTTTATTTTGTTGACAATCGGGCCGTCGTAATCACTAGAAGGTAACACCCATTGAAATTTTTTTTATTCGGAAATGATAGCTACACCGTTGGATTGAAAAGAATAGTAGAGTAAGGTTGGATAAAAGGATGCGACTGCAAAAATCGAGGCGAAAAGGTGGGATAATCGTGGGATAACGGTGTGCCCACCATGGGCAGCCTTTTCAATGGTCTTGTTGTGCCTGATACGTTCATTTGGTAGGGAAGAGTGTGGGTGGCACAAGCTGCGTACTCCTGCCTTGAAATCTTATCAAATCGTGATTCTAGGTCCTGCACTGTGAGCGACTGCAGTTGACGTCGCTTCACCTGAATGGGCAAAACCTCACTCACCTCCACGCCCACCACAATAGTAAGTGCTCTCTTTATTCCTTGACTTCCGTCTACTTTCAAGCTTTCCTCTTCCTTTTTGACTTTTTGGCGTTTTGCATATTTTCTGCCTTCTCCACACGTGAAGATTTCCATCTGATTGCAGTGCTAGATTGCCTCATCATCATGCCTGTACCTCTTCATCTTGTGTTCATCGACATCTCTCACAACAACTTCGACTCCTTGCCAGACTGGCTGTGTGATCTACCGCAGATCGATTGCCTTCGAGTGAACAACAACAGGCTCACCGCTCTTCCGGACAGGTAGCGGCGATCATGTTCACCACGACCACTTCTTCAAAGACAAATTATTCTAGAATTTTCGCCGCGGCCTCTATGCGGTATCTGTACTGCAAAAGCAATAAGATCAAATCGTTGCCGGATCCAGTCGAGAACGTAAGCCTGGTCTCCTGTGTTGTACACGGTAATCAGCTGACAGAACTACCGCGAGAGTTCTTCCGCAAGTGTTCCAGGTTCAGACTTTTTTTCTGGTTCTCTGATTTTCAATGGATTTCTAATTTTGAAAACAAGTCGATTAATCAGTTAGATATTACATTGTTCAACTTGATCCCATGAAAATTGAAAAAAAGTTCAATACCTTCATAAAGATTTACTCGTAAGAAACCGGTATCCCAGAATACAACTGGGCTTAGAGCACCGATGTCACGTATCTGTCTAAGGAAGTCGTAAAACTACATGAAATAAGTGAAAAAAAATAAGAAATTGAAGTATTCGGAAACCAAGGTGACCTCAAAAAGACTGGCAAAAATATAATACTTTGGAATTAACAACGGCTCGGATTCATGATCTGTGGTAAACGTGTTAAGGTACCCGAATTTACCCTTTCCATTGTACCCATCACTATTTTCGCCCATATATGACGTTTGCCAGCATGCATGATTGATTGCCGATGGATGAAGCTGGACGTTCCAACACGTTTACTCAGGGTAATCTCAATGATGCAGGCGGGCACAGGGCTTAGCTGCGCCAACATTGATGGGTAATCTCATATCCAACTTTATGGTTACCCATAGGTAGTAGCTGGGTATAGACATTACCCATAGGCAGTAAGTAGCTGAGTGTAGACAATGTTACGTATGGGTAAATATGTCGATGCGTGTTTGATAAAGGGTAAATTTGAGTGCGTTAACAGGTTTGCCATTAGTAATCTGAGTGATGCATGGCGCGCAACAGATCGAGGATTACCCGTGGGATATTAGTTGGCTGTAATTTCTGTATGTTGATGAGACCAGCACACAGATTCCAGTGGCCGGACGCTCTCGCATTCAAAACACTGCGTGCGGCGTGACCCTCTAACTGCCTGCGCCTCCACACATTGCGCACCTTTATTCAGGGGCGATTTTCCTATTTCCTGATCTAACCTGTCCAAGCAGGTAGTGAAGTGCATGCGCGAACTGAGTTTCCATATTATTCAACAAGAAAAAAGACAGTGATCGAGGATTAATTACTGCTTTCTGTAGGTTACGGCATCTGAACGCATCGTTCAATCGGCTCACAAGCATCCCAGCGGTCAGTGGAAATATCGATCGTAATCGGATCAATACTCTACGACTTAGCGGAAACCGTCTGGACGAGTCGATCGTGCCTGTTCTGATGAAAATGAGACGGTTGAAGATACTGGATGTGTCACATAACAAGCTACGATATTTTGACGACAGGTAAACAGGCATTTTGGTTGTTTTGCACTAAACACACATCTTCTTCTGTATATACTGTATTTTTAGCGCCCTAGGATCACTAACCTTATTGGAGGAGTTGAATTTGAGCTCGAATGAGCTATCGACCATCTCCTCGTCGATTTGTGATCTGCCGGCTCTCAGAGTTCTCAAAGCTCACTCCAATCGGATCAAGACGATACCCGATCTGTCCTTGTCGTCCACTCTACAGGTAAGACCATGTGTAATTTGACGAGAACTGGTCCCCGTACCCGCTGGTCGTTAGCAGAGCATCGAGCAAGAGTTGGTGTATACTTATTGACTTTTTTTTTTGATAGAAGCAACAAACCCCTCTTCTCGCTCACCACAAGTATAATACGTATCTACGCAATAAAATAATGGTTTTTGACGAATTTTTGGTATGATATTTAACAATCGTATTTACTTTCGTTGGTCAATCTAGTAACGAAAAACCGGACACTCCGAAATATCAAAAAAAAAACAAACAATAAAAAACAACTCAACTTCCGTTCCATATTGCTATCTTATACGGAATTCGAGCAAAATGCTCAAGACTTCCTCCAGTACTAAGAAGGGAAGCCCTAAGCCAGGCCTTCCAAACACAAAAACTAAAAATAAAAGCTCATCAACGGCTGGGATCCATGGACTTCTCTTAGGCCATCCAGAAATACCTGTAGAATAGTCAAATACTAATAGAACCAAAACCAGATACAAGAAAATATTAAAATGATTTAAACTTGGGTAATTAAACTAAGATGTAGCGACATCTTAACAGGAAAAAGGACGAGACCAGTTCTCGCGCACTCAATGCTGTCTTTCAGATGGTCGACTTGTCAAACAATGCCTTAGGAGCTTCTACAACAACTATTGTAGCTGGGCCAGCACTGAAGCAGCTGGATCTGACCTGCAATTCGGCGCTGAACCTCACTTCTGGAACGTTGAGGTTGGCTTTACACAAAATTCTTCCAGTTCCTGAAATACAGAAATGATTTGAAAGCCTAACAAGATTGTATGGAACACAGATAATGCTCGTGTTCTCCTTTTTTGTTATAAGGTGACAGCAGAAACTGTTCCTAATCTTTCATCGCTAATCCACACTGACTTTATTTTCAGCAGAAACCAAAAGAAACCTGTGGCTCTCTACGACATCGGAGGTCACGCTAGAGACCGTGTCCAGATTGGTTTCTCCGAAACTTCTGGAAGCCGCAACAAGTAGGAACTCCTAGAATTTTCTCTGCTCTTTGAGAAAATTTCATCACAACACAATCTCCTATGAAAAGGTAAGAATCTCATAGGCGGATTCAATTATCGCTTGTTTTCCAGACTATGCATTCGTCGAGTCCATTGTGGCGATATCTACGGGATGGTCGATGGTTCGATGAACTACGAGTTGCCCAAGACGATCCAGTCAGTTCTGAAGAAGACGATCACTTCCACGGTAATATTCTATGGTGTCGTATGGGGATGTGATCAGCTAAAGTCTCTGAGTATTCTAGGACCATAAAAACAATTTGGCGTCGATTTTGTTAGAAGCTCACGAAGTCCTAGAAGAGGCTGGGGAACGGCTTGGTGCAAGTGAGTGGCTATTTTCACACCTTCAGGGCAAGTGAGGGCTACCTCCTGCCGTGAAAATAAATTTGCGATCGACCTCGGAAGTAATTCCTCGAATCGGAGGAGGTTCAAATTTGGGAGGGATAAGGGCTCTCTAGGTGCTGTACGTTTACGCCTAACATGTGATGAGAAATACGATTGCGCGCCTAATATGCCACCGACGTTACACCTACACCCACTACTTCGGGTAGCAGCGATTTTTTGAAATCCACAAGAATCATTTGACGAGAGCTTGCTCAAGGACCTAGATGGATGCGTAATTATGGGTTAGTTCCGAAGGAAACCTTAAGATATGAATACTGCTGATTTTTCGTGAATTCACTACATCACATAAAAATTATTACATAATATTCCCAATTGATGTGTCTCTTTTTGTTCCAGAAAAATATAGGTCCGTTCATAGAAAAACGTGATGAGAAAAAAGGTACCTTGGTTCTTGTGGTGACACCGTGCTGCCACAGTACCCTACGGAATGACATAGTGCTCTGCTACCACAACGCATATGCGCTTCGCTACATCTTTCAGACTCCCATCATGCCAGATATTCTCGTAACTACCTCCTTTCTCTTTTCCAAGATGTAAAACAGTGAGATAGAAAGGACAACAAATCGATTGGTTTACTGGAACTCCCTGAAATGGGAGAAAATCCAGAACTTTCCAAGAAGGGAAATTTTCAAAGAACTATGCGTCTTCATCGCTGTAGCCTGAGGAAGATTCTAGTGGTCGAGGCCCCAGCATGCACTACGCTACATGCAACGTGGCCCTCTGTCTGTCTGCGCATCCCTACATTTCAATGATATCATCGCTCTCATTCTCGTCATATTGGGTTGGGGAATAAGTTCGTTCGGTTTTTTATAAGCATAGAAACCACTACGGCCCACGAGCAACGTAAATCACACTGGATGGGTTGCGTAGCTCGTGCCCTCTTCTATTAATGCTGCTTGTCAGCTCCATCCCTACGAAAAATTGCTTTGTTTGAGATGACTCAATTTGTAGCCCGCAACCGCAACTCTTGGATGAAGTTTATCAAATTAATTGGGAACCGAACAAAATAAGCTATGTATGACTGAACTAGACCAGAAGAGTCGGTAGTGGTAAAAATTCCCTACATTTGAGATTTTTGCTTGTCATTTTGGTGAAATTTGGATGGGAAATCGAGCATACCCAATGTAGACGATCACCTCTTATCGAGCATTTAGGAGTTCTGCACGGAATGCGTTAGCTAAACTTACACATTGTTGAGAGTTAGCATCAGTAGTGACTATTCCTTACATCTAAAGCAGCCTTAGCGGATAATCGCCCTTATGTCCCAACTGGGCATCCAGAACGAGTAGCAACTTCAAGGCTAAATTTGTCCTGTCTGAAGTGAGTTTACCACTTCTATGTTGTCTTCTCAGCAGTAAAGGTTCCTCTCCAAACATCATCGATATCCCTTGAGCCACATTTGATCCACGAGTGAAGTCGAGCGATAGTCGGTTGCGGGGTGGTTCAATTTTGTTGACTTGGGTGGTAACAATCCATGACATAGAAAACAAGGTAACGGGAGAATTGAAAAATGAGGTTGCAATGGTTGCAAAGAGCAAATCAAGAGCTACAAAATGGATTATCACTACAAGTAAAGCAGGGCTCACAGTGAAAAAAAAAACATGTTGAAAAAAAAACCGAACGAACTTATTCCCCAACCCGATATACCCCGCCTTTCGTTCGAATCTGTCCGAACATAACGGGCGACGCGAGTACACAAAAACATCGACCACTGGAGTTCTTCGTATCTTTGTGGATAGTGAAGCACGCAAGTGCTTCTTCCAAATAATAAATCACTGATCAATAATTTTAGCATAGCACTTTAGGAAATTTTTCAAAAGATCTGAGTCTTAAGAAATAGAACATTTGTTGAAGTCAATCAAGCTGCCATAATGTCCGGTAAAATGTGGATGAAGTTGGTTTTTAAAAAAGCTAGCCACTATGGTACCTATCAAACGCCATTTTCTAGGCTGCCTGCTCATGCACATCGACACAAAACTTTCCATCTCCTACGTGGGTAACATCGGTGCAGCGGTGATAGCCAAGGGCAGTCTGGAAAAACTGACCGAATCCTGCGAACTTGACGACGAACAGTACGATCGCATACGATCCGCTGGTGGTACAGTCGACGAGGTGCGTCACACGAAAAATTTCTATCTTTCCTCGGCATCATTTGGCCTTTTCAGAATAACCTGATAAACGGAATAACGTCCAACCATCGACAACTCGGATTCTATAGTCTTCACCCAGTGATTACACCCAAGCCGATCAATAAATCGATCGCGATCACTCGTGAAATTGATTATGTATTCATTGCAAGTTCGGCGATATGGGAGTATCTGAGCGACGGGCAAATAGCTTCAATTCTGACCAGCGCCGTGAATCCACAAGTAGCAGCGAAGTCCATCCAGGTAGGGTCAAGTTGAATCATCCAGAAAAATTCGGGACTCCCACGACCTCAACATTATTCAGGATGCTCTACAAGCTTGTGATTACAACGGAAATTCATGTGTTGTTGTGATGCGACTACTGAAGCCAGAGCTGTCGTTCAGAAGCTCCACGCTATCCCATCTAGGATTGTCCATCCCGGCGGTTGTTCCCCCAATGAGGGTTGAGAAGAGCAACGATCGGGAAGAGACTACTCTGCAGAAGATAGAGCAGAGGTAAGGTGGATGCGGATGATAGAGATGCGCACAAGGTGTTACAGAGAAGTTGATTTATGGACAAACAGAGATTGTTGTACGTATTATTTACAAAAAAAAGAAAAAGGAAGAAAAGAAGGAAGAACATGGCTATAACACAATAACTTTGTATCAAGACAAAGCACAACACACAAAATCTGCATAGCATGCAACATATTTCTTCATCTTGGCCTCCAACTCAGAATCCGAAAAACAAGTTTCTGATCGCATCTGAAACTTGCTCGCCCAAAAGCTTGTCGACAACTTGTTTTCATGCTTCCTTGTCGACAAGTTGTCCGCCCAAAAGTTTGTCGACTTGTTTCCACCTTTTTTTACTGACGATCTGCGAGAACAAGTTGTCGACAAGCTTTTAGGCAGACAATTTGTCGACATGGAGACAAGTTTTCAGGCGAGCAAGTTTCAGGTGCAATCAGAAACTTGTTTTTGGGGTTCTGAGAACGTGGCACAGGCCTGCGTCCCTCCTGCTGGGCATTTCTGCGTTTGTCTCTGGTAGACAAAGAAGATGGGGCATGTGTGGAATGAAGACACAATACATAGATCAATAAAACTGCTGTTTTAGACTGGAGAGGATTAGTGAGGTGATAGCGAAAATGGAGGATGACACAACCCACGAGGATGCGAATGTAATCTCTGGAAGACAACTTTATGACCGAATAGCAGCCCAAGAGAAGGTTTCAAGGTAAGAGAAAGGAAGTGATTTTTTTCAGGCCCAATCTTGTTTTTTTTTTTTCAAATATTAATTGAGTTTGATTTTCAGTTGGGTCACCTCTCCAACATCCTCCATGGCTGCACCACCTCCTGATCCTGCCTCCGGCAAACATAGTCAGCTTATGGAAGAGCTAAAAGCAAAAGCCATTCTTGTGGACGAGTTCTCCACATCAGCCACCTCTAGTTTGACACCCACAGCTACGGAAAGCACAGCTACCATAAGTGCCCTCTACAGCAACCTTTCTGCAGTTAATTCTGATCCAGAGGACCACCTCATTGGTTGGAAAAACACTGCCAAAAAAGGTCTGAGACGTCATCGTGACAATCCAGAGGATAATTTCAAAGAAGAAATGGCACAAGAGGGTCTCAGCGCGATCTACGAGGTTACTGTGGAACGCGATAAAGAAGTGCAAACAATACAAGACATGGAACTGCTCACTACGGTATCGACAACTGACAGAACGGATGGAACTACCGCCACAGCTATAGATTTACATAAAACTTTTGAGCAGAAAACGCCGAGCCTCAGTGTCAGTTGTCCTTTCAGAGCTACAAAAACCTCCCACAACAGTGGAGTCTACAGTATCCAGAAAGCCACAGAGGAAAGGCACCTTTCCGGGTCGTACGAAACCGTCTGCAGGTCTTTCGACTACTACTCCCACACGAAAGTGCGACCGTACGACGATGTAGACAGTTTTCCAGCACCGCCCACTTTGCCAGCTTTTCTAGATTTCTGCACGACGGTGAAGTCAACCACTCCATATTTTGAATACGCCAGTCCACGGAGAAGAAAAATGAGCATCATTGAAGAGAGTACGGAGACACAGACGAGCTCGAGCGAGGAGCGGGTGCCCTCAGCCAGTCCGCCCCCGTTGCCAACGAGCGAGATTCCCGCAGAACTGCATGGAGGTCTCTTTATCAGTGCGGAGACCAGTTTTGACCATTCTGATGCGATGGTCTAACCAAGGCGGGCAAAAACGGGAAACTTTTTGGGAGTGCTCAAATTCTGCAGATCCCTAAGCTTTCTGGGAAAGTCCAGCTGGTTCCTGAAGATGCAAGGAAGCGGAATTCCCCGGATTTGATCGAAAACAGTACATGAGAGTGTGAGAGTCTGTGCTTTATGATGGAACATATTCTACGGGTGAATTTCTACCACGACTGAACAATATAATCGTTCCTGTAAAAGATTATGGAGAATAAATACAAGTTTGCTAACGATAAATGCTAGAAGCCGTTTATGTTATGCATCTGGCATTATGATGTTCATGGATTTGTACACATGAGATCCCCACAAATATCATTCAAGGAGGGAAATTTCCGCGTATTTCTGCGAACCAACCACACTTCACATAATCCGACGGCAAGGTAAACCGCACCTTTCTCTTTTTTCTTCGCACGGAACTTTTGGGACACAAACAATAAGGAAATCGACAAGGTTTGCAGTGGAGAGAAGACAGGAGTTTTTTTTTTTTGCAGATCCCACCTCTCGGGATTATATGGAAATGACTTGATAAAAGTCTAAATATAGCCTCGAAAAGGACCACAAGGAAGGACTTGAAAGGCGACACTCCTAGAGGATGAACCTTCGAAAATGGTGAAAATAAATGTGATTTCGTTGATGTGACTCCCTTGAGTATGCACGTATACAAGAAATTCATCTTCTGGGAAAAAAGTTTTCTTTTTCTCGAGGTTTCATTTCGTACTGTCATCATATGGAAGAGGTAATACAAAAAGTTCCAGCCGGCTGACTCTGGTTCTATCTGGAAGAACCTTTGTACACTGCTACGTGTATGTTTTATTGAATTCGTGGTTTTTCTTGGAATGGACTACGAAAATAAATATTTGTTTAATTTAAAACTACGTAATTCATTGCCGCAGTATGTAGTCATTCATGTTCTCACTAGTAATGTAGTTTTAGGACATATTTTTGAAGGTTTCATGAAGAGATTCCTAGGATCATCTGTATATATAAAAGTGAAAGTTTGTTTGTGTGTGTGTGTGTTTGTGTGTATGTTTGTGTGTGTGTTTGTGTGTGTGTTTGTGTGTTCCGAATAGAAATCGCGGAGGATGAACCGATCGGAACCAAATTTTGCAGGTAGACCCTCCATTGGCCGGCGGAGGTTATAGGCTACTTTCCACCTGGGATTATCGATTGGTTTATCGATTATATCGATTTTATTGATTTTTCGCTCTTCTTGACCAGGGACTAGCGAGAACATGCCTACTGGGGTACCTCAATGCGCTGAACACGAATACGCCAACCATTTTGCGCGAGACATTGATTTATTGATTTTTCGCTATTCTTGATCATGGGGTGGTAAAAACATGTCTACTGGGGTTTCTCAACACGCTGAATAAGAATGACAACCATTTTGCACGAAATATTGATTTATTGATTTAATCGATTTTTCCCCATTTTCGCTCGGGGACGGACAAAGACATGTTTTCCTGGGTTTTTCAATACGCTGAATAGGAATATGACAAACATTCTGCATGAAATATCGGTTCTTCGATTTTATTGATTTTTGGCTCTTCCGCCCAATGGGGCGGTGAAGAAATCTCTCCTGGGGTTCCTCGAGTATGAATATGACAACCACTTTGTACGAATACGTCGATTCAATGTCACCGAAATAGCTTTGCTAACTTTTCGCCCACAAGTCGATGGGAAACGTCACCTGGGCTTCGCTAACATGCTGATCACCAAAATTATGGAGATTTTAATGAATTTGTCGATGATAGTAATTGGCCTCAGCAGTATGATGTAGCCAAGGTAATAAAACACCCGAGCGAAGCCGGGTACGGCAGCTAGTAGAACATCATGACTCATAATAAAGGGCTTAGTCTGTCACGTGTGTGTGTGCGTGTGTGTGTCAGTGTGAAACGAAATTCGAGGGCGTGGCCTAGAGTGAAGAAAATGTTCTACACCGAGTCCACTGTTGCTGTAGGAGTGCGCCAGCGTCCATAAGTGGGGAAACGCCTGGAGTCGGGTCCAACGGTGCGATAAAGGTGCACTGGCGTCCATAATTGGGGAAACGCCTCGAGTCGGGTCCAACGGTGTGATAAGGGTGCGCCGGCGTCCATAAGTGGGGAAACGCCTGGAGTCGGGTCCAACGGTGTGATAAGGGTGCGCCGGCGTCCATAAGTGGGGAAACGCCTGGAGTCGGGTCCAACGGTGCGATAAAGGTGCACTGGCGTCCATAATTGGGGAAACGCCGGGTCCAACGGTGTGATAAGGGTGCGCCGGCGTCCATAAGTGGGGAAACGCCTGGAGTCGGGTCCAACGGTGTGATAAGGTGTGTCCGCCAGCGTCCATAAGTGGGGAAACGCCTGGAGTCGGGTCCAACGGTGCGATAAAGGTGCGCCGGCGTCCATAAGTGGGGAAACGCCTGGAGTCGGGTCCAACGGTGTGATAAGGGTGCGCCGGCGTCCATAAGTGGGGAAACGCCTGGAGTCGGGTCCAACGGTGTGATAAGGATGCGCCGGCGTCCATAAGTGGGGAAACGCCTGGAGTCGGGTCCAACGGTGTGATAAGGGTGCGCCGGCGTCCATAAGTGGGGAAACGCCTGGAGTCGGGTCCAACGGTGTGATAAGGTGCGCCGGCGTCCATAAGTGGGGAAACGCCTGGAGTCGGGTCCAACGGTGTGATAAAGGTGCGCCGGCGTCCATAAGTGGGGAAACGCCTGGAGTCGGGTCCAACGGTGTGATAAGGGTGCGCCGGCGTCCATAAGTGGGGAAACGCCTGGAGTCGGGTCCAACGGTGTGATAAGGGTGCGCCGGCGTCCATAAGTGGGGAAACGCCTCGAGTCGGGTCCAACGGTGTGATAAGGGTGCGCCGGCGTCCATAAGTGGGGAAACGCCTGGAGTCGGGTCCAACGGTGTGATAAGGGTGCGCCGGCGTCCATAAGTGGGGAAACGCCTGGAGTCGGGTCCAACGGTGTGATAAGGGTGCGCCGGCGTCCATAAGTGGGGAAACGCCTGGAGTCGGGTCCAACGGTGTGATAAGGTGCGCCGGCGTCCATAAGTGGGGAAACGCCTGGAGTCGGGTCCAACGGTGTGATAAAGGTGCGCCGGCGTCCATAAGTGGGGAAACGCCTGGAGTCGGGTCCAACGGTGTGATAAGGGTGCGCCGGCGTCCATAAGTGGGGAAACGCCTGGAGTCGGGTCCAACGGTGTGATAAGGTGCGCCGGCGTCCATAAGTGGGGAAACGCCTGGAGTCGGGTCCAACGGTGTGATAAGGGTGCGCCGGCGTCCATAAGTGGGGAAACGCCTGGAGTCGGGTCCAACGGTGTGATAAGGTGCGCCGGCGTCCATAAGTGGGGAAACGCCTGAGTCGGGTCCAACGGTGTGATAAGGGTGCGCCGGCGTCCATAAGTGGGGAAACGCCTGGAGTCGGGTCCAACGGTGTGATAAGGGTGCGCGGCGTCCAAAGTGGGGAAACGCCTGGAGTCGGGTCCAACGGTGTGATAAGGATGCGCCGGCGTCCAAAAGTGGGGAAACGCCTGGAGTCGGGTCCAACGGTGTGATAAGGGTGCGCCGGCGTCCATAAGTGGGGAAACGCCTGGAGTCGGGTCCAACGGTGTGATAAGGGTGCGCCGGCGTCCATAAGTGGGGAAACGCCTGGAGTCGGGTCCAACGGTGTGATAAGGGTGCGCCGGCGTCCAAAGTGGGGAAACGCCTGGAGTCGGGTCCAACGGTGTGATAAGGGTGCGCCGGCGTCCATAAGTGGGGAAACGCCTGGAGTCGGGTCCAACGGTGTGATAAGGGTGCGCCGGCGTCCATAAGTGGGGAAACGCCTGGAGTCGGGTCCAACGGTGTGATAAGGGTGCGCCGGCGTCCATAAGTGGGGAAACGCCGTCCAGGGTGCGCCGGCGTCCATAAGTGGGGAAACGCCTGGAGTCGGGTCCAACGGTGTGATAAGGGTGCGCCGGCGTCCATAAGTGGGGAAACGCCTGGAGTCGGGTCCCGGTGTGGAGTCGGGTGGGGAAACGCCAACGGTGTGATAAGGGTGCGCCGGCGTCCATAAGTGGGGAAACGCCTGGAGTCGGGTCCAACGGTGTGATAAGGGTGCGCCGGCGTCCATAAGTGGGGAAACGCCTGGAGTCGGGTCCAACGGTGCGATAAAGGTGCACTGGCGTCCATAATTGGGGAAACGCCTCGAGTCGGGTCCAACGGTGTGATAAGGGTGCGCCGGCGTCCATAAGTGGGGAAACGCCTGGAGTCGGGTCCAACGGTGTGATAAGGGTGCGCCGGCGTCCATAAGTGGGGAAACGCCTGGAGTCGGGTCCAACGGTGTGATAAGGGTGCGCCGGCGTCCATAAGTGGGGAAACGCCTGGAGTCGGGTCCAACGGTGGGGAAACGCGTCCAACGGTGTGATAAGGTGCGCCGGCGTCCATAAGTGGGGAAACGCCTGGAGTCGGGTCCAACGGTGTGATAAGGGTGCGCCGGCGTCCATAAGTGGGGAAACGCCTGGAGTCGGGTCCAACGGTGTGATAAGGATGCGCCGGCGTCCAAAAGTGGGGGAACACCTGGATTCAGGCCCAACGGTGTGATAAGGGTGCGCCGGCGTCCATAAGTGGGGAAACGCCTGGAGTCGGGTCCAACGGTGTGATAAGGGTGCGCCGGCGTCCATAAGTGGGGAAACGCCTGGAGTCGGGTCCAACGGTGTGATAAAGGTGCGCCGGCGTCCATAAGTGGGGAAACGCCTGGAGTCGGGTCCAACGGTGTGATAAGGGTGCGCCGGCGTCCATAAGTGGGGAAACGCCTGGAGTCGGGTCCAACGGTGTGATAAGGGTGCGCCGGCGTCCATAAGTGGGGAAACGCCTGGAGTCGGGTCCAACGGTGTGATAAGGGTGCGCCGGCGTCCATAAGTGGGGAAACGCCTGGAGTCGGGTCCAACGGTGTGATAAGGGTGCGCCGGCGTCCATAAGTGGGGAAACGCCTGGAGTCGGGTCCAACGGTGTGATAAGGGTGCGCCGGCGTCCATAAGTGGGGAAACGCCTGGAGTCGGGTCCAACGGTGTGATAAGGGTGCGCCGGCGTCCATAAGTGGGGAAACGCCTGGAGTCGGGTCCAACGGTGTGATAAGGGTGCGCCGGCGTCCAGTAAGTGGGTGAAACGTCCTGGAGTCGGGTCCAACGGTGTGATAAGGGTGCGCCGGCGTCCATAAGTGGGGAAACGCCTGGAGTCGGGTCCAACGGTGTGATAAGGGTGCGCCGGCGTCCATAAGTGGGGAAACGCCTGGAGTCGGGTCCAACGGTGTGATAAGGGTGCGCCGGCGTCCATAAGTGGGGAAACGCCTGGAGTCGGGTCCAACGGTGTGATAAGGGTGCGCCGGCGTCCATAAGTGGGGAAACGCCTGGAGTCGGGTCCAACGGTGTGATAAGGGTGCGCCGGCGTCCATATGTAATATGAATTCGCTAGGCGGGTCTATTTCTGCATGACCGGTACGCTTACCCTGTTTTGGCGGACCCTCCCACCTAAGTCATCTAGATGTGCATTGTTTCCTTTCGTATCCGTGTTCTCTTCCCATTCCGTTTGTGTCTGAATGAACCACCCCCTCCTTTCCGTTTATATACACCGGTGGACCCTTATCACTTGAATTACCACAACAACAGGTTGAGCCTAAATCATTTCAAGATAACATTTGCACTGAATTGGTTACACTCAGTTCTTCACGGCCACTAACTTCGCTTATATGGGAGGGCATAACTTTGTTCATATGGGGAAAAGCTGCCACCTACGGGATCGAGGGCCTCTCAGGATAGCGATAGAACGGCGTGGAAGGATACACGGTTTTATCAATCCATTTACGCTTTTGTGTTTGCTTTCAACGTGCAGTATGGGAGCGAAGCGAGCACCTATAGAAGTCTGGAAGTCCGGCGTTAGCCGGACGGCCAGACTAGTAAAACATAAACCGATAAAGTGGCAATACAATGCTTGATTAGTTTAAGATGCATTAGACTTGCGTCTGATGCAGTCATTCAGGAATTATTTCCCATAAAAACAGCATAATGCGTCGTTTAAACACGAATGGAAACTACATGCGACTACGCGATGAAAAAGCAAACATGACTGTTTCATCGGAATCTGGGCTTTTAATAAACATAATCGCTGCGCTGCACAAACACGCACCAACTACTGGGTTCGGCAGTAAGTTCATGCGGTTTTCTTTTCCAACTTGATTCATTGCTGGGATTTGAACTCCTTTCGATTGAGTATCATGGATCATTTTGTGTCTCTTGCTTTACTCTTTAAGAGCATCATAACCAACTTCATAAGTACCGCTTTACCTTGTTTTCTATCGCGCGGAAAGCGACCCTCTAATTTGAAAGGGACGAACATCTTTGACCTGTTCGAACAGCTAGGAACATCAACGACATCTATGTATACAGGGGGCCTTGCTGCTGAAGGGACAGCGTGACAATGGGTGTCCGCGTCAGAGAGCTCAATGTTGACCTCGAAGATGCCTCTCATTCTGAACGCGCACTTTATAGAACAATGGGACGATTACCCACTGAGTTTTGCATTTTAAGTGAAGAAGAATTATTACTGGTACTAATTCCCTACATCACCTAAGTCTAACTGATCCATTTTTGAAAATGCATGCAAGAGGTGTCAGTATGAGGTGCGGTTCTTCCGGATAAATTTAGCCAAAACGATGGTAGAGCGCTTTGTAAAAGGTGGTTCCACTCCTACCTATTCTACAGGCCTGATGCATCCTCGAACAACTTATTTTGCTCATTTTATCAAGCCTTTCATAAAGTTACATTCAAGACTTGAGGCCGAGTAAAACAGACAAGGTTCCATTCAAGACTTGAGGCCGAGTAACACAAACTGAGTAGTTTCAAACAATGTGGCTTTTCATGGTTGTAGAAATGAGGGGCAACCGGCGGTTGATCCGATCGAATTCCCGCACCTTTTCCTCGCTCCCCTAATTGTCATCATAGGACATCAAATAAAGGTGCGAAAAACGCGACCAAGATATCCAATCGGATCAACGGCGTCACGATCGAATATGCCTGATTGTGGCAACACATGTCCTAATTTGCAGACGAGTTGTCCAAGAATCATCTTCGTGGCAACTTCGACGGTCTGTGAGCTAGGATCAAAGTGCATTGTGACTACACTGATTATGTCAGGTCACAAGTAAAAAATGGCAAGTCATCTGAAGGTGTGAAGGTCACAACTATCGTATCATGTGTTAACACTAGAAGGATAACAATGACATGCTTTACACCTTCACGGAAATATTTTAAACAGCGGTGAGCACAAACGGCAGCCATACTTCACGACTTTCTGCTTCAACATGTACTCGTCATATCTACTTAACTGCGACCAAGAAAACTATTATTCGGACGATTGTGTGCCTTTACAAAACTGCCTTCCTAAAGCAGAGCAGCTCTGTAATGTGGATCAATCAACGACTACTGTTATTATTCCAGTAGCCATTATATTACACAAAACTCTGTGGTCAGAATTTAATTACTACGATGCACGAATCTTGAAAAAAAAACTTTTTTTTTGTCAGGATTTACATCACTGTGCAACTCAAAACCAGGAAAACAACTACGATGTACCTACCAAAGGCTGCTTTTTGTAGCAAAATCCACAACATTCAACCACACCCTAATCCACACTGGGATAGCAATTATTCCAACGCATGCCTAGTTATGCGAAACTCTGCATTGCACGTTGAGGTGATTGTTTAGCAGCTGTCCGATTTGGAAGTTATTCTACACGATAACGATCTTGTTCCGTTCGGTTCGGTGGACTTGCAGAGGTGGGATTTCAGCTTTCGTAAGGATTTTGTGGTTTATGGAGTAGTTCCTGGTTCTTCGATGCCTGATTGAGGAGGCGTTTGCGCGGCTACTCTCATAGATCATTGACCCTTTCAAGCCCTGACGAAGGCGAAGCCGCCGAAACGTTGGCCAATAAAATTCACTAACAACCTCGTGTACGGCTACTAAATTCATAACTCACACCGAAGAACTATGCCGAGGTTCAAAGATGACCGGACTTGGGATCTTGAAACCTTTTTTTACTACTCCAGATCGAAAGAGTTTATCAGATCCATATCACTGAACAAAGGTTGCGACTTTCTCGTGGAAGTCTCCAATTTGATCCGATAATTTCTTATCGTGTTTGCATTATAACGTAATATTGGTTGACTTGGCCATGATATTTAATCTATATGCGTCGGATGCGTCACCATTGGCTCATGAATCTGCTGCATATTCACTTGATGAGGTCTCCTTGCATTAGAGAAGGTAAGTAAATTTGGCAAGCGTGATGTAATGGAATATATTCTTCCAACCACTGAACTGTGCCATTCTCTTGCCCACATACGCACAAACAAAAGCAACGACGTTTACCGGTGTTGGATGCAAAGGAACAGGGATTTGAACTCACGTGAAAGCACCACAAGTTCTCAATTCTATTTTTTCTCTCAAAATACTGAAAAGTTTTTTAGGTCAGTAGAGGGAAGTTTCTGCTGGATCCATCGGAGTTGCTTCATCATTGTACAGCGAAGGCAATCAGCAAGGACACTGTTGTACGGAAGACTTACGACGCTACAAAATTTTCAAAATTTCAGCGTAGGCAAATTCACATTTATTTTTACACAAATTTTTCAGGATTTACAACATATACGAGCTGACAAACGCCGCGTGGGTTAACCTCCGAACTTATTTTGGCATGACACTCTAGATTGAATAGACAAAAATGTCACAGAAGGTTGAATTTTCATTTTGTTTTCGTTTCCCATCCTTCATCTTACTACCACAGTTTATAGAGAACAGGCTGAAAGACAAGGTTTAAGCGGAATTTCATGGGCCAGGTTACAGTCAACGACGGGACGCTTACTCAAGGTGATAATTTTATTGGAAATGAAAGACAAATGATTTCATCAAATTTTATTCGCAGAGCCGTAAACAGCCACGTAGAGAGAGATGTTAGCCTAGAGCACATTCTAGCGCGCTCCTCCCATCTTGCAAATCGGCAACCTTTTTTACAAAAGCAATTGCGTAGACTGCACATTTTCTATTCGACAAAAACCGTACAGGTTGAATGAATTACGATTTAGTTTAAAAAATCAAAATGTCAAGGAAATAAAAACAAGAACGTTCCATAAATTTCTAATTAAGGAGGCGTGTCGCCAAGGTCTATATGCGTTGGTCACGTGTGATGAAAAATTCAGAATAGATCCTGCAGATACTGGCAAGAAGGCACAGCTTTAGCGTATCCACGGTGTATGCAGTGGCGAAGTGGAAGTTTCTATCTCAGACATTCGTGGTGGTCGACTGCAGGTAGAAAAGGGGTCCACCCCCAGTTGTACCTGGGGTTGGACCCCCAATCGCGGGGCACCTACCCCCCACATATGGCCGACGACCCCCCACGTGCCCCCACTGACGACCCCCACGTGCCCCCACCGACGTCCCCCCACGTGCCCCCACAGACGACCCCCCACGTGCCCCCACTGACGACCCCCCACGTGCCCCCACAGACGTCCCCCCACGTGCCCCCGGCCGACGTCCCCCCACGTGCCCTCAATGCTACCCCCGACGTACAGAACCACAACATTGAAGCTGGATTTGATCCGCTGCTTCAGGAAAAAGTTGGGTCCGGGGCTCTCCCGTCCGAGAATGCAAGCAGTGACCTAACTGCCAGGGTTGTCGCGCAGTCGTCGTCCAGTTGATGAGAATTGGGGACAATGCTGCCGTATGCACTGGATTTGGGGCAGTAGCGCCTGACGATCTTCGACTTCATAGCGGCCTGAACGCGCACAGTACTCGGGCGGATAGGAATGCAAGTCCAGTTTTCAGCGGCCCTACAGCGGCCTGAACGCGGCCACTTCTCGGGACAAAACACAAAGCGCTCGCTTCGACCCTCGCCTCGCCCTCGTTCCGAACGGGATTTGCCCCCCAAAATAGTCTAAGTAATTACCCTATTATAGGGTAATTTATACTAGCTGCGTGCTTCAGTCGCGCATCAGTCTTACGCATCCATTGGCAAGGGATTTTCCATGAAGACCGGTCAACACGACATGTACATCCTCAATGAAAAGAACGCACGGCCGCCGCCAGACCGTGAACGCGTGCGTCTGAGCTGCGACTGCGATGCGACTGCTATGTGACTGGGGCCTATTCTCCATCATAGAGACGCACTCGCGTCAGTCGCATGCATCCAGTATAAATTGCCCTTATGAGAACTCGCGAACACTCACCGCCGCTCCAAGGAAGTTAAATGATGAAAGTAAAGGTGAGGGAAAATGAAGTTGTTGATTAATCACATATACACGTGTTATCACGGTCCCGGCGGACAGCAGCACGTCTGATATATCCGGCGGACAGCAGCACGTCGGGGGGTATGAGCAGCACATTCTGCTATAGCAGAACGTCGAGACACGTTCCCCCAGTTCAAAAAGTGGGCGGGGCGATGGGGGTTCGACCTGCTGTTCGACGGCACAACTGTCGGAGATAGTACATATATCCCGTAACGATCGGAGAACCATAGCCGTTTACAAGAAGATCTTTGGACAAATCAAGAAACATCTCACCCTGGTCCGGAACCCATCGTTGGGGACATTGCTGCAGATCAATTTTGAAGCTGTATGTGCGTTGAAACGGATCGAATTTGTAATCATGGCTTATAATAAAGGGCTTAGTCTGTCACGTGTGTGTGTGTGTGTGTGTGTGTGTGTGTGTGTGTGTGTGTGTGTGTGTGTGTGTGTGTGTGTGTGTGTGTGTGTGTGTGTGTGTGTGTGTGTGTGTGTGTGTGTGTGTGAAACGAAATTCGAGGGCGTGGCCTAGACCGAAGAAAATACTCTGCAACGGGTCCACTGTCCCTGTAGGAGTGCGCCGGCGTCGAAAAGTGGGGAAACGCCTGGAGTCGGGTCCAACGGTGTGATAAGGGTGCGCCGGCGTCGAAACGTGGGGAAACGCCTGGAGTCGGGTGATAAGGGTGCGCCGGCGTCGAAAAGTGGGGAAACGCCTGGAGTCGGGTGATAAGGGTGCGCCGGCGTCGAAAAGTGGGGAAACGCCTGGAGTCGGGTCCAAAGGTGTGGTAAGGGTGCGCCGGCGTCGAAAAGTGGGGAAACGCCTGGAGTCGGGTCCAACGGTGTGATAAGCCTGCGTTTATACTAGGCGGTGAGAAATCGGTCGCTACCGACGGTGTTTTTTCGGCGAGCAAAAATACGCTCACCCCGTTGGAAATTCTAACGCTGTAGTGATTAGTGGAGCGGTCTGCTATCCTCTTAACCAGTGAAAACTAGCCTACATTCATGATAGGCCGGTCAATAAGCACTCGGATCATCACAACCACTTCCCTGTTTACATTAATGGAATGTTTTGTTAGCGTATTTTTCCGCTGTGAAAGCGACTGAAGTATGAACACCCGAGCGGAGAATATTCCGACCGCTCCGTCTGTCCCGCCTGTCAATATGCATCTTTTATTCACCAACCGCCCTCACCGTCGGTCGAGTATGAAGGCAGTCTAAGGGTGCGCCGGCGTCGAAAAGTTGGGAAACGCCTGGAGTCGGGTCCAGCGGTGTGATAAGGGTGCGCCGGCGTCGAAAGGTGGGGAAACGCCTGGAGTCGGGTCCAGCGGTGTGATAAGGGTGCGCCGGCGTCGAAAAGTGGGGAAACGCCTGGAGTCGGGTCCAGCGGTGTGATAAGGGTGCGCCGGCGTCGAAAAGTGGGGAAACGCCTGGAGTCGGGTCCAGCGGTGTGATAAGGGTGCGCCGGCGTCGAAAAGTGGAGAAACGCTTGGAGTCGGGTCCAACGGTGTGGGGTGCGCAGCCGTCCCAATTTCTGCATAAGGGGTACGCTTACCTTGTTTTGGCGGACCCCCCAACCTAAGTCACCTAGATGTACATTGTTTCCTTTCGTATCCGTGTTTTCTTCCCATTCCGTTTGTGTCTGAATGAACCACTCCCTCCTTTCCGTTTATATACACCGGTGGACCCTAATCACTTGAATTACCACAACAACAGGTTGAGTCTAAATCATTTCAAGATAACATTTGCACTGAATTGGTTACACTCAATTCTTCATGGCCACTAACCTCGCTTGTATGGGAGGGCATAACTTTGTTCATATGGGGGAAAGCTGCCATCTACGGGGATCGAGGGCTTCTCAGGATAGCGATAGAACGGCGTGGAAGGATGCAGGTTTTATCAATCCATTTACACTTTTGTGTTTGCTTTCAACGTGCAGTATGCGAGCGAAGAGAGCATCAATAGAAGTCTGGAATTCCGGCGTTAGCCGGACAGCCAGACTGGTCATTATATATTGCAAGATCACTACACCACTTCCACTACAAAGTAAAACAGACCATCTTTCTTCAGGCTCCAGGGGAGCAAAGGACTTTACGTCGAAAAGACCAAACACGAAAGGACAAGATTAATGAAGCTATGCAAAAGTAAGAGGGAATTTTTGCCAAGCGTAAGCTTTAGATAAAGGAAAACTGAATTAAATTATCTTTTTTTTTCCAGAATGCATCAATCTATCTAGATAGATTTATTTTAATTTATTTGCAAACTGTTCGCGTTGATAAGTGACAGTGAATGTATTCGTATCTCTTAAAAATATTACTGGTTATTGGCTGCAATAGCATAACCATACATCAGCATAGGTACGATAACCTGAGACATGTGTCAACCCACCATCACTTACGGAAGCGCCATTGTGGGAACCTTCACCTACGACGATGAGGATGAGTTGGTGCAGAAAGTCGCATATTTTGTTCGGGAAAGGAAGAAATGCATGGAACGCGCAGATGTGGATTAAATCCTACGTACAAAACAGCGTTAGGAAGCGTGAAGCTCAGGAGTCGTCGGCGAACACTGGTTGAGAAAAACTGTTGAGAATATGGGCATGAGATTGCCTGAAATTTGAGCTTTGGCCTGGAATATCATCTTCAGCTCAGAAAAGTAAGCGTTGCGCAGTTGTCAGACGGAATAACAATGCGAAATTACACTGGATGGTGGTGGAGCGATTGTCAGGATATGGGTCGTACGCTCCCATTCCTGATCTAACCCATGGGGTTATTACTTCTGTGAGAACTCTTTATTATATACATTTATTAGTCTAACTATTACATAAAAGGGGGGGGGGGTGGGATGGATGGAGCCTGGAGACAGCCGGCTGGCGCGGCTGCTGGTCCGCGGACTGCCCATGGCGGCTGATCCGCCTCTTCGCTTGTTCGCATCAATCGGGCTCCTCCCGACATCTCCATTCCTTTGAGAAGCTGGTCCTCGAGCTTGTATGTTTGCGATTGGTGTTGAAGTAGCGGTGGAAATTGTGCAGTGGAAGTTGTACACGGCGAGAAATCATTCTTCACGAGGCGTTGGCTGAGCATAGGCACTAATACGGATCGGATTCGGTGAACTGATGAGCTGGAACTACAGCTACGATCAATTACGACCTTCAACTACGCCAGGGCGATGAGAGAGCTCGTCCTCGAGCTGGGAAGTACAAGGAAGAAGATCTTTGTTGTACATACATAGGTATGGAATGGAGAAGCGGTTGAATTGGTATACATTGATTATGGATGGCGGACGATGAGTGTCAAAATCATACGATAAAATTCGGCAGTTCAGACGAACTGTTGTTGGTGAGGATGACATTGAGGGTGGCATGTATGCTACTACTAAAAAAAATACAGTGATAGTAGTATAAGAAATCAGTTAACATCGGTAATTAGCGGTAAGCGGATAATGTTGCATAAAAACAGATATCATTCACATACAGGATTATCATGATCTAGTAAAAATATGTATGGTATGCTAATACATCAATGTAAAATAACACTTTTTTTCCACTTTTCCAGTAGGCACAGTAAATTCAAGAGTTACGGGCAATCAAATATTGAACTGGACACGGCACACTGATGTTTCGTTCAATATAAGGGCATTGATGGAAGAAATAATGGTGATTATTTTGTTTTTTAGGTGCTTTTCTGTGAATTTCTTTGAGTTGCCTTCTCAAAGAAATGTTCATTGATGGTAATGCGGCGGTGCGGCATGAAATAGCGAAAAAAAATGAAGCTGACCTAGGAGAATTGATAACTATTCTTGAAGAGGAAAAAAGTTTTTTTTGTTTTTTTTAATCAATTCGTGAATAGTGATTAATTCTCCTCAGCTGGAGCTGGTGGTGATGCTCTGAAAGCTTGTCTTTTCAGTTGAAGTCGGCGCGAACGCCTGACAGTGGGTTCATCATCTTCTGATGTTTCCAGGATCGTTAGTAAGTTATTGGTTTGATTTTGTGGAGAAACATTAGCCGATGGCGGACGAGGGCAATAGATTTTTAATCTATTTATATGAACAGTCTGCTGTTTAGAACGTCCAATGATGTTAGTAATTACCGCGTTAGGGCGATTAATGGTAACCACACGAAAAGGGCCTTTCCACTGGTATGTGAATTTTGGAATTTTGATTTCCAACGTCAGTAATCGTGGTTTGCAGTGCGGTAGTGAATTGATCTACAAAGCTATCGGTTGCGTACGCAAGTCTGGATGGGAGTCTGTGCTCAATATCACACCAGGTGATTAGATAGCGACCGAAAGCAACGAAGAATGGGCTATAACCTGTAGTATCATTTATACTTGTATTATATGCAAATACTATAGGTTGAAGAAAGTCAGACCAAGATCTTGCTCATCTGAACAATATGCGGTTAGAGAGTCTGTGATGACTTTCAACTTGACCGTTCGCCTTGTGGTTGTAGCTTGTTGTTGGTTGGTTAGAAATACCAAGAATGTTATTTATTTGTGAGAAGATTTCGCTCGTGTAATTAGATCCTCGGTCTGAGACGATTTCGTTTGGTATTCCATGTTTGGCGATGACATCGTTAATTGAAGCTTTTACCACTACATCAGTTATTTGGTTAAGGATTGCAGTGCAAATAACATATTTGCTAAACGCACACACAGTAATTGAAATACATTTGTTACCATTCAAACAGGTTGGAAGTGGTCCGATGATATCAGTATGTAATCTTTCAAAAGGTCGTTGAAGAATGGGAAAGGATCCTAATTCCTCTCTTATGATTTGACCGGAAGGAGTTCTAATTTTCTGACACTCTGGACAAGTTTTTACAAATTTAGTGATTGCTTGATACATAGTTGGCCAAAAATATTTAGCAGAAATTGCTTTATATGTCTTTCTTATGCCGAAATGAGAACCTAGAAGTGGGTTGTTGTGAAAAATGGATATAATTGTGTTTTGGATGGTTGAGTTTGGAATAAGTAATTGGGGTGTATTTTTAGATGTGTAATACAAACAATCGTTGAAGAGGGAATACTTGTCCATAGTATTAGAAAATTCTCTCGGTGGAGTTTGAGATTTGCCTTTCAGAAATTCCATCAAACTTCTGTATTTGGAATTTGTTTGAGATTTTCGAATTTCATCCAGCGAAGGTAGCAAAGTCAATTGTATGGAGTTTGAACTTGTTATCGGATATCGGCTGAGGAAATCGCATAAAGTATTATGTTTTCCTCATATGCCTGTATGGTAATTTAGTACTTTGCAAGTCGTCAAACTAGATCTGACCTGTGCATTAATGATTTTAATGGTGCATGATCAGTTACTAGGGTAAAGGACGCATTTGCAACGTACGGATAAAAATGCTTGAGAGCAAAGACTATTCCTAGCGCTTCTAGTTCAATAATGGCATAGTTCTTCTCATGTTTTGTGAAAGGTCGGCTACAATATGCTATAGGGTGTTCTCTGCCAGTTTCCGGATTGACTTGCAGTAAGCATGCGCCTACACCGATTGTAGAAGCATCGGTGTGGATTATGTATGGTTGTCCCAAGGTTGGTGGAACAAGAACAGGTGCATGTACTAGAGCGCGTTTTAGAGATAAAAATGTTTATTCATGGTCATTTGTCCAGATAAACGAGGCATTTTTGATCAAAAGATTGTTGAGAGGTGCAGCTACAAAAGGAAATCGTGGAATAAAGCGACGAAAGTAAGAGGCTGCTCCTAAAAAAAGAGTTCACGGCTTTACTATCTTTTGGGCGTGGTATGTTTACTATGCTAGCAACTTTGTCTGGATTTAATCGAGTACCATTTCTGCTGATCAAAACACCGAGGTATTTGACCTCAGTTTGGAAGAAGGAACATTTTTCAAGTGTTAGTTTCATACCAAAATTAAGAATTCGGACAAAAACTTCTTCCAGATCCTGTAGGTGCTCATTTATGGAGTGACTGGCTATTATGATGTCGTCAATGTAAGTAAAACAACACGCTTTGAGATCGCGTATCAAGGAGTTTGCTACTCTTTGAAAAGTTCCTGGGGCTCCTTTTAGACCTTGAGCCATAACAGTGAATTGATAGAGACCGAGAAAAGATGAAAAAGCAGTGCGTTCTTTGTGTTTCTTCTCTAAAGGAATTTGGAAGAAACCACTTTTGAAGTCAAGAACGCTATAGATCTCTTCCCCGCTTGCCAGGTCAATGATGTCTTGAATGTGCGGTATGCAATATGTTTCAGTCTCCGTTATGGCGTTTACCTGTCGGTAGTCGACGGTAAAACGCCATTGATCTTTATTAGATCCTTCTTTGACTAAAACAATGGGTGATGCGAATTTGCTGTTGCTTGGCTCGATCATTCGAGTTCGCAACATTTCTTTGATCTGACGGTGGATTTCCAATCGCTTTTCCAAAGGGACTCGATAATGACGCTGTTTGGGGATTTTAAAATGTGGTACGAAATTGATCCTATGGGTTATTGGACCGTTGTAACGTCCTAGATTACCGTCTCGTCCTACGAAACAGTTTTGATATTTCTTAAGAAGAGCGTAAAACTGTAACATTTGTTTATCAGAGAGGACGGATTTGTTAACCTGGACAAGGTTCTGTTTAGGATCCGAAGCATGAGTGGGAAAATATGGCATGTCCCTATCTAAATCTGCTTCAGGTGGTATATATCTTTCAAGTTCCTGTGGTGTAAATTGATTTTGATCAATTTGTTCGGCTGGGTATACCGAAAAGATTGCTGGCCATTTCATTTCTTTCTCTATGTAGTTAGCTTTTACGATTTGCTTATTTTTATACAAAGTAAACGCATTGTCGCTGCAATTAAGTAAACGCACAAATACAGTGCCGTTATTCTGTGGGCAAGAAAGGGTTTTCCCTACTGCTATTCCATGAGGTAGTCTGAGTTTGCAGTCGTCATACACAAGAAATTCCCATCTGTCTGGAAATTTGGTGTGTAAATTCCCAGAACAACGTTGTCAGAATGGGATTTTAATAAAGTTTCCGTGGTAAGAAACACTGGCAGTTTGAAATGTGTTGGTTCAGGATCGTGCAGAAAGACAATTTGTGTGGTATTTTCGTCGAAAAAATAGTTTCGTCTTTATAGTTGATTGACCCATTAGAGGCAAATTTTGTTATTGTATCGTTTTCAATTAGGAAATCTGCATTACAATGTTCGTCTTTGACAACAAAACTATTAATTTTGATATGGTTACTTGGTTACGCTTATGGTTACGCTATGGTTACTTTTGGAGAAATTTCACCTACGAATTTAATTGGTGTCCCATTCGCTGTAACACCTTCATGAATGGAAGGGTGCGACATAGGCAATTCCAAAAGATCTGCAATATGTTTGGACACTGTGTGGCTGATCCAGTGTCAAACAATGCCATTGTTGGTAGAGAATTGAGTTTGACAGGTATGAAAATTGTTGACATTGAGTTATGGTGTTGAATAGGTGAAATGCTTGGAAGAAAATTGTGAAACGGTACTTTGCCTTTGTTAGCAATTTTAGGTCGGGGTTGTTGAATTTCTAAAGGAACATTTTCCAAAGTTGGGTAATTGGTAACTACTTCGACTTCATCGTTAGCCGATGTGTGTCGAACTAGTGGGTTACATCCAAATGGTCGTGCTATTGAGCGTGGAGAAGCTTCTGGTGCTGATGGTTGATTTCTGCGATTATTTATATATGTTACTAGCAGAGAGAACGGTATTTTAATAACTTTATATATAAATGAAAGAACTATGCGGACTATGCCAAATTGGAAGTAAAGTATGACAATTAGAATTACAACTAGCAAAATGATGACTGTGATTACTATAACTTTTACGAAAGTGTGTAGACCTAGTGATCGGACAATTCTGCCTTTCTCCATTTGGAAGATGTCGGAAGCTTTTGATTCTAAATACGATATGGTATTTACTGTGTCCGTGGTGAATTCATCAGCAAGTGAGCTTAAAGGGTTACTGCTAATTTCTGGCATTTCGTGTTTTATTGTAGTAATATCTGAGGAAAGGAGCCTGTTTTTGATGAGGTAAATATCTGTAGATAATTTTGCCAAATCAGAATGGAAAATAGGTGGTGCATTAAAAACAAAATCTTGCTTAGCAAAATCATGTGGCAAATTTGTATGAATATGAGATACATGCGTGTATCCAGAAGGTGATTTATACTGATTATTACCATCATTATAGATTCCAAATGGAAGATGACCACAGTTAGCTTGTGGGCGGGCTGAAAGTAGTCAAATCACGCGTTCCAGGTTGAGCGAAATAGATAGATTTTCCTATGCGTACTGAGGTGAGAATATAACAGATTCCGTTGACGTTATGATCCAAGTAAATTTCATCAACTTGTACCTCTTTGCATTTCGATATCATGAGAACATCTTCTGCAGGGAGAGCAAAAATATCATTTCTATTGAGCAGTATGCGTGCAGCACTGGTAGGATTTATCTGCGCTATGCTTTGTATGGCTTGGATTTTGAAGTTTGTTAGCGTACAAATTCGATCAAAAACAAAATTGAAGTCGTGTTTAATAACTTCTTCGATTTTGATTTTGAGGAACTGCATTTTGGTGTTCAATTCGGAGTGACGCTGATCTTGGATCGCAGGCTCTGTATTTAATGCGATGTGGTGGGCTACAGCAGTAGAAACATTTGGTTGGAATTTGCTTAAAGAAGGGTCCTGACGACGGAAAAGTATATCCGAAAGCAGTTTATGATTGTGCTTATTTGCAACAGTTTGTCTTTTTGCTCTAGGGAGTATTTTAAATTGGAATGGTTTTGTAGCTAAGGCTGCATTGTCCAACAATCGAAATACTGCATTGAGTAGCGACATATGCTCATCCTTTGTGATGACATTGTTGAAAATTGCTGAAGAATTTCTCGATTCTCTTACTTTAGTGCTGTATACTGCACTCAGCAAATGGAGCAGTTGCGAGGTATTAAGATGCTTTTGATTGAGTTCCATAACTTTGTTTGGATGTTTTGAAAACATTGTACGAGGGTCAAAATTCTCGACTTCAGGTAACGAGATGAAAACTCCGTTGTCCATAGGCATCGAGTTCTTATTCAAACACCAGGATGCTATTTGCGAAGGACGGTATGTTACGTTTTTATACGTGAATGCTGACTGGATGCCATCTATCACAATGTGGTCGGGTGTAACATAGGCAACACCTTCAGTGGCCTTAACGAATTTGCAAGGAAATGGTTTTTGAGGTTCAGAATTCCATATTACTGTTCCATGACTAAGTTCGCAAATGTTGTCAAGAATGTGGCAATTTGCCATGTCACCAAATTGACTAACAATATTATTTCCATCATACGTTGCGATATCGCGTTTTTCGACATAGACATTAGTAGTGTACGCGCATTTTCCACCAAAAACCATGGATATGACTAATGAATGGCATTTTCAGAACCGAAAACATTTGATGATAAAGGTTCTAGTGGTATTCAGATGAATTTCTTGGTTTCGCTGAGTGACTGGCACAAAGAAGGATCAATAGCTGTCATGAATTCTTCATCACTGTTCACGGAAAAGGATATGTGCAGATATGAAGAAGCACATATTTTTCTGGTTTTATTGAAGCAGTGATATGCTGGTATCAGAATTGGTTCAGTTTTTTCTACGAATACTATTGCTCTTGTCACCAAAATGTTGGAACCATCGGGTGAATGGGAACATAAGGTAGTTTCTGGATAAGCCACAGGCCATCCAGACTTTCCAGCAGCGCAAATTTGGTATTTGAGAATAGAAGAAACAGAGGTTGGGATCAAAAGGCATAGAATAACAACAATGAACAAAGAATTTGTGTTCAAAGGAAGACCGGTTGAGAAATTTGCAGAAATTGAGTTAATGTTCCTCCTATTGCGAGAAAAATTCGGTGATCTGGCACGGTTGGTACGAGAATTTGGAGGAGTGCGCGGTCTAAATCTGGACTGGGGATATGACGATTTGCTGCGGTTTCCCCTGTGATAATTTTCAGGAGGGGCTTGGGTAAATCGAACATTTCTTTTTTTAACAAATTTTTAATTTTTGTTGTGAAAATACGGAGATTTTGAACGTGGACGGAATTTTGGTGAAAAATAGCCGTTGCTGGATCGTTTATATCTGCTTGATGATCGGAAAACTTGGTCTACTAATCATATTGACTGGTGACCTAGTTGTTTCGATGTTATTCAGTATTCGGTCGACTTTCGCCATTAATAACGATGTGTCGGTACTTGCTTGATCAGATGGAAAAAGGCCAAAAATGCGTTCGGACTCGCCGAGCAACTGATTGAAATCAGAGGGTAAAGGACCGAGTACCTTGAGTTGTTGTTTGATTTTTGGCAAGAGGCCATTGGTAAAAATTGTGGTTAGAAGAAATTTTCGCTTTTCTTCCTGATCCACATGAGGGTAAGCGTCCATGATATCTCTTTTGATGCGTTGAATTCCATGCGGAGATTCATCAGTTTTTCGCGGGCCATGTCCAAAAAATGGTCTGTAGAAAAGTGTTGCTGTAATTTAGTCACGGCTAATTGCCAGTTTTGCTTTTCTGCGTTTGAGAAATTATCATAAACAGCTTTTGCAACACCTTTAAAGTGTGCTGGTAGAAGGCGTACCATTTTTTGTTCCGTCAAATTCATAATATTCCCGATTTCATTGAACTGTTCGAGAAAACTCATGAGTCCTCTTCCTCCTTGCTCGCCAGTGAAGGTTGGGAGCTTGGCGCAGTAGGATGCGAGGCACAGTTTATCGAAAACAGAGTCTAACTGATCCACAGAGACTTCGGTATCCATTTCAAGATGATTTTCCTGGATTTGAAGTGAGCTAGGAAGTAGTTGATTTGAAAATACGCAGTTTCCTGAAGGAAATGGTGCTGTTGTTTGAGGAAATTTAAATGAGGGTCGCAGAAAAGTAAGAACTGAGCTTGGTTTTGTTTCAGGAAAGTAAAACGGGTTCGGTGGTGCAAGTTCCGCGGGTTGTGGTGGATCGAACTGGAAAAACTGGGGTTCGGTCTTTATTGGCTATAGTAGCTCTAGATTTGCTGAATGTTCTTGCTGTGCTTGGTGTTCCTGGATGCTTTGTGGTTCTATTTTTGCGGTATGCGCGGGTTCTACTTGTGGAACCAGCTGTTGCTCCGCTTGTGAACGACTTAGTGATCTTTTTGTTTCAAAAAGTGGCTCCGGCGGTGAAACAGCTCTGGGTTGGGTAAAAGCGAGGTGTGGGAGTAGTTTGCCGAGAAGGCAAAGGTTCCGATTTCACAGGTAAAATGTTTGCTTGAATTTGTAAGAGATTTAAATTTTCCTTTACGACTGAAGGATCCGTACAAGGAAAATTTTCCGGATAAGGGCAAGATTTTGACCTGTTGTTGTGTTGACGTGCTCTACACTTCTTTTTGTTAGGGTTATTCAAGTTAAATGACCGGGAACGTAGTCTTCTTTTTGAGGATTTCCGATTATTTAACTGGAAATGTAAATAAAAATCGTCGGTTACGCAAAACTGCTTAGGAGAGAGTGGGGGATCAAGTTGTGAATCAATTTTTTATTTTTTTTTTTGAAATAAATTTTGTGTTTTAATAAGAAAAATTTCTGTTAGCAGCGTTAATAAATTTTTTCTAATGGAGGGGGGAATTTCTAGAGTGAGAAAGAAGGAAGAAAGGAGAACACGCAAACAAACAAACAAAAAAATGTTAGTAGGGTTGTTAGTCCTTCAATTCCGAAGGCGTACCTGTACACGTCGATGTAGCAGGTATCGATGGCTGGTAGGTTGGCGGCAGTGGCAACTTGACGGCATTTGCTCCGTCGGAGTTGTACGCTGCTCGGCGTCTGGCTTTGCTGGCTATCGGCCGGCTTGTGGGGCCCGTCGGCGGCTAGCTGGCCGCTAGCCGACAGCTGGTCGGTGATTGGCTGGTTACGGTAGTTCGGCTAGTCGACTACGGTAGAGGGGGTTTTATTGAAATCCGTCCGTGGATTTGGTTTAGAGAGCGGGGAGAGAGTGTTAGAAGAGCACCGGCTGGCAGGAGCGCCGGTGTGGTGAATGTCATGCCGCTGGCAATAAGGGGAGGGGGGGGGTGGGGTTAGCCAGATTGCAATGCGGGTATACATGTGACCGAATCGAATATATTCCACGAAATTTTCGAATATTCGAACACTCGAATAATTCATTCATTCGGCTTTTCAAAGAATGGGCATATTCGAACTATTCATTCATTCGGGTTGCTCATAATTAGAGTTATTCGAATAATTCGTTTATTCGGGCATCTAGAGAAAGCTAGTATCTCAACAATTCGTTCATTCGACTGTCTGAGAAGTGGCAAATTCGAAATATTTGTTTATTTGGCTTGGGAACATTTGACAATTGAATAATGATGGCATGATGGCTATAATAGAGAGCAATAGGTATCCACTAACAAGGTCATGCCTTAAACGCTCGTTGCGACCCCCAGCAATTCCCGCAGATCGCCTGACGAGACCCTGATATATCCTGAGGCCGACCTTTGCAGGTGCGAGTAACAAAGGTTAATAGTGGCGGCCAGGAGCCAAAACTTTGAAGGCTATAATTGAAATGGTATTGGACCGAATGTTCGATTCGAACTATTCATTCATTCGGTGATTTCAAAAAGTCGGTTATTCGAATGATTCATTCATTCGGGTAGCCGAAAGGTCCTATATTCGAATAATTCGTTCATTCGCATATTTTGAAAACACCTTATTCGAATTATTCAAATGTTCGAATATTGAAAAAAGCCCCATATTCGAACTATTCAGAATTTGAATATTTCAAATTTTCTATTCTTCGAATTTTTCAAAAATTCGAATATTTCAAAAATCGTCGAATATTCCAATGTATAAATGCGGGGTTAAAAATATATATATATATATATATATATATATAATTTTAATATTTCCAGTTTATTATTCTGGCGGGCTTCTTTTACACACCAGTGGGGCGGAGTTAGGTGACCTAAGGGATTATGACTAGCCGCTTCGAGTAAGGAGCAACAGAGCTGGCATTCTCATTAGTTGTGTTTGCTCCACTTGGTTGCTCACCAAGGAGCCCACTCTTCCTCCTTCATGTTTTCGTATCTCTCTCCCTCTTTTCTTTTGTTAAAATGAAGAAAATTAAAGAAATTTTTTTCTTTTCAGGAACGAAATGTCATCGTCCAGCAATGCAGGATTTTATTCCGCTGAGGAGATGGAAGAAAGGAACAGGATGTTCCGCGACTATTATAGGAGCCAGATTTCCATTTCGCCATCGCCTGCATCGCCGGTATCACCGGAATCGCTGGAAGCCGCTCCCAAGACTGCTCAGTCTCCGTTGCCGGTCGCTGAGGATGCTGTGGCAAGAAATTTCTTTTGAATAGTATTAATGAAACGGGAAAATTTTGATACAAGAAAAAAATGTGGAAATGGATGTGGTTAGAGAAATTCAAATAGATTTTTGTTTTTAACCGAGGGAAAAATTCTCCTTCTTTTTTTTCAAGGGAGAAGAAAAAAAACGAGGGAGAGAGAGAAGAAAAAGATAATTCCCGTCGAATATTTGATTTTTCGTTGAAATCCTTTATTTCAGGGAAGTTTTGATTTCCGCGCGGAGTATATACTCCTAAGCGGGCGTCTTCAGACGACCGAGAGAAATTTGGAAATGATGGGGCTCGAGTACGATGAACTATTGGAATCAGTGATGCAACGTACCTCCGAGGTAGTTGAAAAGGACGAGGTGATCGCGACCCTTTCCGCAAAGATGCGGGAGGCCGAAAAGAAGGCGAAAGAGGAAGTCGCCCGCGAAAGAAAAATAAGCCTAGGCCTGGCCCAGGTAAGTAAACTGCATAATATTTACCTGATTTTTCTTTTCAGGAAGAAAGAAAAAATCCTCTTTTTTTTCAGGAAATTACCAATCTCGGAGCGGACCTGGGGGCACTACGACACGGACTGCTCATGGCGGCTGATCCGCCTCTTCGCTTGTTCGCATCAATCGGGCTCCTCCCGAACTCCAGGAGGAGCTCATCATCGCGTACCTCCTCCGGAACGAAGTGGATAGGTCCTTTATCGAGATTTTCGAGGGCCATGAGGTCCAGCTTTCCATCGTCCTTGATGAAAATGAGAAAATGTGAGTTTTTGTCTTTTTTTTCTGACTTTTTTATAGTCCTATTTTTTTCTAAATTATTATTTTCATTTCACTATCTTTTCAGGCTGGCTAAGGACGTCGAGTCACAGCCTGTACCGGGCGTGGAGCGAAGAGGCAGGAGCGTCCTGGAAAGGGGACCGAATGCGCGTCTACTTTTACTTCGGCAACCTGACTGTCACCAACTACGCGGAGAGGCTACCACTTCCCGCCGATCTTGAGTGCGTGCTCCGACGCAGCTCAATCCAGAGGGCCATTTTCAATGGATTCTCTGGAATGACAGATTTCCGGAGATCGTTGTCACTCAATGGAGTGAACTGCCCCTACTAGAGGGCCATTTATTGTTTTGCTGTATGGAAAATTCTTTTGCTTTTCCATTGTTGTTGTTGACCACACTAACAAATAAGTGATTTGTTGTTACTAGTTGTTCAATGTTGAAACTAGCATGTCAAACAAGGTGAAATAAAAGCTTGAAACTTTCACAGAGTGTTGGGATACCAGACATTGTTTGTGTATACAATTATTTCCCAGAAGAGAGTGGCTGCTAGATTTTGTCGTAAAGTGGCGGATTGTGTGGGTTGGGGATTAGAGTGCGCGTGGGCTAAGTGTAAAGGGTTGGTGTGCTGAGGATAATCTGCGCGCAACACTTGAGTGTCTGTTGTAGCCATTAATTCTGTTGTGTAAAGGATACGCCGCGACTTAGCCAATTTGCGCAACGTGGCATTTTGAATTTCGCAATAACGGCGTGACGGCAAAGTCGCGTCGTGACAGCGCTGCGGACTTTGCTCCGGGGCGGGGCCATAGGAGGCGGGGCTTGATGGGCTCAATGGACTTATAAAGCCATTCCGGTTTTTCGGCAGTTACTGTGCGGCGGTTATCATGGCAGAAGGCAACGACCAACTATTCGTCCCCGAAGCAGAAGAGGAAGTCGTGCAACTGAGACTAGAGGACTTTGAAGAACTACTGGCACAGGCTCGAGCCCAGCAAGCAGCAGCCGCTCCGGCAGGAACGACAGCTGGGGCCGGCTCCACCGGCCCCGCCGGCCCCAGCTGTCGTTCCTGCAGTCGCGGTCGCCCCCGTGACAGGTCCAAGTTCGTCAACCAAGCCGACTTTTTCGAAACCGGGCTTGGCCCGACAATTCGATTTCAACTCCACAGTATTAGCCGCATTGTCTCCACTCATGGAATTCGCTCCCGAGGATTCGGAGATAAAGGCAAATCTGACGAAAGCCATCACACTTCTAACACAGAGGAATGAGCTTCTCGTGGTCGCAGACACTGACCCGGAGGTCTTCGAGTTTTACGACCAGCACAGTCGAGCAGACAGCATGCAAGCGAGCAATCCTATATTGGCGGCTTTCTTGCGGGAGAAGAAAAAGAAGGAAGAGAAAAAGCCAACTCAGTCCCGCACGGTCACGTGGAGTGGGTCCTTGAATAATTCTGTTTTGTTTGTTAGTGTTCCTTGCGTTGATAATCAGCAGTTTCTAGACCCGCTCTTTGTTCAGAAGCTCGTTTCCAACCCTATCCAGTGGTCAAGCAGCCCTTTCGATTCGGAGGGGCGCCATGGGCACCCGCCCCTCTCCCGCAACAGCCCTTCTATGGATTTCAATCCCGGCAAATGGCTCCTCGTCAAAACCAAGCGCCACAGCCCGGTCAAGGACGCCCGAGGGACATGTGTTACGCATGTGGCAGATTTGGACACTACGCCAGAGAGTGTCGTGGAGAGTCAAAGCAATAAAAGTGAGTTCAAAGCTGGTATGATTCACTCCAGGATTGATTTTTGGCTTTCTCTAAAGTCTTCGCCGTTGTTAAGAAGTTGGCTATGTAACGGGTATTCTCCTGAGTTTTTGGTTATTCCTAGTATGCAATTCACCCGTAAAAATTCTTCTTCCACTTGGAAATATGCCAGTTTTGTCAGCCAGGAAATTAAAGAATTGATTCGCAGCGGTGCGGTAGCCGTGGTCCAAGACCCGTTTAGTACCAGGATAAACCCATTGTCCGTCGCGAAAGGCAAAAAGCTCCGCCTTATTTTAGACCTTTCAGATCTCAATAAACATTTGGAAAAATCCAGGGTAAAATTTGAAGACTTAGCCAAAATTTTGCCTCTCCTTACTCAGGGCGGGTTTATGGCTTCCTTTGATTTAAAGTCTGCATATCACCATGTGAAAGTACACCCAAATTTTACAAAATTTCTAGGTTTCACTTGGCAGGGCGGATCTTTTAAATTCATGGTACTTTCTTTTGGTTTGTCTACAGCTCCCATGGTTTTTACGAAATTAATGAGACCATTTTTGCACAAATGGCGTTTTTCGGGTGTGAATATTGCCGTCTACCTAGACGATGGAATAGTTTGGGCGCATACCGCATACAGGTGCGAAAAAGCGATCTCTCTAGTAAGAGCAGATTTGATCAATGCCGGCTTCTCATTAGCCGAGGATAAATGTTCCTGGACCCCGCTCCAGAGGTTAACATGGCTGGGCCACGATATAGATTTGCTCTAAATGAAACTTAATGTTTCACGCAATAGGTGGGAGAAAGCCTGATTACTTGCCTGGTCTTTGCTTTCAAAAAGGGGCCCTTCCTTATGGGACAGATTGAAGTGGCAAGGTACCTTGGCATCTATGCACTTAGTTATTCCTTCAGAAATGAAGAGGCAGTGGAAGTCAGTGGTTTCGGCGGTGGCGGACAAGGAAAGGACTGGAACGGCTCTGTCTTTTAAATGGGCTCTGTCGGCGGAGGAGCAGAAAGAGATCAAAGGTTGGTTAGAATTCGAATCTTGTTTTGATGGGATAGCTATAAATTCAACGATTCAACTGTCGAGCGCGCTTAGGTCCTTTTCAGATGCGTCAGAATTTGGTGTGGGGTCTGTTCTATATTTAGACTCTAGCTCCAAAAAATCTTCATCTTTGAATCTACCCCCGGGTTTCATAGGCGCATCAAGCACAGCGAGTGAACTTTTTGCCATTTTGGCGGGGCTGAAAGCTTTCTATAAATTTCTCTTCAATGAACAAGTTGTCTGGCATTGTGACAACCAAGCGGCTGTCACTATTTTGAAGAAAGGCAGCACCAAGGGAGATCTGCAATCCTTAGCTAGAAATATTTGGGATTTATGCAAGGATTTAGGCTTAACGATAGAATTTGTGTGGATTTCTAGAGATTTCAACACAGAAGCAGATCTTGCTTCACGTGTAGTCGATTTGGACGACTGGTGCATAAGTGATGAGATTTTTGTAGAATTACAAAAAAGTTGGGGCGTGTGCACCATTGATATGTTTGCTAGCCCATCTATCAAGAAATGTTCTCGATTTATTTCTATATGGTCCACAAGTGACGCTGTGGCGACCGACGCGTTCTCTGCAGAGGCAAATCCCTGGTGGAAACACGGTTTCGCATGGTGGGTCCCTCCTCCTTATCTCATTGGTAGAACAGTTTTGTATGCTAGGCGCAACCATAGCAAGGGCATCTTAGGTTTTCCGGTTTGGCCTGGCAATCTCTTCTTCTCTAGCTTGAGAGAGAACCAGAACTGGATTCCGGAGATCAAAGATCTGGTTATTTATCCTCCTGGTAGTCCAATTTTACAAGGAAACTCACCTTCGTTTACTTTTGGTTCTCCGTACCTTAATTTTGAGTTTGCATTTGCACGTCTCCATTTCTAACCCTCGTGCTTTACCTCTTTCCAGCCGTTTTGTTGAAATTCAAAAGATAGGTTTTGCCGTAGATATCGGAGGCAAAAGTGGCATTTTGAATTTCGCAATAACGGCGTGACGGCAAAGTCGCGTCGTGACAGCGCCGCGGACTTTGCTCAGGGGCGGGGCCATAGGAGGCGGGGCTTGATGGGCTCAATGGACTTATAAAGCCATTCCGGTTTTTCGGCAGTTACTGTCCCACCCACCCACCCGGGGGGCAGAGGGGCCCAACGCGATCACGAAATCGTAAGATCATGCCCTGACTAATAACCTCCAGTAAAGTCTTTGCTTTCGCGCTGCTATTGGATGCAGGTGCAGGTCCTATCCGCAGGTCTTTCGGAGGCATGGACAACAATACCCTAGAGTAATTCGGTGCAGTCCGTTGGCATATCCCCGGGACTCTATGTATATCCTCAGGCATATCCGCAGGATAGGGATCAGTATTGGGCGGCATATCCATAGGGGTTTTATGACTGAGGGTCGACGTATCTGGGAGATACATCACTAGATGGCCTCAAGTAATTGCGCAGACATCGATGGACTCCCCGAGGATAATTAGCAACCTGGTGGTACTATTACATAGCCACTCGCTCTTCTCCACACTGAGGAAAGTAATTTCAGATTCCCTGGTGGATGCCAAAAGGAGAAGGGCAGGGGAGACGGCCAAGATGGCATCGAGAGCAGGATTAGCGGGCTTGGCCGAAATGATAGACGCCTGCTTCGATAAGTCGGTGGCACAGGGGACTCTCGCAATTTACCAACGAGTTCGGCGAGACTTTCTGGAATTCAACAAGAAGTTTTGGGTTCCGGTTTCCGCTCTCCACAAGCTGAGGAACGTCTTCCTAGCCCACTTGATCGATAAGGGTAAAACGAGATCTCTGGGATATCACGTAGCAGCGCTTTCTCACTCCTTTGGCCCGCTGCCCGGAGAAGATCAGGATATTCAGAGCGCCCTTATCCGAATGGCCAACAGAGGTAGCCCTCCAGTGAAGCATAGAAGGAAAGCCTCACAAAGCGACGTCGATATAGTGGTTGCATGGGCGCTTCGCCTGGGAACTCCAGAGGCTTTAACAGGAGCTGCAACTATACTCCTGATGTTCTCGGCTTTTCTTAGGATAGGAGAGATGTGCAACCTACGTTTTTCGGACATCTGGTTCAAAGGGGAAGACATCTGGTGGCTAAAAATACGCCGATCAAAGACAGACCAAAAAGGATTGGGAGCCACTATCGCTTTTCGGCTCAAAGGAGATGCCCTTAGACTATGAATGCGATTCCGAGAGCTCCACTCGCAAAATCCAGAAGATTTCATTTTCAGCAGCAGCAGAGGAGGACCGCCATCCAGAGACTTCATCGCCCGCAAACTCAAAAGGACCCTCACCGAAGCAGGCCTCCAGCACCGCAACCTCACTCCCCACTCATTTCGCGGGGGAGCCGCCACCACAGCAATTCGAGCTGGAGTCGACCCCTCGAATGTAATGAGGGTCGGAAGATGTAAGTCTCAGAAGTCTTTCCTCTGTTACGTAGAGCCGTCGCCGCTATGAGGTTCTCTTTGTTTTATTCCCTCACAAGTGTAATTTGCTGTCTTTCAAACTGTAAATAGGTCATGTACTTATTCGTTGCTTTCCAGTACGAGTCCTTATGAATTCGCTGATATCCAGTTGTTCAGAGCCTTGTATCTCGTTATTCACTGTATAGAATTTATTCATTCCAATTCCAAGATCTAAGATTTGCGTTCGTTGTCGGGTCTATATTTACCTCGCCGGCTCAGGTTCCTCGTTTCCTGTGAGTTGTTATTTGCGATGTAATCTACATTGCCAGTGGGCGTTGAGACGCCAGTATTATCAGCACGAAGTTGACTTGTATAGAATTTTTCTTTGTGCACTTTATAGTACCTTCATAGCCGAGATGGCCTTCTCATATTTGTTCAGTAGCTACTCCGCCTTAATTTATCTGTTCGCTATTAGGGAGCGCCCTCACAAGACAGGGTTATTTATGTTTACGCGGGACAGTCCCGCTAGTTGTTGTTTCCAAGAACTGCCGAATAAAGCCTTCTCTCCCAGCCGTTTTGTTGAAATTCAAAAGATAGGTTTTGCCGTAGATATCGGAGGCAAAAGTTATAGTTTCGTAATATATCCGCCGCTGCAATCACATGACAAAAGAAAAAGTGTTTGTTTTACTGTATTCCAGACGAATGCCTGCTGTGAGTGAGCTGGGGATACCGTAGGTACCATGTAATTACGTGCGAACGTTTTGCGAATGAGTCCTATGGTATAATTAACAATTAGTGAGTGATGATGCATTTCTTTTAAATTTTACAGACATATATTAACCTTTTTATAAGATAGTAAACGAATATATGCAACGTCTTTCTACTAAATATAAATATATTCAATTTATAATGTTGAAAAATAGGGAAAATTAGGGAAAAATTAACATAATTACGCTAGTTATTCATTTATTTAGCTGTTTGTGCAAAAATGGAAATGAAAATACGGTTTCACGATTGACTACATAAAAAATAGCTATATGATAAGCTGGGGCATTTTTACAGAGTTTTTTTGGATTATACGGACAAAATACAGTACCCGCACTAAGTTTGTTAAAAATGAACATCCAGAACGCGGATTTGCGTTATTTTCGTTCTAGGGTCATAGCTCATCGTAACAAAGTGATTCACAGATCAAACCAGAGGTCAAAAACGACAATGGAGTGGGCTACCATATTTCACGAAATCAGCCCTTAACTCTGATTTTCAACAACGAAATTCGCAAGTTTTTAATTCTGCCGCGACCTTGCCGCGCATAGCGCGCGACATACTTTGATGCGCGGCATGATCCGAGCACTATAAATGACTCCGGAATTTCAATGTTCAAAATCGAAATTTAGAGCTGGTTTCATGCAATATGCTAGACCACTCCACTGCTGCTTCTGATCCCAGGTTTGGTCTGTGAATCGCTTTGTTACGATAAGTTATCGCCCTGGAACGAAAAGAACGCAAATCCGCGTTCTGAATGTTCATTTTTAACAAACTTAGTGCGGGTATTGTATTATATTTTGTTTCATTTTAAACATCAAAAGTTTTGTTTTCTTCTAATAGGGACCATTCGCTAGGACTTGGTTAGTATTTCACTGCATTTGTTTAATTGTTAGTTTTTTAGAAAAGTTTAACTCACGTGATCGCTCGTTGTGGTGGGCGGGCGAAGGGATAAGTAGAGGGAAATTTTGGGGAGAAAAAAATCTTTAGAACGTTCAAAAAGGAGAAAAAAGTTAGAAAATTTTTTATCTTCCCGGGGACTCCATGTCAGGATATGCGTCGTACGCTCCCATTCCTGATCTAATCCATGGAGTTATTATTTCTGTGGGAACTCTTTATTATATACATTTATTAGTCTAACTATTACATAAAAGGGGGGGGGGGTGGGATGGATGGAGCCTGGAGACAGCCGGCTGGCGCGACTGCTGCTCCGCGGACTGCCCATGACGGCTGATCCGCCTCCGCTTGTTCGCATCAATCGGGCTTCTCCCGACACGATAAAAAATGCAGCTAAGAATAACTGAGAAATCTACTGAAACGTAGAAACCACGATATCTTCTTTATTGGGAGAACTGAAAGTGGTGCAGTTATCAGCTGAACTCGGAATGAAATTTTGAGCAGAATGATATGTATGTAATTGTTGATAGTTTCGTTCTGACGGAGAATCCAGGGTGAGACAGATGCTCCGTCCGTCTCACCCTCGCATCGGGCGCCCTCTCATATTGAGTGCTCTCTCGTTAACCCCCCTGAGCCACACGGGGCATTTGTCTCAGGCGGGTTTTTCAGCCCAACATGAAAGGAAGGAAGTAGCAGGTATTATATACCATTCTACTCGGAATCGCCCGGGCTCAGCATTTGATAATTTCGCAACACCAGATTTTTCGAACTGAGAGATACATATTTAGCGAAAAAGCGTTTTCAAAATGGCCTGTTTTCTGAGCCAGTTTCAGACAGAAGCACTTGTTTTTATGACCGCTGTATGCGCAGGGATGTCGGCAACTCGATAGACAACTGCGCAACTCACCGTTTTCCGAAAACTGCTGAGGAATTTTGAAGGACGCAAATCCCCCGTCTAGGTTCTAAAAAAATGATTTCTTCGTAGATTCTTGGTAAAAAATGTCGGTGTTGATATCATTTTGAGGAGAATTTCATGAAGAAGATTGATGACAACTCATCATACAGTTTTACGATATTACCGAAATATTTAGCGAAAATCAAGCTGGGACGCTATCAGTGTTGAGCTGAGCGTGGGTCCCGGCACAAAATCAGGGCGCCGGGGCAAACCTCTGACATGTCAGCTGTCTGACATGTTAGAGAGAGAATGTAGAGATTGTGAGCATATTTAACATTCCACCTCTGGAAATAAGGTCTTTTCCCCCTTTCTGAGCAATATTAGAGTAGAGCTGTTTCGGTACGAACCATCTT